>CM019830.1:80132709-80770401 GCA_009763385.1 Coix lacryma-jobi var. lacryma-jobi
CTACACTTTTAGCACCTTGTCTCAATTGCTGCAACTTATTTATCATATCACGGGCATAGTAAGATGGAACAAATCTAGCTCTCATGGCTCGTTTCAGCGCATCCCAAGTTCTAGGTAAGTTATTAGGATTTTTCTTTCCATATTCTATCCACCAAACAGAAGCAAAATCTGTAAACTCACTAGTAGCAGCCCTAACACGTGTAGTCTCAGGAAATTCATGACATGCAAACTTTTGATCAACAGCAATCTCCCAAGTAATGTAGGCATCAGGGTCATATTTACCATCAAAAGGAGGTATCTTAAATTTAATCTTACTGAAAGCATCATCATTATTGTGTACCTCGCGTCGGCGGTTGCCACCCATACCTCTACGGTTGTGACGTAGGCGTCGTCGATCACGAGCGTCTGATCATCATGCTCAGTATCAGCAGTGTAGTCATCTTCATGACTACCGTGCTCTCGATCTCCCTCCTTTTCTTCTTTATGCTTCTCTTTATCTTCGGTGTGGAAGTCATCAAATCGCCTTAGGAGAGCAGCAAGGCTTTTGTCCACACTAGCAACGGATTCCTCCAAACTTGTAAGCTTGTTGTTTGTGGCCATCTGCGTAGCCTCCAACTGCCCCAGCTTTTCATTTGTCACCTGCAAGTCAGTATCAAGTCCCTCTGTGTGCAGCTTCACCTTCCTTTCAAAATGCTGTATGATGCCCTTAGTGCGAGGTGTATGTAGTGTTTCGTTATCATCATCTCCCCCTGTCATGGTTCAAAAACAAAGACCAAGAAAGGCAAGTGAAGAAATAAAAGCCCTACAACTACTAGGATGTAGCTACAGCAAGTCTCTCACACTCAACTTGTTACACAAGTTCTTACCAATTCTTACCTTGCTTGACAGGAGGGTCGTCTACCAACAAGTCTTCAGCAATGGATGAAGTGTATCGGTGCTGCGGCACAAGACCTGTCAAGCTGTAGAGTATGTGGAGCTATAGGTGGGCTGAAACAAGGAACGAACTAGCAGCACGTTAGTTATAAAGCGAGCTGAATAAACGTTCGACGACGGTACTGTGCTGGTCCTAGGCTAGACCGTGCTAGAGACGCGAGCCTGGACACAAAGGAAAACCACAGCACACCCCTGAAAACAAGGTGGAACAAACCTAAAATCAATATGAAAAACAGCCCCTTTTCTTTTGACTCTTTTCTCTTTTTTTTTTCTTTTTTTTTTTGGGCAACCTCAAAAACTGATTATATGAACAAAAGAATACAAAGGAGCAATTCGGTACACACACTTTTTCCGAAAGTACAGGGGTATTCCGGTAAGAAGAAGATACTCTCTCTCTCTCTCTCTCTCTAGTAAGGCCGAACAAGTATGGAGTTATCTTTCTTTTGGATCACAGAAGGACTCACGTAGATGGAGTTCAGGATATATTAACAAGCGGACTCCAAGTTCTACTCGGTTTCCACTCAGAACCACCACAAACGGATTCCACCTATTGCCGAGTTCTACTCGGTTTCCTTTTTTTTTATCACGTTGGTGGAACTCAGATTGGAACTCAACTCGATCCGGACCAAGACCACAGTTCAATTCGGACTTCACCACAGATTCGACAGAGAGAAGATATGGTAATACTCGGCTGTGTATAGATGGTGACAAGAACTCGAAACTCTAAAGGACTAGACACTAAGACCAGCAACTCGACACAAACCGAAGCAACGCAAATTCAACAAGCCCTAACTAAACGGTACTAGCCAAGGCACAAAGGTTTAATAGGATTATGGAAAAAAAACTAATCTACTATATTTTTTTTGGCTTTTCTGGACTATAGGAAATTAATTAAAAACAGCAATGGATTAGAAGTCTCTCACCGAAGAACCTTGCTCTGATTACCAACTGATGCGAACCCGCTAGGGTTTTTGCCCGATCTTTCGATGAGAAACGGGGATAACTCGATTGGTGGATGGAGATGACGTTCACGGCCCGACTACAGCCCTCAAGACCGCGCCTTAGCAACCGATACACCACGTCCAATAGCCGTCACGATCTTGTGGAGCGCGACAACCAGCCCCTAGGGCTCCCGTCCTGCAAGCAATCGAAGAACTAGCAAGAACGAGGAAACAAGCACTGAATTTGCAAGATGAAATTGAAGGTTTCAAACTGAATCTTAATCTACAATGGGGTTCCGAAGACAAGGAGACGGGCGGCTGATCCTGCACGCGCGCCTACAAGCAAGTAGCTAAGGCTAAACTTGATCTAAACAAAACCCAACCCGACCATGGCGGCTATAGAGGGATATAAGTAGATGGATTGACGACCAAAAGAGTGTTGGGGTCGTCCTCCAACCCTAGGACGCGTCCCTAATGGACCCAACTTGATACATGGGCCATAAGCCCAAAATGAGGTGACGCACCCTGGACAGCAAGACCTGTCGACGGTAATTGGATCATTGCCGCTGCTGCCGAACAGATATTGACGTGAGACTTGATTCATATGAAAGTAAACTTGATAAGCTTTCCAACAAGTCCTGAAGCGCCTGAATCCGAATCCGTATGCAACCGTGGTGGCGGTCACAAGTTGGTGCTTTGCTGCAGTCCGAATCCAGCTAGCGCGAGTCCTTCTCCCTTTCGGTCTTCTCCTTGGTTCCTAATCAAAACAAGAGTGCACGCGTTTCCATTGTCTAAACAAGATGGACAAGAGCTTATCATGGAACTCACTTGATGATTAAGTTGACGAGCACGAGCACGAGTAAGAGGACCAGCTATAGGTTGTGTCGGAGAGGATGTATCGCTGGTGTTGATGTCCTCATCACTTGGAATGTGATCAGGGACGGTTTCTTTCTTCCAATCTTTTTAGAATATTAATCTTGTTTCAAGTATGGCGTGAATATATGATGACAGGAAAGATGATAGCCGAACATATTACCTATAGTCCTTGTCAGTTTTCTTGCTTTCATTTCTTAAAACTTCGGGGAGATTTTGGGTCTCGGCTTCGCCTTGGTTATTTCTTGTGAAGGCTTCAAGGGTTAGTTCGCAGTTGCTGAATTTTCGTTGGATCTCAGAACCCTGACCTGTAGCTGCAACAAGTACGAACAATAGATTTGATCAGATTTGTTTGTCGAATGAAATGATTGGTATTAGATGGAATTCGTACCTTGGGAGATGGTTTGGTCTTTTTGGTCCTTGTTTTCTTGGATGAAGAGACAGTCTCAAATGCTTTCCTCTTGCTCTCTCCTCCTGGAAACATGATAGTTGAAGTTGCAGGGGTCTTCATGAAGCTATCCAGGTTTGGAGCATTAAAGCCAAGGGCAGGATTGGGCCTGGCCTGGTAGTATTGGATCACTTTGACAGGAGGTGTAGGCTCAGGATCCTGTGGATGGCTGAATGTTAGAGAAAAGTTTGGATTCAGGAACGGAAAATGACAGGAGTAATGAAATTATCTCACTGTCAGAAGCAAAATCAGGTTGCAAGTTTTGGCATAAAGGGTGAACTGGTACGTTGAAAAGATGAGTATGCCATTCCTCCCACCAAGAAATGAAGAAGGGGATCGACGTCTACTATCCCGAATGGAGATGGCTTATATCTGGCAGCTCGTCCATCCTAGTTCAAAGACTTTTTAGCCATTATCCCTTCTGTGATTGTTTCTCTCTGGTCTTATTACTGTTGAGAAGAAGAATCTAGGAGGTAACTGACCGCATCCTAGTTGTCTGGCTGCTGTGTTTGGCTAATAGAATTCATAGGTGGATTGCACTAATCTTCCATGGTGAAATTCGGCTGGTAAAACGCAGGCTTGATGAAAGAATTGAAGATGTCAGTAGCTGTTTGGTTTACACAGCCGAATTTGTAGTTAAACTTGCAGGGGAGAGTCAAGTTTTCATTCTCTTTGTAAGGAAGCCAGAGTACACTGCCAAAGCCTTTGAAGAATAGCTTGAAAAGATGGCCAATGTCCATATCGATGCTGATGGATGATGTTGCTTCTCCATAAGTTTGGCAGGCTTTAACTCTCACTGATTGGCCTTCAGCATAGTTGATTGAAGGGAAACTCAGATTGAGCAGACTCACAAATACTATCTGGTACATGTATAGTTGAAGCCACATCTGAACCAGCCACCAAGGACCATTCACACAAGAAATTTCTCTACCTGTGTGCATCTGGGTGGTAATCTGGTGCAGCATATGATAAACAGACCCCAGAAGGTATTTGCCTAGTGGAATTTGGGTGCCTGCAGATAGATCTTCAGCCATCACCATGTGGTTTAAGGTGGGTTCGTTGGATTTTCCGCAGAAGATGAATCTGCATAACCACATGTTCATGAAGGCTTTCAGTTCTTTGTCAGAAACAGTGTTGGACGACTCCATATAGGTCTGGATGTATTTAGCCCATCCACATCCGGAACTGACGGCTCTCTGATTGCTTTTGTTCTTGTATTTGTATGGATATACTAGCAAAGTTATGTTCAGACCAGTCATCATAAAGACGTCAGCTAGGGTGATAGTCATCATACCATGACCGAAGATGAAAGCATTGGTGGCATTAGACCAGAAATGAGAAGCTGCTATCAAGAGAGGGTCATTTCTAGGTGTTTCTGACAGAGATAATTCCAAACAATGCCCAATATCTTGGTTTTCCCCGTGGCTGCTGCTTTTTTTTAGACATCCTCCGGTACCAATTTCGCCATCCAACAATTGGGGGAAAAGGCTAGTTCTTGAAAGTGTTCGGCCAGTGACTCGGTGAAGTGATTCCAGATTTGAAGGGAATTCTTTGGGTTTCTTTCTCAATAATCTCCACCGGATCGGGATTTCCCATTGGGCCAAGGAGATAAGAGTCAGGATTGATAGCATAAGGGATCAGGATTTGGTTCTTATATTCCTTCAAAAATAGCAAATGAGGAGAGAATGGATCGAAGGGAGAAACTATAAGAAGACTGTTGAACATGTGAAGTTTACCTCTGGGATCTTATCTTGGGTCGCCATCAAAAGCTCGGAGTAAAAACGACTACGCGGGGATTTGAGCGGCGGCTGCGGTTCTACGAAGCGGAAACCTAGAGGAGGGAAGAAGCTTGTAAGCAATTTTAGAATAAAATTGACTTTTATCTCGAAATTGAGGGGGCATGTGTTGACACCAGATTTTTGCACACACGAAGAATGGCAAGAGGGCCCCAGCTGGCGGTGAAGGAAGCATTCGGCAAACGACCAGGCGGTCGGCTAGTCTTCAGGATTCGGCGGATGCATACATGGTTGATTGTCTTGAGAGACGGCGACTCCATTTGGGAAAACACATGTTGCAAGTAGAGCTGGCTTGCACGGGAAGACACGTGGTGATGGAAGGCACCGAATAATGTGATTTATATCTTTCCTTATTTTTAGAGTCGTAATCATCTAGGATTCGTGTTTCGTCCAGGGTATAAATATAAGCCCTCGACCATTGTAAACTGTTCACAACCACATCAATACAACCGGCCCCGTGCCATCTTTCGAGTCCTTATAGTCGTGTCGTCGAGTTCTTCGAGAGGAATCATCGATCCGTCGACCTCCGTAGTACCGGCAACCTTGCTATCATGTCTAGTATCATACGGTGGATTTAGATATGATGCAAGTAGTCTCGTACGTTAAGCTTAGTATCATGCGGCGGATTTAAGCTTATGACGGGAAGTTTTTTACCTATGACTTGTATCGTGCGGCGGATTAAGGCATGAGTAAAAATAGTTATCGACTCTGTTAGATTTGGCAGATCTAATAGATTCATTAAGTTATCACGTGTTATATGTCTTATTTATTTAATTCGTACAACACTTTCTGCCCAATCTAGATTGATCTTCGTTCGGCCTCGTTGCATGAGTTTGCTTGTGCTTTGCTAATTATAAGATCATAATGGCCGAACCGATTTTCAATCTAGGTTCTACATGTTGTGGGTTCATGCATGCCGATCATGTTTTAGGCTTTGATAGAGCTTGGTGCCATGCGGCAGGTGCAGGTTTTAGATTAGTTTAACCATGCTTGGTTTGTATGTTTCTTCTTCTTCTTCATGACCCCAGTTCGGCTAGTTTGCCGATTCTGATTAAGCTTACATGAGTAATGAGTATGTATAGATCTGTTCAGTGTATGTGTGTGCTTTTAGCTTCTTTATAATTAGATCGTATCATGCGTGGATTAATGTAATTATAAGGAGTGGTGTAGATTTTATAGCAGGTGGTATCATGCGGTGGATTAGCTTTGCTTGAGTTTATGCCTGACGGGTTCATGAAGGCTGACGTGCGGCAGACTAGCTGGATTGACCTATGCCATGTTATCTGAATAGATTTGTATTTACAAGTTACCTTTTTTATTCTTTTGTCACGTATGTATTCGGCATTCAACATGTTTACATGCTTTCTTCTTATACTTGCCGAATGACATCTTAACCTGTTTCGACAAACAGCTTCTATAGCTGTGTGCCGTCGTGATTGGCTTTCAAAGCCGTACATATGGAACTGTCTGGTTTTTGCCCAGCATGTTCCAAGGTATTCTCACATTTTAACCCTTGTCGGTTTTCAGGTCAAACCGACTGCACGTCTCCGGGTTCGATACACCCCCGGCTCCCGATTGAAGCTAGCCTCGTTCGGCTTGCTGTGTGCCCTTGACGCGAGACGTCACGTTTTGCGTCAACAACTAGTGCTTCAATATGATGTGCTAGCTTGCATGTAAAAGTTAGAAATGAATTTTCTGTTTGATGAGGTATGTTGCCCTGAATTAGATGTAATATGGTCTTGTCATGATGTTTGTAGTTTGCAATGTTCTCTATAGTGCTTTCGTGATTAGCTAAATAAGTGATTGCTTGTTTGGACTAGAAGTAAATCCCCTGTATGATGTTGTTAGATAACACTGCTAGTCATACACGATTGTGTGTGTCTTGCTCCTCATGAATATGGTGTATTGTCTTGCTCTGCTACCTGTATGCTAGAAGAGTAGTTAGACAATAAGCTTCTAAGGTTAGCAGTTTTCCCTTATGTTGAAATGTCTTGTAATAACTAAATGGCTTGTGTGTATCCTGCTTATGAGGCAAAACGGTGCTAAGCTTGTAGTTCCATGTTTTGAGTTAGAAAACACTCTTTTGGATGAAACCAATTGGGTTAGTTTGTTTTGAAGTGCTTCACCTAAAGAAACAATAAAACTTGCTGTTTGAGCCTATTTTTGTATGCAGTTTTGTTTGGGTACGCTGGAGTGCTTCCTAAACATGTAATTTCTAGTTTTGTTAGCTTTAACATGCTTTAGTAGGAAATGTTTTACACATGTTGTTTAAATGTTGTAATAATGTGATTCTGTTTCACGTTCATTTTCTTGCAATCTCAACTAGAGTTATATGAATTTAAAGTTTGTGAAACCAATTTTCATACATTACCAGTATCATGTTGCTGCAAGAAAAATATAAAACTTGTTGTTTGACAACATTAATTAGCTTAAACCTGTTTAAGTTGTTTTAAGCATGTTTGCTTACTAGAATTGTGTAGGCTGCTTTACTTGCTCAAATATGCTGAGATGCTTGTAACAATAGTCTACTAAAATGCACAAGTGAGCTGCCATAATATTCCTAGAACTCTCTGGGAATAGGTTGAAACAACTCTATGTCTCACCTTGCTAAAGTAGGTAAATTAATAAGTGCATGTAAGAAATTTAATTTGGGTTAATTATGAACTGTAACATGTTTAAGATGTATACAAACTGTTTTTCATACATGGTTATGCCTGGAATTATGTTTTTATGTGCACCATACCTTGTAATTGCTCTCTAATCTAGCTTCAATATTATTCTAGCTTATATGCTTGTTAGAATAAATGCTTGCAACTAATTTAAGTGGCTGCAATTTAGCTTTCTAACATGTTCCGAATGTTTTAAACTGTTGTTGATTGTACCCTAAAATCAAGTTGTTGCATGTTGCTTGTTAGTTGTGTTACCTAGTGTCTGTTTATCCCTTTTTAGAATGTAGACTATGCATGAGTTTATTACTTGTTGTTACCTCATATGCTAAATAAGTGAGTTGCAACTTAAAAATGTAAACTGCTTATAGTTAACAAACAAGTATGTCTTAGTTTGCTTGGTATGTTTGCTCCTAGATATAGAGTTGTGCTCCAATCTAGTGATCAGGAAATAAAAGTATGACAACATTTGTTCACCATGTTTGCATGTCTATGTTTGCTTGCGTGCTATAAATAGATGCTTGTCTAGTTTGAGCTTCGTGATTAGTGTTGATTGCTTAAGCTGATTGATTATGAATTCCAAATGTTTGTTAAGGCTGTGTGTAGATGTGATGTTATCTAAGTGATGCCTTGGTTAGAAATCTGTGCCCGCGGTGAGTTCATGAGTGGTTTGTTCAACCTTCGGTTAGAATCGTTCTCAAGCCCTCTTGACCTTCTGAGATGCCTTTAGTTGAACCCTTGTTGCTTAGAAGGACCTGTGTTTGTGTGTCTAGTTTTGATGGTTAGAGTGCTTCTGCCAAAAACCTAAAACTATGCATGCCCATACCTTTTGTTGGACCAGTTGGCCCTGGCTAACTTTCCAAAAATCCTAGTCCTGAACCATGGTATGCCTATGCTTGTTGTGTAGCCATGCCTCTAACCAACCTGTAGACCCAAGTTTGGCCTTAGAGTGTTGCCTGAACCATAGATGTTTGGTACCCTTTGTTGTGAAGGCCTTGTTTGTTTTGACCTAGCCAAGTTTAGTTTTGGTTAACCTTAGCCTTTGACCATAGTTTGTCTTGCCCAGTTGCGGAGACCTTACCCAAACCCAGGTATCCCCTCGGTTGCTCTTTTGTTGCTGCTTGGTCAAATCAAGTTCATGAAATCTTTCGTCGTGTCATGACCTTGATGTGCACCCGACGAATCCTTGTTATCTTGTGCCATGTTTGTCCTGGGAAATCGCATCCTAGTGATTTTCCAAACCTTGTGATCATCCTTGTTTTGCTAGCTCATGCCTTGCATGTGATGGCTATCCATGAAAGATTTATCTACATCATGTGGGATTCCTCACTAGTTGTGGATTCGGTAATAGTGTCTTGGTTAAGAACTAATGGTGCCGCGACGAAACCGAGAGCCTCTTGTGGCGGCCGACACAGGTTTGTGCTGCTCGGCACGCGCTGGTACCGTGGGTTATAATCAAGATCTATTATAGAACAACGCCAATGTGTTATCTTTCATGAAGCTTCCTCCTTGTTATCTCCTATATTCCTTCAGAAAAATCCTTATGTCGGCTCGGATGTGGCAATATTTGTTTCTGAAAATGGCAAGAAGGATGACCTTTCAAGAATCGGTCAAAGATAAAAGCAATAACAGACTGTAAGAGGTGGTAGACAAAGGACTCTGTTTGATCAGCAACAAGGATTGAACAACATATATGGTCACAGTGAAACAAGTGGCACAAAATTCTTAACAGTGAGCAAGTATCAGCTAAGGAATGAGCAACAAAAATGATATGTTATTGAACCAGATACCTGAGGTCCAGAAGTTTTCTGTCTAAGCTTGATGCATATATTTGCACGATGATCTTGTGGTCAGTCCAATCTTCTCAGATGTGTCTGACTCTCTACTAACTTTGGTGGTGATCATGTGCATTGATATCCGACAGTGCTTGCGGTAAAAGTTGAAACCTTGGAGCTTTTTAGTGTTGAGAGGCAACTGATTAGTTTCGGTCATTGAAACGCTAATCTCCAGTTCAAAAATGACTCTTTGGTAGCTATGAAGGCTATGTCTCACATAACAATGTTATGCCATAAGTCTGTAAATCCACTGATATTGTTTGTCGCACTCGTACTTCCAAGTCTCTGACATGTTCCAACCAACTCTCTCTAGAAGAAATTTTAATGGTAAGACAAAATAGTACACCGGCCTAGTAACTCAGTCAGAATTATACCGGGAGTAATAAGGACTTGTGGTGATACGTTCGGCTACTATGAAAGGGTTATTCCAGATTATATTGGATAAATCTAGAATGCACATTCAGAATCAGACTCTTATTCTTGAGCAGTCAAGGTGTCCTACCAAAAATCAACTCTTAGAAGTGCAGATTGATGGCAGTTGAGTGTCAACCGCAGAAGAAGATCACTCTCTGACCCAAGTAGTTCTACCAGTCAGTTCCACTAAGTTGCAACTGCACCAGGAAGAAGAATGATGTTGATTTGCTGGTAGTACAGAGATTCAGTAACCTGGTATTTCTGTCCAAGAGGTTGCATCAAATTTAACCTGAGTGACTGTCGCAGCTTAAGGAACAAGAATTTCTGTGCAGAAGGACCGGTGAAAATGTGGAATTGGTGGAGTCAGCTATCACATTCACCGCTCTCTTATCAGATTCAGATAATATAGTGTTATCATCAGAGAAAGAGAATTGCACACATAGAACCTTATATAGCCCTCCATCGATTACTATCTAATGGAACAAGTGTTCACAGTAGTATAAACAGTGGTTGCAGTCAGTCAGTTCCTCCTAGTATCGAAGGATGTCGTTTGTATAGTCTCAATCGGACCAAGATCCAGTATTGGCAGTAATATTATCTTGGATTCCTCCTAAAGTAATAATGCAGCTTTGGTTCCCTTTTAATCCGACCGTGATATTGTGAGTGTACCTCAATGCTCGATGGAAGTCAGTGAAGAAAATTCTTCTGACAAGAGCTAGTAATTGGAAAATGACATGAAGGATCAGGAAGTTGTTTTGTTCATAACAGTTTCTGTCCTGTCGAGAAGTCAGTATCTTGAGTTGTCATTAGCCTGTGATTAAGGATGGGTGCTATGCTTCACTTCCCTTGAAAAGTCTTTCGTCCTGAATCTCGGGACGAGATTTTTTTAAGGGGGAAGGGTTGTAACACCCCAGGTGTTCGCCGTCAGTTAAGCCGTCAGTTGAGCACGGACTTGGTATATCAAGCAACAATGAAGAACTAAATTCAAGGTTAGTCAGTGATGACAGAAGTGCCAGGATCAATCTCAGAGGCAGAACCTCCGTTTCAATTACTCGGGAAAATAATTAATGGAGCCAGTTAATAATGATCGCCAAATTGTGAATATTCAGGACTTATGCGAAACCTGGATTTTTCATGTGACCCACCTCAGTTCCTGTCTATAGTAACTGGTGAAAAAGTTTCGTGAAGATTGGAATCAAAAAGTCACATGAAATGACGAGTCACAGCTTTACCAGTACTGACTGATTAACGAAAGAAAATCATTCGGGTCCAACCAAGTGTTGCAGTTATGCCCAATCAACTATATATGAACTCACAGTCAAAAGTTATGAAAGTTCCGTGTTGAGCGGATGGCCAGAAAATGTGTCGACCGACGAGAGACCCTAATTCGGATCTTACCGGGTGAATGCTTTGACCGGCATTGAACGTTATTTTCGGGTGTTCGCATGTCAGCGCGCCTTAAACGAAAGTTGTAGTACAGATCGAGAGGAACAAATTTCGTTTTATGGCCGAGACCTGGATCGGTGCCAAAAATAGCGAAAACGAGCTCGCAAGATGTAGTACAACGCAGTTTTTAGGTTCCGGAAACTGGTTAAGTCTGTACTGCGAAATTGGAATTTCGGTCACCGCGAAGCTGCCGTCGACGATCGTAACCGGGCAAATGATTGGGAATTTGACTGAGTGTCTGTAACGAAAGTCGGAGTACTCGGAGAGACGACGACAACAAAATTAGTTTCGTCGAAATCGGAATCCGTTTGAGCAGTGTTCATAATTTTGGAGTTTGATCGAAATTTTCCGGAAACTTGCCAAATTGGGAAAGAAATTTCTCTGGATTTGCCGTGGCCGACCACGGGCCTGACCGGCCGGCCTCGGGCGCGCCCCCTGCTCCCTCTCTGTAAAACACCGAGACCGAGCCCGGTCTCTTCTCCCCCTCTCTTTTTCCCTCGACCTTCTCTTGCGCTCTCTGTTGGGTTCCTGCCATGGCCGAGCTCCATGGAGGCGGCATCCAGCGAGCGCAGCAGAGCTTCGGCAAGAGCAGCAGCTTCCCTTCCCGGGCTGGCGCTCCAGCCTCCTTCCCATTTTCCCTTCTTCCCTTGCTCCCTCCTGCGCTGCAGGCGGAGCCGCGACTCCCAGCTGCGCGCCCTTCGCGCAAGGGCGCAACCTCCCACGGCCGCCGCGCCAAGGCAGCCAGGGGGCAGCAGCAGCGCCGGGCGGCAGCTCGCAGCAGTCCCGGCCGAGCAGCCCAGCCAGCCCTCCAAACCCTAGCGCCATCCCCTCCCCTCCATGCAGAGCTCACCGTTTTCCCCTCGGTTCTCCGACGTTTCGCGTGAAGAAGCTGAAAGGGTATAGATTAGAAGCTGAAACTCTTTGTAGGTGTTTTTGTGTTAAGTGGCATGACTGAATATGTTTACTAACAAGTCCTTTAATGATTTGTGCAGATCCAGGGGTCCCCAGTGCAAAAACAGTTTTTATTTTCGTTTTTAATTAATTAGCAAATCTGATGCAAATTTGTAAATTACGTGGTAAATTGTGTGTTTGCCCAAAAAATTGCATATGTGGACTTTTTGGAATCCTTGCAAATATCTCTGTCCAGTGAATGTATAAAATGATGTATGTTAGTGGAAAGTTGTGCTGTGATAAATTATTTGTGTTAAATAGCATTAAATAGGGAGAAAATGATATTGTTGTTGTATTGCTTAGTTTGCTGTGAAATTTTTATGGTAGACTTTCATGTGATTTGTGTTCTGTGACAAAAAGTTCAGGATTTTTAGTGCATGTATGAATTAGTTATGATTTTATCTTGCTTTCAGCTCATTAAATGGATTAAATGGATTGTGGCAAATGGTTGCATGTAAAATAGAAAAGGTGGTTCCACTGCCTTTCTATGATGTTGTATAGCTTAGATCATTTTATTATGGTCAGTTGTTATGCAAAGCATATAATTTTAGAATTATCATCTTTCTATAATTCATTTTGGGATGTTCTGGGCAATTTATAGGGCTTAAATAGTTGCCCCTTGTAAATGATGTTTTCTGTGAAACTTGTCTATAACAAAGTTGTAGATAACTTACATATCTAGCTTGTGTTAAAGTTTCATGAGTTTTGGTCAAATGGATTATGATTTATTGCTGTTCTAAGTTCAGTTTCAGAAATGGTTGCTCTCTGTTTATGCCTAGATCAGATTCTGTGAATGTAATTATTTCACCCTGTTAACTTGCGAATCATGCTAAGATGTTTAAAGATGATTTATAGGAAATTTCATAAGATTTCCAAAATGTCTTGTTGTGTGTCATTTAGACTTGTGTAGTTCTAGTTGTAATTTAATTACCTAGCTGCTATATGTATGTCCAGTTTTGCTGAAATGGCTGCAAGTCCAGTTTCTGTTGTGGTGCTTAGTTCGTGATCTAAATGATATTTTCTGTGGGTGTGGTCTATACAAAAGTTGTAGATAACATCTTAATCTAGCATTTCACCAAATTGCATGGCCATAGGCTTAATAGTTTAAGAGATATGGCTATTGCAAGTTGGCTGTCAAGGTTTGCCTACATTCTGTCCAGATCTGATTGATGGGCTTGTTTCACCTAGTTAACTTGTGATTCATGCTTAGGTGCTTATAGAGTATTCGTAGTTATTTTAATAAGCTTTCTAAATTATCTTAGCTAATGGCCATTGGAGTTATATAACTTGAGTTATGACTGTTTTAGTACAGATGGCTAAATCTGTCCAAGTCTGGACAGAGATGTCTATTTATGTTAATTAGACCTTGTTAACTTGTGAATCATCTTAAGATGATTATAGATGATTTGTAGACAACTTAAAACATTTCGAAAAAGTCTAGGGGCAAGTTCCTAGGTGCTATAGATCTTTAGTTATGGTTGTTTTAAGTTACTGTTGTTGATGTGTGGCTAGTTCTGTCCAAGTGTGGACAGAGCTGCACTAATCATGTTGTTTGACCTTGTTAATGATTGATTCACCTTGAGCTAACAATAAGAAAGATTTTGATAATCTTATAAGATTTCTAGAATGTCTAATTTCATGCCCATGTAATGTTTGTATCTTGAGTTATGCTTCTCTGAAGCCCTGTCGGTCCTGCTGTCCAACAGTTGGACAGAACTGCATAGTTATCTGTTTTTGAGTTAGATAACCTTTGAATTTGCTCTTATGGTGAATAACAAAGTTGTAGGCAATTGAGTTAGCTTTCCAGAAAGTCTTATCTCACCTTGTTTGGAGATCTGTAGCTTGAGTTACAGTCAAAAGAGTGGACTGCTGTCCTGCTGTCCAAATCTGAGTGTTTGTGTTTGATTGCTTAACTTGGCTTAAGTTGATTAGGTGAACTTAGTGATCAATTTAAAAGTGTGCATAACCTGTTGGTGTTGTGTGCCTTGGTGTGTGCTAAGTTATCTTAATTGTTTGCATGAATTTGTGCTAAGTGCTTGTTAGTGGTTGCTTGTGCTATGTGATCAATATATTACATCAGGAGCGTTCATACATATGCATTGTGCATCTCATATCTAGGTTCGCTAGATGGGAAGAACGTCAAGCGAAGGACGTCGTGATGGAGCCAGACCTCAGGATGATGGTTTGGTGATCACCTGGAGATGATGGTGTTGGCGAACCCCACAAGTTCCTGGAGCAGTGATGTTCCCGAAGTGGTGCCATCTAACACTAACTTAAGTGTGTTCCCAGGCAAGCCCAGAGCATTCTAAGTCTCCTACCATTCTTTTATAATGCAATCGAGTCAATATAATGATTGTTGCATTAAGTTATAGGAGTTGAATGATACCGTTGATGCATTACTTACTTATCCTTGAACACCAGCAATTATTATCTTGATATCCCTGCTACGTTTAGGCTCGATTATATGCTTAGCCCTGCTTAGATCGGTAAAAGTCGGGTGATTTCCTGTCTCCCGCATATAGGTGGATACTGATCATGACTATCTTGGTGCTATCATGGAGATAACCATGTGATAATTAATCTGAGACCGGGCGGGATGTAGGAGCAGCAGGACATGGGTTCTGTGTGCTAGTAGTCTCCCGTCTGTGTCGATTAGGACCCGACGAAGGCACACCTCAGTCATTTTGAACGCGTCAATCACTTAACGGAGTAGGTCGGAGTACCTCCTGTGAAGCCGAGTAGGGCTATTCGAGCCGGTGATGGAGATGTTGACGCCTAACACCCAGGGCCTTATATGTACCATGGGCAACTATTCTGAGCCACCTGGCATGGTCCGTGGACAGGCGGGGCCTGATTGACCTGGCATGACCATGGGCAGTTATAGCTTGAGCGACCTGGCATTAAGATAACCCCCGGTGTAGAAGGGCCCATGGCCGTCCCGCGTGTTGTGTTCTCGAATTTCCTGAAGTGGTCGCTGACGGCTACCTGGAAAGGTGTGATTGGGCGAGTGTGCGATATTTTATCCCCAGCTGGGTAGGAATCGATTATAATCGCCATCGCTCCTGGACAGTGAGTAACTTGACTGGGCATGTGTTACCGTTGTAACTTATGGAACTAAAGATGGTTATAATGTTGAATCTGAAAGGCTATTGATGAAATAGTCACTCTTGCTTGAATAAGTAGTCAAGTGCTTGCTCTAGTCAGGTGCAAATCTAGTTAATCAGGTTGATTATATAAAATTGACTGCTAATACTCTAATGATGATTATTTAATAATGAAAATACTTTTATGCAAAAAGGTAAGTATGGCTAACCCCAGATACAGCCTTGCATACTCCTTGGTGTCACTTTATTTCTGGTTTATGACGGGTAAGTCTAGCTGAGTACATTCGAGTACTCAGGGTTTATCCCACCTTGTTGCAGGTGAAGGTTAGGCCTGCGGAAGGTGATGGCCAGTGCCGGTGGGCTCGGCAGTTCCATACTTCTTCTCTTGTGCTGTTGTTGGAGGATGTCACTCAAGCTAGCAAAGTATTTCAACTTATATTATGGTATTTATTTCAAAGCTATGTTGTTCTTCTAAATTAAGTGGAACTCAACTTGTTTTATTATGTGTGAACTCTATTGTAATATTATTTCCGCTGCAAGCTCCGTGGACATGATTTGTATTTGCTTGACCATGCGATCTTGGCTGAATGTTGAAATGTTTTGAAATCCTTCGAGATTTCCGGACTACCGGGTTTATATGGGCTCAAGTGTGCTAATTCAGCTGCTTCGGCGGAGGTTTTCGGACTTGTGCTCTTATAAATTGGTCAGTTTTGTTACACACAACTGCCCTACCCCTGCTCTCATGCAGGGGTACGGCGAGGGTGATCAACTATCGGACGCAAGCGAAGGTATAAGAAAGTAGGACGGTGGTAATATTTCTCTATTCCTCCAAAAAATCATGCCCCTTACACTGTTCATCCCATGGTATTTATAGGGAATACCAAGGGACACCAGCCAAATTACAAAAGGGTACAAAAAAAATTCCCTAGCACTGTATAACGAAAGGGCGGAATCGTACAAACGCGGGCAGGGTGGAAACCCTAGCTCGCCTTCCACCTGTCCGCCGCCACTTGGCTTGCGTACACCCTCGCAGGAACGCGAGGGTCAATCTCCCGGCTTCACCAGTCGCAAGGCCCAAGTTCGCTTGCCAATCGCTGAGCCCGACGTCTCCAGCGAAGGAGCACGGGGCGTGCGAAGGTCACCCTTTGTGTTCTCCGCGCCTCTTGCCTGCACGGACCATAAAGTTTGTCGAGGGTCAAGCCAGTATCCGAAGGTTAAAGAAACGGTCTGAAGGATTCGACAAGCAACGAAACGAGAGTTTTCGAAGGTTTGCGTGACGCGCGAAGGTCGTCTTTGAGCCAGCCTGCGTGGCGCCACTACCGAGGGTCCCCTCCCCCAACACTTGGTTGCGTCGAGCCGTTGCCCATGTCTTTGGGGACCAAGTTGTCTTGTGCCTTCCACTTGACCTTCTTCGGCTTTGGTATGCTTTTGGGTCATTTGGTCGAGTTCTCTCTTCTTCTTCCTTCCTTCCTTCATTCTATTGTGATTTGTGTGTGTAGTTGACAATGCACTCATCAAGGGGGAGATTGCGGATACATGGGTGTATGCCGAGTCTCGAGTGATGAGTGATTGTCAACGGGTTTGATGCGCATGTTCTTTGGCTTGTGTTGTGCAGGTGTCAAGCACGGAGACAGTGATCGAGGGCAAGGTGA
This sequence comes from Coix lacryma-jobi var. lacryma-jobi, assembly GCA_009763385.1. Classification (NCBI taxonomy): domain Eukaryota; kingdom Viridiplantae; phylum Streptophyta; class Magnoliopsida; order Poales; family Poaceae; genus Coix; species Coix lacryma-jobi. The sequence goes on from CM019830.1 coordinate 80,149,769, forward strand.
AGGTCAAGTAGAGACGTGTCGTGCCGACGGACCGGGAGCGGTGAAGGGCGGACATGAGGCTTGGACTAAGGGACCGGGGGCCTGAGGATCAACTGTGGTGGCTGACAGCCTGGGACAGCGACGAGCAGAGACTTGCAGGGCACGGTGTTGCTCGGGTCGAGGACCTGGGGACACGTGTCGGTGGACGGGGTGCACGGGCGGTGCATCCCCTCTACAGCTCCGGTTTGGTGGTTGAGCCACAGAAAAACCACTGGGTGGACGGTTTCCAGGTTTGGGCCACAAAACCTGGTTGCTACGGGTTTGCCGAGTTTGGGCCACAAAACTCGGGCTGAGTAAGGTTTCCAGGTTTGGGCCTCAAAACCTGGGCGCTGGCGGGTTTCTGAGTTTGGGCCACAAAACCGGGGGTTGGTCATGAAGGCCTAGTTTTCCGGTTTCCGCCACAAAACCGGGGGGCAGAGTCCCGGAAAAGGACAAGCAGAGCAGAGGCGGCACGTGGCGGCAATCTGTGAGGTTGCGTCGAGGCAACGCTACCAGTTGTGCGGGCGTGGCTGTCGGATCAGCATCATCATCGAGTTGGTCCAGGATAGCCTTAGGGGGCTGGGTCGCTCTGTAAATACTTAGTGGTAGAGTGGGAATTAGAATTAGGATAAGTAGGGGGAGACACCCACCTCCCAAACCATCTCAGTCATTTGCTATTTTCCACCTAGGGTTTCCTGTTCTCCCTATTCCCTGCTGTAGCTACTGAGATCCACAGAGAAGAGAACCATACCTCTGTGCACTTGAGATTTTGAGGAAGTGAGACCATAATCTCACTATTGTAGCGTGTGGTAGCCACACGGTTGCAAATTCGTGATTGTGATTCGCGTTTTGTTCTTGTTCTTCGCGGGTTGTTTTTTTCCACGTTTTTCCCATTGATCGATCTCTCTTCTTAGTGCGTATTTTGCAAAACCGTTTGAACTGAGTTGTTCTAGATCGTGAGGCACTTCTTTCCACTATAGGAAATCATCTCTAACCTCACGAGCTAGTAGATCGGTCGATTTTTGTTTTGGATCAAGTTTTGCTCCTTTTGTCCCAAATTCTTCCAATTCACCGATTTGGAGTTAGGTTTGAGCCATGATTCCTGTAGGATAGCTCACTAACCTCCTTGGAACTCCTCATACCAAGTCTAAGCCTTAGTGCTTTTGATTCGGAGGAGATCGAGTGATTTTCGTAGAAGAACAGTGCAGTTTCAGGACCATCGGACACTCTGTTCTTGAGCATCGGACGCTGGTTCATACCACCGGACGCGTCTGTTGCCATGTGTCGTCTGACAGTGAGTTTTAAGGAGCATTGGATGCTGACCATCGGAGCGTCCGTTGTCATCGGACGCGCCGGGGTCAAGCATCGGACGCTAGGGTTTCACTGTAGCAGCGTCCGATGCCAGTCCAGTAAGGTTCCAGCAAGGGTCATTTTGCATCGGATGCTTCCGGTGCCTGACCAACGGACGCTGTCCGATGCTGTGTCTTCAGCACTGTTTCGTCCGCGGTTCGTTCGTCTGTTGTCGGTTTTGATTTCCGACTTTTGTATTGGGTTTCTAGAGTTGTATAGTGTCTTGCTGTGCTTCTTGGAAGCATCCACCCTATCTCTAGGGTCGTGGACACTTGCAAGCTCTAGGGTTTGCTCTTGGGGTGTTTCTCGGACAGTGGCAACAAGTTTCTGAAAAGAAATTTGAAGCTCCCATTCACCCCCCCCCTCTGGTCGCTTTTTGGTAGCACTCACGGTCCATCACATATGGAGCTTGTTGGTCCGGCTCGGGTGAGCTCGGTTGGTGGGAAGTGGTATGTGCTTGTTGTTGTCGATGACTTTTCGAGGTATTCGTGGGTTTTATTTTTAGCTGAGAAAACCGAGACTTTCTCTTTTGCTCGCAATCTGATTTTGCGTCTTCAAAACAAGTTCCCTAAGAACTCGATGTGAACGATTCATAGTGATAATGGTACCGAGTTCAAAAACTCGGACTTTGAGAAGTTTTGTGACTCGTTGGGTTTGGAGCATCAGTTTTCTTCCCCCTACACACCGCCACAAAATGGTGTTGTAGAGAGGAAGAATCGGACCCTTGTTGAGATGGCCAGGACGATGCTCGACGAGCATAAGACTCCTAGGCGATATTGGGCCGAAGCTATGAACATTGCATGCTATATTCCAATCGCATTTTTTCCGAGCTTTCTTGAAAAAGACTTCTTATGTGTTGCGTTTTGGAAAACAGCCCAAAGTGAGTTACTTCAGAGTTTTTGGTTGCCATTGTTTTATACTCAAGAAAGGCAACTTGGACAAGTTTGAGTCTCGCTCTTCTGATGGTGTATTTTTGGGTTATGGCACTCATACTCGTGCATATCGTGTACTTAACCTGGATACTAACCGAGTCATGGAGACATCCGGTGTCACCTTCGACGAGACCATGCATTGTCCTTCTTCTAGATTTGAGCGTGCAGGTGATCATGAGGTTGGGGAACCTCTTTTTGATGACGAGGAAGAAGGTGCTGAAGGGATGGATGACCCAGCACCACCTCCACCTGTTGTGCCGCTAGGATCGGCTTCTACTACGACGAATCACGGCCCCAACCCCTCTTCGTCGGATCTGCCACCTTGGGCTGTACCATTTGTATCCGAGGAGGCACCAGCTGCTGTTGAGGGGGAGGTTTCTTCAGCTCGGGAGGCGCCACGACACATTCAGCGCCAATACCCACCTCAACAGATGATCAGCAGCATCGATGAACATGTCACTCGGTCATGGTCACAACAAATCTCTCACTTTGCTCATTCTGCATTTGTTGCTGATGTTGAACCCCGAGATGTTGGACATGCTTTATCTGATCCGGATTGGGTTAATGCCATGCATGAGGAGTTAGAAAATTTTGAGAGAAATCAGGTTTGGGTTTTGGTTTCACCTCCTCCAGACTGTAATCCTATTTGGACAAAATGGGTTTTCAAAAACAAACAAGGAGAGGATGGCCACATTGTGAGAAATAAGGCCAGACTTGTAGCCCAGGGGTGCAGTCAGAAGGAGGGGATAGACTATGAGGAGACTTTTGCTCCTGTAGCTCGTTTTGGAGGCAATTAGGATCCTCTTGGCTTTTTTGCTGCATCCAAAGGGTTTAAACTTTTTCAAATGGATGTCAAGAGTGCCTTCTTAAACGGCTACATAGAAGAAGAGGTGTATGTGAAACAGCCCCCGGTTTTGAAAATCCCAAGTTTCCAAACCATGTTTTTAAACTTCACAAAACTTTGTATGGTTTGAAACAAGCCCCTAGAGCCTGGTATGATAGATTGAAAACCTTTTTGCTTGCTAAGGGTTTTAAAATGGGATGTGTGGATAAAACACTCTTTCTCCTCAAGCAAGGCAATGACACTCTCTTGGTCGAGATTTACGTGGATGATATCATTTTCGGTGGTTATTCTCATGCTTTGGTTGCCAAGTTTGCAGATCTTATGAGCAGGGAATTTGAGATGAGCATGATGGGTGAGTTGACATTCTTCCTTGGGTTGCAAATTAAGCAATCCCGAGAAGGGACGTTTGTGCACCAGGGCAAGTACACCAAGGACATATCGAAGAAGTTCGATATGGGTGAGGCCAAGCCTCTTCCAACACCCATGTCGACCACGATGGCCCTGGATGCAGACAAGGATGGAGAAGCAGTGGAACAGAAGGAGTACCGGAGTATGACCGGGTCGCTGCTGTACCTGACGGCGACACGCCCGGACATTCAGTTCGCGGTGTGCCTTTGCGCGCGCTTTCAGGCATCGCCGCGCATCTCTCACCCTCAGGCGGTCAAACGCATTATAAGGTACCTTCGTTTCACTCCAGAGTTTGGGATTCGGTATTCTTCTTCTTCCACTCTCTCACTTTGCGGTTATTCTGATGCCGATTTTGTTGGTTGCCGACTTGAGCGCAAGTCCACTACTGGGACTTATCAGTTTTTGTGCTCTTCTCTTGTATCTTGGTCTTCTCGCAAGCAGTCTAATGTCGCTCAGTCTACCATAGAGTCTGAATATATTGCTGCGGCTAGCTGTTGTTCCCAGTTGCTTTGGATGATGGCCGCTTTGCATGATTTTGGTCTGAGATTTTCTCGAGTACCTTTGCTTTGTAACAGCACGAGTGCGATTAGCATTGCTAAGAACCCTGTGCTGCATTCTAAGACCAAACACATTGATGTGCGCTTTCATTTTCTACGAGACCATTTTGAGAAGGGTGATATCGACCTTCGCCATGTCGATACTCATGATCAGTTAGCATATATCTTTACCAAGCCTTTGGACCAATCAACCTTTAATAGGTTGAGAGGTGAGCTTGGTGTGTGTTTCCCTTTTAGATGGGGGAAACATTTGGTTATTGTATCATAGACTGACTCTTTTTCCTTCGTTTTGCTTCGTTTTGGTAGGTTAGTCTTTGCATTTCATCATGCATCTTTGCATTTTCTGAGCTTCATGACTATATTCTTAGAATGAATCTATGCTCTGTCTAGTGTTTGCTCCGATGCTATATGATGATGCTCGTAGCTTAGGCTCTTTTTGATCACTGATACATGTTGTGAGCTGAGCTGCTTTATGACTGGTGAATATGCTTAATGAACTTAAAATTTGAAACTTGTTCACCATTGAGATTTGGCAACTAGCATGTGTTGAAATCACTTGTGCTTTTCATATGTGCTAGGTTGCTATGTCTCTAGTTTTGAGTCATTCACTTGCTTGGTATGTTCATATTCTGCTTTAAAATTGAACCAAGTTTAAGTGAATTGAAAAGATCGAGATGGGATTGCTTGTCAGCACATCACGGTATCGAGACTGTTTCTCATTGCACATTGAGTTAAACTTGAGCCGTGTAGTGTAAGATCGAAACTGTTGCTTTAAGCTTCTGATTGCTTCTGCATAGGCTTAGCTCGATTGAAAAGTTAGGCAATGACAAGCTTTCAACCTCTCGCAATCACATGCTGAAATTTGAACTTGTGTCTTTTCACCGCTGTAACTCCGATAAAATTTGAAAAACTCAAGTCTATGCTTCATTCTATAGCATGATGATTGAACTTTGCTAGGGGTAGTTCACCTTGTATACATGTTTAACACTTGTTTGACTTCCTGTCTATACATGTTTGGTGCTAGTTTTGTGGTGAACATCCTTTTCTGAATGGCTAAAACTGCCCATTTTGCTCATATGTTCATATTTCGTATTTAGTGATCAGTTTGAGCCTTTGCTGGTATTTTGTGCGTGTTGTTGAGCCATCGGATCAGCACTTTGTAGAGGATCTTTTCATTCTATTGACTATATTCCTGAAGCTGCTAACTTGCATTTTTGACTCATATGCATTTGAAGGGGAGAAATCTGCTTGATAGTGCATTATCAACTAAGGGGGAGCAAATTGTCAACTCATATCTTAGTTGTATGCATTGTTGAAGGGGAGTTCTAGTAGAGTTTTGGAGCATTTTTTCAACTAGTTCGGAGCTTTTCTGCTAGTTGTGTTGAGCCTCTGTGCCTCTATCTTGAGGGACTAGCAGTTTTTGCGTTTTGATGTGCTTTTCAGTTGATTTTGGTTCAATTGGTATCGAGCTCTCTTGCCTTTTCAGTTGGTATCAAGTTTTCTCGCTAGCGGTGTTGAGCCTGTTCTACCTCTTCTTGAGGGCTAGCTTTGTTTTGCTTGGTTGCGTCGAGTCGTTGCCCATGTCTTTGGGGACCAAGTTGTTTTGCTCTTCCACTTGACCTTCTTTCGACTTTGTTTTGCTTCTGGGTCATTTAGACGAGTTCTCTACTTCTTCTTCTTCTTCTTTCTTCTACCTTCATAGGTGAAGGTCAAGTAGAGACGTGTTGTGCCGATGGACCCGGAGCGGTGAAGGGCAGACATGAGGCTTGGACTGAGGGACCGGTGGCCTGAGGATCAGCTGTGGTGGCTGACAGCCTGGGACAGCGACGAGCGGAGACTTGCGGGGCATGGTGTGGCTCGGGTCATGGACCTGGGGACACGTGTCGGTGGACGGGGTGCACGGGCGGGGCATCCCCTCTACGGCTTCGGTTTGGTGGTTGAGCCACAGAAAAAACCACGGGTGGACAGTTTCCAGGTTTGGGCCTCAAAACCTGGGTGCGGCCGGTTTCCGATTTTCGCCCACAAAACTCGGGCTGAGGATGGTTTCCAGGTTTGGTCCTCAAAACCTGGGCGCTACCGGGTTTTCTGAGTTTGGGCCACAAAACTCAGGCGATGGACGACAGGTTTCCCGGTTTTGGCCTCAACACCGGGCGGAGGACTTGAAGGCTGGTTTCCCGGTTTCGGCCTCAAAACCGGGGGCGAGGTCTGTGAAAAGGACGAGTAGAGCGGTGGTGGCACGTGGCGGCTGTGGGGATATTACACCCGTATACCCCCATGGCATGACTTGGGCTCTCCTGCAGATACGGCCCAACCAGAAGGCCTTGCGGCCCGCTACCAGGCCGTCGCAGCCGTCAAGGACTCTCCTGATGACTTGCTCGACAAGGAACATCCGAATAGATAGACCCGGATTCCTTGCCAAAAGGAACCGATTGTAATCTGTTAGGATTCGGCAAGTTGTAACCCTGCTCCCCGGCTATACAAGGCGAGCAGGGATCCCCTCCAAACTCACGCCATATTCCAACTCATCAATACTTGTCGGCCTGAACCTATCTAAATCGCTGTCTCTCGTCCCTGTGTCTACGCTTTGCAGACGTCTCGCACGCCTCCACTGCTTAATCTACTACCTTGGGCATACCCCTCGGTAGACTACCAACCATATTTCATCGACAGTTGGCGCGCCAGGTAGGGGGTGTGTGCTACGACACCATGATCTGCCAAGCGGTCACTTTCCCTCGATCCATGGTTCTCCCGGAGGCCGGCACAACTATCCAGATCGGATCTATGATCTGGACCGTCGGTGACCACGTCCCAGCTCTGGAAACTGTGGAATCTGCGCAGATCCCTGCGCCGGGTGCCCTGCCGCCCATTCGTCCCGTCGCCGTGCCAACACGCCGCCCGCCGAGAATAGTCCCCTGCGATGACCTAATTGAAGCCATCGACCGGGCCAACCAAGGAATCGCAGAATGCATCGACGTCATCGAGGTAGCTCGTATACAGCTTTCAGACCGACCTTGCCTTCAGCAATTTTCATGTACACCATCGGGAGTCTCCAGCGCTTGTCCCGCCCACCGCCCCAGATCGGATCTGCATCCGGCCCGTCGCCACGTTTCGTCTCCAACGACCATGCCCTTTGGGCTACGCGACGCGGTTACTACATATCAGCATCAGGTGCTGCGACAACTCTCCGACCAGCTCTAGTCTTTTGGTTCCGACCAGATGGCGCCGACCAGCACGCACACCCGGATGACTCTAGCTCCACTCGTTGGCATGGTGACCCTCAAAGAGATCTCCGGCGACACAGTCTCGGTGACTTCGGCGTCTGGATCTACCACAACAATCGACTCCACCTCCACGCGGTCTACGACCGTCATCACCACCGACTCCGGGGCCGACTACCCATCGTATCGTGGTGGCGTCATCTTCAACGTCTCCGCCGACAGTCCTCCACCTCCAAACGAAACGGAAGCTGCACGCGCCAATCGGGAGCAACGCAATGTCGATCGCTAGTGCCGACGTGACGACGAACGACGCGACCAGGAGCGCCGCGACCAGGAGCGCCGTGACCGGGAGCGTCGCGACGACGAACAACGCCAGGACCACGACAACGTTGGTGGCCGCGTTCTCACCTACGAGTTCGATAGGGTCGATGATCAACCCGTCTACCCAACCCCAAGCGCCAACCTAGCCGTCATCGTCAACGAGCTCTCCAAGCTTCCGGTGACTCCAGAGATACAGAAGGTTGTCGCCCACGTCAAGGCTACCGCCGTACAGTGCAACGAGAGAAGGCCCTATCCCTCACCTTCTGAATCGTCGTACAGCGGAACGCCGCCAAGTCCGCATCCCTCGCGCCGAAGGCAATCACCGCCACGTCGCGACCAGGAAGTATCCCAAGGCAACTGCGCCCGTGATCAAGCTCCGACTCCCGACACCTCGACAGGGCCACGCCCTTTCACCTCCCGGCTCTGAGCCGTCCGATGGCCTCAAGGCTTCAAGGTCACCACGGTGGACAAGTACGATGGGAAGGCCAACCCGGAGCAGTGGCTCACCACGTATGAGATCGCCATTCAAGCAGTCGGCGGAGGACCCGACGTGATGGCCAAGTACCTCCCCGTCATGCTATCGTCTTCAGCCAACAGCTGGCTCCACAAGCTCGCCGAGAACTCCATCGACACCTAGGAGCAGTTGAAGGAAGTCTTCGTCAAAACGTACAGCGCTACCTGCGTGCAACCAGGAAAGCGCTACGACCTCCAAAACATCCACCAAGAGCGCGACGAAAGCCTCTGGAGCTACATTCGACGATTCTCCAACATGCGCCTCATGATTCCAGAGATCGCCAACGCGGAAGCCATCTCCACGTTCTCCAATGGCCTACGCCACAAGGAGCTCCGTGACAAGATCATCCGAAAGAAGGTAGCCACAGTCACCGAACTGATGACGATCACCAACTCCTACGCCGACGCCGACGATACCCATCGCCATCATGAACGCCCGCGTCGCCGGTCACGATCCCAGGTGCGCCGTCGTGATGATGACCACCACAATGAACGACGCGACCACCGCTCCGGGCAACGCGACCACCGCGATGATCGGGACCGCCGTCATGATCGCCCAGAATCTTCTCGACAGAGGACGGATCACCGTCGGCGCGACCATCGCTACATCGCCAACACCAATACTCGGCGAAAGCGCACCTACGACAATGACTACAAGAAGCTCCTCAACGGCCCCTGTCCTCTCCACAAAGGTGCCAAGCACTCCATGCGTGAGTGCGACACAATCGCCCGTAACGTCCGCGGCAGCGATGACAAGCGGCCACGAAACGACAACGACAAGGACAAGGACGCCGACGCACATGAGCCCGCCTTCCGATCACCGGCGAGGACACTCTCCATCTTCGGTGGCAACGTCATCATCGAGACCAAGCAGAAGCGACGCCAAGTACGCCACGACATCGCCTCCGTGGCGGCCATCACCGACGACCCCGCCAACGTCCGCTACCTCGACTGGTCGGAGCGCCCCATCACCTTCTCCAGGGAGGACCAGTGGTCGAACGACAAGTACCAAGGACGTTTCCCTCTCGTCATCGACCCAGTGATCTCCAGCTGCCGCTACCGCAAGGTCCTCGTCGACGCTGGGAGCGCCCTGAACATCATCTTTGCATCGGCATTCCGCGAGCTCGATTACTCCAAGCGGGATCTGTTCCCGGTGAATTTCCCCTTCTGGGGCATCGTGCCAGGGCAGCCGTTCATGCCCGTCAGGCAGATCACTCTCCCAGTGCAATTCGGCACGCCCGACCACTTCTGCGAGGAGTACATCACCTTCATCGTCGCCGACATCGACACCGCCTACCACGCCATTCTCGGTCGTCCAGCACTCTCCAAACTCATGGTTGTGCCACACTACGCCTACCTTGTGCTCAAGATCCCGTCGAAGAAAGTCGTCCTCAGCCTCCGGGCAAATCTCCAGGTGGCGTACGAGTGCGAGAAGGAGACAATCAACTCTGCCGAAGCACGCCAGCAGATCCAGGGCATCCAAGACTGCATCGCCAACGCCGCCAAGCTCAGCCCCGACGATCTCGAGATCCCGGAGACCTCCGACTAGCGCTCCAGCAAGAAATCGAAGGACACGAGGCAGGTGACCCTGGTGGATGGAGCTCCGGAGAAGACCGCCATCATCGGCACCAACCTTGACCCCAAATAGGAAGACGCGCTCGTCAGCTTCCTACGGAGCAACGTCGATGTGTTCGCTTGGAAACCAGCGGACATGCCCAGAGTTCCACGGAAGTTCGTCGAGCACTCCCTGAACGTCTCCGCAACCACCAAGCTGGTTCCTCAAAAGCTTCGTCGCTTCGTTCTAGATAGGAAGGAGGCAATTAGGGTAGAGCTCACCTGGCTCCTAGCTGCCGGTTTTATCAAAGAGGTGTATCATCCAGATTGGTTGGCCAATCCGGTCCTTGTACTCAAAAAGAATAAAGAATGGCGTATGTGCGTTGACTAAACCGACCTCAATAAGCATTGCCCTAAGGACCCCTTCCTCCTCCCTCGCATCGACGAGGTCGTCGGTTCCACCGCCGGGTGCGAACTTCTCTCCTTTCTCGATTGCTATTCCGGTTACCATCAAATTGCTTTGAAGGTAGAGGACCAAATCAAGACTGTGTTCATCACACCCTTTGGCGCCTACTGCTACACGACCATGTCGTTCGGGCTAAAGAACGCCGGAGCCACGTACCAGCGCGCAATCTAGGATTGCTTGAAGGACCTCATTCCGGAGAAGGTCAAAGCTTACGTGGATGACATCATCGTCAAGACTCGCGCCGCCGACATGCTCGTCTCTGACCTCGAGGCAACCTTTAAGGCCCTCAACAGGTTTAAGTGGAAGCTTAACCCTAACAAGTGCATTTTCGGCGTGTCATCTGGAAACCTCCTCGGCAACATCGTCAGCCGTGACGGCATTCGCCCAAACCCCGACAAGACTTCGGTCGTCCTCTGCATGCGAGCTCCCACCAACGTGAAGGACATCCGGAAGCTCACAGGGTGCATGGCGTCCCTCAGCCGCTTCATCTCCAGGCTCGGCGAAAAAGGGCTACCCTTCTTCAAGCTACTCAAGGCTGGCGAAAAGTTCGTCTGGGATGCTGAAGCCGATCGCGCTTTCTCCGACCTGAAGAAGTACCTCACCCAGCCTCCTGTTCTCGCCGCACCTAAGGAGAAGGAGCCCTTGCTGCTCTACATCGCCGCCACAAACTGGGTCGTCCGCTCTGTCATCGTCGTCGAGCGTGAAGAAACCGGCCACTCCTACCTCGTCCAGCGACCTTGTTACTTCGTCAGCGAGGTATTAAATGACTCCAAAACCCGGTACCCCCAGGTACAGAAGCTCCTCTACGCGGTCCTTATAACTGCTCGTAAGCTACGCCATTACTTCCAAAGCTCCAAGCGGGTCACCGTAGTCACGGAATTCCCCCTCGAGGACATCCTCCGCAACAAGGACGCTACAGGACGCATCATCAAGTGGGCTATTGAGCTCGGCTCCTACGACATCGCCTTCCAGGGTCAACAAAGAATCAAGTCGCAAGCACTCGCCGACTTCATCGCCGAATGGACGGATCTCCAAACTCCAGTACTGTCGGAAGCGCCAGAACACCGGACCCTCTTCTTCGACGGCTCCCTCACTTTGCATGGCGCAGGTGCTGGTCTCCTCTTCGCATCTCCTTCCGGCAAGAAGCTCCGCTACGCTCTGCGGCTGCTCTTTCCAGCCTCCAACAATGCCGCCGAGTATGAAGCCGCCCTCCACGGTCTCCGTATCGCCAGTGAACTTGGCGTCAAGCGCCTCATGGTATACAACGACTCTGCTCTCGTCATCAACCAGCTCAACAAGGACTGGAACTGCTCCAACGACAAGATGAATGCCTACTGCGCCGCCATCCAGAAGCTTGAAGACAAGTTCTTCGGAGTCGAATATCACCATCTACCACGAGACCGGAACCAGGTGTAACACCTCTGGTGTTTAACTGTAATTAACCTGACATGTCATCATCATTAGTCATTAATCATTCTTGCCTTGCATTTATGTTTGCTTAGTACTGTGTGTAGCAATCTCTTTCAAAAACCCCTAAAGCCCAAATCTTCCTATAAGGGCAAAAATGGTAATTTCACCTCTGTGCCTAGCTTGTGTCATTCTTGTTCAGTTGGATGTCTTGAAGTTTTGTTGTGTTGGCCAAAGTTCAAAAACCAAAATCAGATTTCAAATCCCTTTGCAAAACCCTGATTTCCAAACCCTGGATTTTATCCCTCTTTTGTAATTCAAAAATTATTCAAAATTGAGGTTGGTCCAAAAGCAAAGTTTGTAGATCTGGCCAAGAGAAACAACTTTGGAATTTACAAATTTTCAAGTTTTTGTACAAAGTTTGAAGTAAATCCAAATTCATTCAAATTCCAGTTTTTGTCCCCTTTTCAGTTTTCAAAATTTATTTAAAAACTATTGAGTTTCAGAAAAAAGGGTATATTAGCAATGTTGTAGGTTTTGATAAAAGGAACAACTTTCATATTTGCAGATTTCCAACTTTCAATGTAAAATCAAAAGTAATTTTGAAATTATTCAAATTCTAAAAGTGTCCCCTTTCTGATTTCGTATTTATTCAAAAACTGTTTAGAATTTGAAAAATTTTCTTTTTGACAAAGTTGTAGATCTCTTTTTTTATGCACAACTTTGGTGTTTTGAGTTTTTGCTACTCAGTTCAAGTTTTGGAAGTAATTTGCGAAATACAGAAAGTCAAACCCTAGACCTAGCCCTGTTCATCCCCTACCTCTAGCCGACACAGAGCAAGAGGGGGCCCCGGCCATGGCCGCGCGCCAGCGCCGCTTGCGCCACGCGCGCCTGGCAGCCGCACGCCCGCCCCCGACTTGTCGCCTGCGCCCGCGCCATCATGCCGCACCCGCACGCGCAAAGCGCTGACCTCCGCCCCGTCCCCTACAGTGCCCAGGGCGTCGCCGCCGCGTGGCCGTCACCGGCGAGCCTTCGCCCAGGCCCTGGGTGCACGCCCGTCCTCCCGCCGGCTTGCAATCGAGTGCGCACGCTTCGGCCGAGCTCATCACCACCATCCCGTGCTCTCTACCGTCCCCGACCGTGCCTATAAAAGGGACCGCCGGAGTCCGAGCTCCTCATCTCCTCCGCCACCGTGGCCAGGCCAGTCCAGAGCTTCCGTCGCTCAACCACCTAGCCCGAAAGCTCCGCCTTGAGCTCGCAAAGCTTCCCAGCCCCTCAATTTCACCTCCCCCGCCTCCAATCGCCCGGCGTAACCCCATCTTCCCAAACTCCGACGAAACACCGGTGAACTCGGGATCGCCGGATCACCGGAGTGCCGCCGCGGTTGTCTCCTCCCTCGAGCCTCACCCTCGAGAACGTGTCGAGCCTCACCCTCGAGCACGTGTCGAGCCTCACCTCGAGCCACACCCTCGAGCACGCCTGCGAACCGCGCTCCCTCGAAGCAGCCGAGCCCTGCCTCCGACCCGTGGTAAGCACCCGAAGCCTCCGGTCTCTGCTTCCACTCCGCTTCGCCCGAGCCTCCCAGCCAGGCCTCGAGCACACGTTCTTTGCTTCGCCCGAGCCAGGCCTCGGCGAACACATGCTCTCCGCTTCGCCCGAGCCAGGCCTCGGCGAACACATGCTTTCCGTCTCGCCCGAGCCTCCCAGTCAGGCCTCGGACGGACGCATGCTTCCGTCTCGCCCGAGCCTCCCGGCCAGGTCTCGGACAAAACGCTTGTTTCCGTCTCGCCCGAGCCTACCAGCCAGGCCTCGGACGGCCGAGTGTTTCCGCCTCGCCGAGCCCTGCTGTCCGCCTCGCAGCGATTCGCCGAGCCCCTGCGACGAAGGAGCACAGCGCTCTTTCTTTTCCTTTTTGAAATAGTGTGAATAGTGTTCTGTTTTCTCTTTTGTGTGAATTAATCTGTTGTTCCTTAAATCCTGATAAAATTATGGTATGCTCCATGCACGGTGTACTATTTATAAAAAAATATGAAACTTGACTTTTCTGCAAGAATTTTGAAAATGTAAAATCCCTCTTTTTATTAATAAATGGATGGTTTTGGATTTTTAGAAAATTATTTATAACTCCAAAAATCATGAGATAAATTTTGTGAGCTTCCTATGCCAGTTTAGTCTCTGGTGAAATTTTGAAGTCTTTTGGAACAAGTTGATTTTTGAGCATTTATCTTTAATTGTTAAATAGTGCCTTTTGTTAATTAATGTCTGGAATTATTTGAGCACCTTAATGAACTCCAAAAATTATGAAATTTATTTTGCCATCTATCTACACCATAATGAACTTATGTGATTAATTGGTAATTTTTGAGCAACTTCATAAAATGACCTTTTTAAATAATTAAGGAAAATAGAAAAAGTGATTAGGGTTCATGTTGTATGCCCTGTTTTGCATTGTTCATGCTAGCATACTCATGTGCATGCATCATTGCATTCGTATAGTCACCGAAGAAGGAGTCAAGATCGAGGCAGCCGCCGACGAACCTGTCCCTGAGGCTACCCCGAGTTCCGACAACTGCCCGCCGCCTTCGAGCCTGCCCTCTTTGCTCTTCAAGGCAAGCCCCGGTGCATTTAACTCTTTCTTGAATTTATAAAATGATTCCTTAAATGCTTTTGAGTTAAATTATTGCATTAGGTTTATAGGAGTTGTGTGCTATCCTAATTGATGCACTATCCGCCTTGACCACTGATACACCTGATACCTGCTTTTCAAAAGTATTTGAAAATGCTTAGCAATGCTTATTGAATTAGACTTGCAATAAAATGCCAATTTCAAAAGTGTGATCACTTAAGGAATGTTTATGGGATTTTGGTCTTACTCCCCGGCTGTTGGCTAGGTATCTGATCCGTACCTAGTCAATAGCGAGGAGAGGTTGTCGAGCGTACGGTGCCGTATGTTGTAGTCCGGGACTCAACAGTTGACACCGACCGGGACAGGGTTGAAAAACTGACAGGACTATACGCTTGGGTGAGATATAACCAAGGTATAGTTCTGGCTGGAAAATAGGGACCATCGTATGGGGGCCTGCTGTCAGGACTTGTAACTATTCACATACTTCGGAAAGCTCTGGCTCCGAGAAATCCTTGATTGGGACCGACAACCGCGCACTGGGAGTGGAGAGATGGCGGAAGTAGCATGTACCCACGTGGTCGTCGTACTGGATAGGAGTGGTGTACTGTACTTCCGGGTGGCGTAGGACCGGTCCAATCTTGGAGGAATCGTGGTAGACGAGTTGGCATATGCAAGCTTGGGTGCTACATATGCAGTGTGGATAGGGATCCTCTGGCTGAGTATATATTTATCCGGATTAACGTTGCTCCTCGGTTATGGAGACTGGTCACTGACTGTCAACGGAGAGTGGTTCAACTAGGAATGTTTGAACTGTGTAAAATGAATCAGGAATGATGAAGAATTGAGGATACTGAATCTTTCAAAATAAAATAAGGTTTACAAAAATGCTTTTCTGCAAAATACTTGATCTTGCTTAAGCCTTACCTTGACTACCCTAAGCCTCTCATTCCTGAGTCTTTCCCTTTCTTTAGTCGGGTAAGTCTTGTTGAGTACCCCAGTACTCAGGGTTTGTTACCCATGCTGCAGGTATGACAGAGTCCCCGATGTGTCTTGCACCTGCTGCGTGACCATCATCCAGGAAGAGGCCGATGAGGCCGAAGAATAGATGTACACCCGCGGGCTGGGTGATTATAAGTATCTTTGCTGTTATCCACTATGTTGCCTATGTCTATTTCTATTATCAAGAACTTGGTTTGTAATAACTGCACCTTAATTTCTATTTGGAACCCTGCTTTGTAAAACTAATGTTATTTAAGTCTACCGCTCTTTATCCGATGATATTGTAAAAGTATGCAATGCTGTAACCGAATTGTGAGATGATCCTGCGGACATTGGGCACTGATGTAGCCCGGTGGCGAACAGGTCTTAATCACATGGAACAGGGGTTCGGCTGTCAGAGGTTGACGGGACGTGTGGGCAATGGGATGGGAATTGGGTCGTTCCGTCAACAGTTAGTGGTTATCGAGCATTCACCTGAAAGTTGCAGTGTTCGTTTTTGCGAAAACTGCAAAAAGACCTTTTGAGTCCAAAACATCAAACTAAACTTGACTATTTTGAGTCCAAATTTGCTTCTCTCCTTTGTCTCTATATGTTGGCAACACTAGCTAGTGGAACAACATGTTTTAAGCCCTATGTACCTTATTATTGCATTGCTTTGTTCCGTAGGAACGATTCATGCATCATGTCATAATCACTTAAGTTAACTTCCTCTCTAAGTTCGTTGGGGTAGTATGCCTTTACCTGTTCTTGCTAGCCTTTCTCATCCATCTTCTCTTATCCAGACATGGCCCGTATCAAGCTGACTGCCCGCAAGTCGACTGGACCGCATGGTGTGCCACGCCACCAGCTGGCACCACGCGCTGGAGAGAGACTGGAGAATCTTCCAACGGTCGTCGCTTTCCCCGCCGCACCCGTAAGAACCTGAAGGAGGAGATCAAGGATCTGAAGGCTGAGCTGAAGAACTTGGAGCATGACTTCTACCACTCACGCCTGGAGTTTTATGAGGCACGAGCTTCCCTGGAGCAGGCCAACCGGAACACGGTTCGCGCTATCGAGCAGCGCAATGATGCTTGGACCCGCGAGGACGTTACCAGAGCCCAGCTCCATGGACTGCAGCAGTACACAGCTCAGATTGAACAGTTCAATGATATGCTTCATGAGGAAGTGCATCAGCTGTATGATCAACTCCACCCCTTGGTACCCCGATTATGGAAGACCCTGAGGACGGAGTAGTGGAAGAACCCGATGTGGAACAAGAGCCAGACGTGGACGAAGAAATTGAACCTGCTGAGGACGTCCACGCTGAAGACGAGGACGAGGAGGAGGAGCCTGAGCTCATCCTCGAAGAAGACGACGACGAAGACATGATCATCATCGACGACGACTAGACTCGTAGTGTCTGTACCATCTGCTTACCTAAACCTTAGTCTAGGTTTGGGGGCGTTAGTCTGTCTGTTGCCAAGTCTGGCATGTATCTTTCTTTTCGCATCTTTTCCCTTTATCGGTCTGTATCATCTGTCAGTCACCTTATCAAGTCATCAGTCTTTTGTATCAGAAGAAGCTATCAGTCTGTTGTTTTCAGAACCCTATCTATGAATGCTAAGTTCCAAGTTGCTTAACAGATGCCTGTGAACACTCGCACTGGAGCTGGAGGTTCTGATGATGCCAACCTCCCAAACCCTCCACCTGTCCCAGCTACCCTAGCAGATGCCATTGCAGCCTTGGCCGCCGCTGCCAACCTAATGGCTCAAAACCAAGGACAGCAGAACTTTCACCGTGGTCGCCACAACATCAACCAAGAGACCACCTATGTGGAATTCACCGAAACTCGTCCACCGGTCTTCACCAAGGCCGATGAACCCCTCGAAGCTGATGATTGGCTCCGCACCATGGAGCAGAAGTTTGGTCTTATCAACTGCACCGATATCCAGAAGCCACGGTTCGCTTCACAGCAGCTTCGTGGTCCGGCAAGTGCTTGGTACGCCAACCTGTTGGCTGCCCAGCCAGAAGGTCATCGGTGACCTGGGAGGAGTTCCGCACTGCTTTCCGTGCTCATCACATCCCTTCCGGATTAATGAAAATGAAGCTTGATCAGTTCTGGCTCTCCAACAGAAAGACTCCACAGTCATGCAGTATGTGGGTCAATTCAATCATCTCAGCCAGTATGCCTCAGAGTATGTCAACACAGATGAGAAGAAGAGGGATTGTTTCCTCAGAGGACTGCACCCAAAGATCCGCAGGAGCTTGTCCAATAACCTGACTGGGTCTTATCACGATGTTGTTGACCGGGCTGTTGCTTTTGAAGAAAGCAATCGCCAGTACCAGGAGAGAAGAAGAAGAAGAAAGCAGGGTCAAGCAGCTTCTCTGGCGGTCACAAACGCCAGAGAATCATCTATCACCCCAGCCACCACCACAATCGTCTACCTTACCCCAACCAGCAAGTGGTCGTCCGTACCGCGGCCACCACCCATAATGCCAACCAGCAGAGTGCCACACAGCCGAACGCCCCAGGTGTTCGTATCACCACTCCACAAACAGCCTACAACCATCCCTGCTACAACTGCGGCCAGCTTGGTCACTGGTCTCGTGAGTGCCCAAAGCCCAAGAGGTATGCTCAGAATGCTCAGAAGAATCCCGGAGGATCTCAGCAGCAGCAGCACCGTGCACAGCAGCAGCATGCTCAGAAGGGCAAGATTGTCAAGAAGCACGGGCAAGTCTACTACACCGCTGTCAGCGATATACCAGAAGGGGAGCCCGTCATGATCGGTAGGTTTCCTGTTGCCAATCACCCTGCAGTTGTGTTGTTTGATTCTGGTGCATCGCATTCCTTCATCAGTCGTACTTTTGTCATCAAGCATGAAATATCAATTGAGGATTTAAAAGAAAGTTTCTGCATATTTTCGCCTGGAGGGCGTATAAGTACTAAGGAAGTGGTTCGCAGTATACCAGTAATGTTGGGGGAACATGTATTTCCCACCACCATGATAGTGCTTCATGCTCAGGAGATAGATGTCATCCTAGGCATGAATTGGATGTGTCAGTATAAAGCCATGATCGACATCTTGAATAGAGTTGTGAGAGTGGATATTCCTAACAGTACCGCCAAACTCCTTCTCCAACTTCCAATGCCTCAAAAACCAGCAGCCACTCAAATAAATACCGCCTATGTTCTGGAAACCCGGGACATCCCCGTGGTTTGTGAATTCCCTGATGTTTTTCTGAGGATTTGCCTGGTCTGCCTCCTGACCGTGACGTTGAGTTTGCCATAGAGCTAAAGCCCGGGACTGCTCCTATATCCCGCAGAGCTTATCGAATGCCTCCCAGAGAGTTGGCAGAACTAAAAATCCAATTACAAGATTTGTTGGACAAGGGTTTCATTCGCCCAAGCTCGTCTCCTTGGGGCTGTCCTGCAATCTTTGTAAAGAAGAAAGACAAGACTCTCAGAATGTGCATTGATTATCGCCCACTCAATGAGGTCACCATCAAAAATAATATCCCTTGCCTCGTATTGATCTTCTCTTTGACCAGTTAGCTGGAGCCAAAGTATTCTCCAAGATCGATCTCAGATCTGGCTACCACCAAATAAAGATTCGTCCTGAAGATATTCCTAAAACAGCTTTCACCACCAGATACGGCCTATATGAGTACTTGGTCATGTCCTTCGGTTTGACCCATGCCCCTGCTCATTTCATGTACCTCATGAACTCTGTGTTCATGCCAGAGCTTGATAAATTCGTGGTCGTGTTCATTGACGACATCCTTGTCTACTCAAAAACCCTGAAGATCATGCCGAACATCTTCGTATCGTTCTATCCCGTCTCAGAGAACATCAGCTGTATGCCAAGTTCAGTAAATGTGAGTTCTGGTTAGATCAGATACAGTTTCTTGGTCATGTCCTTTCCGCTGAAGGTGTGTCAGTTGACCCTGGTAAAGTGGCAGACATTCTGGATTGGAAGCCACCTACCACTGTTCATCAAGTCCGCAGTTTTATGGGAATGGCAGGATATTATCGTCGATTCATCCCAGATTTCTCAAGAATCGCCAAGCCTATCACTGAGTTAGTAAAGAATTCTGTGAAGTTTGTCTGGTCACCAGCCTGTGAGCAAGCCTTTCAAACTCTGAAGAAATTAACTACATCACCAGTGCTAGCCCAGCCGAACATCGAAAAACCTTTGATGTCTACTGTGATGCATCTGGTACTGGTTTGGGCTGTGTTTTGATGCAAGAAGGTCGAGTGATCGCTTATGCCTCCCGACAGCTTAAGCGACATGAAGAGAATTACCCAACTCATGATCTCGAGTTAGCAGCAGTAGTGCATGCCTTGAAGATCTGGCGTCATTATTGTTGGGCAGTACCTGTAATGTGTACACTGATCACAAAGCCTGAAGTATATCTTCACTCAAGAGGAACTGAATATGAGGCAGAGAAGATGGCTTGAGTTAATTAAGGACTATGATCTTGAAGTGCATTACCATCCGGGTAAGGCGAATGTGGTTGCCGATGCGCTCAGTCGCAAGTCTTATTGCAACTGTCTGATGAGAAACCCTATGATTCTTCTTTGTGTTATGAGCTGGAAAAGTTGAATATTGAAATGATTCCACAAGGAACTCTGAATAATATCAGAATAGAAACCCCTATCAGAGAGCAGATCATCGCTGCACAAAAGATAACCCTGGAATCAAGCACATCATCGAAAAGGTCCAATCCGGAAAGGCTGATTGTTTCAGGATCGATGATGCAGGAGTAGTATGGTTTAAGAATCGGTTAGTAGTTCCTAAAGTGCCTGAGTTAAGAAAGTTAATCCTTGATGAAGCACACTTGACTAGATTCTCCATCCACCCCGGCAGCAACAAGATGTACCAGGATTTGAAGCAGCAATTCTGGTGGACAAAGATGAAGATTGAGATCGCCCGGTATGTCGCTCAGTGCGATACCTGCCAGAAAGTCAAAGCCGTGCACATGAAGCCCGGAGGAGAATTGCAACCTTTACCTGTACCTGCTTGGAAATGGGACGATATCAGTATGGACTTTATCAATGGTCTACCCAAGACATCAAGAGGTTTTGATTCCATATGGGTGATCGTGGATCGCCTCACTAAGCAAGCTCACTTCCTGCCAGTGAAGACCAGTTACACCGTCCCCACTTATGCCACTTTGTACAAGAACACATAGTGAAACTCCATGGCATACCCAAGAGCATTATCTCTGATCGTGGTACCCAGTTTGTCGCAAAGTTTTGGAAAGCGTTCCATACCTCACTTGGAACCAAGCTCTTGCATAGTACGGCATATCATCCGCAAACAGATGGACAAACTGAGCGAGTCAACCAAGTGTTAGAGGATATGTTGAGAGCATGTGTGCTCACCTTCGCAGATACTTGGGATGACTGTTTGCCCTTGGCAGAGTTCTCATATAATAACAGTTACCAAGAGAGCATCAAAATGGCACCCTTTGAAGCACTGTACGGCCGCCGTTGTCGTACACCTCTCAATTGGTCTGAACCCGGAGAAAGGGAATTCTTTGGAGTTGACCTAGTAAAAGATATGGAAGAGAAAGTCAAGCATATACAAGAGAACATGAAGATTGCACAGTCTCGACAGAAAAGTTATGCTGACAAGAGACGTCGACCTCTGCAGTTCGAGATCGGGGATTATGTGTACCTGAAGGTCTCACCCACCAAAGGAGTCACTCGTTTTGGAGTCAAAGGAAAGTTAGCACCCCGCTACATTGGTCCCTTTGAGATTCTGGATCGTTGTGGCAAGGTCGCTTACAAGCTAAGTTTGCCCGATCATCTTTCAGCAGTTCATAATGTGTTTCATGTCTCCCAACTCAAGAAGTGTCTCCGAGTACCTGAACATGTGGTTGAAGTTGAAGGCGTTGAGCTAGAACCAGATCTGTCATACACTGAGTATCCAGTTCGCGTGTTGGATCACAAGGATCGTGTTACCCGAAGAACCACCACAAGATGGTACAAGATCCAGTGGAACCAGCACTCTGAAGAAGAAGCCACCTGGGAATCCGAAGACTTCTTAGCAAAGAACTATCCCGACTTTCTCGAATCTCTGTAGATGTAAGGTTTTGCCTTTTCCTTCTTAAGACGTGGAATCTCGGGGCGAGATTTCTTTTAGGGGGGAAGGCTGTAACACCTCTGGTGTTTAACTGTAATTAACCTGACATGTCATCATCATTAGTCATTAATCATTCTTGCCTTGCATTTATGTTTGCTTAGTACTTGTGTAGCAATCTCTTTTCAAAAACCCTAAAAGCCCAAATCTTCCTATAAGGGCAAAAATGGTAATTTCACCTCTGTGCCTAGCTTTGTGTAATTCTTGTTCAGTTGGATGTCTTGAAGTTTGTTGTGTTGGCCAAAGTTCAAAAATCAAAATCAGATTTCAAATCCCTTTGCAAAACCCTGATTTCCAAACCCTGGATTTTATCCCTCTTTTTGTAATTCAAAAATTATTCAAAATTTGAGGTTGGTCCAAAAAGCAAAGTTGTAGATCTGGCCAAGAGAAACAACTTTGGTATTTACAAATTTTCAAGTTTCTGTACAAAGTTTGAAGTAAATCCAAATTCATTCAAATTCCAGTTTTTGTCCCCTTTTCAGTTTTCAAAATTTATTTAAAAAACTATTGAGTTTCAGAAAAAGGGTATATTAGCAAAGTTGTAGGTTTTGATAAAAGGACAAATTTCATATACAACTTCAAATTTGCAGATTTCCAACTTTCAATGTAAAATCAAAAGTAATTTGAAATTATTCAAATCCAAAAGTGTCCCCTTTTTGATTTCGTATTTAATTCAAAAACTGTTTGAATTTGAAAATATTCTTTTTGACAAAGTTGTAGATCTCTTTTTTCTGCAAACTTTGGTGTTTGAGTTTTTTGCTGCTCAGTTCAAGTTTTGGAAGTAATTTGCGAAATACAGAAAGTCAAACCCTAGACCTAGCCCTGTTCATCCCCTACCTCTAGCCGGCCAGAGCAGGGGGGGCCCGGCCATGGCCGCGCGCCAGCGCCGCCTGCGCCACGCGCGCCTGGCAGCCGCACGCCGCCCCCGACTTGTCGCCTGCGCCCGCGCCATCATGCCGCACCCGCACGCGCAAAGCGCTGACCTCCGCCCCGTCCCCTACAGTGCCCAGGGCGTCGCCGCCGCGTGGCCGTCACCGGCGCCTTCGCCCAGGCCCTGGGTGCACGCCGTCCTCCCGCCGGCTTGCAATCGAGTGCGCACGCTTCGGCCGAGCTCATCCACACCATCCCGTGCTCTCTACCGTCCCGACCGTGCCTATAAAAGGGACCGCCGGAGTCCGAGCTCCTCACTCCTCCGCCACCGTGGCCAGGCCAGTCCGAGCTTCCGTCGCTCAACCACGGAGTCCGCCGGGTCGTCTCCCCCTCAAGTCTCCACCCTCCGAGCACGTGTCGAGCCTCCCCCTCGAGCCTCACCCCTCGAGAACGTGTCGAGCCTCACCTCGAAGCACGTGTCGAGCCTCAACCTCGGCCCCACCTCGAGCCAGCCTGCGAAACGCGGGGGCGCTCCCTCGAAGACAGAGGCCCTGCCTCCGGACCCGTGGTAAGCACCCGAAGCCTCCTGGTCTCTGCTTTCCACTCGCTTCGCCGAGCCTCCCAGCCAGAAGGCCTCGAGACACGTTCTCGCTTAGCGAGCCAGGCCCGGCGAACACATGCACTCCGCTTCACCGAGCTAGGCTCGGCGAACACATGCTTTCGTCTCGCCGAGCCTCCCAGTCAGGACTCGGACGGACGCATGCTTTCCGTCTCGCCCGAGCCTCCGGCCAGGTCTCGGACGAACGCTTGTTTCCGTCTCGCCCGAGCCCACCAGCCAGGCCTCGGACGGCCGAGTGTTTCCGCCTCGCCCGAGCCCTGCTGTCCGCTCGCAGCGATTCGCCGAGCCCCTGCGAGGAAGAGCACAGCGCTCTTTTCTTTTTCTTTTTGAAAGAGTGTAATAGTGTTCTGTTTTCTCTTTTTGTGTGTGAATTAATCTGTTGTTCCTTAAATCCTGATAAAATTATGGTATGCTCCATGCACTGTGTAGTATTTTATAAAAAATATGAACTTGACTTTTCTGCAAGAATTTGAAAATGAAAATCCCTCTTTTAATTAATAAATGGATGGTTGGTTTTTAGGAAAATTATTTATAACTCCAAAAATCTATGAGATAAATTTTGTGAGCTTCGTATGCCATGTTTAGTCTCTGGTGAAATTTTGAAGTCTTTTGGAACAAGTTGATTTTTGAGCATTTATCTTTAATTGTTAAATAGTGCCTTTTGTTAATTAATGTCTGGAATTATTTGAGCACCTTAATGAACTCCAAAAATTATGAAATTTGTTTTGCCATCTATTACACCATAATGAACTTATGTGATTAATTTGGTAATTTTTGGAGCAACTTCATAAAATGACCTTTTAAATAATTAAGGAAGGAAAATAGAAAAGTGATTAGGGTTCATGTTGTATGCCCTGTTTTTGCATTGTTCATGCTAGCATACTCATGTGCATGCATCATTGCATTCGTATAGTCACCGAAGAAGGAGTCAAGATCGAGGCAGCCGCCGACGAACCTGTCCCTGAGGCTACCCCGAGTTCCGACAACTGCCCTGCCGCCTTCGAGCCTGCCCTCTTTGCTCTTCGAGGCAAGCCCCGGTGCATTTAACCCTTTCCTTGAATTTATAAAATGATTTCCTTAAATGCTTTTGAGTTAAATTATTGCATTAGGTTTATAGGAGTTGTGTGCTATCCTAATTGATGCACTATCCGCCTTGACCATTGATACACCTGATACCTGCTTTTCAAAAGTATTTGAAAATGCTTAGCAATGCTTATTGAATTAGACTTTGCAATAAAATGCCAATTTTAAAAGTGTGATCACTTAAGGAATGTTTATGGGATTTTGGTCTTACTCCCCGGCTGTTGGCTAGGTATCTGATCCGTACCTAGTCAATAGCGAGGAGAGGTTGTCCGAGCGTACGGTGCCGTCATGTTGTAGTCCGGGACTCAACAGTTGACACCGACCGGGACAGGGTTGAAAAACTGACAGGACTATTACGCTTGGGTGAGATATAACCAAGGTATAGTTCTGGCTGGAAAATTAGGGACCATCCGTATGGGGGCCTGCTGGTCAAGACTTGTAACTATTCACATACTTCGGAAAGCTCTGGCTCCGAGAAATCCTTGATTGGGACCGACAACCGCGCACTGGGAGTGGAGAGATGGCGGAAGTAGCATGTACCCACGTGGTCGTCATACCTGGATAGGAGTGGTGTACTGTACTTCCGGGTGGCGTAGGACCGGTCCAATCTTGGAGGAATCGTGGTAGACGAGTTGGCATATGCAAGCTTGGGTGCTACATATGCAGTGTGGATAGGGATCCTCAGCTGAGTATTATTTATCCGGATTAACGTTGCTCCTCGGTTATGGAGACTTGGTCACTGACTGTCAACGGAGAGTGGTTCTCAACTAGGAATATTTTGAAATGTAAAATGAATCAGGAATGATGAAGAATTGAGGAATACTGAATCTTTCAAAATAAAATAAGGTTTACAAAAATGCTTTTCTGCAAAATACTTGATCTTGCTTAAGCCTTACCTTGACTACCCTAAGCCTCTCATTCCTGAGTCTTCTCCCTTTTCTTTAGTCGGGTAAGTCTTGTTGAGTACCCCAGTACTCAGGGTTTGTTACCCATGCTGCAGGTATGACAGAGTCCCCGATGTGTCTTGCACCCTGCTGCGTGACCATCGTCCAGGAAGAGGCCGATGAGGCCGAAGAATAGATGTACACCCGCGGGCTGGGCGATTATAAGTATCTTTGCTGTTATCCACTATGTTGCCTATGTCTATTTCTATTATCAAGAACTTGGTTTGTAATAACTGCACCTTAATTTCTATTTGGAACCCTGCTTTGTAAAACTAATGTTATTTAAGTCTTCCGCTCTTTATTCCGATGATATTTGTAAAAGTATGCAATGCTGTAACCGAATTGTGAGATGATCCTGCGGACATTGGGCACTGATGTAGCCCGGTGGCGAACAGGTCTTAATCACATGGAACATGGGTTCGGCTGTCAGAGGTTGACAGGGACAAGTGGGCCATGGGATTAGGGTCATTCCGTCACACCAGGCAGCCGACGAGCTATCCAAGCTGGCGTCATCAAGATCTCCGGCCCCTGCTGGCGTATTTGTTCACGACCTGCTCGAGCCCTCCATCGCCGACCACTCAAGCTCCGCTCCATCAACGGACGCCACGACGCCGCCAACAGGACAACTAGTGGGCACCACCTCCACAGCACCGCCCGATTGGCGCGAGGACTTCATCAAGTATCTCTCCGAGAACCTTGTCCCCGCAGACAAAATAGAAGCCGAACGCCTCATCCGTCGCGTCAACAATTACATCATGGTCGATGGCGCGCTCATGCGCAAAAACTCCAGAAACGAAGTACTCCAAAAGTGCGTCTCCAGAGAAGATGGCCTCGAAATCCTCTTCGACATCCACGCTGGTGAATGTGGGAACCATGCGGCCGCAAGAACGTCGGTACGTAAAGCTTTCCACGCAGGATTCTACTGGCCATCAGCGGTCGCCGACGCCGAACAGCTCGTCCGCACCTGCGAAGGGTGCCAATTCTTCGCCAAACAAACCCACGTTCCTGCGCAAGAACACTAAGCGATACCAGTCTCGTGGCCCTTCGCCTGCCGGGGACTCGACATGATCGGCCCTTTCCGACCAGCTCCGGGAAGCTTCAAATGGATCTACGTCGCCGTCGACAAATTCTCCAAATGGATCGAAGCAAAGCCAATCACCAAAGTGACCGCTGAAAACGCCGTTTCCTTCATCGACGAAATAATTCATCGCTTCGGTCTCCCGAACTCCATCATCACCGACCTCGGCTCCAACTTCACCGGAAACGTCTTCTGGGATTTCTGCGAAGGGCACGGCGTCCTCGTCAAGTACGTTTCCGTTGCCCATCCTCGAGCCAACGGCCAAGCTGAACGCGCCAATGGCATGATCCTCGACGCCTTGAAGAAATGCCTCTACCAGAAGGACGAGAAACACCCTTGTCGTTGGATGCGTGAACTCCCCTCCGTACTCTGGGGTCTCCGGACTCAACCTAGCCGCAACACCAACGTTTCACCATACTTCATGGTCTTCGGCTCCGAAGTCGTCATCCCCGCCAATGTCGTCTTCTGCTCCCCGCGCGTCGAGAACTACGATGAAGAAGCCTCCGACCAGGCTCGCTGTGACGATCTCGACCGTCTTGAAGAAGAACGGCTAGCATCTTGCCTCCGCACCGCAAAATACCTCGAAGGAGTGCGCCGCTACTACAACCGCAATGTAAAAGATCGATCCTTCGTCGTTGACAACCTCGTCCTTAAACGGAAACTCAAGACCGACAGTCTGCACAAACTATCTTCACACTAGGACGGCCCCTACATGGTGAAAGAGGTCACCCGACCAGGCGCCTATCGTCTCGCCGACCTTGAAGGCATTGATGTACCCAACTCCTAGAGTATTGAGCACCTTAGAAAGTTCTACGCTTAAGAGACGGCTCGCCGACCTCTCCACCCATCTCCGGATGGCTCGCCGACCTCTCCACCCGTCTTCGGACGGCTCGCTGACCTCTCCAACCTGTCTCTGGACGGCTCGCCAACATCTCCAACCCATCTCCGAACGGCTCGCCGATTTCTCCAAACAACCTGGCTGACGCTGAAGGGGTCTCAGAGCCGGGGCTAGTGCCACCGCCGGACGCGTGCATGAGCGCCCGCCCTCTGCGCCATGGCAGCCAGTAGCCCTCCCAAGTGACGTCCTGACCTCTCTACGCGTGCATGAGCGTCCGCCCTCTGCGCTACGAAGGGAAGGTTAAGCTTGGGCTGAGACCTCCGGAGGCTATCCATTCCAGTGCCTGTATGCGTCGGTTATGCGCACGTTCTCCATTCGGTCTCCAAGCAGCCTGACTAACGCCGACGAAAACTCAGAGCCGGGGCTGTTGTCACCACCGGACGCGTGCATGAGCGCCCGCCCTCTGCGCTACGGTGACCAGCAGCTCTCCCAAGGGACGTCCTGACCTCTCTACGTGTGCATGAGCGTCCACCCTCTGCGCTATGAAGGAAGGGCTAACTTGGGCTGAGAATTCTGAGGCTATATGCTCAGTGCCTCGCATTCGTGCCACCCACGCGCTTGACAACGGTCTCCATTTGCCCATGTCACGCCACGATTGAGCCTCTCAGAAAAAACCCTGACCGTGGTACCTCCTTACGCGTGCATGAGCGCCCGCCCTCTGCGCTATGGGATGCCAGCAGAGGTTCCTTGGGCGACGCCCTTGACTCCTACGCGCAAACGAGCTCCGCACTCTATGCTACGGATCCTGGGATAACCCAAGGCTGAACTGTTCATCGCTACGGCTCACGACTATCGGGTCTACGGAATTCGGGGAATGAACAAAACACGCCGACTTGCTTCAAGTTTTGATTCCTTCGCCCAAGTGTCTATTTACAGACTGTCTCCTATTATACAAACTACTGATGTCTAGCTCCAAATAAATCTACACCACCGATGAGGGATTCGGCAGCAGGCTCGGCATCCTCCTCCAGGCGCTCCATCTCGGCCTCCGACGTATTCGCCGCAAAGCCAGTGCCCAGCCTCGACATCTCCATCCGCGGATAATGCGAATGAAGAATGGCGAGGCCATGAGCCGCCACACTCTGCGCCGCCGCCTTGGTGTACGCCTAGAACCGCCCCCACAGGCCACACGCCTTCTGGACGACATGGTCACCAATCCGCCGCTCCTTCTCTGCCGGGAAGAAAGGCTCCTCGTCGATGCACTGCACCAATGGGGCCACCTCCTCCGCCAGCGACCAGAAGCGATCATGGTAGCCTTCGATCCGCCGCTCCAGATCTGCAAATTGTATTTGCACATTTTCGCGGTAAGCTGCAAACGCCAAAGCAAGGGGTAAGAACAAACAACCATCTCCGACCACACTTCACCGAGAAGACTTACCGGCGTGCATAGCCTGCCACTTGCTCACCTCCTCGTCGGACTTCGCCTTCTCCTCGGCCAGGAGACGCTTCTCCTCGCCAGCCTGCATCGCCTCTGCAGCAACACCCACGCGATTCAGTCCTCCGACCAGATGGCATAGCAAGCAAAAGGAAACACAGCATCGACAACTCACGCGCGGCGAACTCGTTGGACTTCTCCGCCCGCAGCAGCAGCTGGAAGTTCTCCTGCTCCCGTTGCTGGATAACCTCCTCAAGCTCCCGGGAACGAGCGTGGGCATCCTCCAGCCGCGCCTCCAAGCCAGCGAACTGGCCCTCGACGCGCTTCACCTCCGCTTGGAGCCGCTCGTTCTCCTCGGCCATCGGCGCCATCCGGAAAATGGCGAGCTTCCGCTCCTCCCCGACCTTCAACAGATGCTGCAGGGAAACGGCGACCAGGATAAACAAGACCCATTCGGGGGTAAACATGAAGAGGTGAACACGCTTACCTGGATCCTCTCCAGCAACTTTGACGCATCTCCAATAATGGCGTCTGTCGCTGCGCTCGCCGCCTCGTCGTCAACTTCGACGACCACGTCGCCGTCAACACGAAAACGGCGGACAGGACGCTGATTCGGGTGCTCCTCCGGATGATCGATCTCCTCGATCTCTGGCGAGGCAGGCGACGCCACCGTCCTCTTCGTCCCCTGGGCTCGACAACCCAAGGACCCGGCCATCGGTGCCGCAGCACCTCCCACCGTTCCGCCAGAACCGGCCCCAGGCGTTGGGGACGCCCGTCGCTCCGCCTCTCGAGGCTCAGGGACTTCGGACGCCTCCGGCCGCTCCGCCTCCCGAGGCTCGGGGTTTGTGGACGCCTCGACGTCCTTTGCCGCCTTCGACGCCTCCTTCGGCGTGGCCGACCTCACCGACCCGCCGGCATCTGCACCTACCGGAGGGCTCGCCTCCCTCTGAACTCCGCCCTTGGTGTTCGGCACCTCCTCGGCATCAGCCGACCTACGAAGGGCACAGACATGTTGTCAACACGCAAATCCGACCAGGTAACACTATACAAGATGAGCATGGGATACTTACAGGCCCGACACTTTCTTCTCCCGCGAGAAGCGATGAGAGCACGGACGTGCGCCACCGCCCGCAGACTCCTCCTGCGGCTTGGGTGCACCGGTCGCCCCGCCAGACGAGTCACGGGCCTCCGGCGCCCCCTCTGGTGTCCGCTCCATCTTCGGCTTCAGCTTCGCCTTCGCCTTCGCCGCTCCGCCTCTGCGCCCCGCTGAGGACCCCTGCCCGAAACGGGCACTCAACGGGACTTCATCTTCACTGTCAGACGCGTCGTCCGACCAGTCGAAGACTACGTGGTTGTGCTTTGCCGCCTCTTCATTGATGGTGAAGGTGCCGCCGATCTCCAGTGACACCTTCTTCTTCTTCGCAGGGGCGGCCACACGCTTCCCTTTCGGGTCTTCACACGCCCGCCTCCTGCTCGACCGGGGCTCGGGGACTCGGCTCCCCTCTTCCCCGCTGCTCTCGGTCTCCTCCACGTCGACCTCTGCCGCGCCGCGACCACTGTCGTCGACATGGTGCCGAGGCGGGTCAACGCCCTTCGGCCACACCTTCAACGACGCCTGTGACACGAAAGCCTCCTGACCCTGCGCCATAATTTTACGACATTGAGTATCTACTTACGCATTTTAATGAACATACGCAGGGCAAAATTACTAACCTTCGGTGGAGGGTACTCCAGGGAGTACGACTTCCGCAAGTACTGCAGTTTCTTCCTCTTCTGCAGGTCGAACAGCGCCTCGACCCGCAGGAACACCTCCTCCGCCAACAGGGGCTCCGGCGCCTACCGCGTTCGGTCATCTGCATCCCCGGCATACTCGTATGTCGGGTGCGCCCTCTCCTTGCAGGGCTGGCAGCGCCGCTTGATGAAGTTCGACGCCACCGCCACCCCGTCGACGCACCGCTTGTCGACCAGCTTCAGGAGCTCCTCCATCTGCTCCATCGCCGCCGCGCCGGGACGCTCCGACAACGACGATAACAACTTCGGCTCGAAGGCCGGGTCACACAGCGGCCTTGGCGCCTCCTGATGGATGTAGAACCACTTGGGCTTGTACTCCATCGCCTTTGAAGGCAGCGGCATCGAGATGTACTTCTCCGCCATTCCGTCCCGCAGCTGGAGGTACACCTACCCGACGATGTCCGACGCTCCCGTGTCGTTGATCTTCAGGCGGAAGAAGTGGCGGAAGAGGTCGAAGTGCGGCTCGATGCCCAGATACGCCTCGCGGTAATGGATGAAGACCACGATGTGCAACATTGTATTGGGGGTCAAGTTGCACAGCGCGACCTGGTAGTACTCCAGCAGCCCGTGGAGGAAGGGGTGGACCGGGATGCCAAACCGGCACCTGAAGAAAGCTTCGAAGACGACGAGCTCCGAAGTGTTCGGTGTTGGCCAGTCCTCCAGATACGCATCCCTCCAACCGCTGGTGGCGCTATCCAGAAGCAGGCCGGTGAAGATCAGCTCCTCCAAATTCTCCCGACGGAGAACGCTCCGCGTCCACCCGCGCGCCCAGACCGGCACCTTGATGCGGTCATCGGACTTCGCCTTCGTCGCCTTCTTCGCCTTCGCCGTGGCACCGCAAGTGTGCTTTCCGCCCGCCATCGACAGCGACGTGGTGTGGATTTGGATCTGGATCTGGGGCTACAGTGTTTTTTCGCTTGGAATCGCTCGTGCGCAAGAAGGAAAAGAAGAAGAAAAACGCTACGAGGCAAGCGCAAATGAACGAGTGGAGAACCGCCGCCGTCCGCCTTCCCATTTTATACGGTGCGGCCCGACCCTTCGGCTCCAGGGTTCCTGGGAACCCATGGCCATCACTCCCATGACCGCCACGTTGCCTGCGGCAACCGCACGCGCGTGCTCGTTCCGCATCCGCCTTAATGGGCCGCTGGGCCATTGGTTCGCAAAACGGCCTGTCCGTTCGCCTTCATTATTTCTTTGGCTTTAATTATTCTGTGCTAATAAATGCGATAATAATGCACGGGGACTGACGACACCCGTTAGTTCTAATATTTATTTCAGGGGAACAGTAAACTCTACAGTCACTAGTCGGTGCTACAGTAATTCCAGGGGACTGTACTTCTTCAATTTCAGCCTCGGGAACTCTCCCCTCAGATCTATACTAATGCATTTTCTTTGGCCCTACTACAAGAACCATGCTGCTTCTTACAGCAGGCCCGGGGTCTACGTGTACACACGTCATTTTTTCTTTCATAAAAATGACTCTGTTTTCGTGCAGAAAAATTACAAGCTTGGCACCACGTGCCTACAACATCTACTCCCAAGCTCGGGGACTAAGTGGATACACTTCACCTTGCGGTGAATGTATTATTTGTTTCTTCCTCTGCAGCTTGGTGCGGACTAGCTCGGACTTCAACTGGAACGCCGTCGGCTTCTGGTGTCTAGCTAAGTCCCAAGTGGATACACTTCACCAGATGGAAGATCTTCAATTTTTTTCTTGCAGCACCTTGCATCCCTTTTTGCAGGATGACGCAGAATACTCCACACGGCTGCACTTTGACTATGCTTGTCACCAGCTTAACCTAGTCAGAAGTGCATCCGTGACCAGGAGACCTGGTCGGAAGACGCCTTCATCGACATGCGACCAGACCCGACCTGCTCGGAAGACTTCACGACGCCCAGCACAATGGATGCAAAGTGCTCGGGGACTAGCTGTGGGGATATTACAGCCGTATACCCCCATGGCACGACTTGGGCTCTCCTGCAGATACGGCCCAACCAGAAGGCCTTGCGGCCCGCGACCAGGCGGTCGCAGCCGCCAAGGACTCTCCTGATGACTTGCTCGACAAGGAAGATCCGAATAGATAGACCTAAATTCCTTGCCAAAAGGAACTGATTGTAATATGTTAGGATTCGGCAAGTTGTAACCCTGCTCCCCGGCTATATAAGGTGAGCAGGGATCCCCTCCAAAGTCACGCCATATTACAACTCATCAATACAAACCAGCCACCAGAACACAGGACGTAGGGTATTACTGCAACTTGCCGGCCTGAACCTGTCTAAATCGCTGTCTCTCGTCCCTGTGTCTACGCTTTGCAGACGTCTCGCACGCATCCACCACTTAATCTACTACCTTGGGCATACCCCTCGGTAGACTGTCGACCATATTTCATCGACAGCGGCAATCGGTGAGGTCGCGTCGAGGCGAAGCTACCAGTTGTGCGGGCGTGGCTGTCGGATCACCATCTACTTCGAGCTGGTCAGCCTTAGGGTTTAGCTGGTTCGCTCTGTATCATTAGGAGTAGAGTGAGAATAAAAATTAGGATAAGTAGAGGGAGACACCCACCTCCTAAACCATCTCAGCCATTTGCTACATTCACTTAGGGTTTCCTGCTCTCCCACATCCCTGCTGTAGCTACTGAGATTTGCAGAGACAGCTAATCATACCTCTGTGTTCCCAAGATTTTGAGGAAGTGAGACTGTAATCTCACTATTGTCTCGTGTGTTCGAGACACGGTTGAATTTGTGGTGTTGATTCGCGTTTGTTCTTCGCGTTCTTGTTTGCTCCACGATTTTCCCGTGACTCAATCTCCCTCCTCGCTACGTCTTTCTCGAATCCGTTTGAATCAACTTGTTCTTTGTTGTGAGTGGATCATTTCGACCGAAGGAATTTAACTCAAACCTCACGAACAAGTAGATCGATCAGTTTTTTGTTTTGGATTGGTTTTTTTGTCTCCTTTGCCCTGAATTCTTCTGATTCACCGATTTGGAGTTAGGTTCGAGCCATGATCTCTTAGGGGTAGCTCACTAACCTCCTTGGAACTCCTCATACCAAGTCTAAGCCTTAGAGCTTTTGATTCGGAGGAGATCGGGTTGAATCCGTGGAAGAACTGTGCAGTTTCGGGGGCATCGGACGCTGGACTCGGGGGCATCGGACGCTGAGTTTGTCACATCGGACGCTCGGGTCCTACGTGTCCAAGAATAGTGTTTTTAAAGGAGCATCGGACGTTGAGCATCGGATGCTCCGTTGACCATCGGACGCGTCCGGGGCTGAGCATCAGACTCTAGGGTTTCACTGTTGCAGCGTCCGATGTCTATGCAGTGAGGTTCCAGAACAGTGCATTTTGCATCAGACGCGTTTGGTGCTTGGACATCGGACGCAGGCCAGCGTCCGATGCTGTGACTTCAACACTGTTTTGTCTGCAGTTTACTCGTTCGACTTCAGATTTGGTTTTGGGTTTTTGTGTTGAACTTACGACTTCGTGCTCTACAGAAATCGGACTTCCCACATTGCTCGGGGGAGGTTGAGGTTACCCAAAGTCCATCCTGTCACTAGTTGACTTGCGTGAACTTGAGTGAGGAGGTTTTCGTGGTGTCCCGCTATGTTCCTAGGGAACATCCACTCATTCTCTTGGGTTGTGGACATCACGCGTATTGGTGTTGCTCTTGGGGTTGATTTTCTGGGACAGAGGCCTAAACATTTTGAAAGAAATTTTTAAGGCTCCCATTCACCCCCCCCCCCCCTCTCGTCGCCTTGCTTTAGCACTTTCGGTCCTTCACTGTTAGGTTAACGGGAAACCAAAATTGCATTCGTACTTTGGGAGGAATCCCAAAATAATATTACTGCCAAACTTGGATCTTTGTCCAATTGAGACTATACAAACAACATCCTTCGGGACTAGGAGGGACTGACTGACTGCAACCACTGTTTGTACTACTGTGCTTTTCTGATCAATCAGATAGCCATCAATGGAAAGCTACATAAGGTTCCATATGTGCAATTCTCTTTCTTTGATGATAACACTGTATTATCTGAATCTGATAAGAGAGCAGTGAATGTGATAGCTGACTTTACCAAGTCCACATTTTCACTGATCCTTCCTTCCAGAATTCTCAGCCCCAAACAGCAACAGTCACTCAGGTTGAATTTGATGCAACCTCTTGGGTAAAATACCAAGTTACTGAATCTCGATACACTACTAAGCAGATCAACATCATTCTTCTTCATGGTATAGTTGCAACTCAGTGAATCTGACTTGTTGTACTACATGGGTCATAGAGTGATCTTCTCAAATTCTCTCGACAATAATGCGGGAGCATAATCCAAAATTTGACGTTTGACACTTCAATTGCCATCATTCTGCACTTCTAAGAGTGGATTTTTGGTAGGACACCTTGACTTTTCAAGAATAAGAGACTGGTTCTGAAAATCCTTTCTGGCTTCATCCAAAATAATTTGGAATAATCTTTTCATAGTAGCCAAATGTATCACCACGAAGTCCTTACTCCCAGTATAATCCTGACTGAGTTACTAGGCTGGCATACCATCTTGTATTACCATTAAAAATTTCTCCCAGATAGAGTTGGCTGGAACATTCAGAAACTTGGATGTACAAGTGCCACAAACAAAAATCAATTGGTTACAGACTTCTGGCATAACATTGTTCTGTGAGGCATAGCCTTCAAAGCTACCAAAGAGTCATTTCTGAACTGGAGATTAGCTTCTCAATGACCGAACAAATCATTTGCCTCTCAACACCAAAAAGCTCCAAAATTTCAGCTTTTACTGCAAGCACTGTTGAATCTCAATGCATATGGTCACCACCAAAGTTAGCAGAGAATCAAACACATTTGAGAAGATTGGGTTGACTACAAGATCATCGTGCAGATATATGTATTAAGTTCAGAAAAACTGCTGGACCTCAGGGATCTGGTTCAATGACACACCATTTCTGTTATTCATCCTTCAACTGATACTTATCCACTTTTAAGAATTTTGTGCCACCTTGCTTCACTATGACCATATATGATATTCATTCTTTTGTTGTTGATCCAATAGAGTCCTTTATCTACCATTTCTTATAGTCTGCTACTGCTTTCATCTTTGACAGATTCTTGAAAAGTCATCGTCTTTGCCATTTTCAGAAAGAAACAATGCCTTATCCGAGCCGACATAAGGTTTTTTCTAAAGGAATATAGGAGATAATCAAGGAGGAAGCTTCGTGAAAGATAACGTATTGGTGTAGTTCCATAATGAATCTTGATTACTGTTGACGGTCCTTAATGTTAATATTATACCATCAACTAATGCATAGAATGATATTAAATGAACCATAAAGCATAGTTGTAGGGTTTGATTCTAACAAGTTCCACGAGTTGTGTTGTTCTCACTTGTTTTACAGGGTTATCAATATTTCACCTTATAAAAGTATCTCAAGTGATGAAATAGAGCACTCCATTGCGAAGAGCTCGTTGAGATGATCGAAACGGACATATGGTTTGCTACATTTGGAGTCCCGACGAGAGAGTCCTTGTTGGATACGACTTGGAAGATTCTAGAACAATCCAGAACCTTCCAGAAGACACGAGAAGGCAACTCACAGAAGGCGGGGCCCACCTATCATAGAGGCAGATCGACCGGTCTCCCCCTTGGGCCGACCGGTCTGCTATAGGGCCCAATATCGCCCCCCTTCGCGTGACGCACTCCAACCGACCTCTCCAACGCGTTTTGGCCAATTAAGGCCCATGTGCATGTGGCGAAGGATTTAGTACCACATCGCTTGCCCAAGGTGGAGGGGAGGCCAGGAGCCCATATATAATAAACCCAGGACCCCCCTGAGGCAGATCATCATCTGGGAGTTTTTGTAGAGGCGTCCCTCGAAGGACAACCTCTCCTCTTTAGAGAATTAGGATTAGATTTTCTAATGTAATAGATTAGCTCTAGTCGGGAGTTAGGGAGGGCGGTGCTGCGCTTTAGTTTCGGAGGAGTCTTCAGAGTTTTGGTATGTCTTTGTATCTTTTCTTGTAAGAATTATGCTTTAATATATTTATCTTCTCTATTTACTTTATGCTTTATTATATGATTAGTATAGTTGTTATATCTTGGCATGGGATCTTCCCTCGTATTGAGTGCTCTAGTTATGCTAGGTAATTAGAGTAGTAATCGATAGATTAGACATGGTGTTTAATCTATAGGTTACCTGAGGTTGCGCTCAATCCCACGGAATAGTTGTGGTAGCCCTAGGGGTGACAGCTTTGTTAGGCCTTCGTAGTCCACCACGTTCGGATTGATGTTTTCGTAGAGCTTTTGGCATCCTTCCCTTGACTACTTTCTTCACAGTCTTTTTCGGGAGTCAGAAAGGTACTGTTGCTCCAAAGTGCCAATGTTTATGACTGCTATCTTTGTTGACCCTTGATGTCTCCCGTTGTCCTCCCACTATAGTTATCTATACATTTAACATGAATTCTCTTTGATGTGCTTTCATTATTATATCATATATCATTTACTCCTGCTTTAGTCTATTTAGTACTCTGAGTTAGTAGATGCATGATAGTAAGTTATCAGATTCTTGACCCTTGCTTCCTAGTGGTAAAATATAAATAACGATCCTGGAATACTCCCGGTAAAATGCTACAATGATGTTCTGTGCGCTTGCGGAATCTTTCATATTCTTATTTGCACTAACGAACGTCAACAAGCATTTTTGGCGCCGTTGCCGGGGAAGCAATTGGTGTAAAGATTTTGATAATGATCTTGTCTGCTAATTTAGTGTACCACTAGCTTTAGTAGGATTACCCCTTGTTCTGTTGAGTGTGGAATAGACAGGACATCAGATACCGTTTCGACCTTATGGCAAGATTTCACAAGAATGAAGAACCCAAGATTGGAGAAAAGGTCGCCGTCACAACAATTCAACTCTCATCCCATGTGGCGGATAGTTACGCTGCGCCACTCACAAGTCCCAGTTGTGAGTCATCGTAAGTATGATCAAGGTGAGACAGTCTTGCTCGTGGACTTTAAACTTATGAGTAGTTATCTTTTTAATTTCTTTCATACCACTGCATGTTTACACTTAATCATTCATCCACTCCATTTAGTTTATCTTTTCTCATATGAAGTTCCTTATATGCATTCATGTCATCCACATCTAAAAAAAGAAAAAAAAATATTCCTCACTGTGATCATACTCTGTCATCTCTATTTGAGTAAATCTCTTTTATGTTTTCATGCTACCTATGTCTATGCTAGTATATTTTTGGTTTGAAAGTACTTCATATGGGTATTTTCATAGGCTTTTTAAATTAAGCGTGGTGCTTAGGTTAAATAGTCTACCTTAATCAAATTAGGCACGGAGTTTGGTTTGATTATTGATCTGAAATTAGCTTGTGTAGACATTGGATATTTTGTTGGACTAACCCCTGCAGAGAACTCTAAATACACTTTGGGAAAGTCCTGAGATGAATTCACATCAGAGATGAAGCAAGGCATACAATGAACTGCAAAATGAAGACTCGGCTCATTCATCATGGATGAAAGAACTATGAGTATTAAAGATTATTTAAGTCTATCTTCTACTACAAGTTATCTTTTGCCTTGAACCATGGAGCCAACACATAAGATACTAGTCTATGCTAAAGTAATCCTAAAATCATCTTTCAATTAGCATGGATGAATAAGACATAAGTTGTGGATGACAACCCATGTTTCAAATTCAGTACAATCCTTCGGGTATGTGTCCACTAACATTTTGTAGGAGATGAGGTTTGCTTGTTCATGGTGTGAACTTAAAGATCCAAAATCCAACCCGTGGATAGATAAGACTCATCATCAGACAAGTCACTAGTGATGTCGAAGGCAGCCAAGCTTTGAGCCATCCGAAGGCTTAAGCTAGGACACTGAAGACGAGTAGGATACAACTAAACCCGTATGGGCCAATCTATGCCTACGCTCATCATTGTCGAAGATATCATGAAGGATAAAGTCACTGCACTGCAAGAATTAGAAGATGAAGAGATAATGTCGGAGTCTACAAATCAAAAGAATAGCTGACAAATTCTCCATCATCTGGACCTGTTGAGAACAAGACTCAGATGGACCACTGTGAGATAAACAAGAGAAGACAAGTCATTCATGAACAACAACCAGTTAGACAAGAGAAGCTTCCACAAGTTGGTTCGACACAATCACTCTTCAATGATAAAGTAACATTTCAAGGTAGGTGACCATCACTTTAAAAGCCTCTCTTTGATTCTGGTATGCGCATAAATAAAGAACCAAACATGTTTAGGTTCCACCTCACTTGATCCACCCTAATCAACTCAACATGTTCAGTTCTTTACTCCTTGTTCTTAGCTTTACTCTCTTGAATCTCACTATCTTAACCAATTAGCTAAGATGTTATGCATCTAACCTTTGGAAGATGATATATCACAATCATGAAAAGATCGACACATTACACATAGATTATCCTTCCTTGGGTTAAGCAATCTGATCTGTTAAATATTTTATGATGCTACTTTCATGCTCATCTTTTGATCCTATCACTCATGTTAAGATTGAATAGAACACATAAACAACAAGTTCATCTTGTTCAATGTGCCTAAGGTTAGAGAGGAATGAACAAAACTTTTGGTTCTGTTGGTGTTTTTCCACCAATAGAGCCCATGCACTTGATCTCTACCTTGTCTTTATGAGCAGGATACACTCTTGAGCAAAACATAGAGGAGTTTGTCAACTCCTAAATTCTACAGAGTGAAGGTCCTGGATCTACAAGAACATGCACACTAAGCAAGATGCTGCCAGCTTCCACAATTAATGTTTCACTTCAAATTGCTGGGCGAACGAAGAACATGAGTGACACCATATCAAGAGGTGTAGTTATCAAGGTCTACATATCGAGATCAAATGACGCACCTCAGGAATGAACATGGTGAGAAGTCTTGTTTGGAGGACTTAAAACATTGAACCCTCGCCGAAAGGTAAAATCGGTAGTTATCCATGTTTATCTTTTCTGCATTAGTTTCTCTTTTGCATGTTTACTTCTCATCATTATTCCTCCATAACATATTTACTTTTCTGCATTAGCATTGCATAAAAAAAGAGAGAAAATATTTTACTTTTTGCACTGCATCATAAAACCTAAAGCCCCATGTGAATAATTCTATGGTGTGTAAAAACCCACATGAAATATTCACCGTGGTGGCATAAAAATAAAAATAAATATGCATACATTCATCTTGTTACACTTTCTCTTGCATCATAAAAAATATTAAAATACAAAAATATTGAGAAAGAAATCTTACTGAAACTCTAGACAACTAAGGCTTGAGTGGCCAACC
The DNA here is from genome assembly GCA_009763385.1 of Coix lacryma-jobi var. lacryma-jobi. Classification (NCBI taxonomy): domain Eukaryota; kingdom Viridiplantae; phylum Streptophyta; class Magnoliopsida; order Poales; family Poaceae; genus Coix; species Coix lacryma-jobi. The sequence goes on from CM019830.1 coordinate 80,189,101, forward strand.
ACTAATGCTTAATCTGTTCCACAAGTTTTGTTGTCTATTTGAGTTTCACAGGATTCGAAAGACCAAGAAAAGCTGACAAGCAAGTGGATGTTCCATGCTCTGTTGGAGCACTATTTCAACAACCATCAACATGAACCAACGCTCCGATAGAGGAAGAACATTTTCACCGTCAGTCCGCTACATTGCAAGATCGAACGACTACGTCAACATTCAGCTTGGGGGAAAGCACCCCCGTGTATCCAGGTAAGTATATTTATCCTCTTAAGTTTTTCTTTCTATAAATAATTTTGAAATAAAAAAATGTGAGCACATGAAGGCTCACCCTTAAAAAGAAAAAGAACAAAAATATTTGGGCACATGAAGGCTCGATACGATCAAAGGGATTAGCTTGGGGTAGATGCACCCCCGTTATCTTCGTTATTCAGGTATGTCTTACTACTATCTTAGTTTTTTTTCAAATAATAGGTTATAGTGTGTGTTAGATTAAATAAATAAAGCACATCTAATCTGAAGAACTCTCTCCCTAATTTCTTAAAATAGAAATGATGAATAGTTTCTTTATTGCATTTCTTTCTAGTACCTAGCCTTTAAGCATGAGTTCTCCTAATTTAAAAATTAATGATGCCTTAAAATGAAATTAAATATATGGGTAGCAAATGCTTGATCCAGAGTTTAGGTAATTGACAGATATGATATGTGATGGTCTGAGCTACTGTTATCTTGTTCTAAGACAACACTAGAGTTCCGGATAGTTTCCAATATTAATATGACAAATAATTGCATTGAGTTAAATTAAGCTTTGTTGACCCTGTGAGAAGTTATCATACTATTGAATTGAGATTACTTATACATTTCATCCATCTTCCACATAAATGCTCATGATTATCTATTCTTATCCTCTCACAAGTTTGTTGGAAGCATATGACTATTGAAAAAAAAAGAAAATAAAAAGATCCGAGGAAATAAAAAGGGACAAGTGTCCGAAACCTCAAAAAGATAGATCCCGAGGAAATAAAAAGGGACAAGTGTCCGGAACCTGTGACGGAACGATTCTAATCCCATGGCCCACATGTCCCTGTCAACCTCTGACAGCCGAACTTATGTTCCACGTGATTAAAACTGTTCGTCACCGGGCTACATTAGCGCCCGATGTCCACAGGATCACTCACCTTTCGGTTACAGCATTTGATACTTTCACAAATAACAGCGGAATAAAGAGCGGAAGATTTAAATAACAATAGTTTTACAAACTGGGGTTCCAAATAAACTTAAAGAAATGCAGTTATTACAGACCATGTTCTGACAGTTCAAAGTAGACAACGTAGCGGAATACAACAATATAAAAATACTTCACCCAGTCCGAGGGTGCACATCTATTCTTCGGCCTCATTGGCCTCCTCCTGAACAAAGGTCATGCAGCAGGGTGCAAGACACATCGGATACTCAGGCATACCTGCAACATGGGGTAACAAACCCTGAGTACTGGGGTACTCAACAAGACTTACCCGACTAAAGGAAAAGGGAGAAGACTCAAGAATGAGAGGCTTAGGTAGTCAAGGTAAGGCTTAAGCAAGATCAAGTATTTTGCAGAAAAAGCATTTTGAAATCCTTGTTTTATTTTTGGAAAGATTCCAGTATTTCTCAATTCTTCATTGTTCATGATTCATTTTACCTTTCAAAAACATACCTAGTTGAGAACCACTCTCCGTTGACAGTCAGTGACCAAGTCTCCATAACCGAGGAGCAACGTTAATCCGGATAAATAATACTCAGCTGAGGATCCCTATCCACACTGCATATGTAGCACCCAAGCTTGCATATGCCAACTCGTCTACCACGATTCCTCCAAGATTGGACCCGGTCCTACGCCACCCGGAAGTACAGTACACCACTCCTATCCAAGTACGACGACCACGTGGGTACATGCTACTTCCGCCATCTCTCCACTCCCAGTGCGTGGTTGTCGGTCCCAATAAAGGATTCCTCGAAGCCAGAGCTTTTTGAAGTATGTGAATAGTTAGAAGTCTTGGCCAGCAGGCCCCCATACGGATGGTCCCTAATTTTTCTGCCAGAACTATACCTTGGTTATATCTCACCCAAGCGTAATAGTCCTGTCAGTTTTTCAACCCTGTCCCGGTCGGTGTCAACTGTTGAGTCCCGGACTACAACATGACGACACCGTACGCTCGGACAACCTCTCCTCGCAATTGACTAGGTACGGATCAGATACCTAGCCAATAGCCGGGGAGTAAAGCCAAATTCCCATAAAAATTCTTTAAGTGATCACACTTTTGAAATTGGCATTTTTATTACAAATCTATTGTATAGCATCGCTAAGCATTTTGCAAATAGTTTTAAAACAGGGCAGGTGGATCTTCTGGTGGAGGTAAACAATGCAGGTAATAGGTCATCACACAACTCCTATAACCTAATGCAGTAGTTTTAACTCAAAAACATTTAAGTAAACTTTTATAAAAGCAAGGAAGGGTTAAATGCACCGGGGCTTGCCTTGAAGAGCAAAGAGGACAGGCTCGGGGTCGGCAGTGTAGGCGTCGGAGCTCGGGGTCACCTCGGTGGTAGGCTCGTCAGCGGCTGACTCGACTTTGATGCCTTCTTCTTCGGTCACTATACGGATGCAATGATGTATGCTTATGAGGATGCTGACATGAATAAAATGGCACAGGACAATTCCACTGATTCTAGAGTACAACTTCTCAACGTGTAAGTAATTTCTAGAATGGACATAGAGTTACTTATCTCTACCCTTAAGCAAGATTAATCAAACTTATAAAACATCTTTTACCTGACCTAAACACAAGTCATTGCATGGCATCACAAATATCATAGACCAGTTGGGTGGGGGTCTATGAACAGCAAACAATCCCAAAGTCACATCACAGGGCATACAACATGAACCCTAAGTGCTTTTCTATTTTTTTCCTAATTATTTATAAAGGTCATTTTATACAGTTGCTCCAAAAGGCCTCAAAATTCTACCAGAGACTAAGCATGACATAACTAGCACATAAAAATTTATCTCATAAATTTTGGAACTACACATGATTTTCTAAAAATCTAAAACCATCTATTTCTCAATTAAAATGGAGATTTTTCATTTTCAAATTTTTGCACAAAATTCAAGTTTCATATTTTTCTAAAATACTAAAAGGTATAAAGAGTCTACCATCAAATTTTCAGAATTTTTGGAGCAACACAGAAAATCACACAAAAAGATGAAGAAGGAACACTATTCACATCTTTCCAAAAAGGAAAAAGAGCACTGTGCTCCTTCCTCGCAGGGCTCGAGCGAATCGCGTGGCGGACTGCAGGGCTCGGGCGAAGCGGTGAACGCGTGTTTGCTCGAGGCTCGAGGCCTGGCTCGAGGCTCGAGCGAGACGGAAACAATCGTCCGTCCGAGTCCTGGCTGGGAGGCTCGGGCGAGACGGAAACAATCGTTCGTCCGAGGCCTGGCTGGGAGGCTCGGGCGAGACGGAAACAATCGTCCGTCCGAGGCCTGGCTGGGAGGCTCGGGCGAGACGGAAACAATCGTCCGTCCGAGGCCTGGCTGGGAGGCTCGGGCGAGACGGAAACGCGGGTTCGTTCGAGGCTTGGCTCGGGCGAAGCGGAGGGTGCGTGTCCGCTCGAGGCCTGGCTCGAGCGAGACGGTGAGGGCTCGAGCTTGTGCTGGGAAAGCAGAGTCCAAGGGGGGCTTCGAGCACTCACCACGGGTCGGAGGCAGGGCTCGGCGGGGCGGAGCAAGGGTCAAAGGAGTGAGCTCGACGTTGGCGGTGATTCGGCGGAGCTCGCTCGGCGGCGAGCGGCGTGCCGGCAGGTCTGTCCACCAAAAGAGATCGCCGAGGAGCGGTTAGGAGCGCAAGGAGGTAAGGAAGATGAAGCAGGGGTTGGGGAAAGAAGATCACGGCCGGGGAGTAAATATTTCTCAAACCCGTGCTTACCGGTGTTTCGCCGGAGTTTGGGAAGATGGGGTTACACCGGGCGATTGGAGGCGACGGAGGTAAAATTGAGGAGGGGAAAAGCTTCGCGAGGACACGGCGGAGCTTCTGAGCTAGGTGGTTGGATGGCGGAGGCTCTGGACTGGCCTGGCGACGGTGGCGGAGAAACGGCGACCGGCGGGTGGCTTTTATAGCCGAGCGCAGGGGCGGATAAGTGTCGCGTGCAGGCGGATAAGCTTGGCCGAAGCGTGCGCAATCGATTGCACGCTGGCGGAAGGACGGGCGTGCGCGCAGGGACCGGGCGTAAGCTCACCGGCGTTGAACACGCGGCGGCGGCTTGCTGGGCACTGTGGGGGACGGGAGAGGAGGTCAGCGCTTTGCGCGTGCGGGGGCGGAATGATGGCGCGGTTGAGGGCGACGGGTCGGGAGCAGGCGTGCGGCTGCCAGGCGCGAGCGCACGCGACACTGGCGAGCAGCCATGGCCGGGTCCCTCCCCTAGCTCTAGGTTGAAGATGAACAGGGCTAGGTCTAGGGTTTGACTTTAAATTGATTTCTGTATTTTGCAAATTACTCCCAAAATTTGAACTGAGCAGCAAAAACTCAAAACACCAAAGTTGTGCAGAAAAAAGAGATCTACAACTTTGTCAATAAGAACATTTTCAAAATCCCAATAGTTTTTGAATCACATTTGAAATTTGAAAAGGGGACACTTTTGGGATTTTAATAAATTTCAAATTACTTTTGATTTTATATCGAAAGTTGAAAATCTGTAAACATGCAAGTTGTTCCTTTTGTCAAAACCTATAACTTTGCTATTGTACACTTTTTCTGAAACTCATTAGTTTTTGAAATTATTTTGGAAACTAAAAAGGGGACAAAAACTGGAGTTTGAATGAATTTGAAATTACTTCAAACTTTGTACAAAAACTTGAAAATTTGTAAATACCAAAGTTGTTTCTCTTGATCAGATCTACAACTTTGCTTTTTGGACCAACTCCAAATTTTGAATCGTTTTTAATTTAATAAAAGAGGGGTAAAAACCAGGGTTTGGAAATCAGGGTTTTTCAAAAGGAAATTGAAATCTGATTTTATTTTGGTTTTTGAACAACACAACAAAGCTGCACAGAGGTGAAATTACCATTTTTCCCTTATAGGAAGATTTGGGCTTTTAGGGTTTTAGAAAAAAGGAATCGCTACACACAAAATACCTTTAGGAAAGGTAAAAGCAAGCAATCATTAGACAAACATTAATGCATGACAAGAATGATTATGACTTAAGATGATGACATGTCAGGTTAATTACAAATTAAACACCAGAGGTGTTACAGCCTTCCCCCCTAAAAGAAATCTCGCCCCGAGATTCTGCGCCTTAAGAAAGACAAAGGTAAAACCTTATATCTACAGAGTATCGAGAAAGTCGGGATAGCTCTTCGCTAAGAAGTCTTCGGATTCCCAAGTGGCTTCTTCTTCAGAGTGTTGGTTCCACTGGATCTTGTACCATCTTGTGGTAGTCCTCCGGGTAACACGGTCCTTGTAATCCAACACACGAACTGGATATTCAGAGTATGACAGATCGGGTTCTAATTCAACACCTTCAACTTCCACCACGTGTTCGGGTACTCGGAGACACTTCTTGAGTTGGGAGATGTGAAACACATTATGGACGGCGGAAAGATGATCGGGCAATCTTAGCTTGTAAGCTACCTTGCCACAACGTTCCAGAATCTCAAACGGACCAATATAGCGTGGTGCTAACTTTCCCTTGACTCCAAAACGAGTAACTCCTTTGGTGGGTGAGACCTTCAGATACACATAATCCCCGATCTGGAACTTCAGAGGTCGACGTCTCTTGTCAGCATAGCTCTTCTGTCGAGACTGCGCAATCTTCATATTCTCTTGTATTTGCTTGACTTTTTCTTCCATATCTTTTACTAGGTCAACCCCAAAGAATTCCCTTTCTCCAGGTTCCGACCAACTGAGAGGTGTACGACAGCGGCGACCATATAGTGCTTCAAAGGGTGCCATTTTGATGCTCTCTTGATAACTGTTATTATACGAGAATTCTGCCAAGGGCAAACAGTTATCCCAAGTATCTGCAAAGGTGAGCACGCAGGCTCTCAACATATCCTCTAACACTTGGTTGACTCGCTCAGTTTGTCCATCCGTTTGTGGATGATATGTTGTGCTATGCAGTAGCTTGGTTCCAAGTGAGGTATGGAACGCTTTCCAGAACTTTGCGACAAACTGAGTACCACGATCAGAGACAATGGTCTTGGGTATGCCATGGAGTTTTACTATGTTGTTCTTGTACAAAGTGGCATATGTGGGGGTGGTGTAGCTGGTCTTGACTGGCAGGAAATGAGCTTGCTTAGTGAGGCGATCCACGATCACCCAGATGGAATCATAACCTTTTTGTGTCTTGGGTAGCCCATTTATGAAATCCATACTGATATCGTCCCACTTCCAGGTAGGTACAGATAAAGGTTGCAACTCTCCTCCAAGCTTCATATGCACGGCTTTGACTTTCTGGCAAGTACCACAGCGAGCGACATATCGGGCGATCTCAATCTTCATCTTTGTCCACCAGAATCTCTGCCTCAGATCCTGGTACATCTTGTTGCTGCTAGGGTGGATGGAGAATCTAGACAAGTGTGCTTCATCAAGGATTAACTGTCTTAACTCAGGCACTTTAGGAACTACGAGACGATTCTTGAACCAAACCACTCCTTCTTCATCAATCCTGAAACAATCAGCTTTTCCGGCTCGGACATTTTCGACGATGTGCTTGATTCTAGGGTTATCTTTCTGTGCAGCAATGACATGTTCTTTGATAGGGGTTTCAATCCTGATATTACTCAGAATTCCTTGCGGAACTATTTCAATACCCAGCTTTTCTAGTTCATAGCATAGGGATGACTCATAGGATTGCTTTACCAGACAGTTGCAATATGATTTGCGACTGAGTGCATCAGCGACCACATTCGCCTTACCTGGATGGTAATGCACTTTGATATCATAGTCCTTAATCAACTCAAGCCATCTTCTCTGTCTCATATTCAGCTCTTCTTGAGTGAAGATATACTTCAGGCTTTTGTGATCTGTGTACACATTGCAGGTACTACCCAACAAATAATGACGCCAGATTTTTAAGGCATGCACCACTGCTGCTAACTCAAGATCATGAGTTAGATAATTTTCCTCATGTCGCTTAAGCTGCCGTGAGGCATAAGCGATCACTCGTCCTTCTTGCATCAAAACACAGCCCAAACCAGTACCAGATGCATCACAGTAGACATCAAAGGGCTTTTCGACGTTCGGCTGGGCTAGCACTGGTGATGTGGTCAACAGTTTCTTCAACGTTTGAAAGGCTTGCTCACAAGCTGGTGACCAGACAAACTTCACAGAATTCTTTAACAACTCGGTGATAGGCTTGGCGATCCTGGAAAAATCTGGGATGAAACGGCGATAATATCCAGCCATTCCCATGAAGCTGCGGACTTTGTGAACAGTGGTAGGTGGCTTCCAATCCAGAATGTCTGCCACCTTTCCGGGATCGACTGACACACCTTCCGCGGATAGGACATGACCAAGGAACTGTATCTGATCTAACCAGAACTCACATTTACTGAACTTGGCATACAGCTGATGATCTCTGAGGCGGGTTAGAACGACACGAAGATGATTGTCATGCTCTTCGGAGGTCTTTGAGTAGACGAGAATGTCGTCAATGAACACGACCACAAATTTATCAAGCTCTGGCATGAAAACAGAGTTCATGAGGTACATGAAGTGGGCAAGGGCATTGGTCAAACCGAAGGACATGACCAAGTACTCATATAGGCCGTATCTAGTGGTGAAAGCTATTTTAGGAATGTCTTCGGGACGTATTTTTATTTGGTGGTAGCCAGATCTGAGATCAATTTTGGAGAATACTCTGGCTCCAGCTAGCTGATCAAAAAGAAGATCAATGCGAGGCAAAGGATATTTGTTTTTGATGGTGACTTCATTGAGTGGGCGATAATCAACACATAGCCTGAGACTCTTGTCTTTCTTCTTTACAAAGATTGCAGGACAGCCCCAAGGAGACGAGCTTGGGCGAATGAAGCCCTTGTCCAACAAATCTTGTAACTGAGTTTTCAGCTCTGCCAACTCTCTGGGAGGCATTCGATAAGCTCTGCGGGATATAGGAGCAGTCCCAGGCTTTAGCTCTATGGCAAACTCAACATCACGGTCAGGAGGCAGACCAGGTAAGTCTTCTGGAAAAACATCAGGGAATTCACAGACCACGGGGATGTCTCTGGTGATGAGGACATCAACACCAGCGATACATCCTCTCCGACACAACCTATAGCTGGTCCTCTTACTCGTGCTCGTGCTCGTCAACTTAATCATCAAGTGAGTTCCATGATAAGCTCTTGTCCATCTTGTTTAGACAATGGAAACACGTGCACTCTTGTTTTGATTAGGAACCAAGGAGAAGACCGAAAGGGAGAAGGACTCGCGCTAGCTGGATTCGGACTGCAGCAAAGCACCAACTTGTGACCGCCACCACGGTTGCATACGGATTCGGATTCAGGCGCCTCAGGACTTGTTGGAAAGCTTATCAAGTTTACTTTCATATGAATCAAGTCTCACGTCAATATCTGTTCGGCAGTAGCGGCAATGATCCAATTACCGTCGACAGGTCTTGCTGTCCAGGGTGCTGCGTCACCTCATTTTGGGCTTATGGCCCATGTATCAAGTTGGGTCCATTAGGGACGCGTCCTAGGGTTGGAGGACGACCCCAACACTCTTTTGGTCGTCAATCCATCTACTTATATCCCTCTATAGCCGCCATGGTCGGGTGGGGTTTTGTTTAGATCAAGTTTAGCCTTAGCTACTTGCTTGTAGGCGCGCGTGCAGGATCAGCCGTCCGTCTCCTTGTCTTCGGAACCCCATTGTTGATTAAGATTCAGTTTGAAACCTTCAATTTCATCTTGCAAATTCAGTGCTTGTTTCCTCGTTCTTGCTAGTTCTTCGATTGCTTGCAGGACGGGAGCCCTAGGGGCTGGTTGTCGCGCTCCACAAGATCGTGACGGCTATTGGACGTGGTGTATCGGTTGCTAAGGCGCGGTCTTGAGGGCTGTAGTCGGGCCGTGAACGTCATCTCCATCCACCAATCGAGTTATCCCCGTTTCTCATCGAAAGATCGGGCAAAAACCCTAGCGGGTTCGCATCAGTTGGTAATCAGAGCAAGGTTCTTCGGTGAGAGACTTCTAATCCATTGGTGTTTTTAATTAATTTCCTATAGTCCAGAAAAGCCAAAAAAAAATATAGTAGATTAGTTTTTTTTCCATAATCCTATTAAACCTTTGTGCCTTGGCTAGTACCGTTTAGTTAGGGCTTGTTGAATTTGCGTTGCTTCGGTTTGTGTCGAGTTGCTGGTCTTAGTGTCTAGTCCTTTAGAGTTTCGAGTTCTTGTCACCATCTTTACACAGCCGAGTATTACCATATCTTCTCTCTGTCGAATCTGTTGTGAAGTCCGAATTGAACTGTGGTCTTGGTCCAGATCGAGTTGAGTTCCAATCTGAATTCCACCAACGTGATAAAAAAAAGGAAACCGAGTAGAACTCGGCAATAGGTGGAATCCGTTTGTGGTTGGTTCTGAGTGGAAACCGAGTAGAACTTGGAGTCCGCTTGTTAATATATCGTGAACTCCATCTACGTGGGTCCTTCTGTGATCCAAAAGAAAGATAACTCCATACTTGTTCGGCCTTACTCTAGAGAGAGAGAGAGTATCTTCTTCTTACCGGAATACCCCTGTACTTTCGGAAAAAGTGTTTGTACCGAATTGCTCCTTTGTATTCTTTTGTTCATATAATCAGTTTTTGAGGTTGCCCAAAAAAAAAAGAAAAGAAAAAAAAAAGAGAAAAGAGTCAAAAGAAAAGGGGCTGTTTTTCATATTGTTTTTAGGTTTGTTCCACCTTGTTTTCAGGGGTGTGCTGTGGTTTTCCTTTGTGTCCAGGCTCGCGTCTCTAGCACGGTCTAGCCTAGGACCAGCACAGTACCGTCGTCGAACGTTTATTCAGCTCGCCTTTATAACTAACGTGCTGCTAGTTCGTTCCTTGTTTCAGCCCACCTATAGCTCCACATACTCTACAGCTTGACAGGTCTTGTGCCGCAGCACCGATACACTTCATCCATTGCTGAAGACTTGTTGGTAGATGACCCCTCCTGTCAAGCAAGGTAAGAATTGGTAAGAACTTGTGTAACAAGTTGAGTGTGAGAGACTCGCTGTAGCTACATCCTAGTAGTTGTAGGGCTTTTATTTCTTCACTTGCCTTTCTTGTTGTCTTTGTTTTTGAACCATGACAGGGGGAGATGATGATAACGAAACACTACATACACCTCGCACTAAGGGCATCATACAGCATTTTGAAAGGAAGGTGAAGCTGCACACAGAGGGACTTGATACTGACTTGCAGGTGACAAATGAAAAGCTGGGGCAGTTGGAGGCTACGCAGATGGCCACAAACAACAAGCTTACAAGTTTGGAGGAATCCGTTGCTAGTGTGGACAAAAGCCTTGCTGCTCTTCTAAGGCGATTTGATGACTTCCACACCGAAGATAAAGAGAAGCATAAAGAAGAAAAGGAGGGAGATCGAGAGCACGGTAGTCATGAAGATGACTACACTGCTGATACTGAGCATGATGATCCAGACGCTCGTGATCGACGACGCCTATGTCACAACCGTAGAGGTATGGGTGGCAACCGCCGACGCGAGGTACACAATAATGATGATGCTTTCAGTAAGATTAAATTTAAGATACCTCCTTTTGATGGTAAATATGACCCTGATGCCTACATTACTTGGGAGATTGTTGTTGATCAAAAGTTTGCATGTCATGAATTTCCTGAGACTACACGTGTTAGGGCTGCTACTAGTGAGTTTACGGATTTTGCTTCTGTTTGGTGGATAGAATATGGAAAGAAAAATCCTAATAACTTACCTAGAACTTGGGATGCGCTGAAACGAGCCATGAGAGCTAGATTTGTTCCATCTTACTATGCCCGTGATATGATAAATAAGTTGCAGCAATTGAGACAAGGTGCTAAAAGTGTAGAAGAATATTATCAGGAATTACAAACGGGTATGTTGCGTTGTAACCTAGAGGAGGATGAGGAACCGGCTATGGCTAGATTTTTGGGTGGGTTAAATCGGGAAATTCAGGACATCCTCGCTTACAAAGAATACAATAGTGTAACCCGTTTGTTTCATCTTGCTTGTAAAGCTGAAAGGGAAGTGCAGGGACGACGTGCTAGCGCAAGGACTAATATTTCTACAGGGAAGGCTAATTCATGGCAGCAACGCATGACTACAACTCCATCTACACGTATGTCTACTCCATCATCTAGTGACAAGTCTCGAGCTGCTCCCACAAATTCAGTTGCAAAGACGATGCAAAAGCCTGCTGCGAGTACTTCATCCGTGGCATCGACGGGCAGAACAAGCAACATACAATGTCACCGGTGCAAGGGATATGGACACATGATGCGTGACTGTCCAAACAAGCGAGTTATGATTGTCAAAGATGATGGTGAGTGCTCATCTGCTAGTGATTTTGATGAAGACACGCTTGCACTGCTTGCGACTGACCATGCAGGTAATGAAGAACAAATAGAAGAACATATTAATGCAGGTGAAGCGGACCACTATGAAAGCTTGATCGTGCAGCGAGTGCTTAGTGCACAAATGGAGAAGGCGGAGCAAAATCAGCGACATATTTTATTCCAAACAAAGTGTGTCATCAAAGAGCGTTCTTGCCGCATGATCATTGATGGAGGTAGCTGCAACAACTTGGCAAGCAGCGATATGGTGCAGAAACTTGCCCTCAACACCAAACCACACCCGCATCCCTACTACATCCAATGGCTGAACAACAGTGGTAAGGCAAAGGTAACTAGACTTGTGAGAATCAATTTTTCCATCGGATCCTACAAAGATATTGTTGAATGTGATGTTGTGCCTATGCAAGCTTGTAACATTCTGCTAGGTAGACCTTGGCAATTTGATAGAGATTCTATGCATCATGGTAGATCAAATCAGTATTCTTTTCTATACCATGATCGAAAAATTGTGCTGCATCCTATGTCCCCTGAAACTATTATGCAAACTGATGTTGCAAGGGCTACTAAAGCAAAGAACGAGAGCAGTAAAAATGATAAATCTGTAATTGGTAACAAAGATGAGATAAAACTGAAAGGACGTTGTATGATAGCTACCAAATCAGATATTAATGAGTTCAATGCATCCACTTCTGTTGCTTATGCTTTGATATGCAAGGATGCTTTGATTTCAATTGAGGATATGCAATGTTCTTTGCCCCCTGCTGTTGCTAACGTTTTGCAGGAGTATTCCGATGTGTTTCCAAGTGCGGTACCAGCGGGGTTGCCACCATTACGCGGGATTGAGCACCAAATTGATCTTATTCCTGGTGCGTCTTTGCCAAACCGTGCGCCATACAGGACAAACCCGGAAGAAACAAAGGAAATTCAGCGACAAGTGCAAGAACTACTGGACAAAGGTTATGTGCGAGAATCCCTTAGCCCTTGTGCTGTTCCAGTAATTTTAGTGCCTAAGAAAGATGGAACATGGCGTATGTGTGTTGATTGTAGAGCTATTAATAATATCACCATTCGATATCGACACCCTATTCCACGATTAGATGATATGCTAGATGAACTGAGTGGTGCTGTTGTGTTTTCAAAAGTTGATTTACGTAGTGGGTACCACCAGATTCGTATGAAATTGGGAGATGAATGGAAAACTGCTTTCAAAACTAAGTTCGGTTTATATGAGTGGTTAGTCATGCCTTTTGGGTTAACTAATGCACCTAGTACTTTCATGAGATTAATGAACGAGGTTTTGCGTGCTTTCATTGGGAAATTTGTTGTCGTATATTTTGATGATATATTAATTTACAGCAAATCATTGGATGAACATCTTGATCATTTACGTGCTGTTTTTAATGCACTACGCGAGGCACGTTTATTTGGTAACCTTGAGAAGTGCACCTTTTGCACCGATCGAGTGTGTTTTCTTGGTTATGTTGTAACTCCACAGGGAATTGAGGTTGATCAAGCCAAGGTGGAAGCTATACAGGGATGGCCTGTCCCAAAGACTATCACCCAGGTGCGGAGTTTCCTAGGACTTGCTGGATTCTATCGCCGTTTTGTGAAGGATTTCAGCACCATTGCTGCACCATTGAATGAGCTTACCAAAAAGGGGGTGCCTTTTGAGTGGGGCAAAACACAAGAGAATTCATTCGACATGTTGAAAGATAAGTTAACTCATGCGCCTCTCCTACAACTTCCTGATTTTAATAAGACTTTTGAGCTTGAATGTGATGCTAGTGGAATTGGTCTGGGAGGTGTTTTGTTACAAGAGGGAAAACCTATTGCATATTTTAGTGAGAAATTGAGTGGGCCTGTTCTCAATTATTCTACTTATGATAAAGAACTCTATGCTCTTGTTCGAACATTAGAGACATGGCAGCATTATTTGTGGCCCAAAGAGTTTGTTATCCATTCTGATCATGAATCTTTAAAACATATTCGTAGTCAAGGAAAACTGAATCGTAGGCATGCAAAATGGGTTGAATTTATTGAATCTTTTCCTTATATTATTAAACACAAGAAAGGGAAGGAGAATATTATTGCTGATGCTTTGTCACGGAGATATACTTTGCTGAATCAACTTGATTATAAGATCTTTGGGTTAGAAACAATTAAGGACCAATATGTTCACGATGCTGATTTTAGAGACGTGTTGCTGCATTGTAAAGATGGAAAAGGATGGAACAAATTCATCGTTAGTGATGGGTTTGTGTTTAGAGCTAACAAGCTATGCATTCCAGCTAGCTCTGTTCGTTTGTTGTTGTTGCAGGAAGCACATGGAGGTGGCTTGATGGGACATTTTGGAGCAAAGAAGACCGAGGACATACTTGCTGGTCATTTCTTTTGGCCAAGGATGAAGAGAGATGTGGAGAGGTTTGTTGCTCGTTGCACAACATGTCAAAAGGCAAAGTCACGGTTAAATCCCCACGGTTTGTATCTACCTCTTCCTGTTCCTAATGCTCCTTGGGAGGATATATCTATGGATTTTGTGTTGGGATTACCAAGGACTAGGAGGGGACGTGATAGTGTGTTTGTGGTTGTTGATAGATTTTCTAAGATGGCACATTTCATACCATGTCATAAAACTGATGATGCTACAAATATTGCTGATTTGTTCTTTCGAGAAATTGTTCGCTTACATGGTGTGCCCAACACAATTGTTTCTGATCGTGATGCTAAATTTCTTAGTCATTTTTGGAAGACTTTGTGGTTTAAATTGGGGACTAAGCTTTTATTTTCCACCACTTGTCATCCCCAAACTGATGGTCAAACTGAAGTAGTAAATAGAACTTTATCCACTATGTTAAGGGCTGTTTTAAAGAAGAATATTAAGATGTGGGAAGAATGTTTGCCTCATATTGAGTTCGCTTATAATCGTTCATTGCATTCTACTACAAAAATGTGTCCTTTCGAGATTGTCTATGGCTTCTTGCCACGTGCTCCTATTGATTTAATGCCTTTGCCAAGTTCTGAAAAAATGAATTTTGATGCTAAGCAACGTGCTGAATTGATGTTAAAATTGCATGAAGCCACTAAAGAAAACATAGAGCGCATGAATGCTAAGTACAAATGTGCTGGAGATAAAGGTAGAAAGCAATTGATTCTGGAACCTGGGGATTTGGTTTGGTTGCATTTGCGAAAAGATAGATTTCCAGAACTGAGAAAATCCAAATTGATGCCTAGAGCTGATGGTCCTTTTAAAGTGCTGCAACGAATTAACGAGAATGCATATAAGCTTGATCTTCCTGCAGATTTTGGGGTTAGTCCCACATTTAACATTGCAGATTTGAAGCCTTATTTGGGTGAGGAAGATGAGCTTGAGTCGAGGACGACTCAAATGCAAGAAAGGGAGAATGATGAGGACATCAACACCAGCGATACATCCTCTCCGACACAACCTATAGCTGGTCCTCTTACTCGTGCTCGTGCTCGTCAACTTAATCATCAAGTGAGTTCCATGATAAGCTCTTGTCCATCTTGTTTAGACAATGGAAACACGTGCACTCTTGTTTTGATTAGGAACCAAGGAGAAGACCGAAAGGGAGAAGGACTCGCGCTAGCTGGATTCGGACTGCAGCAAAGCACCAACTTGTGACCGCCACCACGGTTGCATACGGATTCGGATTCAGGCGCCTCAGGACTTGTTGGAAAGCTTATCAAGTTTACTTTCATATGAATCAAGTCTCACGTCAATATCTGTTCGGCAGTAGCGGCAATGATCCAATTACCGTCGACAGGTCTTGCTGTCCAGGGTGCTGCGTCACCTCATTTTGGGCTTATGGCCCATGTATCAAGTTGGGTCCATTAGGGACGCGTCCTAGGGTTGGAGGACGACCCCAACACTCTTTTGGTCGTCAATCCATCTACTTATATCCCTCTATAGCCGCCATGGTCGGGTGGGGTTTTGTTTAGATCAAGTTTAGCCTTAGCTACTTGCTTGTAGGCGCGCGTGCAGGATCAGCCGTCCGTCTCCTTGTCTTCGGAACCCCATTGTTGATTAAGATTCAGTTTGAAACCTTCAATTTCATCTTGCAAATTTAGTGCTTGTTTCCTCGTTCTTGCTAGTTCTTCGATTGCTTGCAGGACGGGAGCCCTAGGGGCTGGTTGTCGCGCTCCACAAGATCGTGACGGCTATTGGACGTGGTGTATCGGTTGCTAAGGCGCGGTCTTGAGGGCTGTAGTCGGGCCGTGAACGTCATCTCCATCCACCAATCGAGTTATCCCCGTTTCTCATCGAAAGATCGGGCAAAAACCCTAGCGGGTTCGCATCATCTGGTTTCCAGAACATAGGTGGTATTCAAAAGTGTGGCTGCAGGTTTTTGAGGCATTGGGAGTTGGAGAAGGAGTTTGGAGGTACTGTTGGGAATGTCCACTCTCACAACCCTATTCAGGATGTCAATCATGGCCTTATACTGGCACATCCAATTCATGCCTAGAATGACATCTATCTCCTGATCACGTAGCACTATCATGGTGGTAGGAAATACATGTTCCCCCAACATCACCGGTATATTGCGAACCACTTCCTTAGTACTTATACGCCCTCCAGGCGAAAATATACAGAAACTTTCTTGTAATTCCCCAATTGATATCTCATGCTTAGTGACAAATGTATGACTGATGAAGGAATGCGATGCACCAGAATCAAACAACACAACTGCAGGATGATTGGCAACGGGAAACCTACCGATCAGGACGAGTTCTCCTTCTGGGATGTCACTGACGGTGGTGTAGTAGACTTGCCCGTGTTTCTTGACAAACTTTCCCTTCTGAACGTGCTGCTGCGGGGCACGGTGTTGCTGCTGCTGCTGAGATCCTCCAGGACCCTTCTGAGCGCTCTGAGCATACCTCTTGGGCTTTGGGCACTCACGAGACCAGTGACCGACTTGGCCGCAGTTGTAGCAGGGATGGTTGTAAGCGGTTTGTGGGGTGGTGATACGAACACCTGGGGCGTTCGGCTGTGTGGCACTTTGCTGGTTGGCGTTGTGGGTGGTGGCCGCAGTACGGACGACCACTTGCTGGTGGGGGTAAGGTGGGCGATTTTGGTGGTGGCTAGGGTGATAAATGACCCTCTGGCGCTTGTGACTGCCAGAGAAACTGTTGGATCCTGCTTTCTTCTTCTTCTTTTCCTCTTGGTACTGACGATTGCTCTCCTCAAAAGCAACAGCCCGGTCAACGGCATCATGATACGAGCCGGTCAGGTTATTGGACATACTTCTGCGGATCTTGGGGTGCAGTCCCCTAAGGAAATAGTCCCTCTTCTTTTCATCCGTGTTGACGTATTCCGAGGCATACTGGCTAAGGTGGTTGAACTGACCCACATACTGCATGACTGTGGAGTCTTTCTGTTGAAGAGCCAAAAACTGATCAAGCATCATTTTCATCAATCCGGAAGGGATGTGATGAGCACGGAAAGCAGTGCGGAACTCCTCCCAGGTCAACTGATGACCTTCTGGCTGGGCAGCCAACAGATTAGCATACCAAGCACTTGCGGGACCACGAAGCTGCTGTGAAGCAAACCGGGGCTTCTGGATGTCGGTGCAGTGGATAAGACTAAACTTCTGCTCCATGGTGCGGAGCCAATCATCAGCTTCGAGGGGTTCATCGGCCTTGGTGAAGACCGGTGGACGGGTTTCCGTGAACTCCACATAGGTTGCCTCATTGTTGATATGCTGACGACCACGGTGACCATTATTCTGCTGTTGGCCCTGGTTTCTAGCCATGAGGTTAGCAGCGGCCGCCAGGGCTGCGATGGCATCTGCTAGCGTAGCAGGTACAGGTGGAGGGTTTGGAAGGTTGGCATCCTCAGAACCTCCAGCTCCAGTGCGAGTGTTCACAGGCATCTGTTTAAGCAACTTGGAACTTAGCATCCAAAGATTAAGTTCTGAAACAACTGATTGAGAAACTTCATTGATTCAAAGGTAGATGATGGATACAGATGACTGACAGGTGGCAACTGACTGATAAGGGGAAAAGGTACGAAAGAAAGATACAGACTCAACTTAACAAACTACAGACTAGCGCCCCCAAACCTAGACTAAGGGTTTAGGTAAGCAGGTGGTACAGACACAACGAGTCTAGTCTTCATTGATGATGATCACGTCGTCATCGTCGTCTTCCTCGAGGATGAGCTCAGGCTCAACCTCCTCGTCCTCATCTTCGGCGTGGATGTCTTCGGCAGGTTCAATCTCCTCGTTCATGCTTGGCTCCTGCTCCACGTTCGGTTCTTCCACTTCTCCGTCTTCAGGGTCCTCGACATCCGGGGGTGCCATGGGGTGGAGTTGGTTGTACAACTGGTGTACCTCCTCATGAAGCATGTCATTGAACTGCTCGATCTGAGTGGTGTACATCCGCAGTCCGTGGAGCTCGGCTCTGGTGACGTCTTCACGAACCCAAGTAGCATTGCGCTGCTCGATGGCGCGGATCGTGTTCCGGTTGGCCTGCTCCAGGGACGCTCGGGCCTCATAGAACTCCAGACGTGAGTGGTAGAAGTCATGCTCCAAGTTCTCCAGCTCAGCCTTCAGGTTTCTGATCTCCTCTTTCAGGTGCTTGCGGGTGCGGCGGGGAAAGCGACGACTGTTGGAAGATTCTCCAGTCTCCTCCCCAGCGCGTGGTGCCAGCTGGTGGCGTGGCACACCATGCGGTCCAGTCGACTTGCGGGCGGTCAGCTTGATGCGAGCCATGTCTGGATAAGAGAAGATGGATGAGAAAGGCTAGCAAGAACTGGTAAAGGCATACTACCCCAACGAACTTAGAGAGGAAGTTATTATCTAGCTTAGGTGAATATGTCATGATGCATGAATCGTTCCTACGGAACAAGGCAATGCAATAATTAAATAAGGTACATAGGGCTTAAAACATGTTGTCTCGCTACTAGTGTTGCCAATAGAAGACAAGATGAGAAAAGCAGTTTGGACTCAAAATAGTCAAGTTTAATTTGTTTGGACTCAAAAATCTTTTGAAGTTTTCGCAAAACAAACACTACAACGTTAAAGCGAGATGCTCTGATACCAAATCTGTGACGGAACGATTCTAATCCCATGGCCCACATGTCCCTGTCAACCTCTGACAGCCGAACTTATGTTCCACGTGATTAAAACTGTTCGTCACCGGGCTACATTAGCGCCCGATGTCCACAGGATCACTCACCTTTCGGTTACAGCATTTGATACTTTCACAAATAACAGCGGAATAAAGAGCGGAAGATTTAAATAACAATAGTTTTACAAACTGGGGTTCCAAATAAACTTAAAGAAATGCAGTTATTACAGACCATGTTCTGACAGTTCAAAGTAGACAACGTAGCGGAATACAACAATATAAAAATACTTCACCCAGCCCGAGGGTGCACATCTATTCTTCGGCCTCATTGGCCTCCTCCTGAACAAAGGTCATGCAGCAGGGTGCAAGACACATCGGATACTCAGGCATACCTGCAACAGGGGGTAACAAACCCTGAGTACTGGGATACTCAACAAGACTTACCCAACTAAAGGAAAAGGGAGAAGACTCAAGAATGAGAGGCTTAGGTAGTCAAGGTAAGGCTTAAGCAAGATCAAGTATTTTGCAGAAAAAGCATTTTGAAATCCTTGTTTTATTTTTGGAAAGATTCCAGTATTTCTCAATTCTTCATTGTTCATGATTCATTTTACCTTTCAAAAACATACCTAGTTGAGAACCACTCTCCGTTGACAGTCAGTGACCAAGTCTCCATAACCGAGGAGCAACGTTAATCCGGATAAATAATACTCAGCTGAGGATCCCTATCCACACTGCATATGTAGCACCCAAGCTTGCATATGCCAACTTGTCTACCACGATTCCTCCAAGATTGGACCCGGTCCTACGCCACCCGGAAGTACAGTACACCACTCCTATCCAGGTACGACGACCACGTGGGTACATGCTACTTCCGCCATCTCTCCACTCCCAGTGCGCGGTTGTCGGTCCCAATAAAGGATTCCTCGGAGCCAGAGCTTTCCGAAGTATGTGAATAGTTACAAGTCTTGGCCAGCAGGCCCCCATACGGATGGTCCCTAATTTTTCTGCCAGAACTATACCTTGGTTATATCTCACCCAAGCGTAATAGTCCTGTCAGTTTTTCAACCCTGTCCCGGTCGGTGTCAACTGTTGAGTCCCGGACTACAACATGACGGCACCGTACGCTCGGACAACCTCTCCTCGCAATTGACTAGGTACGGATCAGATACCTAGCCAATAGCCGGGGAGTAAAGCCAAATTCCCATAAAAATTCTTTAAGTGATCACACTTTTGAAATTGGCATTTTTATTGCAAATCTATTGTATAGCATCGCTAAGCATTTTGCAAATAGTTTTAAAACAGGGCAGGTGGATCTTCTGGTGGAGGTAAACAATGCAGGTAATAGGTCATCACACAACTCCTATAACCTAATGCAGTAGTTTTAACTCAAAAACATTTAAGTAAACTTTTATAAAAGCAAGGAAGGGTTAAATGCACCGGGGCTTGCCTTGAAGAGCAAAGAGGACAGGCTCGGGGTCGGCAGTGTAGGCGTCGGAGCTCGGGGTCACCTCGGTGGTAGGCTCGTCAGCGGCTGACTCGACTTTGATGCCTTCTCCTTCGGTCACTATACGGATGCAATGATGTATGCTTATGAGGATGCTGACATGAACAAAATGGCACAGGACAATTCCACTGATTATAGAGTACAACTTCTCAACGTGTAAGTAATTTCTAGAATGGATATAGAGTTACTTATCTCTACCCTTAAGCAAGATTAATCAAACTTATAAAACATCTTTTACCTGACCTAAACACAAGTCATTGCATGGCATCACAAATATCATAGACCAGTTGGGTGGGGGTCTATGAACACCAAACAATCCCAAAGTCACATCACAGGGCATACAACATGAACCCTAAGTGCTTTTCTATTTTTTTCCTAATTATTTATAAAGGTCATTTTATGCAGTTGCTCCAAAAGGCCTCAAAATTCTATCAGAGACTAAGCATGACATAACTAGCACATAAAAATTTATCTCATAAATTTTGGAACTACACATGATTTTCTAAAAATCTAAAACCATCTATTTCTCAATTAAAATGGAGATTTTTCATTTTCAAATTTTTGCACAAAATTCAAGTTTCATATTTTTCTAAAATACTACAAGGTATAAAGAGTCTACCATCAAATTTTTAGAATTTTCAGAATTTTTGGAGCAACACAGAAAATCACACAAAAAGATGAAGAAGGAACACTATTCACATCTTTCAAAAAGGAAAAAGAGCACTGTGCTCCTTCCTCGCAGGGCTCGGGCGAATCGCGCGGCGGACTGCAGGGCTCGGTCGAAGCGGTGAACGCGTGTTTGCTCGAGGCTCGAGGCCTGGCTCGAGGCTCGAGCGAGACAGAAACAATCGTCCGTCCGAGGCCTGGCTGGGAGGCTCGGGCGAGACGGAAACAATCGTCCGTCCGAGGCCAGGCTGGGAGGCTCGGGCGAGACGGAAACAATCGTCCGTCCGAGGCCTGGCTGGGAGGCTCGGGCGAGACGGAAACAATCGTCCGTCCGAGGCCTGGCTGGGAGGCTCGGGCGAGACGGAAACGCGGGTTCGTTCGAGGCTTGGCTCGGGCGAAGCGGAGGGTGCGTGTCCGCTCGAGGCCTGGCTCGAGCGAGACGGTGAGGGCTCGAGCTTGTGCTGGGAAAGCAGAGACCAGGGGGGGCTTCGAGTACTCACCACGGGTCGGAGGCAGGGCTCGGCGGGGCGGAGCAAGGGTCGAAGGAGTGAGCTCGACGTTGGCGGTGATTCGGCGGAGCTCGCTCGGCAGCGAGCGGCGTGCCGGCGGGTCTGTCCACCAAAAGAGATCGCCGAGGAGCGGTTAGGAGCGCAAGGAGGTAAGGAAGATGAAGCAGGGGTTGGGGAAAGAAGATCACGGCCGGGGAGTAAATATTTCTCAAACCCGTGCTTACCGGTGTTTCGCCGGAGTTTGGGAAGATGGGGTTACGCCGGGCGATTGGAGGCGGCGGAGGTAAAATTGAGGAGGAGAAAAGCTTCGCGAGGACACGGCAGAGCTTCTGAGCTAGGTGGTTGGATGGCGGAGGCTCTGGACTGGCCTGGCGACGGTGGCGGAGAAACGGCGACCGGCGGGTGGCTTTTATAGCCGAGCGCAGGGGCGGATAAGTGTCGCGTGCAGGCGGATAAGCTTGGCCGAAGCGTGCGCAATCGATTGCACGCTGGCGGAAGGACGGGCGTGCGCGCAGGGACCGGGCGTAAGCTCGCCGGCGTTGAACACGCGGCGGCGGCTTGCTGGGCACTGTGGGGGACGGGAGAGGAGGTCAGCGCCTTGCGCGTGCGGGGGCGGAATGATGGCGCGGTTGAGGGCGACGGGTCGGGAGCAGGCGTGCGGCTGCCAGGCGCGAGCGCACGCAACACTGGCGAGCAGCCATGGCCGGGTCCCTCCCCTAACTCTAGGTTGAAGATGAACAGGGCTAGGTCTAGTGTTTGACTTTAAATTGATTTCTGTATTTTGCAAATTACTCCCAAAATTTGAACTGAGCAGCAAAAACTCAAAACACCAAAGTTGTGCAGAAAAAAGAGATCTACAACTTTGTTAATAAGAACATTTTCAAAATTCCAATAGTTTTTGAATCACATTTGAAATTTGAAAAGGGGACACTTTTGGGATTTTAATAAATTTCAAATTACTTTTGATTTTATATCGAAAGTTGAAAATCTGTAAACATGCAAGTTGTTCCTTTTGTCAAAACCTATAACTTTGCTATTATACGCTTTTTCTGAAACTCATTAGTTTTTGAAATTATTTTGGAAACTAAAAAGGGGACAAAAACTGGAGTTTGAATGAATTTGAAATTACTTCAAACTTTGTACAGAAACTTGAAAATTTGTAAATACCAAAGTTGTTTCTCTTGATCAGATCTACAACTTTGCTTTTTGGACCAACTCCAAATTTTGAATCGTCTTTAATTTAATAAAAGAGGGGTAAAAACCAGGGTTTGGAAATCAGGGTTTTTCAAAAGGAAATTGAAATCTGATTTTGATTTTGGTTTTTGAACAACACAACAAAGCTGCGCAGAGGTGAAATTACCATTTTGCCCTTATAGGAAGATTTGGGCTTTTAGGGTTTTAGAAAAAAGGAATCGCTACACACAAAATACCTTTAGGAAAGGTAAAAACAAGCAATCATTAGACAAACATTAATGCATGACAAGAATGATTATGACTTAAGATGATGACATGTCAGGTTAATTACAAATTAAACACTAGAGGTGTTACAGAACCTCAAAAAAAAGAGAGAATAGAAAAAAATATATGAATATCAGAAAAAATGGGCATGTGCCCGACAGAAGAATTAGCCTGATATGTGTCTCTAATAGACAGAAGAGAGTGATATATTCAAAAGAGCATCCGCCTCCATTTTCCATACATATGCACTTCTCGATTCAATGGTACGGTTGACTTTCTCTTTGGATCCATTGTTTAATTTGGTAACATATGTTTTTAAACTTTTTAAAAATTCATAAAAACTTCGGGATAATGGTGAAGTGAAAGAGCAAGAGACATAGTGCTTGATTTGATCATTCTATCTTTCAATTACTCAAGATTCAAGGTAAAGTACTAGGCCCCGTGATAAATAATATGATATCTTTTTCTAATCCAAATGAGAACTTATGTTTGAATGCATATGTACTTGTTAGAAGTGAAGATATTGCAGCAACTCCTGATCCATTATTGAGTTTGACTTTGCTAAGGGACTAGCAAAGGGTAAGCTTGGGGGAACTTGTTGATGGTCCTTAATGTTAATATTATACCATCAACTAATGCATAGAATGATATTAAATGAACCATAAAGCATAGTTGTAGGGTTTGATTCTAACAAGTTCCACGAGTTGTGTTGTTCTCACTTGTTTTACAGGGTTATCAATATTTCACCTTATAAAAGTATCTGAAGTGATGAAACAGAGCACACCATTGCGAAGAGCTCGTCGAGACGATCGAAACGGACATATGGTTTGCTACATTTGGAGTCCCGATGAGAGAGTCCTTGTTGGATACGACTTGGAAGATTCAAGAACAATCTGGAACCTTCCAGAAGACACGAGAAGGCAACTCACGGAAGGCGGGGCCCACCTGTCATAGAGGCAGACGAACTGGTCTCCCCCTTGGACCGACCGGTCTGCTATAGGGCCCAATCTCGCCCCCCTTCGCGTGACGCACTCCAACCGACCTCTCCAACGCGTTTTGGCCCATTAAGGCCCATGCGCATGTGGCGAATGATTTAGTACCACATCGCTTGCCCAAGGTGGAGGGGAGGCCAAGAGTCCCTATATAATGAACCCAGGACCCCCCTGAGGCAGATCATCATCTGGGAGTTTTTGTAGAGGCGTCCCTCGAAGGACAACCTCTCCTCTCTAGAGAATTAGGATTAGATTTTCCAATGTAATAGATTAGCTCTAGTCGGGAGTTAGGGAGAGCGGACCTGCGCTCCGGTTCTGGAGGAGTCTTTAGAGTTTTGGTATGTCTTTGTATCTTTTCTTGTAAGAATTATGCTTTAATATATTTATCTTCTCTATTTACTTTATGCTTTATTATATGATTAGTATAGTTGTTATATCTTGGCATGGGATCTTCGCTCGTATTGAGTGCTCTAGTTATGCTAGGTAATTAGAGTAGTAATCGATAGATTAGACATGGTGTTTAGTCTATAGGTTACCTGAGGTTGCACTCAATCCCACGGAATAGTTGTGGTAGCCCCAGGGGTGACAACTCTGTTAAGCCTTCGTAGTCCACCATGTTCGGATTGATGTTTTCGTAGAACTTTTTGCAGCCTTCCCCTGACTACTTTCTTCCCAGGTTTTTTCGAGAGTCAAAAAGGTACTGTTGCTCCAAAGTGACAATGTTTATGACTGCTATCTTTGTTACCTTAGAACTCAAGTAATAGAGAAGTACATAGGAACCTTGATCTCTCCCGTTGTCCTCCCACTATAGTTATCTATACATTTATCATGAATTCTCTTTTATGTGCTTTCATTATTATATCATATATCATTTACTCCTGCTTTAGTCTATTTAGTACTCTGAGTTAGTAGATGCATGATAGTAAGTTATCAGATTCTTGACCCTTGCTTCCCAGTGGTAAAATATAAATAACGATCCTGGAATACTCCCGGTAAAATGCTACAATGGTGTTCTGTGCACTTGCGGAATCTTTCATATTCTTATTTGCACTAATAAACGTCAATAATTACAAACCATGATACCAGCGTGTGCCGAGTAGCACTACCATGTGTCTACAGCCACAGGAGGCTCTGGGTTTCGTCGCGGCACCATTAGTTCTTAACCAAGACACCATTATCGAATCCGTAACCAGTGTGAAATCCGTCATGATGCAGATAAATCTTGCATGAGTAAACATCACATGCAAGACATAAGCTAGCATAACAAGGATGATCACAAGGTTTGGAAATCAACAAGGAGGTGATTTCAAGGACAAAACATGGCACAAGACAACAAGGATTCATCTGGTGCACATCAAAGTCATGACAAGATGAAAGATTTCTGGTACTTGATTTGGCCAAGAAGCAACAAAAGGCAACTGAGGGGATACATGGGTTTGGCATTGTCTCCACAACTGGGCAAGACAGACTATGGCCAAGGCTGAAGTTAGCAGGAACTTAACTTGATTGGTCAAACAAACAAGGGCCTTCACAGTAAAGGGTACAACACTACTGGAGAACGGGCCTTTAACCCCGGGTCATTTTGGCCTTTAGCCCCAGTCATGGAGCCGGGGCTAAGGAATCGGGACTAAAGGCCCGACCTTTAGCCCTGGTTCCCTCGCCCGGGGCTAAAGGGGGACCTTTAGCCCCGGTTGGTAATACCAACCGGGACTAAAGAGGACTCCAGCCGGGCCACGGTGGCTGGCTTCTTTAGTCCCGGTTGGTATTACCAACCGGGGCTAAAGAGGCCGCCACTTTTTTCTTTTTTCTTTTTCTTTTCTTTACAATTGGTTATTGTTTTCGGTTTTACAATTACATTAGGTTTTCTAATACGTATTCTTCGCTGCTAATATATTCCATTAGGGTTTTAAATATGTATTCTTCGCTGCTAATAAATATATATAAACAAATAAAATTTACAATTACACACAAATGAAATATGAAACAATATATATATATATATTATAGAGCTAGCTATACATATGTACATAAAATATACAACATTATCCATCACGCATCCTTAACTTGATATTTACAACACAAATATTGTTCCTGACTTAGAGGTCATACAAGTCTTCGTCTTGGTTTGGCTTCATTGGTTCGTCTTTGTTAAACCAATACTCGGTGCCAGACTTAAGGACATGGTCATTAAGGAAGCCCGCGATAGTCTCTTGAATTGCTTTGAGGCGGACCTTATCCATCACCTGGTTCTTCAACCATGTCTCCTTCAATTTGGATTAAAAGAAAAAGAAAGAATTAACATACATAATATTTATGTAAAAGCAACAAAAAAATGAAATAAATTTATTTACATGTTACGTACTTGCTGACTCTGTAGAGGTGTTCTTTTTTCATACACCGTCAGGAACTCGCAAACATAGTACGCACATAAATTGTTTCTCGGTGACTGCCGTAGAACCCACTGTACAAGATATAAAAAGATTACTCTCGACTGAGCGTGCGTCTGCTGAGTGATGCTAATTAAGGTAAAGAGGCGGGGAGGTAGTACAACTTACATTTAGTCGTAGAGGATCAGGAAGTTGCGCTTTCAGATCTGGACTGTGTTTCTGAACAAACCAAGCCCAAACCCTGCACAATATATATAATTGGATCGTTAATTAACTATTGCAGAGTTAAAGAGCAGGAATCAATATTTAAAGGTCACATTTACCCTCGGATAATATCTATCATATCTTGGTAATCTTCTTGTGGTTTTCTCAGAGAGTCATAGATTAGCAAACGACTTTCGTGGAGATCGATCACAATTAGTATCCAGTGAAAACTGCATTAATATTTATATAGTCAACACATATATCTTTATGTCAACCTATAATAAAATGTGCATATGATAACAAAACTCACCTAAAGTCGTAGGGGAATAGTATATATCTTTTGTCCCTTTGGTTTATGAAGAACCTCCGCAAATTCCTCTCTGTTTGAGTTTTCCATGCATCCTAGGGAGTACTTGGGTCCTTGGATACGATATATGGATCGATGAAACCAATGGATCGATGAAACCAATCTCCTTGTCATTTTTACGCCTTAGTTGTCTCATCATGTTTCTGCATATGTTTAGAAACGCTTGCTAGTGTGAGGATAATTACTTATACATATACATAAGCTAAAGTGAGATTATTAAAAGAAACAATCACTTACAGGCAAAAGCAGCTGACGAGAGATTTGTCGAGAGCGTCCATGTGGCAGAGCTGATGTAACTCATTAAACTGAACATATATTATGTCATCACCACAAAAGTAATCATGGTCTCTAATTCTGACGCAAATATAGTCATCCGCTTTTCTGCGACACGCCGTGAGGTTCCACTGATTTAGCAAGTGCATTTGCGTACCAAGATCGCTCAGGGCCGCTGGGTTGTATAGACTTTGACCATATACATATGCCCTCTGCCATTTATCAACTTCTGGAGCACTTTTGATGCCTGCTTCTCCGAGTATGTTTTCCAAATTTAAACCAGTTTCCTCGAAAAATTTGAGCAGTTGCTCAGGATCAACGTTTCCATATGTTCGTTGTATGATGTCCATGTTTGTACCGTATTCATTCTCAACAACTAGATCCGGCACTAATTGTTGCGTTTGTTCCCCGAGCTGTGGGACACCCTTTCCTGCTCTCTTCTTTGTCTTCTTCGCCTCCTCAATTGATTTGCTGAGCGTGCGATCATAGTCTGATTTTGGCGAAGCCTTACGGGCACCACGTACCTTTTTCTAGTGAGTGTCCATAGTTTGCCTTAGTTTTTTAGGACGAACAAAAAGGTACGGCTTCTCCGGGTTTCGCTTTGCTCGACTACTAGCAATGGCAGCGTCGAAGAACTTGTTCAAGTCTTTTTGCACTGCAGCTTCAGTCTCCTCATCAGTCATGTCATATGGAAGTTTTGTCATCTTGGGAATGATAGGTGGTTTTCTCACAGAGGTTGTCTTCTTCGGAGGTGGTGTGGCTGACGCCTTTGTTTGTGTGACAGGCCTCTTCTTTGTTGGCGGTGGCGGTGTTGGAACCCACCGTGGAGATGGGGCAGGTGGCAGTGTTGGAGCCCACTGAGGAGGAGATGGTGGGGCCGGTGGCGGTGTTGGATCACGCCGTGGGGGAGATGGGGCCGGTGGCGGTGTTGGATCCCGTCGTGGAGGAGATGGTGGGGCCTGGCGGTGATGGATCCCGTCGTGTTTGATCTTGATCATCATCGCCCGCAATACTGTGATCATGTGGTGAATGGATAATTGGACTTAGGTTGGGGGATGTCCTGCTGCGAAAACAACATGGTATGAGTATCCATTTATACTATTAGCTCACCAATACTATTAACTTTCATTCACTAATTTCATACACACCTAGGGTTAGGTTGTTGAGGAGGAGGAGGTGATGCGCCAGGAATTATGATATAGCGCTTGCGCCAACATATGAATGTCTTCTCAGCTTCTCCTAATGTCTTCTCGCCATCACCTCCTTTAATGTCAAGTTCAACATTGTTGTAACCTTTCAGCACCCTATCCATCGAGACGCTAGCATATCCAGGAGGTATTATTGCCCCATGACATCTTGGTGTCTTCGTAGGATCGATAGGAGATACAACACCTATAGCCACCATGACTGTGGCATTCCCCTGTGGAATGTGCAGTTCACATGTCGTGAGAGGCTCGGTGATGTCATCCACGGGAAAGTGCAGTCCTGCGTCTGGGACCTCTGTGGAAGCGCAACTACTTTTTATTTGATCAGGGGGGCTGATGTTGACTCCCGGCTCTGATGCAGATTGCCTTTGCATCGAACTTACTGCTAACTGCACTTGCCTTTTTATTTCCTCGCTCATTTTGTCTTCAAGTGCTTTTTCTCGCACAACTGCTTCATGAGCCGCGGCCTGTGACTGAAGAACCATTTCCTCTAACCTTTGCATCCGCTCTGCCTCCTCCTCCTTCTTTCTCGTGCGGATTCTATAGGTCTCTTTGTCCCGAGGGAAGGCATGCTCCCACGACAGCTCCCCATAGCCTCTGGTTCTCTCACCATGTTCAGGATTCTCCAGGGCGTATGTCAGCTCGTCCTTTTCTCTGTTCGGCTGTCACTTGCCACTGTCAGCCATTTCTCTAGCATAAGCAAATCTTTCTGCTGCTCTATGGAGTTTTTCGCCATACTCTATCCTTCCTATTTGTAGGTCCAGGCTTCCTCCATGACCAAAAAACCAATACTTGGCGCGCTCAGGCCAGTTTATTGATTCTGGTTCAATGCCCTTGGCTAGCATCTCTCCTTCCATTCTTTCCCATTTAGGAATGGCACTCTTGTAGCCACCTGATCCCAAGTGACGGTGGTATTGTTTTTGTCGGGCATTCTGCCGGTTCCTTCTGACCCGTGCCTCACCCTCTTCTGATTTCTTGAATTCTACAAACTCATCCCAAAATGGCCTCAACTTGACGTAGGCCTTAGTGTTGAAATCCGGAGTTAGGTCCTTCTTGATATATGTGTTGTACAATTTCTTCTTCCATCCCTGGAATAGTGTTGCCATTTTCTTCATAGCCCAGTCCCGAACTCTTGCCTTCAAATTTCTATCTTCTGTTTCAAGCATGAAATGTCCAAGGACATCTTGCCAAACCAGTTCCTTATCAAGATCAGAGACAAAACTTATATGAGGAGCACTTTTCTTTTTCTTCCATTCACGAGCACTGATCGGGATCTTATCCCTTACAAGGTACCCACAGTGGTTAACAAACTTTTGTGCATGTTCTCCAAGTACTTGGTCTGTTTCCTCGTTGAATTCCGAGATAATGTATCGGGCATCCAACGGCTTCTTCGGCCCTCGTACGGTCCTACTCTTCCCGGTAGTCGTTGTCGATCCGGAGGGCTACGTATGTAGGAACAGTAGATTATAAATACATTTATAAATTGTTTAGAATTTCATGTGCACATAGAGAATGTAGGTATACCTCGCCAGTATTTTCTTGCATGATTTCTTCATAATCGGCAAAGTATTGACTGTCGTCATCTACTTCTTGATTATTGTTATCATCACCTGCTAATTCTTGATTAGCGCCACTGTTGATTAAGTCGTACATTTCCTCCTCCATGTTGTCAACTAGGTCGGCCATTTCTGCGAATAACATGGAGGATAATAAACACCATATTTCTGCGAATAACGTATATTCATAAAGACCATATTCATTTTTTATTTAACACTTTGTAAAGATAACATGATCGATAATAAACACTTTGGGTTTAGGGTTTAGGGTTTAGGGTTTCAGGTTTGGGGTTTTGGGTTTAGGGTTTAGGGTTTAGGGTTTAGGGTTTGGGGTATAGGGTTTTGGGTTTAGGGTTTAGGGTTTAGGCTCTAGGTTTAGGGTTTAGGGTTTAGGCTCTAGGTTTAGGGTTTAGGGTTTAGGGTTTGGGGTTTAGGGTTTGGGGTTTAGGGTTTAGGGTTTAGGCTCTAGGTTTTGACAACATTAAAAATAACGTATATTCATAAAGACCATATTCGTAAAAATAACACTACCGACATAAACATATCTAAGTGATTATTCCATAAACATATCTAGGTGATTATTCCATAAACATATACATGACCGATATAAATAAATGTTTACATATCATATCTAAGTGAACCAAAATATGTATATCTAAGTGATTTTTCCATAAACATATATTTGTAAATATATCTAAGTGAACCAAATTATATCTAAGTGATTATTCCTCCTCCATCTATCACAAATGACACACCGTTGATGAGAGGACGACGACGGATGGCGGCGAGGATGATGTCGCGGTGAGGACGACAACGGACAGCGGCGAGGATGACGTCGCGGTGAGGATGACGGCGGACGGCGGCGAGGTCAACGCGACCAATATCTTTTTATCTACATGTGTACACATAATATCTTGTTAGGGTAAAAACATTTTCTATAAACATTTTCTACAAATGTCGGTGCGTTGCAAAGGAACACACGATTTATATATTTATTTTTCTATAAATATATATGTATACACTGCAAAGCAACATTTTCTATAAACATGGTTTTCTACAAATGATTTATATAAATATATTTATATAAATATATATTCATTTTTCTATAAACATATATACACTGTAGTGCATATATTTATATTAATATATATTCATTTATATCATTTTCTATATATATCATTTTCTATTTTTCTATAAATATATATCTATTTATATTCATTTTCTGTATAAATATATCAATTTTGTTTTTCTATTAGCATACACGCACTGCACACACACACTCCACACACACGCACATTGCACACTGCACACACACACATTCCACTGGACGGCGAGGCGGCGCTGGGCCGCTGGCCAGTCGTACGGCGGCGACGGACGATGGCGAGACGACGGGCGCGGCAGCCGGACGGCCGGGCGAGGAGGACAGCGGGCGCCGGTCGGGTGAGACGACGGCGAGGCGGCCGCGAGGACACGGCGAGGAAGAGGATGGCGAGGCGGTGCAGGGCCGTCGGCCAGTCGTACGGCAGCGCTGGCCGCGCACGCAGGCCAGACGGCGAGGAAGAGAGCGGCGTAGCAGAGAAGACGACGGCGAGGCCGCGGACGACGGCGGGGACGATGGCGAGGGCGCGGACGAGGCACGCAGCGTTGGAGACGGCGAGGGAGATGGCGGTGGCGCGCTGTTGGGTATTTTAAACGCACACAGAAAAATCCGCAAGCGCACGGATACAGATGTAGCTTTCACCCGAGAGTATTCCAGGGTATCGATTTCCACGGGGAACGTGAAGTGTACTAGAAGAATTAAGAACGTCCAAGAAAAGAATGGTAATATGGGTAGAGAGATATAGGGTTTTCTAAGCGGGTCTATTTAATTAAATGCTCACTATACTTTACTTACTTCAGAGCAATAGTACCTTTTCGATTCTCGAAAAAGACTGGAAAAAGGGTAATCGGGAGAAGGCTTGTTGGGGAAGGGACCCTCGGCAGTGGCACCACGCAGGCTGGCTCAACAAAGCGGCCCTCGCGCGTCCCGCGCACCCTCGCTGCCTGCCACCTTTGTTCATCATGTTAAGTCCCTCAAGCCCCCGAATACTGACCCAACCTTCGTGATGTTCAACAAATTCTTACAGGCAAAGGGCATGAAGAGCGCCGGGAGCAACCCTCGCGCATCCCGCATACCTTCGCCGAGAGGCCCAGGCCCAACCGGTGGCGAAGGGACTCGGACTTCGCGACTGGACGGGCATCTTCGCGAGTCGAAGGTCAGCCCTCGCGTTTCTGCGAGGGTGAGCACGAGCCGAGCGGCGGCGGGCACATGGAAAGCAGGCTAGGGTTTTGGCTCCAGTTGTGTTTGTACGATTCTGCCCTTCTGTATGTATAGCGCAGAGGAATCTTTCTTGTACCCTATTGTAATTTGGTCGACACCCCTTGGTATCCCCTATAAATACCGGGGGGTGAACAGTGTAACAGAGAGGATTTTTTGGGGAATAGAGCCATAGTGACACTGTTCTCATCGTGTTTTGCGCTGTTTTTGTTCCCGTCGCTCCCTAGCTTGGTTCTGACGATTGGCCACCTTCGCCACCCCCCTGCACGTGTGCGGAGGTTGGGCAAGTGTGCAACCAATAGTTTGGCGCCGTCTGTGGGGAGCGAAGTTCGAAATGGCAGGAAACAGGAGAGCACCCACTACCAGAGATCCTCGTATGACCAGAGAGGCCACGGCGATAATCCAGCCTGTGGAAGAGAATATAGTACCCTCGGAAACAGAAGAAGTTGCTCCAGGGACGGAGGTCCTGGGCCCTCACACTCGGCCGACATCACAGCCACACCCGCACACCTCCGGAGGAGATGGGGAAGGAGATGAGGAGGAGTTGGGCCTCGAAGCTTTAGAAAGACTTCAAGCTGAGTTACAGGAAAAGAAGAGGCGCCTGGACCAGCTTGAAAGGCACAACCGGCTGCGCCTCATCAGGCAAAAGGCGGATGAAGCAAGAGAGCAGCTTCGCCGAATGGAGGAGTCCCTCGCAGCAGCTGAGGACGAAGCCGAGGACTGGAATGACAGGAAAATGCCGCCGCTTCAAGAGGAGAATGCTGGGCAGCGACAAGGCAACGCTCATCAGCCACCACCACCCCCACCACCACCAAATTTTCGCCAGCTCTACCCAGAAGAGCGAGAGCCAAACCTTCGTATACAGCGAAGGGCCCAACAACACCAGATACCCTACGACCCAAGATCACCACTCTCCCAAATACTACAAACCCAACCCTGGCCACCATGCTACAATCCACAAAATCTCCCTCGTTACGATGGACTCACTGACCCTCGCCAATTCATAATGAGCTACGAGGCAGCAGTCGCCGCAGTAGGAGGGGATGAGTCAACAATGGCGAAGTCTTTCGTAATCATCCTTCGTGACATCGCGCAGACTTGGTACAGCAACCTTCGCCCCGGAACGGTGGATTCCTGGGCCAACCTCAAAGACAGACTCTGCACAAACTTCAAGGGCATCACGGCAGCCCCATCAAACCCCATCAAACTGTTCAACTGCAAACAAGAAGAGCGCGAACCGTTACAAGACTACTGGCGAAGGTTCATCCAGATTAGAGCAAGAACTCCGGGAATATCCAATGAGGCCGTGATCCTCGCTGCAGTCAGCGGCTTACGCCCAGGCCCATGTTCCTCAAAATTCACCAGAAAACCAGCAAACACAATCGAAGAGCTTCATGATACGATGGAAAGGTACTGTAGAGCGGACATGGATTTCCGGGCAAAGTCCGACACTCGAAGGTCGCAGCAAAAACCACAACCGAGGCCCCAAGCGAGAGAAAACAACCCCCGCCAAGATCAGAGCAACGTTGGAGCGATTAACAAGGCAGATCCAATCGAAGACCACAGAAGAAGCACTCAGCCTTCGGGCAACCAAACCCACATGGATTTCCACCTCCGCCTGAGCAAAGAAACCAGCAGAGGGACCCGGCCAAAATGAACTGTCATTTCTGCGGCCTAGGAAAAGGGCACACAACAAAGCAGTGCGAGTGCTTCGCCAGAGGGAAAGAATTCCAGGAATCCAGAAGAGCCCCTCCTACAAAAAATAGAACCATCCATCACACCAGAAGGCCAAACTTCAACCCAACCCAACCTCCCTACCAGTACACCCCCATAAACTATGGCTTACCCTCGCACCAACCTTTCTACTCTCCACACCCA
This sequence comes from Coix lacryma-jobi var. lacryma-jobi, assembly GCA_009763385.1. Lineage (NCBI taxonomy): Eukaryota > Viridiplantae > Streptophyta > Magnoliopsida > Poales > Poaceae > Coix > Coix lacryma-jobi. The sequence goes on from CM019830.1 coordinate 80,223,068, forward strand.
CATTACAACCACACCTCTTTTCAACCAACCTCCTTTCCTCAACGCCAAAATGCGCCATACACTATCACATTCCCAACAACCCCTCAAACCCAAGCCAACCAACAAGTGAGCAACACTCTACCACCACCACCACCAATACCGACTCTGCCAGCACCACAACCAATCAAATCCGAAGCCCAAACCCAGACAACCATCAACAACCCAACATCAACCTTCGGTGTGATACTAGCCATCACCGGAGGCTCCAACGAAGATCACGGCAACAAGAGGCAAAAGAAAGAACATGCTCGAAGAGTGCACCATGTAGCCGTCGAAGGACCGCACAAGTTCGGTCGATGGTCTCACATCCCGATAACCTTCGATTCCAGTGACATGAAGTTAAGGGATTATCCTCACACTGATGCAATGGTGATCGAAACCAACTTAGCAGGGTGGACAGTCACCAAAATTCTCGTCGATACAGGAAGCTCCGCTGACATCCTGTTCGCCACAACCTTCGATAGCATGAAGCTTGACAGAAACCTTTTACAACCCTCCGATAACCCACTATACGGTTTCGGCGGGCAACAAGTAAGAGCTATCGGAAAAATATCTCTGCCCGTTACTTTCGGAGATCAGCTGAACTGCCAAACTGAGCATATAACCTTCGATGTGGTCGACATGTTCTACCCTTACAATGCAATTTTCGGCCGAGGGGTCACCAATGCATTCAACGCTGCAATCCACCCTGCATACCTTTGCATGAAGCTTCCTGCTCCGAAGGGGGTCGTCGCAGTGTACGGAGATCAAGACATTGCAAGAGCAGCCGAAGGAACAGTAGCACCGGGGCAACGCAATGTCCACAATTTGTCGAAGCCTCGAGCCACAAACCTCAGCGACGAGGGTGAAGAATGCATCGACAGAATAAAAGCATCACCCAAAGAAGAGACTAAACAAGTCCAACTCTTCGAGGGCAATTCAGAGAGGAAAGTGTTCATTTCAGCCAACCTGGACCCCCAGTCAGAGGACAACCTTACTCGTTTCCTCAAGGAAAGCTCTGATACCTTCGCTTGGTCTGCGGAGGATCTCAAGGGAGTGAACAGAACTCTGATCGAGCACAGCCTAAACATCAAATCAGGCTATCGCCCAGTCAAGCAAAAGCTTCGCAAAATGTCAGAAGAGAGAAAAGAGGCAGCGAAGGCAGAGGTTAAAAGACTTCTGGACGCAGGCGTCATCCGTTCGGTCAAATATCCAACATGGCTCTCAAATGTGGTACTCGTACAGAAAAAGAACAAGAAATGGAGAATATGTGTTGATTTCACATGCCTGAACAAAGCATGTCCGAAGGATGATTTTCCTCTGCCTAACATAAGCACCTTGGTCAACAGAGCAGCTGGTTGCCAAATGCTATCTCTCCTCGAATGTTTCTTAGGGTACCACCAGATTTTGATGAATGAGGAAGATGAGGAAAAAACAAGCTTAATTACACCTTCGGGCACCTTTTGCTTTCGAAGAATGGCAGAGGGTCTCAGAAACGCAGGATCAACCTTCGCTCGCATGACAACTGAAGTCTTCAAAGATGAACATGCAATCTCTGCCTACGTCAATGATTTGGTCGTACAGAGCGAGCTAAAAGAAAATCACATAAAAGACTTGGAAAGAGTGTTCAAAAACCATCGGTCCGCCGGACTCAAATTGAACCCCGAAAAATGTGTTTTCGGGGTAAGCGAAGGAAAACTTCTAGGCTGCATTGTCTTAGCAAGGGGGATTGAAGTCAACCCCAAAAAAATTGATGCCATCATTAATATGGAACCACCAACGACCAGAAAAGCAACTCAGCGCTTGTCAGAACGCTTAGCAGCACTCAGCAGATTCATCTCCAGGTCCGCTGAGCGAGGGTTACCTTTCTTTGAAACACTGAGAAGCACTGCACCATTCAATTGGGGGCCTCGGCAGCAGAAAGCCTTCGAGGATTTGAAAAAGTATCTCACCAACCTGACTAGTTTAACCTGCCCAAGCAAAGGGGACCTGTTACTGCTATATGTCACAGCTTCGCCTCACGCAGCAAGCGCAGTCCTAATCAAAGAGTTACACGAGAACAGCAGAATCAGGCAAGCCCCAATCTACTATGTATCAGAAACCCTCAAAGGTCCTAAACGAAACTACTCAGAGCTCGAGAAGATAGCATACGTCGTGGTCATGGCATCAAGAAAGCTAAAGCAGTATTTCCAGGCACATGAGATCCATGTACCCTCGTCATACCCCCTCGAGAACATTTTCAAGAACAACGAGGCAGTCGGCAGAATAGCGAAATGGGCAGTCGAGCTCAACGGCTACGCCATAACCTTCGTCAGGAGAACAGCAATCAAATCACAGGCATTAGCAGATTTCATAGCTGAGTGGACCCCTGAACCCCGCAGAGATGGAACTCAACAAGACCCATTCTGGACAGTATATGTCGACGGAGCCTGGGGAGCAACTGGAGCGGGGGCCTCGGCTATTCTAATTTCACCATCCGGATCTAAGCTAAGATATGCAAGAAGGCTCAACTTCAAATGCACAAACAACTCCGCAGAGTACGAGGCAGTGATACTAGCACTCTCAAGGCTTCGATCGTTGTCAGTCCGAAGGGCAGTCATCAGCACAGACTCTCAAGTCATCGCAGGGCACATCGAGAAGAATTATAAAGCGAAAGATCCAGAGCAACAAAAATACCTACAATATGTTCGAAGGTTAGAATCTTTCTTCCTCGGCATAACAGTGAAAGCAATACCGAGGTCAGATAACAGCGAGGCAGACAATCTGGCCAAAGCGGCAGCACAACAACTTCAGTTACCCCCAGACGTATTCTATGAAGCCACGACACAAGCAGCCTTCGAAGTGTCCGAGAAAATAGCGAAGCTGATCAATGCAATCCAGAGCAAAGATTGGAGAGCACCAATCATGGCCTACATCAAGGGGCTGCATGAACCCGACAACAAAGAAGAAGAAAACAGACTTAAACAAAGATCTCGAGGGTACAAAATTGTGGACAACATTCTGCTCAAAGCTTCGGTAACCTCGTCATGGCTCAAATGCGTGTCATAGACTGAAGGAAATGACATTCTTAAGATCATCCACGAAGGTATCTGCGGCTCTCACAATGGCCCGAGGGCGTTAGTTGGGAAAGCTTTTCGACAAGGTTTCTACTGGCCAACTGCATTACGAGATGCAGAAAGCATCGTCAAACATTGCGAGGGTTGCCAACTGGCGGCAAAGGCACAAAACGCCCCAGGGGCTCCAACAACTCTGATATGCCCAACTTGGTCATTGCAAAGATGGGCAATGGACCTCATTGGTCCACTTCCAACAGCTCCAGGAAACCTTCGCTACGCAGTCGTAGCTGTGGAATACTTCACGAAATGGATTGAAACTAGACCACTGGCTTCAATCACCTCCTTGGCTGTGAAGAAGTTTTTCTGGCAGCAAATAGTTTGCCGGTTCGGAGTCCCCAAATACCTAACTGTTGACCATGGCACTCAATTCAACAACGAGGTTTTCAAAGAATTTTGCGCTCAAATCGGAACAATCCTATGCTTCGCCTCAGTCCGGCACCCTCAATCCAACGGCTTAGTCGAAAAAGCCAATGCAACAATTTTCCAAGCCGTATCAAAGAAATTGCAAGGCAGGCCCAAAGGAAAATGGGCGGAAGAGCTAACCTCCGTCACCTGGTCCCATAACACCTCGGAATGCAGAGCCACCAAATTCACACCCTTCAGACTCCTGTTTGGAGAAGAAGCTGTATTACCAGAAGAGTTGAAGCATGTATCACTCAGAACTACCTTCGAAACAGATGAACAAAACCAATTACTTGACAAAGACTTGCTCGAAGAAACAAGATGCAATGCAGTGCACAACCTTCGCAAGTATCAGGAAGAAACCAAAAAATGGAGAGACAAAAAGGTGAGAGTCAAAGAACTAAAGAAAGGAGACCTCGTTCTCATTCGAAAGCAAAACGCCAGCATGGCGGGGAAGTTTCAGCCAAAGTGGACGGGTCCATACCTAATAGCAGAATGCAACCGTCCCGGCTCGTTTCACCTCTCCGACAGCGAGGGAAACATCCTGCCTCACACCTGGAACGTCGACGACCTTCGCAAATACTACCCGTAGCGGAGCCTTAGCGAGCCCTCGCAATATGTAATTTGTTATTTTCATTTATGTTTTCTTTCATTTCTAAGCATGTAACAAAAACAAAGGACCTGCACTCTTTTTCCATACGAAGGGGCGTAAGGTTTTTTAACGAGGCAGCATCCAAACTCCTAATACAGGCTAAAACCCCCAGAAAAAGTAAAATTCCAAACTATTACTTTCACAAACAAACATCGATAAAAGCAGCTCTTCTTCAAGAGCGCTATAAATCGATGAGAACCCCTCAAGATTGCTTCAAAAAACAAACTTTTCTCAAAGCAAACTTCACCTCCACCTAAGATAAGGGGAGGCCCGAAGTCCAAAAAAGTCGAGCACCCTGGCAAAAATGTCAGGGGCTCGCAATGCAAACTTCACCTCCACCTAAGATAAGGGGAGGCGCGAAGTCCAAAAAAGTCAAGCACCCAGGCAAAAAAACGCCAGGGGCTCGCAATGCAAACTTCACCTCCACCTAAGATAAGGGGAGGCGCGAAGTCCAAAAAAGTCGAGCACCCTGGCAAAAACGCCAGGGGCTCGCAATGCAAACTTCACCTCCACCTAAGATAAGGGGAGGCGCGAAGTCCAAAAAAGTCGAGCACCCTGGCAAAAACGCCAGGGGCTCGCAATACAAACTTCACCTCCACCTAAGATAAGGGGAGGCACGAAGTCCAAAAAAGTAGAGCACCCTAACAAAAACGCCAAGGGCTCGCAAAGCAAATTTCACGAGGGGGCGCCGCTGTTCTTTTTTAAATCAGCTTATGAAAGCACTACGCGAGCCTCGCTAAAAGAAAAAGGGGGCGTCGCTATTTTTTCAAATCGGCTTATGAAAGCACTACGCGAGCCTCGCTAATAGAAAAAGGGGGCGTCGCTGTTTTTTCAAATCAGCTTATGAAAGCACTACGCGAGCCTCGCTAAAAGAAAAAGGGGGCGTCGCTGTTTTTTCAAATCAGCTTATGAAAGCGCTACGCGAGCCTCGCTAAAAGAAAAAGGGGGCGTCGCTGTTTTTTCAAATCAGCTTATGAAAGCGCTACGCGAGCCTCGCTAAAAGAAAAAGGGGGCGTCGCTGTTTTTTCAAAACAGCTTATGAAAGCACTACACGAGCCTCGCTAAAAGAAAAAGGGGGCGTCGCTGTTTTTTCAAATCAGCTTATGAAAGCGCTACGCGAGCCTCGCTAAAAGAAAAAGGGGGCATCGCTGTTTTTCCAAATCGAGAATCAAGTATCATGTAAACTAAATTGCAAAAAATGAATAGAGCAACTTCGTAAGTTGTTCGCTACAGACGACAGTGTCATATACAATCAATAGAAAAAACAAAATTACAAGGATTCATCACCATCCTCAATCAACATCAAATTGTCCAAACCTTCGACACCCTCCTCAAATCCTATACCCACCGGAACTATGGGTCCCCACAACAAAGGAGCTGCAGGAACAATTGGCAGCTCCCCGGGCAAAACCCTCGCCCTATACATATATCTACGGTATTCAGGACTAACTTCCGAAGGTTCCTCCTTTGGAACCACAAGTGACCCATCCGAACCTAGATCTAGTTTGCTTCGCCCAAACAAGTAATCCAAAGCTGCTTTCTCATCAATATCGTCATCAACTCCAGCTTGCGAGGACGAAGAAGAGCCAAACAAATAACGGGTGGCTTGTCGATCAGTATAGTCTGCTTCGCGCCAAAAATGACTCGACCTGCTATTCTTCAAATCGTACCTTCGCACTTTCGACCACCAAAAGCGTTCAAAAGTTAGCGAAGGATGTTTTAGCCTAGCCCGAGCCCATGATTCACTAGTTATAAAAGTATCTTGATAATTAAGCGTCAGTGGCGTCACATCAAACACTTCTAGCACGGTTCCGTCAGGAACCTGCATTTTCACAAAATAAGAAAGTGTCTCAGCGTTATCAAGTTTTTACAACTACCACACTTCTTACAAAATGACCCCCTCGCCCAAGCAATCTTAAGTTCACACCTGCCCGGCTTCCCCGCGCTCATCGGCCACAGCTTCGCCGGTTGAAGCACCAAAACCTCCGCCAATCGCAGCATCCGAGCCTTCAGCAGGCGCCCCTTCCGCTACCGCCTCTCCTACAACAGCTCCTCCAGTGTTCAAAGCGTCCTCAGCCAAGGGTTCAACCTCGATAGGTGGAACCTCCGCAGAGCTGGGCGCGGGAACAACTTCGGAACTGCCACCAGCATCAACAGCCGCTGGCGGCGAAGGCATCGCCTCCCTCCGAGCCTGAAAACAAAACAAAAGACAAAAAATCAAAAAATAATATTAACTCTATCATCGTTTGTAACAAACCCTCGGCAGCTTCTTCGAAAGCAAGAGCACGGCCACCACCAGCTATCCAAAACTTGCGAAGCAAACGCATCGCACAGTTTCGAACCTCAGCATCATCTATCTTCATCTGGCACACTTCGTCAACTATCGGGAAGATGTGGTTGGGCTTTTTAATTTTGCGAAGATGCTCGCAATCCGCTTGACGAAGAGTACCGGCCATCGCCAATGCTCCGGCATACCCACCAAAATCGGCCGCGTTTCCAACCAACGAGCTAAACACATCAAGCTCGTTACACAACCAACCTTCGAAGGCCTCCGCATCGGCGCTAGGCAAGGGTTCACCAGCAGAACCTCCGGCCTCGGTCAAGCAGGCATCGAGTTTGATCTTAATTTTCCCCATACTCCTCTGCCAAGCCTCCATCTGCGAAGCTACCTCCGACAACATCTCACTCATGCGAGTGTTCGCTATCCACAAATCCTTGTCTTTCTGACGGCAAGCAGCCAGGAGTTCAGCATTGCTATTGGCAACCTCTTGCGCGTCCTCTCGGGATTTCCTAACTTTCTCTAGAGCAGCTTTGAGCTCAATCTCTTTATTCTCCAAGCTCTGGAGAAGGTCCTTATTAGCCTTTTCCACTTCAATCAACCGATCATTCAGATGGTGAAGATTATAACTTGCCCTCCAGCGCGCCAACCGGTTAAGGAGCATCAACTCAGCCGTTTTCACATCGATGTCATCATGAAGGGTGTCCAAAGGCTCGTTAGCCAGACGAAGCTCAGCTTCCGGCACACAGATACGGTTAAACACCCGGCCTAGAAAACGTCTTTCCTCCGGAGCACACTGTAAGTGACACTCTCGAAGATCCGGACTCGTGAACAGTTCTGTTGCTGGATCGGAGACCCCAATTTTCTTGGCAAAATAAGGAAGGCTTGATCGGCTAGCCTCGCCATACGACTTTTTCCCGGGGGTCCGGTCAGATTCAAGATCACCATGAAACTCAAACCCATCGACCCAAATGTGCGAGCCAGCAAACTCAGAAAATGACCCTCGGGGAGGACTCTCTGGCTCAAAGTCCTATACGATGTCATCAATACTTCGGGTAGCCGCAGCACCAGCACTAGACGAGGCTATCCCTTTTCCTCGATCATCCTCAATGGACACATCTTCATCAGAGCTACTGTCGCTGCTAGAGGTGTCGCTAACCTCATCAGATGAGTCCTCTTCAGTACCCCCTCCTTTTTGTCTTCCTTCTCCTCCTCCTTTTCATCAACGGAAACACATTCATCATCCGAGATCCGGATTAAAGCACCAATCCCACCTACGCAGGGCACCCGTCCCCCAACCTTACCAACGCCTCGGCCGCCTGAAACAATGGCCGAGGAAGAGGAAGCACCAACGGCACCTGAACCTACCGCGACCTTCGTCGCAAGCGATTTCACCCGGCTGCTGACGCCACCACGGCCACGACCTTGACCCCTCTTCGGTCGCGAAACAATCTCCTTGCCTTCTGGAGCTGCACGTTTCCGTTTCTTGGGCGCATCTTCGCTCGAAGGAGCGGGCCAATCAGCGTACTGAATCCCAAGGATGTCAAATAACCTATTGACCCGACCTCCGCTGCCCACCGAGCTATGGATGGCTTTAACCTCCAGCGTGGACAGCTTCCCAACAAGATCCTCCGCCCACTGCTGAACACGCTTGTAGACAGCCTCGACTCCATCCTCTCGCCTGGGAAACTTCTTGAGGGTATTTTCCCATACCTTGTTCAGATCCACCTTCGGTTTCTTCAAACCCTTACCCTCATACTTGGGGTCATCCTCTACTGCAAACCACTTTTGCCTTCGGCTGAGAGGCCACACCTTGGCACAGCAATATTCTTCGACCAAGTCGCGAGCACATTGAGACCGCGCTACAACCCTCAGACAATCAACTGCGGCATGCGCTTCGGCGCTCATCTTGGCCTCGGCGCCCACATCACCGAGGAGCGGAAGCTCGCCACCAAGCTCGGCGTCGCCACCAAGCTTGTAATAAAACCAGAACTCTTGCCATCCACTGGTCCACTTATTTTTCTGGGCTTGCACCGGTAGCTCCGACCCGGCGCGATGGCAGAAGGTGTACACAGCAAATTGTCCGAGACTGGTGTTACCTTCGCCATCAACAATCTTCTGAGGTTGCATATGCACACGATGAGTGCGAATAAAACCCTCGACGTGAGGGACAATACCCTGGGAGCGGCATACCCAAACATACACTGACATCTTCGTAAAGCACGAAGGTGTCAGCTGATGAAACCTCATATTAAACCTTTGCAAAACTGAGGTCACAAAGGAGGCAGCTGGAAATCGCAGACCAGCCACGAAGAACTCCTCGAAAACAACAACTTCATCAGCATCGGGCTTCGGCACAGTCTCCCCAGCGCTGGTCCTCGCTTTCCCATCCTCGATCCAGCCCCGCTTGACATAAGACGCCAACTCCGAAGCACAAACTCGGCTGAGACCAAACTCGAAGGTCACTCCTTCATCCGCAGCAGAAGGGGAAGCAGCACGAGCGGTTTGCTTCAACCTAGCCATCTCTCAAACTAGAACCCTCGCAGAACCCGGCAAGCAGAACCCTCGCAACGAGGCAAAATCAACCTTCGCTACAATAAATGCGCAGCAGCAGGATGGCTATAGCAGAGGAGGGCACAGGTCCAAAGCCCCCACCAACTCCATCTATTTATAGGCCGGGGGCGGAACACCTCACCCGATAACACTAGCACGAAAACCAAAATCCACGGCACAAAAAACGAAACGGACTCCTACAGTACAAATACAATACAACGGCCCGGCCCAAAAGCAGCTGCGGGCGTCGCTGCCAAGGGTCTCGTCACTTTTCTCGTTTGAAGGCGCTGCTTGGGCCTAAATACTGTTCTTTAGATCCAAGGCAATGAGGGGCTATTGTTGGGGGAAGGGACCCTCGGCAGTGGCACCACGCAGGCTGGCTCAACAAATCAGCCCTCGCGCGTCCCGCGCACCCTCGCTGCCTGCCTCCTTTGTTCATCATGTTAAGTCCCTCAAGCCCCCGAATACTGACCCAACCTTCGTGATGTTCAACAAATTCTTACAGGCAAAGGGCATGAAGAGCGCCGGGAGCAACCCTCGTGCATCCCGCATACCTTCGCCGAGAGGCCCAGGCCCAACCGGTGGCGAAGGGACTCGGACTTCGCGACTGGACGGGCATCTTCGCGAGTCGAAGGTCAGCCCTCGCGTTTCTGCGAGGGTGAGCACGAGCCGAGCGGCGGCGGGCACATGGAAAGCAGGCTAGGGTTTCGGCTCCAGCTGTGTTTGTACGATTCTGCCCTTCTGTATGTATAGCGCAGAGGAATCTTTCTTGTACCCTATTGTAATTTGGTCGGCACCCCTTGGTATCCCCTATAAATACCGGGGGGTGAACAGTGTAACAGAGAGGATTTTTTGGGGAATAGAGCCATAGTGACACTGTTCTCATCGTACTTTGCGCTGTTTTTTGTTCCCGTCGCTCCCTAGCTTGGTTCTGACGATTGGCCATCTTCGCCACCCCCTTGCACGTGTGCGGAGGTTGGGCAAGTGTGCAACCAATAAGGCTGCCAAAAAGCTCTACGAAACACCAATCCTAACGTGGTGCACTATAACATTCTACAAAGCTGTCACCCCTGTGATGAGGGCATCACCGGTTCAAATATGACCATCTTATCCACTTCTAAACCAAAGGTGCAACCATTCTATATGAGACTTATTATTGATACATTTGATGAATTGGTGCTGCACCATAAAATGTGTATATTGTCTTTTTCAGAATTACTTGCATGGATGAAGGGAAGGTTTGATTGCATAAGGAAAGTTTGGAAGATCAATGAAGTTGATTGGGGACCATGTCCAAGTGTTCTTAACATTCTCCATCAGACTACCACGTTGGTTCTAGCTCAAGAAAATAAAGAGTCCAAGTCCAACACGATCTGAGAGTTGGATTCGGACTGCAGAAAAGGCCCAACTTGATCTGGTCACCACAGCGTCATATGGAGTCCAATTGGGACGTTCTAGTACTTCATGGAAAGCTTATAAACTCTACTTTCCAACGGATCCAATCTCAAGTCCATATCACGTCTGAGTCAGGCGCAGTCATTGTTTTATTGTCGAGACCTTTTCTGTTTACGGTGCTGCATCACCCTATTTTGGTCCGATGGCCCATGTATCAAGTTGAGTCCAATAGGGGGCTATCCTAGGGTTGTAGCACGACCCCAAGACCCTTGTGGTCGTCTTCCTATCCTCTTATATGTCTTTAGAGCCGCCACAAACAGATTGGGTTTTGTTTAGATGTAAGTTTAGCCATTGCTACTTCCTGGTAGACGTTTGTGTCGACTAGACCATCCGTTCTACTTGATTTCGGAACCCCACCTTCATGTGTATCAGATTTGAACCTTCATCTCTTATTTTGCAATAGAGTGCTTGTTCTACTTGTTCTTGCTTGTTCTTCGATTGCTTGCAGGAATAACCCTAGTGGTTTGGTTGGTCGTGCATCCACAAGATCGCGAGCAACCGCTGGAATTGGTGTATCGATTGCTAAGGCGCAACATCCTTGGATGGTTGTAGTCGGGTCGTGAACGTCATTTCAGTCCAAATCAAAGTTATCCCCCGCTTCTCATCGAAAGATCGGGCAAAAACCCTAGCGGGTTCGCATCAATTGGTATCAGAGCAAGGTTTATCGGTGAGAGATTTCCAATCCTTCGTTGTTTTATTTTTCCTATAGTCCAAAAAAGCCAAAAAATAGTAGATTAGTTTTTCCATAATCCTATAAATCTTTTTGAGCCTTTGTCGGTACTTCTTAGTTAGGGCTTATTGAGTTTGGTTTACATCGGTTGAGTCAAGTTGCTGGTCTTAGGGTTAGACTTTTAGAGTTTCGAGTTCTCGTCACGTTTCGGTCATTGTCAATCATACCCATCTCCGCTGCCATCACCACCACCATATTAATATCCACTACAGCATATACATCTCCGTTGTAATCACCATCTTTGCTGCACATATCTATCCCTGTTTTTTTTAACACTAGCAAATCTGTTTTGGGCACATTTAAAAATCTGAGTTGCTAGCTCTATTCTTGTTACTACCTGAAAAGAAAGAGAAATAGATTGTAAGTCGTTTCTTTTAAAATCTGATTTGTCAAAATTCAGATTTGTTCTAGTTGTGCAAAGTAAAAGAAAAGAAGAAGAAAAATCAGAAAGAAAAGAAAAGAAAAAAGAAAGAGAAAGAGGCAAAAAAAGTGAGGAGGAAGAGAAAAAGGGAGTGATAACTTGTTGTTCTTGTTCTTTTTTGTTTCCTATTGTACCGTGACTTTGTTTGTGTCTAGGCTCGCGTCTCTAGCACGGTCTAGCCTAGGACCAGCACAGTACCACTGTTGAACGATTATTCAGCTTGCTTTTGTGACTAACGTGGTGCTAGTACTTCCTTGCACATTAATTTCAGCCTTCCTATAGCTCCACATATCCAACTACAACTTGAAAGGTGTTGTTGCTGCAGCATCGATATACTATTTTCCAAGGTTTCCGACTTGTTGGTTGCTGGCACCTCCAGTTTTGCTTGGTAAGAACTTGTAAGAACTTGTTTGAACAGGTAGAGAGTGACACAATCATAAAAGACACATCCTAGTTGTTGATAGGAGGACCATATTATTTTGTGTTTCTTGTTCTCTACTAATCATGGCAGGCGACACTGAGATTTTTGAGCCGATGAAACTACACCACCATATTCAGAATGTCATTGAACATTTGCCTTCATTTGCTGGTGAGTTTGACCCTCATGCATACATTAATTGGGGTCCGCCAAGTCCTCGCGGACAGTCTGCGGTCGGCGCGGACAGTCCGGGACTGAGACTTCGGACAGTCCGGGATCCTACTGCTTGTTGGTTTTTAGTGAGTTGGCTCTCCCGGCTTTTCCGCTCCGTTTCTGGACTTCTCGTTTGATCCTAAAGTTCACCAAGGAACCTCTCTGGGTATCTTTGCTACTTGTTAGCATAGGTATTTGGGGATTTCTCGACGTAGCCATCTATCTACGTTCGGGAGTAGGTTTTTGGGGTTGAACTTGAGTCGAAGTTTTCAGAGTTTGGCTTGCTCTCGTTTGGTGGTGCCTCACTGTGATCCTAGGGATCATCCACCCTCTTCCAAGGGTCGTGGCCATCACGTTTGCACTCGAAGCTTTTGGGGGTCGATTTGTGGGACAGTGGCCAAAGTTTCAAAAGAAATTTTTAGGCTCTCATTCACCCCCCTCTGGTCGCCTTGCTTTAGCATTCTCGGTCCTCCATAGGAACACTCATGACCTGTAGCTGGAAGGAATTACTCACCGAACGATTTGGGAGTCCCGAAATGACATTTTTTATCTTCTCTTGTGTCCATGAGTGATGGCTAAATTTTGGGTCAACAATAGAATTCAGAGAACATGCATAAACCTGAAACCTATTCATGAAACAGCAAGGGCACCAATTCTACAATTATAACTATGTACCAAAAAAGCCAATAATCTAAAGGCACATATGTAAGCAACTTGAATTTTTTTAGAGGCTAACAAGAGCATCAATTTGTGTACTCGTCATTATGTGCTTTATCTCTACAATCTCAATCTCCTCTAAAAGCCTACCAAATCTGTAGACGATTTTAGTAGCATAAGCAACAGATCTGCAAGGATGAGAATTACCCACTCAAGACGTACGAAAGCACTGAAGGAATGTTTGCACAAGAAAAGTAAAATCCCAAAATCCACGAGCAACAGCAGACCATGCGCATGACACAGTGAGACAGAGGAAGAGAGATGAGCACCTAGTGGGGGTGCAGTGGCCGTTGGGCTGCAGCTGGCGCTACCGTAGGGATTCAGGTCTTGCGCTTCAGGCCAGCCACAGCGGAATCTGTCGGTGCAGCACCACATCGAGGGAGATTGAAAAAGAGCAGGAGATGGGCACCTAGGGTTTCATGGTGCACACGAGAAGACGCGGACCGACGGGACGATGTCGCATCGTGTTGGGAGGGCGTCGGCGAGCACTAGGAGGGCCCGACCGGCCGCGTTGTGCCCGAATACGGTGGCCGGGTTCGGCCACCACCTGCGCCGACGCAGTGCCAGGTGGTGGCCGTCACCGCCCGCCCTTGCGACATGACGAGGAGGAGCATGGAGGAGGAGGAGGAGGAGAAGTAGGTGGAGGACTAGAGGGTGGCCGCCGTCACGCCGCCGCCTAGGGCCGGGCACTGGGAAGCTCTGCGCGGCTTGCTCGCGTCGTCGTGCCGTCCGCATCGGGAGAGGGATCGAAGAGAGGATGAGGAGAAGGGAATTTGATGAAAGAGAAGCTGAAGTTGAGTATATATTTGTTTTGTTGAATTCTGACGAGAAGCAGGAGAAGCGTTTCGTTGAATTCAGACGAGAAGCAGGAGAAGCCAGCGAAGGTAAGACGAAGCACGATAAGCCGATTCTAGTAAAATCTGATTCAACCAATCTAGACCATTGAACAACAAATTGGACGACCAGAATAATCTGGGTGACGTGGATAGGCTGGCTATGCAGGAGCCTATTGGAACATATAGATCTAACCTTATATAGAGAGTATGGCCAATTCTTTAAGATCAATCAGACACAAAATAAATATAGGATTACTTTTTCATCTACGTCTTTTCAGTTGTTAGTTTTTTCTCCTACCGAACACTAGCTAACCTATTGTTTAGCTGATCTTTGTTGTTTTGCGCTGAAAAACGATGGTCTCCCCTCCACAAAAGCGAGAATCCTTTGTTGCTTTACTCGAAAAGCAATCACTCATCGTCGCGAAAGTACGAATGTTACCGTGTTATTGCGCAAATCAATTTCACATGCCAACAAGAGGGACGACCCAATTCCACACAATTCGTGTAGCGATAACACGACAACGGATCATCATATATTGCTTAAATAAACTAGCAAAAGTATAAAGTGCATTATTATCATTCTAAAACCCTTTTCCTCTCATGTCTTCAGGGTGGGCATTCGGTTTTAACCGATAATTCGGTTCGGTTTATTCGGTTAGTAAAAAGTTCGGTTTTCACAAACTAAGAGCCGATCGGTTCCACTGAAAATCAAAAACCGACAAATTCGGTTTCGGTTTTAAGTTCGGTTATTCGGTTTTTAACCAAGCAAACCGATGAAAGGAAAAGGAATAAGAAAGACACGACAATACACAATTTGAAGTCCATGGCCGAGGAGATTGACGAGTGGTGCTTTGGTCCTGCTTCCTGCGTGGTGCCTTGTTAGCTTGTTGCGTGCAGCAGTTGGTGTTGGGCTATCTCCACTTGGTGGGCCTTTGGTTGGGTTGGGCTCAGATGTACTGCGTTTACAGCTTCTAAAAGATACTGATCGGTTGTTTGGTGTTTCGGTTGCACAACGCCTGGAAACCGAAACCGAACACCGAAGTTTACAGATTTAAAAACCAAAATCAAAACCGAAAACCAAAAAACCGTAAATTTCGGTTCGGTTCGGTGCGGTTTTCGGTGTAAATGTGCCCACCTGGCAGACCACATTGTGCTTTTACAGTGTGCTGCCCATAAAATCAGTAAGTCCCGTGTGCGCACATTTGAGGATGTCCCATGCACAAAAGGCACTTCCGATTTTGTAAAATTTGAGTGACATGGCAACAGACGAAATGTAATGACATTTTTCTGAATAGGCACATTCGCAATTACACGGACCAAATTAACCTCGGAAAAATACCATGCCCAACCTGCCACTGATATGGTACATACGAGTGGCCCTATAGCAGTTAACACAGCCATGCCACTTCCAACACAAAGGTTCAATATTAAGATCAGAACTGTGCTGAAAGAAAATGGAAATTCATTGCATAATGAACGACTGTAAACCGATGCAGCAGCACAAGAAAGGTCTGAGATAGTTTGTCCTAGAGAAATTCATCAAAAGAAAGCAGCTGAGATAGTTAATCTCAGCATGCATTTAACGATAAAGTTTCAAGTAGTCTTCATAACAGCAATCCCATGGCAAGAAACCAAAAACTCAGCTTGCGTTTAAAGATAAAGTTTCATGTAGTCTTCATCACAGCAACCCCCCTGGCAAGAAACAAAAACCATACATGTGAGTCAACTGTAGCACGAGATTGACATCTCAATTGAGTAAAAATCAAGAGCATATTTTTGAGAAAATAAACTGTACCACGTAATCGTTTTCTTTGCTTTCAGCGACATCATCATCGCTCTCATCATTGCTCTCATCGCTCTCATCATTGCTCTCATCATCGATCTCATAGGCCATTTCACTTTGAATGAAATCATTTTCATATATTTCACGCTCATTAAGCTTTTCCCACACAAAAAGCAAGGCAGATTGCCGAATCTTCATGGAGGTACTAATGGATTCATCAGAATTACACTTCGACCTCTCAATCAACCACTCAGCCTCCTTTCTGATACCCTGATGGTGCAAATAAATTGATCAAAATCATGTGACAACTTCAGAAAAGTGTATCAGAATGTGGTTAGGTGAAGGCAGGAATGCACATACAAGAAAGGCAGCAGCAACATGAACAGACCACTTCCTATCGGAAATAAAAAATCGAGCAGCAACAGCCCGGATGTCATGGCACAAAACGTACTCATCATCGATAAACAAACGGCGCTCACGCCTCAGCCATTCAGAAATCAACTCAGCCTCCTTGGCAATACACTTCAAACCATCCATCATTTTTTTTTTTGCAAATAATCAATACAAGAAACTAGTGAGCATCTATTTCAATCATTAAGAGAATAAATATGGTAATCAAAAGTCAAACTAAAGAGCCAGGAGATTGAGATGTACCATAGCAGTATCGATGCCAAATGGATGTATTCCACCTTTTTCTTTAATCACAGTATGCATATATGGAGCAATAAATTGAGCGGCGTTGTAACCATTACTATTACAACAACAGGCGTTAACAGAGCACCAAAAGGACATCATGCTGTTCTCCTTATCCAAACACTTTCAAATAAAGAAACCATTGTTACTTATGCATATCATTCCCAATAAGTACTTCAAAGATAAATGGTGTAATTTAAGTGAATCCTGTTATGCATATAAAAGGAGCTATGGAGAAATTACAAAAACCGCCTCCCATGGGCGCTGCAGTTAGCGTCACTGCAGTCAGCCCAATAAATGAAGCAACAGGGCGGGGCAGTTCAAAATCTTCAAACGCTTAAAAACATGAAATTACACAAAGAATTGTTTCATAGTGAAGCCCCGTTTGGATCCGGGGTTTTGTACAGAGAGTATTCCACATTGGAAGATTTCGCAGTACCCAGAATAGGGCTTTTCTCAAGGCAGTTTAATTATAATTATTGGAAGATTTGATTGTACCCAGAATTGAGATTTTCTCATGACATCTAACTGTAATTATTTGGTTCCTGTTTATTCACGAAGAGGCACAAAATTTTCCACATGGTTGCATCAGGTGTCCATAGAAGTATGTTAACAGTTAAAATCATGTTTGTTAACACTGGGTATGAATTTTGTGTTAGATGTCATCAGTACATTTGTATTGGACAAATCAAATAACTTACATTTTTAGCATAGTTTATTTAAAAGAAATACAAATTTTAGATATAGTTTCGTGACCCAACACAGCAACTTTGTACTGATTTCGTAGAGATAAGCAGATAATCGAGAGGGTTACCATGGAGGCAGCATCAGCAAGCGATGCAACTGGAGCAGGATCTTTATGAGAGTAGTAAAACCAGCTAAGGTAATCTAGGTACTGCTCCAAGGCACTTGGATCAGTGGTTTTCATGTAAGGACGTAGTCTATCCCATCCCAGTGATTTGAATTCATCTGATTTTGCCATCGGAAGCCACGAGAGGACATTTGAAGAAAAAAAAAACAGTTAACGTGGTGAACGGTAGAGGAAAATTAAACAAACCAAAGGAAAAGATGCTCAAATAAACGAATCATTAGTTACCAGGATAATTTATAAGATCCAGCGGCGGTGGGGAAGAAGAACCTCTGTGCGCCGTCTCCTCAAATTTGGAGACTTGGGCGACTTGTTCGGGACCGCCAGGTGCGCCTTGGATGGGATCCGCATCGAATCGGATCTCGCCCTTGCCCGACATTGACGCAGCAGATTCGACCTTGCTCGAGGAGGTTAGGGTTTGACAAGTGCGGCCCGAGGTGACAGGGGAACGACCACGCTCAAGTTTACTGATATTTCCCATGGGCTCCGAGCACCGGATCTGGCGTCCCATCGCCCCCATTCGCAGTCGCACAGGACGGGGATGGGAGAGAATGAAGCGGGTGAAGCGAAGGTGACGGAGAGGGAGCGGACAAAGGAGAGGACGACAACGGCGCGACGGCTTCGCCATGGACGCCGACCGATCGAGTGCGTGTGCGTCTAGTCTAGGGTTTGGGGAGGCGTCGGATGAAGAGGAGAGAGGAGAGAGGAGTGGAGGTTAACAAACTGCCCGGCTGGCCCGTCTGGCCGGATAGGCGGTGCCGACTGCCGGCTGGGCTTGCCATGTCGCAGCCCAGTAGTAGACGGACCGGGCCTATTATGTGTCCATGATATTTGTTTTGGACCGTTGGATTTTGAATTTTTTAACTGGCTCGGCAAAAAATGCCTCTTCTCTATATTACTTATTTTTTTGAACTTACATACATAGCCTTGAAATAAAAGTTCTTTCTCTCTTTGCGTGTGTACGGACGCACACGCGTGTGTGTACGTGTGGTGTGAGTGTGGTGTGTGTGGGTTGTGTGTGTCTAAATTGTACCTGAGAAAAAAAAAAGTTCTTTCGTTTTTGACACTTTACAATATCAAGTCTTACATATCTAAAAAGACTAAAATGGTGACATTATTTTCGTGCGGTATTTTTTTTCCTCCGGTCCGTCGGTCCGCTCCTGCGAACAAAACGCCACCACTAATCTCCGGCTCCATGTGAGATAACATGCGCCCCTGACCACAGTACACGGTACAAACTTGTACTAGATGGCTTATTGTCATTCTTGAACAGGACAACAAGAGCTGACCGAAGCCACTTGCGACACACAAGGTTGATATGTGCCTTTATGGTTCCTTTCTAAGTAATGAGCGATCGGTCAACAGGCTCACCGGGAGGGATGAGTGGCAACATGTGTCTCTTGGGTGTGTTGTTGTGCAGGTGTGGAGCTCGGAGACAGTGGTCGATGGCGAGGTGAAGGTCAAGTAGAGACGGGTCGTGCCGACGGACCGAGAGCGGTGAAGGGCGGACGTGAGGCTTGGACCGACGGACCGGAGGACCAGCTATGGTAGCTGGCACTTGGCTTCGACAAGCAAGAGCACATGGTGATGTGCGATGGCATCAGCCGAGTCGGGAGGAAGACGATGGCGTCGTGGCACTTGGCGGGAGGTCGGACACGGGCTTGCATGCGGCGCAAGTGTCGTCGGCCAAGTCAAGGAGAAAGGCGAAGGCGTTGTGCCCAGCATGGAGGATGGACATGCATCGACATCGGCGCCGATGGTCGAGGTGTGAGAACCACACTCCATCTACGATGCTGGTTCGGTAGTTGAGCCATAGAAAGCTAGAATCGACGGTTTCCGAGTTTGGGCCTCAAAACTCGGGGTGGTGGGTTTCCGAGTTTGGGCCTCAAAACTCGGGGTGGACGGTTTCCAGGTTTGGGCCTCAAAACCTGGGCTGGCGGGTTTACCGGTTTGGAACTGCTGACCCTCAGAAGTTCTGACCCGAGTCAGAAGTTCTGACCTGTGGCAGAACCTCCCGGTAATGTGGCCCCACATGCACACGTCATTGTCTCCCCGAGCTCTAATGACTGCGCACATGTACCACATCATTGGAAAGAGTTGTCGGGTGTCCTCGAGGGAACCTCGAACCATCCACGAGTTACAGGATCGTCTTGTCTTCAGGTGGAATAATTACAACATTACAACAGTCGATACAAAAATACCATCAAAGTACAGAAGCAAGATAGATAAACTTTACAAAACCATGAATAAGTTACCTTTACATCAACTTAACTTTTATTGCGGAAGCAGAATAATATTATAGAACCACACTTAGGCGGAGCACCTAAGTTGGAGAAGGAGTAACCAGATCATATCGAGCCCACTGACATGATCTTGATTGACATCACCTGTTAAAACCTGTAATGGGGAATTAACAAACCCTAGGTACTGTTGGTACTCGGCAAGACTTATCTGATACAGGAAAAAGACTCTAGGGTCATGCTAGCTCTAAGGGATTGAAAGACCTAGTTTAGTTTTGGTTAATTGATGAAACCTATTTGATCTAATCCTATTACTAAGCATGTGTGTAGATATTGAGAAAGAATTATGACCAAGCCAAGTGGTGGAGCTAACAAGGTGGCAACCATGGAGGATGGTGATGGCCACAAGCACTCAAGAGATCAAGTGCTCTGCCATTAGTGGTGTTTACACCAGATTTTGGACCAAAAAGGATTATTATTTTGTAGGCACAAGCAACTGGTTTACTAAAGAGAGAATCGGCCAGAAAAAATAAAAGAAGTCTGCTTGATTCAGACACGACCAGAAAGGTTCATATGGGCCAGACGTGACAAAGACGTGTTGGGCTCAACCAAAGAGTTCAGGTCTGGATCGACTTTTTATTAGCATGAATCCTAGTCATGTTAGAATAAGAGTCTGTCGGGTTATAAATAGTTAAAACCCGAATTTTGTAAGGAGGATCGCAATCAATCAAACACATCGGCCACCGGCCAAAACCCTAGGAGCAAGAGTAAGATAGAACTCGGTAGAACCTTCAACCAGGCCGGGTTGCATCGGCTAGACCGACCTCCAGTTTGCTTGTAAGTTTCACCAATGGCTCGTGTTATTGTTCAATAAGGTTGTATTTGTCATCGACCAAACTCTTGTTTAGCTATGACATGGGTTAGTTATCGGTTTAAGTTCGTCTTTTGTAAGACTGTCTTGACTCTGATCAATCTCTTGCTTTAGTCCATCTTGACTAGTTATCGGCTCAATTAGTTTTGGCAAGCTAATAGATTCATTAAGTTATTGATGTTATTTATGCTTTTTAATGTTTTCTTTAGATTTAAACAATATCTTGCCCAATCAAGATTGACAAACTAGCTTAAGCTTAAATGTTGTTTAGTTTCGGCTATCCAAAGGCTTTACATGCTTACACCAAGGAAAATAGCCGATCTAAGCTTCAAATCGACTATTTTGTCAATCTTGATTGTTACATGTTGTGCGTTCGAGATATTCGATAAAATCATGGTTTGATCTAAGAAACAAGTAGATTTGATCTGGCATGTTTATTACGGCTGTATTTTCGAACTCCACTGATACGCATGATAGGTTAAACCCGCTTGATCTTGAACCAAATCATGGTTTTAACGGATAGATCTTGTTCGTGCTTCATGGACCTTGTATCGGCTAAAATAGCCGATTCAGTTATGCTTCTCTCATAATGTATACTTTTAAGTGTTCTGAAATTAATAGATCTGCTCGTTGTATTGGACGTAATTCAGCTTGGTCATCATTATGGCTGTATGGAGACACCCCACTGTTAATGTTCAAGTTACTTTATCAATCTATTTGTTATTATGGCTGCATGGAAACACTCCACTGTTAACAAATACAACTGCTTATGCAATTAGACGATCTGTTGATTTCATGTCATTTAAATGTATACATAGATCTTTGTTTTATATACATGTTTAAGCTTATCGGCTGTTCTTTATTCTAAATTCTTTCTTTACATATACAATGGTTGTTTCGCTTCAAATATTGTCAATGCTTCAACCTTCTCTTGGGAGTTGACTTTGTAGTCAATGTCCTATAACAATGGCTATATCGGAGCCGTATAATTTAGAACTGTCTGGCATCAAACCGTCAGGTTCCACAATTTGACACTTTTTCTTTTCCTTGTCAATTATAGGTCAAATTGACTGGCACGTCCGAAGTCGTTCTCACCAAGATTTGGCACCGCCATCTCTTGAAGGTCCAGGAGGTCAAGACCTTGCTCTACACGGCCTCTAAGGACCATGGTCGAGTGTGTTGGCCCTTCGGTCAAATTTTCACGCCAACACATTCTTTTGGCACGCCCGGTGGGACGCAATCGTCTGATCATGATGATCGGCAATGATGAAGTGTTGAACGTGACAATGGATGAACTCCTAGAAGAACTCCAACGCTTGATAGGGCAAACTATTGAGCAATATCGGAACATGTGTTTGCTGAGTTTCATCAAAATCTGAGATAAGAAGATCATCCAGAAGTCTCATCTTCCAAGGGTAGTTCTAGAAGGACACGTTGATCCGATGATCTAAATACAACACAATGTCATGCAGGAGGTAATTGGCAAAGCAATGTCCACTACACTGATGAATCACAATGAAACATTCCTCAACAGCCTCTCAAATGCCATTAAAGAAGCTTTCAACTTGGGTAACGACAGAAGAGGCCCGGTGTATTCAGTTGGGAATAGTCAAGGGGCTAGAACTTCTGGAGGTTTGCAGATGAACAGTCCCAATGGCAATGGAAATCAACTGATAGTTAGCCCTGGGGGCATGACGCTGCAGCAAGTGCAACATCCGAATATGAGTAATAATATATACTCATCGGCTACAAAAATAGCTCCACATGCAAGGAGGATTAACAGAGATTTCAATGCACCACCTTATCAAGGGAATGTAGCACCTGGTGACGTTCCTCCTGGGTATCACTATGTGTCAGATTTTTATACTTTGGATGCTCATGAGAATCCAGGGTATCAAAACAATACTTTCGAGGGGTAGAACATCGGCTATTAGGGGCATGTGAATCAAGTGGATTAGTTGATGAGCCGAGTTACTGATATGGTTCAAAAACAGTTTGGTTTGACACCAAAGAATACATTAACCGGCTATAAGAAACCATATCCAGAATGGTATGATCAAGTTGTCTTCCCTCCAAGGTATAGAGTTCCTGATTTCACCAAGTTCACAGGAACAGGTTCAGTGACCACTATGGAGCATATAACTCAATTCCTAGTCCAGCTTGGGGAAGTTGGTGACGAGCCAGCGCTTAAAGTCTGGATGTTTCCTCTATCTCTGTCTAGCTCGGCTTTTTCATGGTTTTCATCTATACCACCCAACTCCATTCAGAGCTGGGAGGATTTGGAAGACAAGTTCCATAAATACTTCGACTCTGGAGTTTTGGAAAATGGAGTTGTGGACCTAGTCGATATAAGGCAAGGAAACAATGAGACTGGATGCCAATATCTTCAGAGGTTTAGAGAGATGAAGAATCAATGCTATACCTTGTCATTATCAGATCTAGAGGTAGTTAGCATTGCAATTCGAGGGCTAATACCAGCCATCAGAGAAAAGATTGGTTTCGGTTGTACCAGTATGGCTGATTTGGCCAAGAAAGTGGCAAGTATCGATGCCCAGAATAGATACAATCAAGTCTTTAAGCCCAAGAAAGCCTATATACAGAGAGTTCCTTCTTTTTACAAGAAGAGGGTGATTCAAGTGATGGAAGTGAAGATGAAGTAGCTACTGTTGACTGGGCTTGGAAGAACAATGAATGCATGCTTTGGGCAAAGGCTAAAAATGCTGAAAAGGATATGAAATACAACTTTGATATCACTAAGGCCGATAAGATATTAGACTATTTGTTGGAAAAACGTCAAATCAAATTAACTGGGAACCACAATATTCCATCGATTGAGGAGCTCAAGAATAAAAGGTACTGCAAATTCCACAACTCTGGTACTCATGCTACTAATGATTGTAGAGTTTTCAGAGATATGATCCAGAGAGCCATTGCTAAAGGGAGGATTGGCTTAGAAAAAGCCAAAGGTATGGGCATCAATGGCCATCCCTTTCCAGCAAACATGGTAGCTCTTGCACCTCGAAGTGAGATCAAGGTTCTGACTTCTAACAAAGCCAAAGCAGCTGGGACAGTCGATCCAAAGAAGCAACTAACGGCCAGAGAGTATCAAGAGATGAAAGGAAAGAAGAACACTAATCAACATGATTTTCCTGAAACTTCAAGAGCTGGTGAAACAAGAAGACATCCAACTGTCAGAATCCTATTGAACAAATGGCAACGTTGGAAGGAAAGAGATCAGATGCATAGACAAAGAAACGAGCAAGAATATCAAGAGTGGCTTGAAGAGGAGGAATATAGAAGGTCTCAAGAGGAAGAAAGGCGTATCAGAGATGAAGAAAAGAATCATTGGGATTGCCCTTTCTTCAGACATTGTTGGAATGAAGGTTTAAAGCTTCCTACTCTTCGTAATTGCCCGAAGTGCAGTGAACAATATTGGGAATATAGGCAGTCGAGGGACAACCGCCGATCTGTACATGAGAGACTAAGATTTTGAAAAACAGATCGGCGTATAAAAAATGAAAATGTTCATGATCGGCTTGGAGTAAGTGTTGATGGTCCTTAAACACTTGTTTTACCATCAACATTTTACCCAAAAATTCACCAAAAAAGCATGAAAAGTTGTCGAATAGGTTTCAAACTAACCAAATTCCACATGTCCATAGATTTTTATTTGAATGCAAGATTTGGACCAAATTTGGAGAATGGACGCACCAGGGGCCGAGCCCACTCGCTAGGGCCCATTTGGGCCCTAGTGGGGTGGCGCCCGCCACCCCTAGGTGGCGCCCGCCACCAAGGAGAGGCCCAAACTCTCCCCTGCCACGTCACTGATCCGTGTGACCACCCCAGGGCCAAATCTTAGCCCTTGGTCACTAGGTCGGTGGCATCGGAGGGCTAAGAAAAGATGTCACGTGGATCATGACCTAATTGCCCATGTGACGGTTATTTGGACATGCAACCGACCTTGGAACCGCCTTGAAGGAGTCCCTAGAGACCGTAGGATCAATGACGGTGCATCCAAGGGCCAGGGGGGTGGCGGCCGCCACCTTGGGCTGGCGTCTGCCACTAGGGTTTGCCCTAGGTCGGTTGGCTGCCCCTTATAAGTACCCCCCTCACTCACTTGGGCTATAAATACCCCCTGGAGGTGCACTTCACTTCAAGCAAGAAAAGGAAGGAAGAAGCAAAGAGGAAAGCAAGGCTAAAGCTAGAGAGCTAATAGCTTAGGATTTAGCCAAGCTTAGGCAAGTAGGTAGCTAGTAGAGCAAGGCATCCTTGCCTCATTGCCCTCGCGGAAGCGCTGCTCAAGGCTTAGCTCAAGAGTAGAAGCGTGCAAGTAATCGGTCCTGGAGTTGGGCTTCCTTCATCTCCAGTTTAGGTTTTGCTCTTGTAACTCAAGCACTTTACTATATTCTAGTTCATCATTTCAAGTATTACTTTCAGAATTGAGTAGTATACTTGATTGATTGCTTGAGTACCTAGCTATCCTACATTTCAATTCACTTAGGCATAGTAGTTAATCTCTAGTGTGCTTAGTGTTTGATCTTTGCCAATAGGTTGCTTAGTTAGTTTAGTGTTTATCTTATTAAGTCAAGTATTTGCTCTGACCTCCGCAAGGGTGTCTCTATTCTAGGCCAGGGTAGAGATAGTTAGAATATAATTAGGCGTGGTGCTTAGTTATAGACTTACCTTCAGATACGGCTAGACCCCCGGATAGCTGTGGTAGCAAGAAGGTGATGACAACCCTGTGCGCCTTGAATTCCACCACGTAGTTGGTCTAGTTTAACAGTAAGGCTCATTGTGCTAGTTTTCAACCTAAGTCAGTGGTAAAGGCTAGTACGCCTCGGTACTTGATAAGATAGGAATAAAACTATACTTAACTTGGTTGCTTATTTGGCATTTGCCTATCTTGATTCGTAGTTATCTAGGAGTAGTTATTAATTATTAGTTAGTTATCCTTAGTTATCTTATTCCCCCTATCTACCTGTCTATCCACCTTACCTAAGCCATTCCATTCATCCTTACCTATCCACTCATAAATTCTTTCTAGCCTTTCATCTCCTCTCTTCTCTTCTCTCCTTTTCCCTTTCTTATTCTTCGACTCTCATCCCCTTCTTGACTCGACTCATACACCACCCTAGCCTTCCTTTGGGATCAAATAAATCGACACCTGGTACTCCCAGGCGAAGTGCTACTACGATAGTTCTGTGCGCTTGCAGAATCTCCTCTGGGTAGATTGCAATCTCTCTAGCTAGCTCCTACTAGTGTCGAGATTGACAACCCCATTTGACATTAGTAGATAGCTGCTTTAGCTTCACTCCTTTAGGTATAGTGACTGGACTTGCTACAAGCATTTCTGGCGCCGTTGCCAGGGATAGATTCCATAGTCTACTCCTAGTAACAATGTTAGCAAGTGTCAACAAGCATTTCTGGGCCGTTACCGGGGATAGTTGCCTAGCTCTATCTTTAGTGAAGTTAAGAACTACCAACAAGCATTTCTGGCACCGTTGCCGGGGAAGGCAATCGGTGTATCCTTCGAGTCCTTGTCGAATTTATCTTCGCTTAAGCTCCCGCTTAGCGAATCCCATCTTTCCCCATTGTTTCTTTCCTTAGTCCTTCTTATCTTTTTCCTTCACCTTCTTCAACTTCTTTCTTTCTTATCTCGTTCTACCTTCACGATGGCCAACAAGACCACTCGTGAGTTTTCTTCTCCTTCTGCCGCCAATGTAGCAACAGGACCAGCCGTGATCGATGCCAACCTCAATTTCGAGTTGAAACCAGCTCTGATCACGATGGTCCAAGCTAGCCCATTCTGTGGCAAAGCTCATGAGGATGCCAATGCTCACCTCCAACAATTTTTGGAGATTTGCGGCACCTTCACCATTAAGGGGATAACCCAAGAAGCCATCCGTCTTCGTCTCTTTCCCTTTTCTCTTCTAGGAAAAGCGAAGCAATGGTTCTATACCAATCGCAACGCTGTAGACACATGGGACAAGTGTTCCAATGCTTTTCTCGCCAAATTCTTTCCGATGGGCAAGACGAACGCTCTTCGCAACAAAATCTCCAGCTTTACGCAACAAGCCGAGGAATCTGTTCCCGAGGCTTGGGAGAGAATGCAAGAGTACGTCACTGCTTGTCCACACCATGGTATGGAGGACTGGCTGTTGATCCAGAACTTCTACCATGGCCAAACCCCACTCTCTAGAAGCCATTTGGATGCCGCCGCCGGCAGTGCTTTGTTTTCTCTGAATGCTGCAGATGCTAAGGCTCTCATAGAGAAGATGGTGTCGAACCAAGGATGGAATGGCGAGAGACTGCAGCCCCGTAAGCGAGGTATGCATTCCCTTAAGGAGGCCGACATGATCGTGGCCAAGATGGACCTGCTGGCCAAGAAGCTGGACAGCTATGAGAAGATGAACCAACAAGAGAGTGTCCAATCTCTGGAATCCTACATGACTTGTGAAGTCTGTGGAGAAACCGGACATTCTGAGAACCACTGCCCCGAGTTACATGAAGAGTTGAACTTCATCAACAACAACAACAACAACGGTTTCCATCAACAAAATCAAGGATGGAATCAGCACTCCAACTCTCAAGGTAATAATTCATTCCCTCGCTCTAATTTCCAAAGTACTGATAATTTCTCGTTCTTAAAGAATCTAGTGTACTCTCAAGGTAGAACTACTGAATTTTTGAATAAGAAATTAATGTCGAATGATAAAATGCTTGAGAACATAAATGCTAAATTGGAAGATTTCTCATCTGCTCTGAAAAATCAACTTAGCTTTAATAAGATGTTAGAAACCCAATTAGCTCAACTTGCTACGATCATACCATCTTTTGAAACTGACAAAATTCTGGCTAAACCTAACATGGAAACTGCAAATATGGTTGAAATAAAATATTTTAACTATTATGAAGATCAAACCATGACTGTTAAAAAGGGTGATCCTGGTAGTCCCATAATTAGATGCTCAATCTTTGGTGAAGTCTTTAAAAATGCCATGTGTGATTTAGGATCGAGTGTGAACATTTTATCTAAGGATTTCTATGAAAACTCGTTCTTTCCACCCATGTCATCTACATCTGCCTATGTCGTGCTAGCTGATCAATCAATATGCTATGTAGAAGGAATAGTCATTGATTTACCTGTTCATATTAGAGGTTCATATGTTCCTGCTGATTTCATAATACTAGATATGGGAAATAGGAAAGATGTGCCTCTAATCTTAGGTAGACCTTTCTTGAACACTGTTGATGCTTGCATATATGTGGGGAGTGGTAAAATGCAAATGACATTAGGAGGGAGGAAGGAAATATTCTCCTTTTCCCGTGGTCCCGCATATGCCGCTAACATGCAGGAAGCAAAACCCGTTCGTACCAAGAAGAGGCGCCTAAGAACAAGGTGGAACAGAAAGAAAGAACCACCTTCTCCTGAGTTGTGTAATTCACATGACAAAGGAGAGGTGCCAAAAAAAGAAGAACCCGATGAAGTACTTAAAGAAGAAGCACCCAAGGAAGAAGATCCACCCAATAAGGATGAAATTCCATGGATCTAAGGTATGGATTTACTTTTTAATTTTCCCTTCAAATTTCCCTTTTTCAAATAAATAACATATGTCATGTATGTAACTAAAAAAATATATCAGTTATCATTAGTCATATGCATAAGTATATGTTAACTTAGCTAGAATAATAAAATATCATAATAGGATAGTTTCCCTTTTTCACAACATTAGATAGTTTCCCTTTTTCACAACATTAGATAGTTTCCCTTTTAATAAAATAAGAACAAGAGCTCCGACCGAGAAAGATGAAGACCCTTCACCAAGCAAGAAGCCAGCTTGGGGGAGATCCTCGTGCCAATAAGGTATGTTTCAACCTTACTCTTTATGTTCGGTTCTTAAATTATATATCTTTTAAAAATTTTTGAATGTTATATACTTGCCTAAGTAATTATCCCATGAGTAAAAATGATAAAATCTGCTTAAAAATGTTGGAACCTGAATAAGAAATAAAATATGCCATGCAAATGCTATTGTTATAGTTAGAATAACTAGTTTTATCTAAGTTGTAGCTTTTGTGGGTTGCACATGTTTTAACTAAAATCATGCTTAGTGAATAAAGTTAGTTGGAAATAGAGTAATTCTTTAAACTTGCTAAGGTGAAATTAGGACCAAATCTGGAGGATTTCTTTTAAAAATCATGAAAACCTTGCTAAAAGTTCCTCCTGGATTTTATCCCATCCCACCACTAGCCAAATATTTGTTAGTCAAAACCACAAAGAGCTTTGTTTGTGTTGAGCTTTGTTAGACCTCATAGATCTTAGTAGAGAAGCTTATCATTTCTTTTGATCAAGATACACACACCCACCATAAATTGCTTACTCTCCACTTTGGAAGCTTGCAACCACCAAATAAATTGTTCATTCTCTACACTGGAGATATGCAATACCTTGCCAAACGTTCCATTGCTAGCCTTATGCTATTCCTACATTGGGAATAAGCATTTCTCTCTCTCTTCCCCCTTTTCATTTCTAAAATCCTTTCCTATAAACAATCTGGGGAAATCTAGAGCTAAAAAAGAGAGATATGAAAAAAAAGAAAGTGAGCAAAGTAGCTCAAGAGAGGACTATGTCCTAAGAAAATGTGAGGACACATTTTTATCTACTCACTATGTATCGAAAAAAGAGAGAGAGTTATCATTAGCTCTAGACCCCAGAAATTAACTAGGAAGGATTATGAAATATCTCTCTATACACTTCCACATAACCACACATGCACATCTTGATAAATATTTATGATTTGCTGCTCCTTATGATCTGAGTGTCTAGCTTAGCAATAAACATTATGCAATTTGCTCATGATTCTTAGCCTACCTATAACTCCACATATCATTCTTTAGAAATAGGAGAGGCTACATTTTGGCCTAAGTGAGGATTTAAACACCATTGAGTGATTGAGTGAATCTTGGAGGACTTAAGCAAGTTTTTATCTTTTGAAAACCTTAAAAAATCACCAGACAGAATCCTAGTCAAAACTAAGCAAGATAAAAGTTTCCTATCTACTGCTTTATTTCACTCTTGCATGTTTTGAAGTGAAAAGCTATAAGCCCCACATTGCTATGATTAATGATATACACTAAGTTATTTCTCACTATACAACATGCACTTGTATACATCTTAAGTTTCTATCTATTTCATGTTCAATGCTTAAACCGCATTGTTGCTTGAGGACGAGCAACAGGTTAGCTTGGGGGAGCTTGTTGATGGTCCTTAAACACTTGTTTTATCATTAACATTTTACCCAAAAATTCACCAAAAAGGCATGAAAAGTAGTCGAATAGGTTTCAAACTAACCAAATTCCACATGTCCATAGATTTTTATTTGAATGCAGGATTTGGACCAAATTTGGAGAATGGACCCACCAGGGGCCGAGCCCACTCACCAGGGCCCATTTGGGCCCTAGTGGGGTGGCGCCCGCCACCAAGGAGAGGCCCAAACTCTCCCCTGCCACGTCACTGATCCATGTGACCACCCCAGGGCCAAATCTTAGCCCTTGGTCACTAGGTCGGTGACATCGGAGGGCTAAGAAGAGATGTCACGTGGATCATGACCTAATTGCCCATGTGACGGTTATTTGGACATGCAACCAACCTTGGAACCACCTTGGAGGAGTCCCTGGAGATCGTAGGATCAATGACGGTGCATCCAAGGGCCAGGAGGGTGGCGGCCGCCACCTAGGGCTGGCGCCCGCCACTAGGGTTTGCCCTAGGTCAGTTGGCTGCCCCCTATAAGTACCCCCCTCACTCACTTGGGCTATAAATACCCCCCTTGGAGGTGTCACTTCACTTCAAGCAAGGAAAGGAAGGAAGAAGCAAAGAGGAAAGCAAGGCTAAAGCTAGAGAGCTAATAGCTTAGGATTTAGCAAAGCTTATGCAAGTAGGTAGCTAGTAGAGCAAGGCATCCTTGCCTCATTGCCCTCGCGGAAGCGCTGCTCAAGGCTTAGCTCAAGAGTAGAAGCGTGCGAGTAATCGGTCCTGGAGTTGGGAAGAGTCTTCCTTCATCTCCAGTTCAGGTTTTGCTCTTGTAACTCAAGCACTTTACTATATTCTAGTTCATCATTTCAACTACTTTATTCTACTTGCCAGTATTGAGTAGTATACTTGATTGATTGCTTGAGTACCTAGCTATCCTACATTTCAATTCACTTAGCCATAGTAGTTAATCTCTAGTGTGCTTAGTGTTTGATCTTTGCCAATAGGTTGCTTAGTTAGTTTAGTGTTTATCTTATTAAGTCAAGTATTTGCTCTGACGTCCGCAAGGGTGTCTCTATTCTAGGCCAGGGTAGAGATAGTTAGAATATAATTAGGCGTGGTGCTTAGTTATAGACTTACCTTCAGATACGACTAGACCCCCGGATAGCTGTGGTAGCAAGCAGGTGGTGATAGCCCTGTGCGCCTTGAATTCCACCATGTCTAGTTTAATAGTAAGGCTCGTTGTGCTAGCGTTCAACCTAAGTCAGTGGTAAAGGCTAGTACGCCTCGGTACTTGACAAGATAGGAATAAAACTATACTTAACTTGATTGCTTATTTGGCATTTGCCTATCTTGCTTCGTAGTTATCTAGGAGTAGTTATTAATTATTAGTTAGTTATATTAGTTATCCTTAGTTATCTTATTCCCCCTATCAACCTGTCTATCCACCTTACCTTAGCCATTCCATTCATCCTTACCTATCCACTCATAAATTCTTTCTAGCCTTTCATCTCCTCTCTTCTCTTCTCTCCTTTTCCCTTTCTTATTCTTTGACTCTCATCCCCTTCTTGACTCGACTCATACACCACCCTAGCCTTCCTTTGGGATCAAATAAATCGACACCTGGTACTCCCAGGCGAAGTGCTACTACGATAGTTGTGTGCGCTTGCAGAATCTCCTCTAGGTAGATTGCAATCTCTCTAGCTAGCTCCTACTAGTGTCGGGATTGACAACCCCATTTGACATTAGTAGATAGCTGCTTTAGCTTCACTTCTTTAGGTACAGTGACTGGACTTGCTACAAACATTTCTGGCGCCGTTGCCAGGGATAGATTCCATAGTCTACTCCTAGTAACGACGTTAGCAAGTGTCAACAAGCATTTCTGGGCCGTTACCAGGGATAGTTGCCTAGCTCTATCTTTAGTGAAGTTAAGAACTACCAACAGTAAGGCTACCTGATCAGAATCATCCTTGAGTTTTCTAAGCCGGTCTATCTAATTAAAGGCTTACCATACTCTACTTACTTCGGAGCAGCAGGTCATTTCGAACTCTCAAGAAAGACTGGGAAGAAGGTAGTTTGGGGAAGACTGCCAAAAGCTCTACGAGAACACCAACCCTAACGTGGTGGATTACAAAGACCTGACAGAGCTTTCACCTCTGGGGCTACCACAACTATTCCAGAGGATTGGGCGCAAAGTCAGGTAAACCCTAGTCTAGACACCAAGTCTACACTAACGCTTACTACTCTAATTACTGCAGATAACTAGAGCACTCAATACGAGCGGAGATCCAGTAAATAAAATAAAGCAAGAACTGAAATTAAATATAAAACTTAGAAATAGTAAATGAAGAACCTAGAGATTACTTGAAGACGAACCAGATGTTGCACCAATACAATGTCGAGGAAGATCCGACAGATCCGGCTCCTCCTCAGCTCTCTCCTCCTCCTCTCTCTAATCCGATCTCTAATTACAACTAGATGAACTAGACAACTAGAACTAGAACTAGAAGAACTAGAACTAGATCTAATTCTAGATGAACTAGAAGAGATTCATCTAGAGGGACCTCTACTTCTACTTGAAACCCTAGTTTCTGATGTGGAGATGAATAATGAAGATGGAGATGACCTTCTGGGGGCCCCTCCTGGCCTGCTTATATAGCCTGAGGTGGAGTAGGGGGCAAGGAATCACCATGTCATCGATCCGCGTCACGTTTACAACTCCTCATTGGATCCTTTCATCGAATTTCGGAGAGCCAGAGGATCAAACCAACTTTAGGGACGGTGGAGATGCATCCCAGGAGGCGGTGGAAGAAGGTTCCAGAAGGCGGAGGCAAAACGGCCTCCGTGGCCGACCGGCCGGTCGGTGGGCCCCACCGGTCGGTCTGGCCCAGTGGGCCCCCGTGGCGGGCCGCCTCGTGGTGTCTTCTAGATCCTTCTTTTGCAGATTTCGTTGCGAAATTAATATCTTTTCATCTGGGACTCCGAATATAGCAAATGATATGTCCGTTTCGATCGTCTTGACGAGCTCTTCGCAGTGGTGCACTCCAATTCATCACTTGAGATACTTTTATATGGTGAAATATTGATAACCCTGCAAAACAAGTGAGAACAACACAACTCGTGGAACTTGTTAAAATCAAACCCTACAACTATGCTTTATGGTTCATTTCAAATCATTCTATGCATTAGTTGATGGTATAATATTAGCATTAAGGACCGTCAACAAGTTCCCCCAAGCTTACCCTTTGCTAGTCTCTTAGCAAAGTCAAACCCAAAAGTGGATCAGGAGTTGCTGCAATATCTTTACTTCCAACAAGTACACAAGCATTCAAACAAAAGTTCTCATAAAGAAATCATATTATTTATCACGGGACATAGTACTTTACCTTGAATCTTGAGTAATTGAAAGATAGAACGATCAAATCAAGCACTATATCTCTTGCTCTTTTACTTTACCATTATCCCAGAGTTTTTATGAATTTTCAAAAAGCTTAAAACATATGTTGTCAGATTAAACGATGAATCCAAAGAGTAAGTCAACCACACCATTGAATTGAGAAGTGCATGTGTATGGAAAATGGAGGTGGATGCTCTTTTGAATATATCACTCTCTTCTGTTTATCAGAGACACATGACTATTAGGCTAATTCTACTGGCGGGCACATGCCCATTTTTTCTGATATTCTTTTTTTCATCATTTTTTTCGAGGTTCCGGACACTTGTCCCTTTTTATTTCCTCTGGATTTTTCTTTTTGAGGTTTCAGACACTTGTCCCTTTTTATTTCCTCGGATTTTTTTTCTCTCCTTTTTTTTCTTTTTTTCAATAGCCACATGCTTCCAACAAACTTTTGAGAGGATTGGAACAAATAATCATAAGCATTTATGTGGAAAATGGATGGAATGTGTAAGTGATCTCAATTCAATAGCATGATAACTTCTCATAGGGTCAACAAAGCTTAATTTAACTCAATGCAATTATTAGTCATATTAATATTGGAAACTCTCCGGAACTCTAGTATTGTTTTAGAACAAGATAACAGTAGCTCAGATCATCACATATCATATCTGTCAATTACCTAGATCTATCAAGCATTTGCTACGCATGCATTTAATTTCATTTTAAGACATCATTATTAATTAGGAGAACTTATGTTTTAAAGGCTAGGTACTTGAAAGAAATTAGATAGAGCAACTATTCATCATTTCCATGTAAAAGATTAGAGAGAGAGAGTTCTTCTTTTTGTTATTAACTTCTTAAAACAAACTAAGCAAACTTAACACACTATTTATTTAACCTAACACACACTTATTATAAATAACTAAGATAGTGAATAATACATACCTGGATTACGAAGATAACGGGGTGTGTCTCCTCCAAGCCGGTTCCCTTAATAGCGTCGAGCCTTCATGTGCCCATATATTTTTTTTCTTTTTAATTAATAGTGAGCCTTCATGTGCCCACATTTTATTTTATTTTTTTTATTTATGTATAGAAAGAAAAACTTAAGAGGATAAAAATACTTACCTGGATACACGGGGGTGCTTTCCCCCAAGCTGAATTTTATCATAGTTGTTCAATCTTGCCATGTAGCACACTGGCGGTGGAAATGTGTTTCCTCTGTCGGAGCTTTGATTGATGTTGATGGTTGTGGAAACAATGCTCCAACAATGGATAGAATATCCACTTGCTCGTCAGCTTTTCTTGATCCTTCAATCCTGTGAAACTCAAATAGACAACAAGACTTGCGGAACAGATTAAGCGTTAGTGGTTGACCACTTAAGCCTTAGTTGTCCAGAGTTTCAGTAAGATCTCTTTCTCAATATTTTTATATTTTTATTTTTATGATGCAATGACAGTCTAACAAAATGAATGTATTTTTATTTTTATGCCATCACGGTGAATATCCCTATGTGTTTTTATACACCATAGAATTATTCACATGGGGCTTTTAGGTTTTATGATGCAGTGTAATATTTTTATTTTCTTTTTTATGCAATGCTAATGCAGAAAAGTAAATATGCTATGGATAAATAATTATGCAAATGATAGAAAGTAAACATGCAAAAAGAGAAATTAATGCATAAAAGATAAATATGGATAACTACCGATTTTACCTTTCGGCGAGGGTTCAATGTTTTAAGTCCTCTGAACAGGACTTCTCACCATGTTCATTCTTGAGGTGCATCATTTGATCTTGATAGGTAGACCTTGATAACTACACCTCTTGATATGGTGTCACTCATGTTCTTCGTTCGCCCAACAATTTGAAGTGAAGCATTAGTTGTGAAAGCTGGCAGCATCTTGATTAGTGCACATCTTCTTGTAGATTTAGGACCTTCACTCTGTAGAATTTGGGAGTTGACAAAATTGTAACAGAACCGACCAATTTATAAGAGCACAAGTACGAAAATCTCTGCCGGGGCAGTAAATTTGCAGCACTTGAGCCCATATAAACCCGGTAGTCCGTGAAATCGCGAAGGATTTCAAACTTTCCAACATCAACATCATAGGATCATAATAATTCAGCATCGATCGTCACACGACAGAGATTACATAAATGGTTCGGAGTAGCAACTTAGTTATTACAAACCATGTTCGGAATTAAGTAGCGGAAGCTTAACTTGAAACATAGTTCTTGAAATCACCCACACACACATAGTTGATTACAGTGCCACCTGGTAGTCATCCTTAACATAGCAAAAGATACGGGTAGAAGAGGTCATTGCCCATGACCTAGTTATCACCCAAAGCTGGGAAGAGACAGTTGATGCAATAACCATGGAAGACTTGGCCATCTGCAACAGCAAAGGGAACAAAGCCCTGAGTACGAGAAGGTACTCAGCTGGACTTACCCGTCTTAAACCAGAAATAAAGTGACACCAAGGAGTATGCAAGGCTAGTATATAGTGGAGCTGGTATTAGACCATATTTTGCGTAGAAGCCAATAATTAAGTAAATGGTTCTCCTACTTACTAGCTGCCAATTGAATAGTAATTAACCTGTTTAACTAGGTTAGCTCCTGTACTATAACAAACATGGTAGTGATCCAACAATCACCAAAATATAAAAAACAGACCGAGTAACTATTGCCAAAAGTATAATGATAGTTGTCACGTGTTCCACAATTTCAGTATCAAGGTCGATCAGCGTTCAAGTCAAGTGCTCACTATCTAGGAGCGATGGCGATTATAATCGATTACTAACCAGCTGGTGATTTATTTCCCACACAAACCACACTCACCCGTCGGTGAGCTATAGATAACCGCAACACTGTTCCAGGAAGCCGCAGTTTCAACCGCCACCATCATACCCGGAGGCAAGCCTGACTGCCAAGGAGTTGGACTTAACCACCATCACCCGGGTCTTACTTTTCGCGCCCCCGCGTCCCACTACCCCCTTTCGTGGCTTCAGCAGATGCGTGGGACCTGAGGACCGGCCTGGAACAATGAGCGGCTTCGCGGTCGGAACGAGTTATCCTTCCAGCTAAATGTGGGACATGCGTTCAACATGACAAGAAGTCCATCTTACATGATACTGTTTTCCGTATGACACGGCTAGAAATACTGTAGCACAACGCTACAGGAGTCTGCCGATCTCCATTTTCCACAACACTCAGTTATCTTACTTAATGGCAATATCCCGTTAACGGTCGAGTAACCACCTATTACTCGCGGGTAACATGAAGGTTGCCCGACTTCTACCGGTCTAAGCAAGACTAAGCATAATTCGGACCTCATAATAGATAGGTAACAAGGATAATATATCAAAGGTAACAAGGTACGGAAAGTAATGCATCAACGGTATCAAGCAACTCCTATACTTAGTGCAACAGACATAATAATATTCAGTTAAATATAACCATAGGTAGTTAGAAATGCTCCGGGGCTTGCCTTTATCGAACGTGCTGGGCAGATGGTTCGGGCACTCTGGGAGCTCCTCCTCAAGCTCTTCCCCGGCAGCTCCTTGTTCCTGCTCCTGAGGCTGCTGTTCCTCGTTTTCTTCTGCTGCTGCGGTCTCCTCTACCGAACATGTCATGATGCATATGCGGAAATGAATGAATGCCGCAGGTGCATGGGAGGAGTGCATTATAATCGAATTTGACCGAATACGTGCATATCTCTTCTCCGGTAGAGTGTAACACACTATCTAGAGAGTAGCTATACTACTCACACAAAGTGCAGCCAATATGAATGTACTGAAAAGACCATTTCACCCCTGCTGGTCCCCCATAAAAGAGATACACATGCTTAACTTAATTAAATAAATTATTCCACTAAAACAAGCCTATAACAGCAACCAATAGCTAACAGCCTCAGAAAAATATACAAAAATTACTGCAGGTTCTCAGCTAAGAACAAAGCATGCTGTACAAACTTCATGCCATTTGCCTTTATACACAGTTCTGTATGAAAAAGACAAATAACAGGGTGAAAAAGCACTTTGAACTACACCTCATCTTGAAAAGTGTCAAACAATAAATTTCATATTTTTATTCAGAACTTCTTAGCACGAGAGCAGTCTATAAAAATTATTAGACTCATATCACATATATTCTAATTACTAAAAAATTATACAAGAAAACAACATTTAATTACTTTAAAGGCTAACATCAGATTCTTTCACAGTCAAACAATATCTATCATTTTTCTGTGACTCTACATCACTTAACAAAACTAACAAAACAAGAACCACATTTTTCTGAGTAGTATATGATTTACTATGCATTAAACAAGATATCAGCCTAAACATAATTTAATTATTACTGCACACAGAAACTGTCATAACTGGGCATATCATATTTTTCATGCATAGAACTCCTCAAAACAAACCTAACAAAATTAGTTTCACATTTTTAGCATGTACAGAACTCAAGATATGAATTAAACAAACATTATCAGTATTTCTGCAAAACATTTATTCCAAAAACTCCAAACCCTAACTGCTAAGTGTACCCAGCTCTACTTCACCCGTGAGGCTGGCAGCCGGGACCCGCGGTCAAACTGGCCCCACCTGCCATACTCCCAAAAACAGGGGAGGTGTTGACCTCGCCGGAGCTCGCCGACGGCGGCTCCTCCGGCGAAACCATCACCCTCACGCGACTCCACTCATCAACCCGCATCGAACGGTACCCCACTCAAGCCCAGCGACACGACGAATCGAGCTCAATGCCGACAATGGCGCCCACGGCGGTGCGGGCTCACCACGCCGGGCATCTCCGACCATGCCGAGGCGAACCAACACGCGATTCCCACTCCTTGAACTCCCACGGACCTAGTGCAAGGCTCGGATGCCATGGATTTCATCCTGAACCTTCGAGACCACGCCATGCCACCTTCCGGCAACCATGGTGGACGGCGGCGACGGCGTACCGAGGCGACCAAACCCTAATCGGCTAAACCGACTTCACTACCTTCCTTCGGACCTTTCACTGACCCGCGAACACGAGCTGGGATGGATGGTAGGCTCAGGGGATGGGTTGGCCATGGCGAACCGAGCTTGCCGGCCATGGCGGGGGCTCGTCCCGCAGCTTACCTAGGCGGTTCTGGTGAGCGCTAGCTAGAGCAAACGATGGAAGAGGTGGAGGCGAGGTTGGCGGTGCGATTTGCGGGGCAAAAGCACAGTGAGACGACGGCGGACGGCGACTTCCCCCTTTCCCCCGCTCGGTCGCCGGCGAGAGCTCAGAACAAGGCAGAGAGGGAGAGAGGGCGCGTCTGGGTGGAGGAGCGCATGCTCGGGCGGTGAAGAGTCGCCATGCCGCGCGCGCTGGCTGGTTTTGGCCGGGAATCGGGTGCCACGCGGCGCTCTTCTTCTGCGTGCGGTCGGCCACTGAAGCCGGCGGTTTGAACTGAATCGGGCGATTCAGTTAACGCCCCGGCCGACTAACAGACCATTTTCAAACGTGATTAACTCGCTAACCACTCCATCAAACGCTAAACCGACTGCAACACTGGTTAGAGCTACACATCGACCGCAACTTTGGTTATAAGATCAATCACTGGTTCAACTTGGATCGAGCTCGGGATGGTGCCAAACATGGCTAGGCCGAACTGAAAATCAGTTTCAGGACTTAGGAAAATTCCTAAGTCCAAAACACCTTCAATTCTGCCTTGTGGACCCTAAAGCACCATGTTAAACCCATTTTCATGGATTGGTCCTTAAACAACTTTTGTTCTACTCTAAATTCTACACACTTTTGATTAAGGGCCCACAACCATACAAAGCTTCTATCAAGGAAGTCTTAGTTAGTCAAACAAAAGGACTCTTTAGGCTCTATGGGGTTGACTAGGGTTTAGCCACTTGATTAGCCAGAATGATCAGCATAAACATGCCTTCATTTTGGCCTCTTAGCAAATTTAGATGGTTAGGAAGACCAAACCACTCTAAAGCAAGTCAAGCAACACACATCATAGCAGTTTTATAAGCAAACCATCACATGAAATGACATTTTATGTAAGAAAGAGAACAACATATGAATGCTCCATGCTCATGAGATGATCATGCATGATGAGGCAGTGATGTCATGCTAGCTTAACACCAGAGGTGTTACAAAAATCCTCCATGTTTTGCTCAAAAGTGTGTCCTGCTCATAAAGACAAGGTAGAGATCAAGTGCATGGGCTCTGTTGGTGGAAAAACACCAACATAACCAAAAGTTTTGTTCATTCCTCTCTAACCTTAGGCACATCGAGTGAGATAAACTTGTTGTTTATGTATTCTATTCAATCTTAACATGAGTGATAGGATCAAAAGATGAGCATGAAAGTAGCATCTTAAAATATTTAACAGATCAGATTACTTAACCCAAGGAAGGATAATCTATGCATAAAGTGTCAATATTTTCATGATTGTGATATATCATCTTCCAAAGGTTAGATGCATAACATTTTAGCTCATTGGTTAAGATATTGAGATTCAAGAGAGTAAAGCTAGGAACAAAGAGTAAAGAACTGAGTTGATTAGGTTGGATCATGTGAGGTGCAACTTAAACATGTTTGGTTCTTATTTATGCACATACTAGAATTAAGGAGAAGCTTTTAAAGTGATGATCACTTACCTTGAGATGCTGCTTTACCATTGAAGAGTGATTGTGTCGAACCACCTTGTGGAAGCTTCTTTTGTCTAGCTGGTTGTTGTTCATAAATAACTTGTTAGTGGGCCAGCTGAGTCTTGTCAACAGATCCAGATGATGGAGACTTTGTCAACTATTTTCTTGATTTGTAAGCTTAGGTATTGTCTCTCCATCTTCTACTTCTTGTGGTGCAGTGGCTTCATCCTTTATGATATCCCCTCACTTCCTGGTAGTTGGTTCTTCCTTTGTCGGTTGAGTCTACGTCTTCTCTTGGTTTTCTTTGGCTGCTCATAAATGGTGTAATTGTTGAAGAGGCAGTGAACCTTTTGGCCAAAGATCCAAAAGTGGATTTCTCTAGTTCCGACATAGATGGCAACATTGAAGGTTTTCAAGAATGATCTTCCAAGAATGAGTGGTCGATCATATTCTTCTTCTTGATTGGGATAGCATCCAGTGGCCTGTACTGATCAAAGTGTTGAGGCTAGATTTCTCCATCCTCCCCTTTAAGCAGATCTAGACAGCAGAATTGTGTCTCCCCCAAGCTGGCTTGTGAGGAAGGTGGATGCCCAAATTTCTTCAACAACATGTTCATGTGTTGAATTTGTAGACCTTGGTGTTGTTGAAGTCGTTCCACTTCATCCCCAAACTAGCTCTTGTGTTAGAAGACAGGATAAGTTCTCATTGCTTGTGTTTGTACTATTTAATCTGAGGATTCAGAGATGAGTGCTGCCATGATGGTCTTTGTCTTTTAGTAGCCCAATTCAGACTTGTTTACCTACTTCCATGGAGTGAGTGCTTTAATTATAGGTATTGTTTTGTGGCACTCATCTTTTGTCTTGTTCTACGGATCTTATTTCTCCATGATCAGTGAGTTGTGCCTCCCTTGCGCAAGTTGTTGAAGTTCATGTGTCTCTTCATCTCTAGTGTGAGTTCATCTCAGGACTTTCCCATAATTGATATTGAAAGTTTTTTTTCCTGCAGGGGTTAGTCCAACAAAATATCCAACATCCACTATAGCATATTATCAGCTCAAAAACCAACCTAGACACCACGTCTAATTTGATTTAAGAGCGCATTTTAATCTAAGCATGCTTAAATTAAAAGGCCTTTGAAAGCAAGAACACCACTCCTAAACTAGGCACCATGTTTCATTTAAAAGATGTGTGAAAGTACTTCAAACCTAAACATATACTATAGCAAATGAAAGTAGCATTGAAGCATTAAAGAGATTTACTCAAATGGTGATGAAAGAGCATGATAGTGTATAGCTTATGAGCATGTCTTAAAGGTAGGGGCAACCAACATAGCAACATGGTAAGAGATGTTCTTACAAAGTGTATCCTCAAGCTTAGATTTGCAAAAATCAAGATTGGATGAATGTAATTCAATGTTGCATGATGATTAGTTGGACATACCTTGTGTTTGTCGTTCCTTCGAACTCTTTGCTCCAGACCTGCAAAGGTTAGTGGCAAGAATACCTGAAGGAATATTTTAACAATTATATCCCTATGCTCATTACACAAGGGCAGTGTAGCAGGAAGGTGAACACTGATCTGAAAAGTGCTTTTTATGACACTGAACTTGTCCTAGGGAA
The DNA here is from genome assembly GCA_009763385.1 of Coix lacryma-jobi var. lacryma-jobi. Taxonomy (NCBI): domain Eukaryota; kingdom Viridiplantae; phylum Streptophyta; class Magnoliopsida; order Poales; family Poaceae; genus Coix; species Coix lacryma-jobi. The sequence goes on from CM019830.1 coordinate 80,264,245, forward strand.
ACCTTCAAGATGTGATTTGATGAAGTGGTTTCCCCTCCAACATCAACTTTAAGAGCACAACGAGATCTACAAAATTTGTGATAAACATATGCATCTACAACCACCCTTTTGAAGTTTTTATAAACAGAAAGTGTGAGGGAGTTGAAAATCTCGAGTGTGGCAATGTTAGACAGACCACTTGAATCAGGAGATGTCTCATATGAGCATGGATTTAAAGAGGTGTTTATGAAGTAGCTTCCATGCTCTTTGATATCATCTTTCTCGATTTTAGAGAAGAACACCGAAGGATGGGGTTCATTTTCTAAAGTGTAGGGTGTTTTCTCTAGAGAAGGTTCTTTGACAACCAAATTATTAAAAGGATTTGAAGGAATTTCAAATTTGATTGTGTGTTCCTCCTCGTGTTGGTCGGGGTTGGGCTCGACTTCTTCTTTTGGGAATTTGTCAAAAATGCCAGTGTAAGGAGTGTTTTCAAGGATTCTCTCAAAAGTGTCTCTCCCTTCACTAACAAGTTTATGTGAGAATGATCCTCCAGAAGCTAAATCGAGATGTAGAGCAGTTTCCTTGTTAAGACCACGATAGAAGTGAAAGTGTAGCACATGGTCTGGCAAGGAAAGGTTTGGGCCAGAATTGGTAAGGTGTTTGAACCTAGCCCAAGCTGCTCCTAGTGTCTCTTTCTCTTTTTGTTTAAATGTAAGAACTTCAATTCTAAGATCAGTGATTCGAAAAAGAGGGAAGAAAGCAAGACAAAAGTTGTCCCGAAGTTCATCCCAATTTCCATTTATGCCCCTCATGGAATGATCATACCATTTTCTCGCTCTTCCCAAAAGGGAGAACGGGAATAGTTTCCATTTAATGGTCTCTTGTGTCGTGCCAGCAATAATCCGACAAGAACACAATTGCTCAAATTCCCTAAGGTGGGTGTATGGATCTTCGTCTTCTGACCCAGAGAAAGATTTCTCCCGAACCATGGCTATAAGAGCAGGGCGAAGCTCATAGCCATCTGTAAGAATGGGGTGTGATGATGGTGGAGGCTCCAACAAGTCGGCCTTTGGAGCAAAGAATTTAAAGATAGGAGTGAAATCCATGTGGTAAGAAGTGTGGTGGTGAGGTAAAGGTGGTGGTAAAAGAAAAAGGTGGTAAAAGAAAAGAAACACGGACGGACTTGATTTTATTCTAGAACAGCTATCGTTCCCCGGCAACAGCACCAAAAAGCTTGTTGGGTATTTTAAATGCACACAAAAAAATCCACAAGCGCACGGATACCGATGTAGCTTTCACACGAGAGTATTCCAGGGTATCAATTTCCACGGGGAACGTGAAGTGTACTAGAAGAATTAAGAACGTCCAAAAAAATGGTAATGTGGTTAGAGAGGGATATAGGGTTTTCTAAGCTGGTCTATCTAATTAAAGGCTTACCATACTCTACTTACTTCGGAGCAGCAGGTCCTTTCCAACTCTAGAGAAAGACTGGGAAGAAGGTACTTGGGGGAAGACTGCCAAAAGCTCTACGAGAATAACAACCCTAACGTGGTGGATTACAAAGACCTGACAGAGATGTCACCTCTAGGGCTACCACAACTATTCCAGAGGATTGTGCGCAAACTCAGGTAAACCCTAGTCTAGACACCAAGTCTACACTAACGCTTACTACTCTAATTACTGCAGATAACTAGAGCACTCAATACGAGCGGAGATCCAGTAAATAAAATAAAGCAAGAACTGAAATTAAATATAATACTTAGAAATAGGAAATGAAGAACCTAGAGATTACTTGAAGACGAACCAGATGCTGCACCAATACAATGTCGAGGAAGATCCGATAGATCTGGCTCCTCCTTAGCTCTCTCCTCCTCCTCTCTCTAATCCGATCTCTAATTACAACTAGATGAACTAGACAACTAGAACTAGAACTAGAAGAACTAGAACTAAATCTAATTCTAGATGAACTAGAAGAGATTCATCTAGAGGGACCTCTACTTCTACTTGAAACCCTAGTTTCTAATGTGGAGATGAATAATGAAGATGGAGATGACCTTCTGGGGGCACCTCCTGGCCTGCTTATATAGCCTGTTGTGGAGTAGGGGGCAAGGAATCGCCATGTCATCGATCCGCATCACGTTTACAACTCTCCGTTGGATCCTTTCATCGAATTTCAGAGAGCCGGAGGATCAAACCAACTTTAGGGACAGTGGAGATGCATCCTAGGAGGCGGTGGAAGAAGGTTCCAGAAGGCGGAGGCAAAACGGCCTCCATGGCCGACCGGCCGGTCGGTGGGCCCCACTGGTTGGTCTGGCCCAGTGGGCCCCGTGGCGGGCCGCCTCGTGGTGTCTTCTGGTGTCTTCTAGTTCCTTCTTTTGCAGATTTCGTTGTGAAATTAATATCTTTTCATCCGGGACTCTGAATATAGCAAATGATATGTCCATTTCGATCGTCTCGACGAGCTCTTCACAGTGGTGCACTCCAATTCATCACTTGAGATACTTTTATATGGTGAAATATTGATAACCCTGCAAAACAAGTGAGAACAACACAACTCCTGGAACTTGTTAAAATTAAACCCTACAACTATGCTTTATTGTTCATTTCCAATCATTCTATGCATTAGTTGATGGTATAATATTAGCATTAAGGATCGTCAACAGAGGTGCAGCTGTTAACTTGATGTCGTACGCCAACTTTAGAAAACTTGGAAAGACTGCAGAAGACTTGACTCAAACCGATATGAGGTTGACAGACTTTGCTGGGAATGTATCTGCTACTTTAGGTGTTGTATGTGTTGAGTTAACCGTTGGCAACAAGAGTTTGCTGACTACTTTCTTTGTTGTTGATGCAAAAGGCTCATACAGCATGCTTCTTGGAAGAGATTGGATCCACGCTAACTGTTGTGTTCCATCTACAATGCACTAAAATGTGATACAGTGGATCGGAGACATTGTAGAAGTGGTACCAGCCGATTTAACTGTGAGCATTGCTTACTCCGGTCCTAATGATTGGAATTTCGATAATGTGGAGTGCTTCTCTGGGAAAGTTCATGAAGAAGGTTTCATCAAGATGTTTGATGATGGCCAGCAAGATGTAGATCAATAGGGACATAGTTTGTATTGTCCCTGTACAAATAAAAATTAGTAAAAGCATTAGAAATTGCAGCTCTCAACTGCCACATAAATTGCTGTGAGGATCTGCTGCTCCCAAAAAAAATGTGAAGGGGGAGGATCTGAGGAGGAGCCTTGGGACAAAGGAGGAGAAAAGGATGAATTACCATCAGATCCAGCTGCCGAGCCTTGCCGCCGCCACGGCCACATAGATACCTAGGGTTTCCCAAGCAGAAGAGAACACGCTCACCATGAGGTGCTGAGGAGGCCCCACGGAGGATGGGGGTGAGGGAGGGGGTCGTGGAGCCTGTTGACACTCATTATCTATCAAAATTAAAGGATAAATAAATATAAAAAGGGCATGAACTCAATCACCAATAAAGGTTTAGGGTTTTAATTGACAATATTCCATGAGTTTTGGTGAATTGTGATTCTGCAGGGACTAAACAGGAAAACCAGCACCGATTACTTCCACTAGAAGGAAACCGATGGAAGATTACAGAACCGGCACATCAGGAATACTCCAGAGGGACCTAGAGGACACTAGAGGACACCATGAGGCGGGGCACCCCGAGAGGCCGTCAGGTGGGACTGACCGGTGAAGGACCGAGAAAGCACTAGCAAGGCGACCAGAGGGGGGGGGGGGTGAATGGGAGCTCAAAAATTTCTCTCGAAACTTTGGCCAAATGTCCCAAAATTAACCCCCGAAAGCTACGACCGAAACCATGATGCCCACGACCCTTGGAAGAGAGTGGATGATCCCAAGGATCACAGCGAGGCACCACAAAGCGATAGCAAACCAAAAGCCAAAAGCTCCGGCTCAAGTTCACCCCTTGAAAACCGAGTCCCGAACGTAGATTGGAGGCTACGTCGAGAAATCCCTAAACACCGATGCTAACAAGTAGCAAAGATACTTAGAAATGTTTCTTGGTTAACTATAGGGCCAAACGAGAAGTCCGAAAACCAAGCGGAAAAGTCAGGAGGGCAAACACACTAAAAATCACCCTTCAGCAGGGTCCCGGACTGTCCGCCAGTACGGTCCCGGACTGTCCGGCTCAACTGCGGACTGTCCGCGAGGAAGGCCCGGACTGTCCGCCGGCAAAACACGCCAAACAGCACACTTGCTGAAGTCCCCTGCTCGACTCCCGGACTGTCCGCCAATACCAACGGCGGACTGTCTGCCGGTCAAAAGAGCAAAACAGCAACGATGCTGAAACACCTCTGGACAGTCCCGGACTGTCCGCGAGTTGCAACGGCGGACTGTCCACCGGTCAATGAACAGAAACCTGTCCGAAGAACACAGCCACTGATCTGGCCGAATCCCCGACGCGCGGACTGTCCGCCGGTCAAACCGCGGACCGTCCGCGAGTGCGCAGAGAGGGCGATTTCAGTCGCCTTCTCCCAAAAACTCTCCAAATTCGATCCAAATCAAGATCCCATGTTCCCAAACTTGGAGAGGATGATCACGGAGTAGTTAGGAGACTATCCCCAAGAAATCATCCGCTCAAATCGAGTCAATCACCGGGAAATCGAAAGGGAAGGTGTATGAACCGAAAAAGCGCCACGAAAACGAAATCAAGCCGATCTACTTGTTCGTGAGGAGTTAGATAAATTCCTTCGGTGGAAATGATCTCCTCACCAAGATGAACAAGTTGATTCAAACGGATTTCGCAAAGACGCAATGGAGAGGGAGATCGAGTGACGGGAAATTCGTGAGAAAACGAAGAACACGAACAAAACGCGAATCGACACCACGAATTTCAGACACAAATCGTCCCCACGAGGAGACAACGGGATTACGGTCCCGTTTCCTCAAAATCTCCAGCACACAGATGAACTGCGGATCTCAGTAGCTACAGCAGGGAATGGGAAGGCAGGAAACCCTAGAATGAAAATAGCAAATGACTGAGATAGGATGGGAGGAGGGTGTCTCCCTCTACTTATCCTAATTCTTATTCCTACTCTACCTCTCACTAATTACAGAGCGAACCAGCTAAACCCTAGGGTTATTCTGGACCAAATCAAGGTAGCTGGTGATCCGACGGCCACGCCCGCACAACTCGTAGCGTTGCCTCGACGCAACCTCCCGATTGCCGCCACGTGCCGCCATCGGCCCGGACGTCCACCTCATGAACTCCGCCGCTGGTTTTGTGGCCCAAACCAGCAAACCGTCCGCCCCGAGTTTTGTGGCCCAAACTCGAAAACCCAGCAGCGCCCAAGTTTTGAGGCCCAAACCTGGAAACCGTCCTCAGCCCGAGTTTTGTGGCCAAACTCGGAAACCATCCGTGCCCAGGTTTTGAGGCCCAAACCTGGAAACCGTCCACCCGATGGTTTTTCCCTGGCTCTACCACCAAACCGGAGCTGTAGAGGGGATGCACCGCCTGTGCACCCCGTCCACCAACACGTGTCCCCAAGTCCTCGACTTAGGCAACACATGACCGCAAGTCTTCGCTCATCGCTGTCCCAGGCTGCCAGCCACCATAGCTGATCCTCGGGCCACCGGTCCCTCAGTCCAAGCCTCACGTCCGCCCTTCGCCACTCTCAGTCCATCAGCACGACACGTCTCTACTTGACCTTCACCTTGCCTTTGATCACTGTATCCGTGCTCGACACCTGCACAACACAAGCCGAAGAACATGCGCATCATCCCAGTTGACAATCACTCATCACTCAGAGACTCGGCATACACCCATGTATCCGCAATCTCCCCCTTGATGAGTGCATTGTCAACTACCAACACAAATCATAATGGAAATAGAAAGAAAAGAAGGAGAAGAGAGAACTCGTCCAAATGACCCAAAAGCATAGCAAAGCCGAAGAAGGTCAAGTGGAAAGAGCAAGACAACTTGGTCCCCAAAGACATGGGCAACGGCTCGACGCGACCAAGCAAAGCAAAGCTAGCCCTCAAGAAGAGGTAGAACAGGCTCAACACCGCTAGCAAATACCAATTGAGAAACTTCAGAAAAAGAGCTTGACATCAATTGAAAAATCAAAGCAAATGCTAGTCCCTCAAGATAGAGGCAGAGAGGCCCAACACAACTAGCACGAAAGCTCGATACCAAAACCTCACGGTCAACAAGAAAAAAAACTCCCCCTCGAATAGTGCACACAACCAGGAAGACTCCCCCTTAGTCCAACTCTGAAAGCACAAGATTTGAAAACCCCCTTAGTTGAACACGAGAGCATATGATTTGCAATAACTCTCCCCCTTAGTTGAAAATGCACTTATCAAAGAAAAGGAACCAAAGGCAAATTTTCTCCCCCTCAGAAAATGTACCATCAAAAAGTGTCAACAAGAGAAGTTCTCCCCCTTCCAACATGCATATGAGTCAAAATGCAAGTTAGCAGCTTCAGGAATATAGGCAAGAGAATGCAAAGATGCTCTAAATAGTATAGCTCGAAGGACTCACTGGAAAGCATACAAGCTAGCGAAGGCTCAAAATGATCACCAAATATGAAGTATGAACATATGAGCAAATGAGCAGTTTTTAGCCAAAAAGGTATTCACCATCAAAATAGCACAAGACATGTATAGACAGGAATCAGACAAGTGCTAAACATATATACAAGGTGAACTACCCCTAGCAAAGTTCAATCATCATGCTGATACCAATTGAAGCATATACTTGTGATTTCAAATTTTAATCGGAGTTGCAGCGGTGAAATTACACAAGTTTAAAGTTCAGCACGTGATTGCAAGAGGTTTAAAGCTTGTCATTGCCTAACTTTCCAACTGTGCGAAGCCTATGCAGAAGCAATCAGAAGCTTAAGGCTACACTTTCGGTCTTACACTACACAGCTCAAGTTTAACTCAAAGTGCAATGAGAAACAGTCTCGAAACTGTGATGTGCTGACAAGCAATCCCATCTCGATCTTTCCAATTCACTTAACTTGGTTCAGATTTTAAACAAAATGTGAACATACCAAGCAAGTGACAGACTCAGAACTAGAGACATAGCAACCTAGCATATATGAAAAGCACGAGTGAACTCAACACATCCTACACATGGTAGTTGCATATCTCAATGGTGAACATTTTCAGATTTTAAGTTCATTAAGCAGGTTCACCATTTAAAAATAGCTCATCTCATAACATGTGTCAGTGATCAGAAAGAGCATAAGCTACAAGCATCAACAAAGCATCGGAGCATACTAAACAGAGCATAGTTACATTCTAAAGAGTATATACATGAAGCTCAGAATGTAATAGCGTATGCTGAAAAAGATGCAAAAGAAAAAGCAAAGACAAACGAAAAAGAGTCAGTCTGTGATACAAGAACCAAAATGTTTCCCCCATCTAAAAGGGGAAACACACACCAAGCTCACCTCTCAACCTATTGAAGGTTGATTGGTCCAAAGGCTTGGTGAAAATATCAGCCAACTGATGATGAGTATCGACATGGCGAAGGTCGATATCACCCTTCTCATAGTGGTCTCGCAGAAAATGAAAGCGCCAATCAATGTGTTTGGTCTTCGAGTGAAGCACGGGGTTCTTAGCGACGCTAATTGCACTCGTGCTGTCACAAAGCAAAGGAACGCGAGAAAAGCTCAGACCAAAATCACGCAAAGTGGCCATCATCCAGAGTAACTGGGAACAGCAGCTAGCCGCAGCAACATACTCAGCCTCCGTGGTAGACTGGGCGACACTAGACTGCTTGCGAGAAGACCACGATACAAGAGAAGAACCAATAAACTGGCAAGTCCCAGAAGTGGACTTGCGCTCAATCCGGCAACCAGCAAAATCGGCATCGGAATAACCACAAAGGGAAAGGGTGGAGGAAGCAGAATACCAAATCCCAAATTCTGGAGTGAAGGATAAGTACCTCATAATGCGTTTGACCGCCTGACGGTGCGAAGTGCGCGGCGACGACTGAAAGCGCGCGCACAGGCACACCGCGAACTGGATGTCCGGACGTGTCGCCGTCAGGTAGAGGAGCGACTAGATCATACTCTGGTACTCCTTCTGATCCACTGCTTCTCCCTCCTTGTCCGCATCCAGGGCCGTCGTGGTCGACATGGGTGTTGGAAGAGGCTTGGCCTCACCCATATCGAACTTCTTCAGAATGTCCCGGGTATACTTGCCCTGGTGCACGAACGTTCCCTCCCGAGACTGCTTGATTTGCAGTCCAAGAAAAATGTCAACTCGCCCATCATGCTCATCTCAAATTCCCTGCTCATAGTATCTGCAAACTTGGCAACCAAAGCGTGAGAAGAACCACCGAAAATGATATCATCCACGTAAATTTGGACCAAGAGAGTATCAGTGCCTTGCTTGAGGAGAAAGAGCGTTTTATCTACACATCCCATTTTAAAACCCTTAGCAAGCAAAAAGGTTTTGAACCTATCATACCAGGCTCTAGGGGCTTGTTTCAAACCATACAAAGCTTTGTGAAGTTTAAAGACATAGTTTGGAAACTTGGGATTTTCGAAACCGGGGGGTTGTCTAACATATACCTCCTCTAATATGTAGCCGTTTAAGAAGGCACTCTTGACATCCATTTGAAAAAGTTTAAAACCTTTGGATGCAGCAAAAGCCAAGAGTATCCTAATAGCCTCCAAACGAGCTACAGGAGCAAATGTCTCCTCATAGTCTATCCCCTCCTTCTGACTATATCCCTGGGCTACGAGTCTGGCCTTGTTTCTCACAACATGGCCATCTTCTCCTTGTTTGTTTTTGAAAACCCATTTTGTCCCAATTGGATGACACTCAGAAGGTGGAGACACTAGAACCCAAACCCGATTTCTCTCAAAGTTTTCTAACTCCTCATGCATGGCATTGACCCAATCCAAATCCGTCAATGCGTGTCCAACATCCCGTGGTTCAAAATCAGCAACAAAAGCAGAATGAGCAAAGTGAGAGATTTGCCTTGATCGGGTGATGCGTTCGTCGATGCTGCCGATCATCTGCTGAGGCGGGTGCTGGCGCTGAATGTGTCGTGGAGCCTCCCTTGCCGAAGTGGCCTCCGTCTCAACAGCAGCTGGTGCCTCCTCGGGTACAAAGGGTACCGTTTGAGGTGGCCGATCCCACGGCCCCCAGGAAAGAAGAGGTGTCGGGGCCGTGAGTCGTCGTAGAAGCCGCTCTTGGCGGCACACCAAGTGGAGGCGATGCTGGGTCACCCATGCCTTCAGCATCCTCGTCCTCATCATCGAAAAGAGGCTCACCAACCTCATGATCACCTGCATGCTCAAAACGAGAAGAAGGACAAACCATGGTCTCATCGAAGGTGACATCGGATGTCTCCATGACTCGGTTAGTATCAAGGTTAAGTACACGATATGCGCGAGTATGAGTGCCATAACCCAAAAACACACCGTCAGAAGAACGAGACTCAAATTTGTCCAGGTTGCCTTTCTTCAATATAAAACAGTGGCAACCAAAGACTCTAAAATAACTCACCGTGGACTGTCTACCAAAACGCAACTCATAAGAAGTCTTTTTCAAGAACGCTCTCAGAAAAATGCGATTGGAAATATAGCATGCAGTGTTCATAGCTTCGGCCCAATATCGCCTAGGAGTCCTATGCTCATCGAGCATCATCCTGGCCATCTCTACAAGGGTCCGATTCTTCCTCTCTACAACACCATTTTGGGGCGGTATGTAGGGGGAAGAGAACTGATGCTCCAAACCCAAAGAGTTACAAAACTTCTCAAAATCCGAATTCTTGAATTCAGAACCATTATCACTACGAATTGCTCGCACTGAGTTCAAAGGGAACTCATTCTGAAGACGTAAAATCAGATTGCGAGCAAGGGAGAAAGTCTCGGTCTTCTCAGCTAAAAAGAAGACCCACGAATATCTCGAAAAATCGTCGACAACAACAAGCACATACCACTCCCCCCCAATCGAGCTCACCCGAGCTGGACCAACAAGGTCCATGTGCAAAAGCTCTCCAGGGCGCTTAGTCATGACCTGAGTCACTGGATGGTGGGGAGCGGCAACCATCTTCCCATGTCTACAAGAATAGCAAACAAGATCCTTCTCCATCGACAACTTGGGCAATCCTCAGATTAAGCCAAGTGAGCTAAGTCTTGCAAGGAAGTTAAAGCTCAGGTGACCAAGTCTCCTATGCCACTTTCAAAGATCAGAGGAGGAAGGTCCAGCCAAAAGACATCGAGAAATTCCAAACGACTCCGAGAAATCCACACGAAAGACTTTTCCAAAGGGCGAAATCACACAAACAAGATTGCCCTGAGGATCCAAAATACGACTGAGATTCGGCTTAAAACGAATCTCATAGTCATCGTCAAAGAGTTGCGAAACAGAAAGAAGGTTAAAATGCAGGTTAGAAACAAGAGCAACATCGCGCAACACAAAGTGCTCATTAACCCGCACCGACCCACGAGACAGCACCTTACCTTTGCTGTTGTTGCCGAAGGTAATATACTCCTTTCCGGCGACCGGACTAAGACTGGAGAACCACTTGGCGTTTCCGATCATGTGCCTCGAACACCCGGAATCCACTAACCAAACGTTCTCCAATCGTTTTACCTACATCAATAAAAAGACATAGGGTGAGCATATGGGCCAACACTGGGGTTAGTGAAGTAAGGGAAATACCAGTGTTGGGCTGGCTGCTCAAAAGAACGGTTAGCAGAAAAACCATTCCTAGCATGCCTACGAGGGAAGCGATCACCACGTTGAGGAAAACGTGGTCCGCTAAGGGAAGAGCGTCCATCGCGATACTCAAAACGCGGTGGGGGGAAACGCTCAACAAAGCCTCCGCCACGGGGTCCATAGCCTACAATTGCAGGCTCCCGCCGGGCACGTCCTCTCCACTGCCTGGGCCTAGGAACTTGAGGTTCTGGACCTCTGGGCCTAGCAGCATGCCTCGGAGCTCTCCTCTGAACGTTCGGCACATGTACATCATGGAAAGGATGGTACATGTCCGGGTTGTTCATTTCCCTAGCACGGCGCGCCTCTCTCTTGCGCTGAAAACAGAACTCACTCAAGTGTCCATCTCTCCCACAGTGCTCACAGTGGTACCTCACCGCTCTCAAATGGGGTTGTTGGTACTCACGGCTGTGGGTGTGGATCACCTTGCCCTTCTGTGGCAAAAGCTCCTCCTGGATAGGTGGCATTGTATCCAGCTTGTTCTTTAGGTGGTTGGGTTTGGGATGCCACACTTGGTTCTTGGGTGGAGCTCTCGGAGGTTCCTCAAACACCCCATCCTTAGTGTTAGGCTTGAGAGGCTCTTTGGGTGGAAGCTTGGTAAGTTTGGGAGTAATGGTGGAGTTGGGCTTCTCACTTGGGTTCAGACCACTCGACTCTCCAATCTTCCCAAAAGCAGACACATCAACACCCGGAGCAAAGCTTACACCTGGACCTCCAGCAGCTCGCTTGAATTGGGAGATCATCATCCCGAGCTGCGGCTCACCACTAGACACCCATGACAAGATGGTCCGAAGGTATGTGTTTTCCTCCTCGGTTTGCATCTTGCCATGCTTCACATTGGCAATCTCCATCTCCAAACCCTCGCACAAAGAGCACCTAGCCATACAAGTGCTACCCGAGCTGGCCTTCTCAAGAGACTCAATCTTGGCAATCTTCTCTGCCAACTCGGTTTGCAAGCCTGGACAGGTCTTGCAAGCACCCAACAACAAGGGTCTAGCACGGAGCTCATCCATCTCTCCTACCAACACAGCATACTTGCTTCTCAAAGTGAGAAGATCAGTCATGTGTGTGGTGCACATCTCACACTCCATCTCCTCGGACACGACCACGGTGGACTTAGCAAACTCAAGCTCTCTCACCGTGTCCTCCCACTTCTGCCTAAACTCCTTGCGCTCTCTAGCAGCACGCCTAAGCAGCTTGTCTTGACTAAGAAGCACGGCAGTAAGTCTCTCAACCTCAGCAGAAAGCTCATCGAAGGTCTGGGATACCTGGGAGGTGTCGTCGTCGTCGTCGTTCCGAGGGGAGTCCACCAGCTCGCCGTCAAGGGCCATGGTGCAGAAGCCATCGTCATCGGCGAAGAAGCAGAGGCCGTTCAGCTTGTCCTCGATCCTCTTCTTCTTCTCGGACTCGTCATCGCTTGAGCAAGCGAAGTCGTCATCCGAGCCGTCGACGTCGCTGAGCGTGGCGAAGAACGCACGCTGCTCAGCCTGGGCCTTCTCCAAGTACTTCTTCTTGATGTACTCCTTGTCGAAGCCGCCCCTCCGCTTGTGCCTTGCGGGGACGTACTTCTCCTTGCACTTGCCGGAGTCGTACTTTGGCCCATGGTCGCCCTTCCCAGAAGTGTGCTTCTTCTTGGGACAGTTGGCGATGAAGTGGTCGGGGTCGCCGCACTCATAGCATCCTGAGCGTCCTCCTCCGCGGCGACGATTCATGCGGTTGTTGTGAAACCGCGAGAACCGGTTGACGAGCAAGGCTAGCTCGTCATCCCCCAAAAGCTCAAGCTGGTCCTCTGTAATAGAAAAGAGAGAAGAGAGTACAAATCCTCCAGAGGGGTTAGCAGAAGAGCCATAAACCAAAGCCATTGACGGGCCAGAAGGATTTTCATAAGAAGCCCTCGCCATGGCGTCAATCTCACTGGACTTGAGCTTACTAAAGAGCTCGTCGCACGTGAGGGTCTCATAGTTAGGTGATTCGATGATTGCCTGAACTTTGGAGTCCCACACCGACCGATCAAGAGTATGCAAAAGCTTCAAAGCTCTCTCATGATCGTCGAAAGGCAACAGCTCCTTGTTAGCCCTCATCCTGTTGACAATCACCTGAAAGCGAGCGAATAAACTTTCTATGCTCTCGCCAGGCATATGTCAAAAGTTCTCATACTCTCGCTTGAACGACTCGTAGAGACTGGTTTTGACTTGAGAGGTTCCCTCATGGAAACGCATGAGGGTAGCCCAAATCTCCCGAGCCGTAGCGAGGTGAGAAACGCGATCAAACTCACTCATGCTCAAACATGAGAAAAGAGCATTACGGTCTCGGCTATTGACATCGTGCTCATTGATCTGAAGCTGAGAGACACGAGCAGCCAAGACCACGTAATTGGCAGAGTTGCAAATATCCCAAATAGAAGCACCCAAACTCTGCAGATAGGCCGACATGCGTATCTTCCAATACGCATAGTTCGTCCCATCGAAAAACGGCGGTTTGCCCACGCCGCGATCCATGTCGCCTTCTGTGGATCTGGAACCGGCTAAGGTGGAAGATCCTTAACCTGCTCCGATACCAATTGAAGGACCGAGAAAGCACTAGCAAGGCGACCAGAGGGGGGTGAATGGGAGCTCAAAAATTTCTCTCGAAACTTTGGCCAAATGTCCCAAAATCAACCCCCGAAAGCTACGACCGAAACCGTGATGCCCACGACCCTTGGAAGAGAGTGGATGATCCCAAGGATCACAGCGAGGCACCACAAAGCGATAGCAAACCAAAAGCCAAAAGCTCCGGCTCAAGTTCACCCCTTGAAAACCGAGTCCTGAACGTAGATTGGAGGCTACGTCGAGAAATCCCTAAACACCGATGCTAACAAGTAGCAAAGATACTTAGAAATGTTTCTTGGTTAACTATAGGGCCAAACGAGAAGTCCGAAAACCAAGCGGAAAAGCCGGGAGGGCAAACGCACTAAAAATCACCCTTCAGCAGGGTCCCGGACTGTCCGCCAGTACGGTCCCGGACTGTCCGGCTCAAATGCGGACTGTCCGCAAGGAAGGCCCGGACTGTCCGCCGGCAAAACACGCCAAACAGCACACTTGCTGAAGTCCCCTGCTCGACTCCCGGACTGTCCGCCAATACCAACGGCGGACTGTCCGCCGGTCAAAAGAGCAAAACAACAACGATGCTGAAACACCTCTGGACAGTCCCGGACTGTCCGCGAGTTGCAACGGCGGACTGTCCGCCGGTCAATGAACAGAAACCTGTCCGAAGAACACAGCCACTGATCTGGCCGAATCCCCGACGCGCGGACTGTCCGCCGGTCAAACCGCGGACTGTCCGCGAGTGCGCAGAGAGGGCGATTTCAGTCGCCTTCTCCCAAAAACTCTCCAAATTCGATCCAAATCAAGATCCCATGTTCCCAAACTTGGAGAGGATGATCACAGAGTAGTTAGGAGACTATCCCCAAGAAATCATCCGCTCAAATCGAGTCAATCACCGGGAAATCGAAAGGGAAGGTGTATGAACCGAAAAAGCGCCACGAAAATGAAATCAGGCCGATCTACTTGTTCGTGAGTTAGATAAATTCCTTCGGTGGAAATGATCTCCTCACCAAGATGAACAAGTTGATTCAAACGGATTTCGCAAAGATGCAACGGAGAGGGAGATCGAGTGACGGGAAATTTGTGAGAAAACGAAGAACACGAAGAACACGAACAAAACGCGAATCGACACCACGAATTTTAGACACAAATCGTCCCCACGAGGAGACAACGGGATTACGGTCCCGTTTCCTCAAAATCTCCAGTACACAGATGAACTGCGGATCTCAGTAGCTACAGCAGGGAATGGGAAGGCAGGAAACCCTAGAATGAAAATAGCAAATGACTGAGATAGGATGGGAGGAGGGTGTCTCCCTCTACTTATCCTAATTCTTATTCCTACTCTACCCCTCACTAATTACAGAGCGAACCAGCTAAACCCTAGGGTTATTCTGGACCAACTCAAGGTAGCTGGTGATCCGACGGCCACGCCCGCACAACTCGTAGCGTTGCCTCGACGCAACCTCCCGATTGCCGCCACGTGCCGCCATCACCCCGGACGTCCACCTCGTGAACTCCGCCGCTGGTTTTGTGGCCCAAACCAGCAAACCGTCCGCCCCGAGTTTTGTGGCCCAAACTCGAAAACCCAGTAGCGCCTAGGTTTTGAGGCCCAAACCTGGAAACCGTCCTCAGCCCGAGTTTTGTGGCCAAACTCAGAAACCATCCGCGCCCAGGTTTTGAGGCCCAAACCTGGAAACCGTCCACCCGATGGTTTTTCCCTGGCTCTACCACCAAACCGGAGCTGTAGAGGGGATGCACCGCCCGTGCACCCCGTCCACTGACACGTGTCCCCAAGTCCTCGACTTAGGCAACACATGACCGTAAGTCTTCGCTCGTCGCTGTCCTAGGCTGCCAGCCACCACAGCTGATCCTCGGGCCACCGGTCCCTTTGTCCAAGCCTCACGTCCGCCCTTCGCCACTCTCGGTCCATCGGCACGGCACGTCTCTACTTGACCTTCACCTTGCCTTTGATCACTGTATCCGTGCTCGACACCTACACAACACAAGCCAAAGAACATGCGCATCATCCCAGTTGACAATCACTCATCACTCAGAGACTCGGCATACACCCATGTATCCGCAACCGGTCCCACCCTAGGACCGGTCGGTCACCTCCTGGGCTCGATGGCCTCCGTCTTCTGGAACCTTCCTCCACCGCTTATGAGGATGAATCTCCACCCTACGTGAAGTTGGTTTGATCCAAGGGCCACGGTTCCTCGCCTAGGGCTATATAACCAGACCCCAGACCCCCCTCTCCATCATCATCAGATCTCAAGTCATTAGAAGAGGAGGATCAATTAGAAACCCTAATTTCCTTAGAGCCACATCAACTTAGGCGGCTAGATAGAATTAGAATTAGAAGAGGAAAGCTTCGCTTGGATTCTGGATCTAGTCGCGAGAAGGCTCGGTAAACCCAAGATCTTCTCTCTTGTATCAACATTATGGATCTAATTATGTTTCTAGTTCATAATTGTTCTTCTAGTTCTTCATTGTTCATGTTCATCTTCTTGTTCTAGTTCATCATATAGTTCATCTTCTAGTTCTTAATCTAGTTCTAGTTCGTGTTCTAGTTCATCATACTGTTCATCATTGTGTGCTAGTCCATAGTCTAGTTCATAATAGTTTAGATATAATTGATATGACTAAGACATTAATTACTACATTCTTAATTATACTACTTGTAGTATGCTTTGATTATATATTTGGCATAGATAGATTATCATCATGTTTATACTCATGTTCGTATAGCGCTCATCTTAAAGTACAATTGTGGATACATGGGTGTATGCCGAGTCTCGGAGTGATGAGTGATTGTCAACGGGTTTGATCGCATGTTCTTTGGCTTGTGTTGTGCAGGTGTCGAGCACGGAGATAGTGATCGAGGGCAAGGTGAAGGTCAAGTAGAGACGTGCCGTGCCGATGGACCGGGAGCGGTGAAGGGCGGACGCGAGGCTTGGACTGAGGGACCGGTGGCCTGAGGATCAGCTGTGGTGGCTGACAGCCTGGACAGCGACGAGTGGAGACTTGCGGGGCATGGTGTTGCTCGGGTCGAGGACCTGGGGACACGTGTCGGTGGACGGGGTGCACGGGCGGTGCATCCCCTCTACAACTCTGGTTTGGTGGTTGAGCCACAGAAAAACCACCGGGTGGACGGTTTCTGAGTTTGGGCCACAAAACTCGGGCGGATGGTTTCCAGGTTTGGGCCACAAAACCTAGGTGCTGCGGGTTTGCCGAGTTTGGGCCACAAAACTCTGGCTGAGGACGGTTTCCAGGTTTGGGCCTCAAAACCTGGGCGCTGGCGGGTTTCCTGGTTTCGGCCTCAAAACCAGGGGATGGACTTGGAGGCTGGTTTCCCGGTTTGGGCCTGAAAACCGGGGGTTGGCGTGAAAGCCTAGTTTCCCGGTTTCGGCCACAAAACCGGGGGTGCAGAGCGAGGGCGGCACGTGGCGACAATCGGGAGGTAGGTTGCGTCGAGGCAACTCTACGAGTTGTGCGGGCGTGGCCGTCGGATCACCACCTACTTCGAGTTGGTCCAGAATAACCCTAGGGTTTAGCTGGTTCGCTCTGTAATTAGAGAGGGGTAGAGTA
This sequence comes from Coix lacryma-jobi var. lacryma-jobi, assembly GCA_009763385.1. Taxonomy (NCBI): domain Eukaryota; kingdom Viridiplantae; phylum Streptophyta; class Magnoliopsida; order Poales; family Poaceae; genus Coix; species Coix lacryma-jobi. Next base: position 80,281,119 of record CM019830.1, read on the forward strand.
GGAATTAGAATTAGGATAAGTAGAGGGAGACACCCTCCTCCCATTCTATCTCAGTCATTTGCTCTTTGCTTTCTAGGGTTTCCTGCTCTCCCATCCCCTGTTGTAGCTACTGAGATCCGCAGAGAACCATAACTCTGTGTACTGAAGATTTTGAGGAAGTGAGGCCGTAACCTCACTGTTGTAGCATGTGGTAGCCACACGGTTGCAGATCGATGTGTTGATTCACGTTTTGGTTCGTGTTCTTCGCGTTCTTGTTTCTCCGTGTTTTTCCCGTCGCTCGATCTCTCTCTATACTGCGTCTTTGCGAAATCCGTTTGAATCATCTTGTTCGTTTAAGTGAGGAGGTCATTTCGACCAAAGGAATTCATCTAACTCCTCATGAACAAGTAGATCAGGTTGATTTCATTTTCGTGGCGCTTTTTTGGTTCATCCACCTTCCCCTTCGATTTTCCGTTGATTGAGTCGATTTGAGCGGATGATTTCTTGGGGATAGTCTCCTAACTACCTCGTGATCATCCTTCTCTTGGGTCTGTGCGGGTTAATGAGCACTTTGTGTTGCGCGATGTTGCTCTTGTTTCTAACCTGCATTTTAACCTTCTTTCTGTTTCGCAACTTTTTGATGATGACTATGAGATTCGTTTTAAACCGAATCTCAGTCGCATTCTAGATCCTCAGGGCAATCTTGTATGTTTGATTTCACCCTTTGGGAAAGTCTTTCACGTGAATTTCTCAGAGTCGTTTGGTATTTCCCGCTGTCTTTTGGCTAGTCCTTCCTCCTCTGATCTTTGGAAGTGGCATAGGAGGCTCGGTCACTTAAGCTTTGACTTGCTTGCAAGACTTAGCTCACTTGGCCTAATCCGAGGATTGCCCAAGCTGTCGATGGAGAAGGATCTTGTTTGCCATTCTTGTAGACATGGAAAGATGGTTGCCGCTCCCCACCATCCAGTGACTAAGGTCATGACACAGCGCCCTGGAGAGCTTTTACACATGGACCTTGTTGGTCCGGCTGGGGTGAGCTCGGTTGGGGGGAAGTGGTATGTTTTGGTCATTGTTGATGATTTTTCGAGATATTCGTGGGTCTTCTTTTTGACGGAGAAGACTGAGACTTTCTCTTTTGCTCGCAATCTGATTTTGCGTCTTCAGAATGAGTTCCCTATGAACTCGATGCGAGCTATTAGGAGTGATAATGGTTCCGAATTCAAGAATTCGGATTTTGAGAAGTTTTGTGACTCTTTGGGTTTGGAGCATCAGTTTTCTTCTCCCTACACACTGCCCCAAAATGGTGTTATAGAGAGGAAGAATCGGACCCTTGTTGAGATGGCTAGGACGATGCTCGATGAGCATAGGACTCCTAGGCGATATTGGGCCGAAGCTATGAACACTGCATGCTATATTTCCAATCGCATTTTTCTGAGAGCTTTCTTGAAAAAGACTTCTTATGAGTTGCGTTTTGGTAGACAACCCAAGGTGAGTTATTTTAGAGTCTTTGGTTGCCATTGTTTTATATTGAAAAAAGGCAACCTGGACAAATTTGAGTCTCGTTCTTCTGACGGTGTATTTTTGGGTTATGGCACTCACACTCGTGCATATCGTGTACTTAACCTTGATACTAATCGAGTCATGGAGACATCTGATGTCACCTTCGACGAGTCCATGGTTTGTCCTTCTTCTCGTTTTGAGCGTGCAGGTGATCATGAGGTTGGTGAACCTCTTTTCGATGATGAGGACGAGGATGCTGAAGGCTTGGGTGACCCAGCATTGCCTCCACCTGCTGTGCCGCAAAGAGAGGCTTCTACGACGACTCACGGCCCCGATACTTCTTCTTCCTGGGGGCCGTGGGATCCGCCACCCCGAGCGGTACCTTTTGTACCCGGGGAGGCACCAGCTGCTGTTGAGGGGGAGATCACATCTGCTCGGGAGGCGCCACGACACATCCAGCGCCAGCACCTGCCTCAACAGATGATCGGCAGCATCGACGAACGTGTCACTCGGTCCAGGTCACAGCAAATCTCTCACTTTGCTCATTCTGCATTTGTTGCTGATTTTGAACCCCGAGATGTTGGACACGCTTTGACGGATCCTGATTGGGTCAATGCCATGCATGAGGAGTTAGAAAATTTTGAGCGAAATCGGGTTTGGGTTCTAGTTCCACCTCCTCCAGACTGTAAGCCTGTTGGGACAAAATGGGTTTTCAAAAACAAACAAGGAGAGGATGGCCACATTGTGAGGAACAAAGCGCGTCTTGTGGCCAAGGGTTATAGTCAGAAGGAGGGGATAGACTATGAGGAGACTTTTGCTCCTGTAGCTCGTTTGGAGGCCATTAGGATACTCTTAGCTTTTGCTGCATCCAAAGTGTTTAAACTTTTTCAAATGGATGTCAAGAGTGCCTTCTTAAACGGCTACATAGAAGAGGAAGTTTATGTTGAGCAACTGTGGATACATGGGTGTATGCCGAGTCTCGGAGTGATGAGTGATTGTCAACGGGTTTGATCGCAGGTTCTTTGGCTTGTGTTGTGCAGGTGTCGAGCATGGAGACAGTGATCGAGGGCAAGGTGAAGGTCAAGTAGAGACGTACAGTGCCGATGGACCGGGAGCGGTGAAGGGCGGACGTGAGGCTTGGACTGAGGGACCGGTGGCCTAAGGATCAACTGTGGTGGCTGGCAGCCTGGGACAGCGACGAGCGAAGACTTGTGGGGCATGGTGTTGCTCGGGTCGAGGACCTGGGGACACGTGTCGGTGGACGGGGTGCACGGGTGGTGCATCTCCTCTACAGCTCCGGTTTGGTGGTTGAGCCACAGAAAAACCACCGGGTTGACGGTTTTCGAGTTTGGGCCACAAAACTCGGGCGGACGGTTTCCAGGTTTGGGCCACAAAACCTGGGCGTGCGGCGGGTTTCCGAGTTTGGGCCACAAAACTCGGGCTGAGGACGGTTTCCAGGTTTGGGCCTCAAAACCTGGGCGCTGGCGGGTTTCCTGGTTTCGGCCACAAAACCAGGGGATGGACTTGGAGGCTGGTTTCCCGGTTTGGGCCTCAAAACCGGGGGTTGGCGTGAAAGCCTGGTTTCCCGGTTTTGGCCACAAAACTGGGGGTGCGGCGTCCGGGAAAAGGACAGGCAGAGCGGTGGCGGCACGTGGCGGCAATCGGGAGGTTGCGTCGAGGCAACGCTACGAGTTGTGCGGGCGTGGCCGTCGGATCACCACCTACCACAAGTTGGTCCAGAATAACCTTAGGGTTTAGTTGGTTCGCTCTGTAATTAGAGAGGGGTAGAGTAGAAATTAGAATTAGGATAAGTAGAGGGAGACACCCTCCTCCCCATCTATCTCAGTCATTTGCTCTTTGCCTTCTAGGTTTTCCTGCTCTCCCATTCCCTGCTGTAGCTAGCTGAGATCCGCAGAGAACCATACCTCTATGTACTGAAGATTTTGAGGAAGTGAGGCCGTAACCTCACTGTTGTAGCGTGTGGTAGCCACACGGTTGCAGATCGATGACTTGATTCGCGTTTTGTTCGTGTTCTTCGTTTCTCCGCGATTTTCCCGTCACTCGATCTCCCTCTCTAGTGCGTCTTTGCGAAATCCGTTTGAATCATCTTGTTCATTTTTGAAAGGAGATCATTTCCACTAAAGGAATTCATCCAACTCCTCATGAAAAAGTAGATCGGGTTGATTTCGTTTTCGTGGCGCTTTTTCGTTCAATCCTCCTCCCCTTTCTATTTCCCGGTGTTTGAGTTGATTTGAGCGGATGATTTCTTGGGGATAGTCTCCTAACTACCTCGTGATCATCTTCTCCATGTTTGGGAACGTGGGATTGAGTTTTGATTCGGATTTAAGAGGATTTGGGAGAGGGGCGACTGAAATCGCCCTCTCTGTTCATCCGCGGACAGTCCGCCGTTGGACCCGCGGACAGTCCGGGGGTCGGGCTCCAGCCAGACCAGTGGCTGCGGAGCTCGTACGGACAAGTCCACTTTGAACCGCGAACAGTCCGCCGTTGGGACTCGCGGACAGTCCGGGAGTCGTCCAGCAGCTGTTCAGCAACTCTGTTGTTTTGCTTTTTGACCGGCGGATAGTCCGCCGTTGGTTTTCACGGACAGTCCGGGAACTGTCCAGGGGACTTCAGCAGCACTGTGGTTTAGCTCTTCTGGCCGGCGGACAGTCCGCGACCTGAGCCCAGATAGTCCACCGTTGGGCAGACAGTCCCCGACCGTATTGCCGGACAGTCCGGGACCCTGCTGAAGCCTCCGGTTTAGTGCGTTTGCTCTCCCGGCTTTTCCTCTTGGTTTTTGGACTTCTCGTTTGGCCCTATAGTTAACCAAGGAACATCTCTAAGTATCTTTGCTACTTGTTAGCATCGGTATTTGGAGATTTCTCGACGTAGCCCTCAATCTACGTTCGGGACTCGGTTTTCAAGGGGCAAACTTGAGCCGGAGCTTTTGGCTTTTGGTTTGCCATCGCTTTGTGGTGCCTCGCTGTGATCCTAGGGATCATCCACCCTCTTTCAAGGGTCGTGGGCATCACGGTTTCGGTCGAAGCTTTTGGGGGTTGATTTTGGGACATTTGGCCAAAGTTTCAAGAGAAATTTTGTTGTCTCCCATTCACCCCCCCTCTAGTCGCCTTGCTATTGCATTCTCGGTCCTTCAATTGGTATTGGAGCGGGTTAAGGATCTTCCACCTTAGCCGGTTCTAGATCCACTGAAGGCGACATGGATCGCGGCGTGGGCAAACCGCCGTTTTTCGATGGGACGAACTATGCGTATTGAAAGATACGCATGTTGGCCTATCTCCAGAGCATGGGCTCTTCTGTCTGGGAGATTTGCAACAAGGCCGATTACGTTGTTCTGGCTACTCATGTCTCTCAGCTTCAGATCAATGAGCACGAGGCCAATAGCCGGGCACGTAACGCCTTGTTCTTCTGTTTGAGCATGTCCGAGTTTGATCGCGTTTCTCACCTCCCCGTGGCTCGTGAGATTTGGGCGACCCTCATGCGCTTCCATGAGGGAACCACTCAAGTCAAATCCCGTCTCTATGAGTCGCACAAGCGGGAGTATGAGAACTTTCGACATATGCCTGACGAGAGCATAGAGAGTTTATTCACTCGCTTTCAGGTTATTGTCAACAAGATGCGAGCTAACAAGGAGTTGTTGCCTTTCGACGATCATGAGAGAGCTTTAAAGCTTTTGCATACTCTCGATCGGTCGGTGTGGGACTCAAAGGTCTAGGCGATCATCGAATCGTCTAACTATGAGACCCTCACTTGCGACGAGCTCTTTAGTAAGCTCAAGTCTAGTGAGATTGACGCCATGTAGAGGGCTTCTTATGAGAATCCTTCTGGCCTGACTATGGCTTTGGTTTCTGGCTCTTCTGCTAACCCCTCTGGTGGCTTTGCACTTTCGTCTCTCTTTTCTGTCATAGAGGACCAGCTGGAGTCTTTGGGGGATGATGAGTTGGCTTTGCTTGCCAACCGGTTCTCGCGGTTCCACAACAACCGCATGAACCGTCGCCGCGGAGGAGGACGCTCGGGTTGTTTCGAGTGCGGCGACCCCGACCACTTCATCGCCAACTGCCCCAAGAAGAACAAGCATTCGGGGAAGGGCGATCACGGGCACAAGTACGACTCCGGCAAGCGCAAGGAGAAGCATGCCCCCGCAAGGCGCAAGCGGAGGGGCGGCTTCGACAAGGAGTACATCAAGAAGAAGTACTTGGAGAAGGCCCAGGCTGAGCAGCGTGCTTTCTTCGCCACGCTCAGCGACGTTGACGGCTCGGATGATGACTCCGCTTGCTCAAGCGACGACGAGTCCGAGAAGATGAAGAAGATCGAGGACAAGCTGAACGGCCTCTGCTTCTTCGCTGACAACGAGGGCTTTTGCACTATGGCCCTTGGCAAGGAGGTCGACAGCCAGCTGGAGGAGACCCCTCGGAACGACGACGACGACGACGACACCTCCCAGGTATCTCAGACCTTCGATGAGCTTTCTGCTGAGGTCGAGAGACTTACTGCTGCCTTGCTTAGTCAGGATAAGCTGCTTAGGAGTGCCGCTAGAGAATGCAAGGAGTTTAGGCAGAAGTGGGAGGACACGGTGAAGGAGTTGGAGTTTGCTAAATCCACCGTGGTCGTTTCTGAGGAGGTTGAGTGCGAGTCGTGCACCAAGCACATGACTGACCTTCTCACCTTGAGAGGTAAGTATACTGCTTTGGTTGGAGAGGTGGATGAGCTCCGGGCTAGGCCCCAGCTGTTGGGTGCGTGCAAGACCTATCCTGGCTTGCAAACTGAGTTGGCAGAGAAGAATGCCAAGATTGAGTCTCTTGAGAAGGCCAGCTCGGGTAGCACTTGTGTGGCTAGGTGTGCTTTGTGTGAGGGTTTGGAGATGGAGATTGCAAATGTGCAGCATGGCAAGATGCAAATCGAGGAAGAAAATACATACCTTCGGACCATCTTGTCATGGGTCTCTTGTAGTGAGCCGCAGCTCGGGATGATGATCTCCCAATTTAAGCGAGCTGCTGGAGGTACTGGTGTAGGTTTTGCTCTGGGTGTTGATCTTTCTGCTTTTGGGAAGATTGGAGAGTCGAGTGGTCTGAACCCATGTGAGCAGCCCAACTCCACCACTACTCCCAAACTTACCAAGCTTCCACCCAAAGAGCCTCTCAAGCCTACCACCAAGGATGGGGTGTTTGAAGAACCTCCACGAGCTCCACCCAAGAACCAGCAGTGGGCTCCCAAACCAAACCACCTCAAAAACAAGCTGGACACAATGCCACCTATCCAGGAGGAGCTTATGCCACAGAAGGGCAAAGTGATCCAAACCCACAACCGTGAGTACCCCTATGAGAGCGGTGAGGTACCATTGTGAGTACTGTGGGAGAGATGGACACTTGGGTGAGTTTTGCTTTAGGCGCAAGAGAGAGGAGTGTCGTGCCAAGGAGATGGACAATCCGGACATGTACCATCCTTTCCATGATGTGCATGTGCCGAACGTCCAGAGGAGAGCTGCTAGGCCTAGATGTGCAGCACCTCAAGGTCCTAGGCGTCAGAGAGGAGGTGCCCAACGGGGTACTGACTTTGCAGGATATGGACCCCGTGGCGGAGGCTTTGTTGAGCGTTTCCCTCCACCGCGTTTTGACTATCGCGATGGATGCTCCCTTCTTAGCGAACCACGTTTTCCTGTGCATGGTGATCGCTATCCCCGTAGACCTACTAGGAATGGTTTTTACACTGACCGTTCTTTTGAGCAGCTGGCCCAACACTGGTATTCTCCCTACTTCACTAACCCCAGTGTTGGACCGTATGCTCACCCTATGTCTTTTTATTGATGTAGGTAAAATGGTTGGAGGACATTTGGTTGGTGGATTCCGGTTGCTCGAGACACATGACCGGAAATGCCAAGTGGTTCTCTAGCCTTAGCCCTGTTGCCGGAAAGGAGTTTATCACCTTCGGCGACAATAGTAAAGGTAAAGTGTTGTCTCGTGGGTCGGTGCGGGTTAATGAGCACTTTGTGTTACGCGATGTTGCTCTTGTTTCTAATCTGCATTTTAACCTTCTTTCTATTTCGCAACTTTTTGATGATGACTATGAGATTCATTTTAAACCGAATCTCAGTCGCATTTTAGATCCTTAGGGCAATCTTGTATGTTTGATTTTGCCCTTTGGGAAAGTCTTTCGCGCGAATTTCTCGGAGTCGTTTGGTATTTCCCGCTATCTTTTGGCTAGTCCTTCCTCCTCTGATCTTTGGAAGTGGCATAGGAGGCTCGGTCACTTAAGCTTCGACTTGCTTGCAAGACTTAGCTCACTTGGCCTAATCCGAGGATTGCCCAAGCTGTCGATGGAGAAGGATCTTGTTTGCCATTCTTGTAGACATGGAAAGATGGTTGCCGCTCCCCACCATCCAGTGACTCAGGTCATGACCTCGCACCCTGGAGAGCTTTTACACATGGACCTTGTTGGTCCGGCTCGGGTGAGCTCGGTTGGTGGCAAGTGGTATGTTTTGGTTGTTGTTGATGATTTTTCGAGATATTCGTGGGTCTTCTTTTTGACTGAGAAGACTGAGACTTTCTCTTTTGCTCGCAATCTGATTTTGCGTCTTCAGAACAAGTTCCCTATGAACTCGATGCGAGCTATTAGAAGTGATAATGGTTCCGAATTCAAGAATTCGGATTTTGAGAAGTTTTGTAACTCTTTGGGTTTGGAGCATCAGTTTTCTTCCCCCTACACATCGCCCCAAAATGGTGTTGTAGAGAGGAAGAATCGGACCCTTGTGGAGATGGCCAGGACGATGCTCGATGAGCATAGGACTCCTAGGCGATATTGGGCCGAAGCTATGAACATTGCATGCTACATTTCAAATCGCATTTTTCTGAGAGCTTTCTTGAAAAAGACCTCTTATGAGTTGCGTTTTGGTAGACAGCCCAAGGTGAGTTATTTTAGAGTCTTCGGTTGCCACTGTTTTATATTGAAGAAAGGCAACCTGGACAAATTTGAGTCTCGTTCTTCTAACGGTGTATTTTTGGGTTATGACACTCACACTCGCGCATATCGTGTACTTAACCTTGATACTAACCGAGTCATGGAGACATCAGATGTCACCTTCGACGAGACCATGGTTTGTCCTTCTTCTCGTTTTGAGCGTGCAGGTGATCATGAGGTTGGTGAACCTCTTTTCGATGATGAGGACGAGGATGCTGAAGGCATGGGTGACCCAGCATCGCCTCCACCTGCTGTGATGCAAAGAGTGGCTTCTACGATGACTCACGGCCCCGATACCTCTTCTTCCTGGGGGCCGTGGGATCCGCCACCCCGAGCGGTACCTTTTGTACCCGGGGAGGCACCAGCTGCTATTGAGGGGGAGATCACATCTGCTCGGGAGGCACCACGACACATCCAGCGCCAGCACCCACCTCAACAGATGATCGGCAGCATCGACGAACGTGTCACTCGGTCCAGGTCACAGTACATTTCTCACTTTGCTCATTCTGCATTTGTTGCTGATTTTGAACCCCGAGATGTTGGACACGCTTTGACGCATCCCGATTGGGTCAATGCCATGCATGAGGAGTTAGAAAATTTTGAGCAAAATCGGGTTTGGGTTCTAGTTCCACCTCCTCCAGACTGTAAGCCTATTGGGACAAAATGGGTTTTCAAAAACAAACAAGGAGAGGATGGCCACATTGTGAGGAACAAAGCGCGTCTTGTGGCCAAGGGTTATAGTCAGAAGGAGGGGATAGACTATGAGGAGACTTTTGCTCCTGTAGCTCGTTTGGAGGCTATTAGGATACTCTTGGCTTTTGCTGCATCCAAAGGGTTTAAACTTTTTCAAATGGATGTCAAGAGTGCCTTCTTAAACGGCTACATAGAAGAGGAAGTTTATGTTGAGCAACCCCCCGGTTTTGAAAATCCCAAGTTTCCGAACCATGTTTTTAAACTCCACAAAGCTTTATATGGTTTGAAACAAGCCCCTAGAGCCTGGTATGATAGGTTGAAAACCTTTTTGCTCGCCAAGGGTTTTAAAATGGGATGTGTGGATAAAACGCTCTTTCTCCTCAAGCAAGGCAAAGACACTCTCTTGGTCCAGATTTACGTGGATGATATCATTTTCGGTGGTTTTTCTCACGCTTTGGTTGCCAAGTTTGCAGATATTATGAGCAGGGAGTTCGAGATGAGCATGATGGGCGAGTTGACATTCTTTCTCGGGTTGCAAATTAAGCAATCCCGAGAGGGGACGTTTGTGCACCAGGGCAAGTACACCAAGGACTTGCTGAAGAGGTTCGATATGGGTGAGGCCAAGCCTCTTCCAACACCCATGTTGACGACGACAGCCCTAGATGCGGACAAGGATGGAGAAGCTGTGGACCAGAAGGAGTACCGAAGCATGATCGGGTCGCTGCTCTACCTGACGGCGACTCGCCCGGACATCCAGTTCGCGGTGTGTCTGTGCGCGCGCTTTCAGGCGTCGCCGCGCACTTCTCACCGTCAGGCGGTGAAGCGCATTTTCAGGTACCTTCGTTTCACACCTGAGTTTGGGATTTGGTATTCTGCTTCCTCCACCCTCTCCCTTTGCGGTTATTCTGATGCCGATTTTGCTGGTTGCCGTGTCGAGCGCAAGTCCACTTCTGGGACTTGCCAGTTTATTGGTTCTTCTCTTGTATCGTGGTCTTCTCGCAAGCAGTCTAGTGTCGCTCAGTCTACCAGAGAGGCTGAATATGTTGCTGCGGCAAGCTGCTGTTCTCAGTTGCTTTGGATGATGGCCACATTGCGTGATTTTGGTCTGAGCTTTACTCGTGTGCCTTTGCTTTGTGATAGCACGAGTGCTATTAGCGTCGCTAAGAACCCCGTTCTTCACTCGAAGACCAAACACATTGATGTGAGCTTTCATTTCTTGCGTGACCACCATGAGAAGGGTGATATCGACCTTTGCCATGTCGATACTCACCATTAGTTGGCAGATATTTTCACCAAGCCTTTGGACGAATCAACCTTTAATCGGTTGAGGGGTGAGCTTGGTGTGTGTTTCCCCTTTTAGATGGGGGAAACATTTTGGTTCTTGTACTATAGAGTGACTCTTTTTCGTTTGTCTTTCTTTTCTTTTGCATTTCAGCATACGCATTTACATTCTTAGCTTCATGTATATAATCATCAGAATGTAACTATGCTCTATGTAGTATACTCCGATGCTTATGATGTTGCTTGTAGCTTATGCTCTTTCTGATCACTAGTACATGTTGTGAGCTGAGCTATTTTTGAATGGTGAAACTGCTTAATAAACCTAAAATCTGTAAATGTTCACCATTGAGACAGACAACTAGCATGTGTAGGATGTGTTGAATTCACTCGGGCTTTTCATATATGCTAGGTTGCTATGTCTCTAGTTCTGAGTCATTCACTTGCTTGGTTTGTTCATATTTTGTATAAAATTTGAACCAAGTGTTGAGTGAATTGAAAAGATCGAGATGGGATTGCTTGTCAACACATCACGGTATCGAGACTGTTTCTCATTGCACTTTGAGTTAAACTTGAGTCGTGTAGTGTATGACCAAAACCGTAGCTTTAATCTTCTGATTGCTTTTGCATAGGCTTCGCTCGGTTGAAAAGTTAGGCAATGACAAGCTTTCAACCTCTCGCAGTCACATGCTAATATTTGAACTTGTGAAATTTCACCGCTGCAACTCTGATTTAAAATTGAAATCACAAGTGTATGTTTCATTCTTAAGCATGATGATTGAACTTTGCTAGGGGTAGTTCACCTTGTATACATGCTTAGCAGTTGCCTGAGTTCCTGTCTATACATGTGTAGTGCTATTTTGATGGTGAATACCTTTTTGTCTAAAAACTGCTCACTATGCTCACTTGTTCATATTTCGTATTTGGTGATCAGTTTGAGCCTTTGCTAGCTTGATGTGCTGTTGTTGAGTCATTGGATCAGAACTGTGTAGAGCATCTTTGCATTCTCTTGACTATATTCCTGAAGCTGCTAACTTGCATTTTGACTCATATGCATATTGGAAGGGAGGAAACTTGCTTCTTGGCACTTTTGATGATGCATTTCCTGAGGCGAAGAACTTTGCTCGGTTACTCGATGATGCTTTTTACTTGATGGTGCATTTTCAACTAAGGGGGAGAAATTGCAAATCATATGCCTCTCCAGAGTTCAACTAAGGGGGTTTTCAAATCTTGTGCTTTCTGTGTTGGACCGAGGGGGAGTTTTCCTGGTTGTATGCACTATTTGAGGGGGAGTTTGTGACCGTAAGGTTTTTGGATCTTCAATTAGTTCGGATCGTTTCTTGCTAGTTGTGTTGAGCCTCTATGCCTCTATCTTGAGGGACTAGCATTTGCTTCGATTTCTCAATTGGTGTCCAGCTCTTTTTCTGGAGTTTTCATTTGGTGTTTGCTAGTGGTGTTGAGCCTGTTCTACCTCTTCTTGAGGGTTAGCTTTGCTTTGCTTGGTTGCGTCGAGCCGTTGCCCATGTCTTTGGGGACCAAGTTGTTTTGCTCTTTCCACTTGACCTTCTTCGGCTTTGCTATGCTTTTGGGTCATTTGGTCGAGTTCTCTCTTCTCCTTCTTTCTTCCTTCTTCCATTTCTATTATGATTTGCGTGAGTAGTTGACAATGCACTCATCAAGGGGGAGATTGCGGATACATGGGTGTATGCCGAGTCTCGGAGTGATGAGTGATTGTCAACGGGTTTGATCGCATGTTCTTTGGCTTGTGTTGTGCAGGTGTCGAGCACGGAGACAGTGATCGAGGGCAAGGTGAAGGTCAAGTAGAGACGTGTCGTGCCGATGGACTGGGAGCGGTGAAGGGCGGACGTGAGGCTTGGACTGAGGGACCGGTGGCCTGAGGATCAGCTGTGGTGGCTGACAGCCTGGGACAGCGACGAGCGGAGACTTGCGGGGCATCAATGTATTTGGTCTTAGAATGCAGCATGGGGTTCTTAGCAACGCTAATAGCACTCGTGTTGTCACAAAGTAAAGGCAGACGAGAAAATCTCAGACCAAAATCACGCAAAGTGGCCATCATCCAAAGCAACTGAGAACAGCAGCTAGCCACAACAACATATTCAACCTCTATGGTAGACTGAGTGACACTAGACTACTTGCGAGAAGACCAAGATACAAGAGAAGAACCTACAAACTGACAAGTCCCAGAAGTGGACTTGCGCTCAAGTCGGCAACCAGCAAAATCGACATCGGAATAACCGCAAAGAGAGAGGGTGGAGGAAGCTGAATACCAAATCCCAAACTCAGGTGTGAAACGAAGGTACCTCATAATGCGCTTAACCGCCTAACGGTGAGAAGTGCGCGGCGACGCCTGAAAGCGCGCACAGAGACACACCGCGAACTGAATGTCCGGGCGTGTCGCCGTCAGGTAGAGCAGCGACCCGATCATGCTTCGGTACTCCTTCTGGTCCACAGCTTATCCATCCTTGTCCGCATCCAGGGCCGTTGTGGTCGACATGGGTGTTGGAAGAGGCTTGGCCTCACCCATATCGAATTTCTTCAAAATGTCCTTGGTATACTTACCCTGGTGCACAAACGTCCCCTCTCGGGATTGCTTAATTTGCAACTCGAGGAAGAAAGTCAACTCGCCCATCTTGCTCATCTCAAACACTCTGCTCATAAGATATGTAAACTTGGCAACCAAAGCGTGAGAAGAACCACCGAAAATGATATCATCCACGTAAATCTAGACCAAGAGAGTGTCTTTGCCTTGCTTGAGGAGAAAAAGCATTTTATCCACACATCCCATTTTAAAACCCTTAGCTAGTAAGAAGGTTTTCAATCTATCATACCATGCTCTAGGGGCTTGTTTCAAACCATATAAAGCTTTGTGGAGTTTAAAAACATGGTTTGGAAACTTGGGATTTTCAAAACCGGGGGGTTGTTTCACATACACTTCTTCTATGTAGCCGTTTAAAAAGGCACTCTTGACATCCATTTGAAAAAGTTGAAACCCTTTGGATGCAACAAAAGCCAAGAGTATCCTAATTGCCTCCAAACGAGCTACAGGAGCAAAAGTCTCCTCATAGTCTATCCCCTCCTTCTTACTATACCCCTAGGCTACAAGTCTGGCCTTGTTCCTCACAATGTGTCCATCCTCTCCTTGTTTGTTTTTGAAAACCCATTTTGTCCCAATAGGATTACAGTCTGGAGGAGGTGGAACCAAAACCCAAACCCGATTTCTTTCAAAATTTTCTAACTCCTCATGCATGGCATTGACCCAATCCGGATCAGATAAAGCGTGTCCAACATCTCGGGGTTCAAAATCAGCAACAAATGTAGAATGAGCAAAGTGAGAGATTTGTTGTGACCTTGTCCGAGTGACGCGTTTGTCGATGCTGCCGATCATCTGTTGAGGCGGGTGTTGGCGTCGAATGTGTCATGGCGCCTCCCGAGCTGAAGAAACCCCGCCTCAACAACAGCTGGTGCCCCCTCGGGTACAAAAGGTACCGCTCGAGGTGGCGGATCCCATGGCCCCCAAGTAGTCGACGAAAAGGGGTTGGGGCCGTGAGTCGTCGTAGTAGAAGCCGATCCTAGCGGCACAGCAGGTGGAGGTGGTGCTGGGTCACTAGTGCTTTCAGCATCCTCGTCCTCATCATCAAAAAGAGGCTCGCCTACCTCGTGATCACCTGCACGCTCAAATCTAGAAGAAGGAGAAACCATGGTCTCGTCGAAGGTGACATCGGATGTCTCCATGACTCGGTTAGTATCAAGGTTAAGTACACGATATGCACGAGTATGAGTGCCATAACCCAAAAATACACCGTCAGAAGAACGAGACTCAAACTTGTCCAAGTTGCCCTTTTTGAGAATAAAACAATGGCAACCAGAAACTCTAAAATAACTCACTTTGGGTTGTCTACCAAAATGCAACTCATAAGAGGTCTTTTTCAAGAAAGCTCAGAGAAAAATGCGATTGGAAATATAGCATGCAGTGTTCATAGCTTCGGCCCAATATCGCCTAGAAGTCCTATGCTCATCGAGCATCGTCCTGGCCATCTCAACAAGGGTCCGTTACTTCCTCTCTACAACACCATTCTGTGGCGGTGTGCAGGGGGAAGAAAACTGATGCTCCAAACCCATAGAGTTACAAAACTTTTCAAAATCCAAATTCTTAAACTCGGAACCATTATCACTACGGATAGCTCGCATCGAGTTCATAGGGAACTTGTTCTGAAGACGCAAAATCAGATTGCGAGCAAAAGAGAAGGTCTCAGTCTTCTCAGTCAAAAAGAAGACCCACGAATATCTCAAAAAATCATCAACAACAACAAGAACATACCACTTCCCTCCAACCGAGCTCACCCGGGCCAGACCAACAAGGTCCATGTGTAAAAGCTCTCCAGGGCGCTTAGTCATGACCTGAGTCACTAGATGGTGGGGAGCGGCAACCATCTTCCCATGTCTACAAGAATGGCAAACAAAATCCTTCTCCATGCACAGCTTGGGCAATCCTCGGATTAGGCCAAGTGAGCTAAGCCTTGCAAGCAAGTCGAAGCTCAGGTGACCTAGTCTCCTATGCCACTTCCAAAGATCAGAGGAGGAAGGACCAGCCACAAGACAGCGGGAAATACCAAACGACTACGAGAAATTCACACGAAAGACTTTCCCAAAGGGCGAAATAAAACATACAAGATTGCCCTGAGGATCTAAAATACGACTGAGATTCGGTTTAAAACGAATCTCATAGTCATCATCAAAAAGTTGCAAAACAGAAAGAAGGTTAAAATGCAAGTTAGAAATAAGAGCCACATCACGCAACACAAAGTGCTCATTAACTCGCACCGACCCACAAGACAACACTTTACCTTTGCTATTGTCGCCGAAGGTGATAATCTCCTTTCTAGCAACAGGACTAAGACTGGAGAACCACTTGGCGTTTCCGGCCATGTGCCTCGAGCAACCAGAGTCCACCAACCAAATGTCCTCCAATTGTTCTACCTACATCAATAAAAAGACATAGGGTGAGCATACGGTCCAACACTGGGGTGAGTGACATAGGAAGAATACCAGTGTTGGACCGGCTGCTCAAAAGAACTGTTAGTAGAAAAACCATTCCTAGCATGTCTACGGGGAAAGCGATCACCACGCACAGGAAAACATGGTCCGCTAAGGGAAGAGCGTCCATCGCGATACTCAAAACGCGGTGGAGGGTAACGCTCAACAAAACCACCGCCACGGGGTCCATATCCTGCAAAACCAGGATCCCGTCGGGCAACAACTCCCTGAGGCCTAGGACCTTGAGGCATTGGACCTCTAGGCCTAGCAGCTGTCCTCTGAACATTCGGCCCATGTACATCAAGGAAAGGATGGTACATGTCCGCATTGTTCATCTCTCTGGCATGGCGCTCCTCTCTCTTGCGCCGAAAGCAAAACTCCCTCAAGTGTCCATCTGTCCCACAGTGCTCACAATGGTACCTCACCACTCTCATAGGGGGTTGTTGGTACTCACGGTAGTGGGTGTAGACCACTTTGCCCTTCTGTGGCATAAGCTCCTCCTGGATAGGTGGCATGGTGTCCAGCTTGTTTTTCAGGTGGTTGGGCTTAGGAGACCACACTTGTTTCTTGGGTGGAGCTCTCGAAGGTTCCTCATACACTCCATCTTTGGTGTTAGGCTTGAGAGGCTCACTGGGTGGAATCTTTGTAAGTTTGGGAGTAGTGGAGGAGTTAGGCTTCTCACTCGGGTTAAGACCACTAAACTCTCCAACCTTGCCAAAAGAAGAAGCACACTCAACACCCTGAGCAAAGCCTACACCCGGACCTCCTGCAGCACACTTGAATTAGGCAATCATCATTCCCAGCTGTGGCTCACCACAAGACACCCATGACAAGATGGTCTAAAGGTATGTGTTTTCTTCCACGGTTTGCATCTTGTCATGCTTCACGTTTGCAATCTCCATCTCCAAACCCTCACACAAAGCGCACCTGGACACACAAGTGCTACCCGAGCTGGCCTTCTCAAGAGACTCAATCTTGGCATTCTTCTCTGCCAACTCGGATTGCAAGCCTGCACAAGTTTTTCTCTTGCATTTTTCTCTTGCATCGTAAAAAAAATATAAAAACATTGAGAAAGAGATCTTACTGAAATTCTAGACAACTAAGGCTTGAGTGGCCAACCGCTAATGCTTAATCTGTTCCACAAGTTTTGTTGTCTATTTGAGTTTCACAAGATTTGAAAGGCCAAGAAAAGCTGACGAACAAGTGAATGCTCCATCCACTATTGGAGCACTGTCTCAACAAACATCAACATCAATCAAAGCTCTAATAGAGGAAGGACATATCCACTGTCAGTCTGCTACATTGCAAAGTGACTACGTCAACATTCAGCTTGGGGGAAGGCACCCCCATGTATCCACGTAAGTATCTCTATCCTCTTAAGTTTTTCATTCTATAAATAAATTCAAAACACCAAAAATATGTGAGCACATGAAGGCTCACCATTAATTAAAAAAGAGAGAAACAAAAATATGTGGGCACATGAAGGCTCACCATTAAATCTAAAAAGAGACACTATAGAGAACTGCTAAATTTCTGCTTAGTGGAAAGGAAGAACATAAATGATCTTAAGAGCTTTAGACAACTAGATAAAGGGAAAGAATATTTATCACTAACACTTAATCAAGTTCCACTAGTTGTGTTGTCTATTTTTAAGTTCAGCAGGAAATAAAGAAGAGAGGGACTTAAGCCACTGCTGATGGTCTACTCATCTTCTGGGGAAAAGATCACGTCAAGATCCAGCTTGGGGGAGAGCACCCTCAGTTATCACGATAAGTATCGTACCACGACTATTTTTATTTACTATTAGTTCGTTTTAGCTAGATCCAGGTCAATATATATAAAAACTCATAAAAAGATGAATAACTATTATAAAACCAAATAAATATAGTATATAATGAATAAATGTCTAAGTTGATATGAACTTAATTTCGCTCATGATGAAAATGATGAATAGTTTCTCTGCCGTAATCCCTCTTAAGTACCTATTGTTCAAACTTAAATTTTCTTGAGTTTTAGACAAACTTGTTCTGAATAAACTCTGAACCTGAAACCTGTGGATGGCAAATGCTTGATCTAAAGTCTAGATAATTGTGAGATATGATATAAAAAGGTTTGAGCTGTTGTTTATCTAATTCCTAGAGATACTAGAATTCTGGAGATTTACATTTTGAAAAGATTAAAAACACATGATGAGATCCTGTATGACATCACATGAATTCCTACCCAGAGCCATTAATATGATCTTAAGATAAGGCTACTTGCTTTGTTCTAAGTTTTTAGTTATGGTTGAGAAATTTATCATGCTCTAGAAATCAAGAACGTTTTATTAAAAGATTCACTCTTCCGATGTAGTATTGTGTTAGAGGCATGGGACTATGCAAAAGTATAAAAGGAGGAAATAAAAAGGGACAAGTGCCCGACTACCTCAAAAGAAAAAAAAAGAGTTATGATAAAAATATGAAAAAAAGAATGATAGCCCATGGTCCCTCTAATTACAATATGCCAGCAAGAGATGACAAATTTCAAATGTTCTAAGATCTTGATCTATGAGTATGACATCTTTCTCCCTAACTTTGAACTTTGACTTGGTAAGATATGCTTTTCACTTCTTAAAGCTCCAGATGTATATTCATAGAAAAGAAGGAAAAAGCATCAGTGAGGAATCATAAAATATAAAAAAGCGATTTGAGAGTGTCATACAGTAGAATCTCTGATTTTCATTTTGAAAATATATAAAAACTCCAGAATGAAGGTTGATCAAAGAGTTAGAGATACAGTGCTTAACTTGATTGTTCTATCTTTCAATTGTTTAAAGATTCAGGTTAAGGCAAAAGCTCCATAGTTA
Source organism: Coix lacryma-jobi var. lacryma-jobi (assembly GCA_009763385.1). Taxonomy (NCBI): domain Eukaryota; kingdom Viridiplantae; phylum Streptophyta; class Magnoliopsida; order Poales; family Poaceae; genus Coix; species Coix lacryma-jobi. Next base: position 80,299,441 of record CM019830.1, read on the forward strand.
AAGGTAATATCAGAAAGTCAAAATAGTTAACACTAATCCAAGGGAAGATTTTTTGAACATATGTACCATTGAGGTGTGAAAGCATAGTAGCAATTCCTGATTCATCATGATTATTTGCTAAGGGACTAGCAAAAGGTAAGCTTGGGGGAATTGTTGACGCTGGTTATCTATCATAATTAAGGGATAAATAAATATGAAAAGGGCAAGAATTTGATCACCAACAAAGATTTAGGGTTTTAACTGACAATATTCCACGAGTTTTGGTGAACTATGATTCTGCAGGGACTAAACCAGGAAACCAGCACCAATAGCTTCCCATAGAAGGAAACCGACAGGAGATAACGCAACCACCACGTAAGGATTATTCTAGAAGACTCCAGAGGACGAAAGAAGACACCAGGAGGTCGACCACCGCAAGAGGCCGACTGGTGGGACCGACCGGTCCCACTAGGAGACCGACCGGTCCCACCAGGAGACCGACCGGTCCCACCAGGAGACCGACCGGTCCCCCCTGGGCCCGCTGGCTTCCGTCTTTTGCAAGCTACCTCCAACCGACCTCTCCAACACGTTATGGCCCATTTAGGCCCATGTGCATATGGCGAAGGATTTAGTCCCACATCGCTTGCCCAAGGTGGAGGGAAGGCCAGGAGCCCCTATATAATAAACCCCAGACCCCCCTTCTCCATCATCAATCAGATATCAATCAGATATCATCAGACATCATCAGATCTCAAGTCATTAGAAGAGGAGGAGGATCAATCAGAAACCCTAATTTCCTTAGAGCCACATCAACTTAGGCATAGCTAGATAGAATTAGAATTAGAAGAGGCAAGCTTCGCTTGGATTCCGGATCTAGTCGCGAGAAGGCTCGGTAAACCCAAGATCTTCTCTCTTGTATCAACATTATGGATCTAATTATGTTTCTAGTTCATAATTGTTCTTCTAGTTCTTCATTGTTCTTCATTGTTCATGTTCTAGTTCATCGTCTAGTTCATACTCTAGTTCATCTATGTGTTCTAGTTCATCATACTGTTCATCATTGTGTGCTAGTTCATGGTCTAGTTCATAATAGTTTAGATATAATTGATATGACTAAGACATTAATTATTATATTCTTAATTATACTGCTTGTAGTATGCTTTGATTATATATTCGGCATAGATAGATTATCATCATGTTTATACTCATGTTCGTATAGCGCTCATCTTAATGATCAACGGGTGGGTGATAAATGCTGTGTAGGTGTGATGCCTATACACTATTTATCTGCGAATGCGTCCTATGTTCCGGATAGAGTGGTAGATCGCGGGTGTGACAGGCCTGTTGAGTCCTTTGTATTCCACCTCCCGAATGTAGTGTTCAGTATGGCTCAGTTAACTCATGGTTTAGGGGTTACTCTGTTTGGCACCTTTACTATGGAGTTGCCTCTTGAATATGAATATGGGATAACCTAGCCAATGATTGTCAAATATAATTGCACTAATCAATGTATATTATGACTTATAATTAGAATAACTTAGGAATACTTCTTTATAATGTCTATTCTAATCCGCATGCCTTGTCTAAGTTGAAATGCTCTAAGGACTATCATAGTTTGATCTTTTATCATTTATAGTGTACCTCATTGTTGTGATTGATCCCTGTTTAGGATAAAGGAGTGTGTTCTTGCTTTGTTCTCAGTTCTCCTATCACATGTGTAGAGTAGCTCTTGTCCTTATTTATCTCACTTCATTCCTAGTGCTAAATATAAATAACGATACTTGGAACATCTCTGGGTAAAATGCTGCTACAACGGGTGTATTTATCTGTGCGCTTGCGGGTAAATATTTATCTTTAGAGTCAGTGCCATGATATAATCACATTACTAGTTTCATGTTGGGGATGACAACTTGACGTTAAGTGATGCTAGTAGTGTCCCGTACACTTCTTAGTGCCTTCACTAGGTTATTGTTTATGAAGTCTATCTTAGAGTGATTCCATTAAAGAGTGTCAACAAGCATTGTTGGTATAAATTAATGCACACTCTACTTTATCCGCAAGCGCACAGATAAGCTCTACCGATGTAGCACTTCACTAGAGTAACCTAGTTTTAATATCGAACCCAAAGGAACGGATAGCGATGAGTCTCAAGTGTATAACCCCTGAGTAACTAACAAGGACGGAGAAGCTAAAAGTATAGAGGGGATCACTAGGGTTACCTAAACCTAACTCAAGAATGATATGTCTATTATTCTTAATGGGGAAGTTGCCATAAAAGGTCACAACAGAGTATGAGTCTTTTATGCAAATGTATAATCCTACCGAGCCTATACACGGGTAAGTGGACTATAGAAGAATCAACAAGGCTATAAGAGTCACCCTTGCGAACAACCACTACTACCGGCGTTATAGGAGGCAAACATGAGTTATCCAGTCTAAGCACCACGCTTACACTTTCCAACTACTCTAACTCTAGAGCGACTAGAATTAAAGTACTCAAAAGTGAGTCATAAACCTTAAGAATAATAAGAACAATAGCTCAAACTTAAATATAGATGTTGATTACCAAAACAATCGTTGAAGCAAGTCGATGAAGAACTTGAATCCACAGGTACAAGATGAAGAAGTTGATCCGACAGACCAGAGCTTCCTCTTGATCTCTTCCTCTCTCTCTCTCTCTCTCTCTTCTAGTTCTAAATAAGACTAGGTGCTAATCCTACTAGAGGGGTATCTAGTCTTCTACTTGAAAGCTAACTCCTGAAGTCTCTTCTAGGGTTTGTAGTTGAAGCGTAGTCTTCTGAAGAGGGACCTTCTGTCTGACCTAGGGCCTGGGGGTCTGTTTATATAGCCCTGAGGGATCAACCGTGGCCCTGGGATCAAACCGACTTGAGGTACGGTCGAGATGCATCCTGGAAGGCGGTGGAAGTAGCTTGCAGAAGACGGAGCCGTGGGGGCTCTGTGGTCGACCGACCGGTGGGCCCTGTGGGACCGGTCGGTCTCACAGGTCAGCCTCCTGTGGTGCCCTTTCGCATGGTGTCCTGTGGTGTCCTCTGGAGTCTTCTGGAAGGTTCCTGACTTGGCGAATGCGTTATCTCCCATCGGTCTCCTTCTATGGGAAGCTATTGGTGTCGATTTCCTGGTTTAGTCCCTGTGGATTCACAATTCACCAAAACTCGTGGAATTCATTAGTTTCAATCCCTACACTAAGGTGGAGTTTATATATTCATCCATTTTCATGCTTAATTGACCTTTAATAGTAAGAGTTAATGAGTGTCAACAAGCTCCCCCACACTTAGGCTTTTACTCGTCCTCGATAAAAGGTTGGATCATAAGATATCAAACATTAAGCTTTTTTGTGTTTACCACAAATCTTTGAGAAGTTGGGAAGTAAAATAGTTGAAACAGATTACCCCTTTTCTTTTAGCATAAGACATTGGAGTTTTTGGAATTTTTTGAAACAAGTCATAGCTTTCCTTCTCCTTTTGTAGTACTTTAATTCCTTACCAAAGCATTTATTTATGTGAAGCAGTTTTATGTTACTAAGTCAATGGAGAAAAATACTATACTCTTAGATCAAGACATTCAATCTTTTTAAACTTTGTCACTCTTACTGGCATATTGAAATTAGAGGAACCATGGGCTATCTTCTCTTTTTTTTCTTTCTTTATCATATTTTTGTCATAGCACTTTCTCTTTTTCTATATATATTTTTTCTGAGGTATGTTGGACACTTGTCCATTTTTATTTCCTCATATTTCATACTTTTGCATAGCCCATGCCTCTAATTCAATACTACTTCGGAAGAGTGAATCTTTCTTTTATTTGTAAGGATCTCGATCTTCAGAGCATAATAGATTTCTCAACAAAGAGCTCAGTATTAAAATAAACAATAATTGATTGATGTCTTTAGTAGGTAACTTATTTACTACAAAGGAGAAGTATTGCTAATCTCTTTTTAACTTTGCAAGTAAAATTCTCCAATGCTCATACTTTAAGAATTGAGTTCTCATTATTCTTCTATCATACTCCACAGCAACTCTTAGATAGTATGGTTTTTCTTTTTCACATATCAAAACAGGTCTTTTCAGAAAGGATGTTTATGGGATGAACATGTCAAATTAATCTTTCTTTAAAGCTCATGAATTGCAAGAATATGATTTTAATTTGAACAGAAGTTTAAACATCGAAAAATAGAGTGTAACAATTACGTACCGAACCGTGGATGAAGGAGAAGGTAAGGGGGGTCCACCCCTAACCGACCAGTGGGGTCCACCAACCGGTCGGTTGGGCTCAGAGCCCAACCGTGGCCCGCTTAGTGGTGCGTGCTCCTGGTAACGTTGTCTTCTATTCTATGCAGTTTTCGCGATCATTTTTCAGTAATTCTGTCGATGTTTTCTCCCCCACACTTATTTTCTGTTTTCTGCTAATCACAACATGTGGAGACAAGACATATATCCAAAATAACAATATAACAATATAAAAGATAACTAAAACTTTATTGATATTTAAGGCATTTTTATTACACACTGAATTTAACTAAACAAAAACTCTTAACGAAACTAGACTTAAACACAAGACTTTGCAAACACGAGTGCCTTATCAAACTACAGACGGATTATTCTTGCTTCTCTCCTTTGAGCAGAGCTGTTATTGTAGAGGCTATGTTGGTGACCTTATCCTTCAAGCTGATGTGTTTAGTTACATATTCATGCATTGTATTGGACATCTTTTTCGTAGTCTTGGCTAGCGAAGCGTATCTTTGCTTGAGCTCTAGATTATCTCTCTCAAGGTATTCAATTCTGTCCCCGAGACGATCTAGCTGGGTGGTCCTCTTGCGCTTAGCCATGATATTAGGAGTGGTGGGTGCCCTGGTTGCTGGTGGAGTGACCTTAATCTGCTCAGGGTGACCACGAACTCCCTCAAAGCGTGGGCGTGAATTTTCAGATGTGTATCTTACGACAGTGGGTTCTCCAAGCTTGTTCGTCTTCAGCCCAACAAGTGTTTCGTTGGGCCGAGGAGGAAGGAGCGGGATCTCTTTCATGACGGAGAAAGTTGGAAGTCTTCTCGTCGGCACTGCTTGAGCAAAGAAAGCTTGTTGCCGATGCGACGAGGTTTCTTCAGGCGGGATAGTATCAACGGGCGTAGGCGAGTCAACAAGAGCGACCTCCTTGGATGGTGTTACAGCGAGGTCCTTCGGCACGGTGACGACAAGAGCCATCGAGTCGTCAGCGGGTTCGTTGAGGTCGATCCTTGGATAGGAGGCCATTAGTGCTGGTGGGAGGAGAGCTCTGTTGCTGTTGGTTTTCTGGGAGAGGCTTGAATGAATCTAGAGGCAGGCCTGGGGCTGGTTTTATAGCTAAGGGGGCTCGGATGATAGGTATGATAGGTTCGTTACGAGGGTTATCGATTCTACGGATCAGGTTACCGGAATGGGTACGAGAAAGAGTTGGGACACGTAACGAAAGAAGGCAGAGGACGAACGGCCTCCAGGGCAGACCAGTCGGTCTCCCTAGGAGACCAGTCGGTCCCTGCCTGTGGGATCTCGCGGGCCCGTCGCTCGTGGTGTCTTCAAACTTAATCCTAAGCGCAGAAAATATATCCCTGATGTGCAAACTTATCGGAAAAATGACGATGGTGTAAATCTATGGGATAATGAAGAATTGGATGACATCCAACTCTTCAGGACTCTTTTTAGGTTCTAGAAAAATCTTAAGACGTTGTCCATTTACCTTGAATAACTTACCTTCGTCATTTTGAAGTGTAATGGCTCCATGTGATGAAGTGGCTACCACCGTGAATGGTCCTTCCCATTTGCTTCGTAGTTTTCCATGCCCGAATAATTTTACCCTGCAATTAAAAAGTAGTACCTTATCTCCAGGAGTGAAACTCTTCTTTTTAATTCTCTTGTCATGCCACCTCTTTGTTCTCTCTTTGTAAATCTTTGCATTGTGATATGCTTTTTCGCGCCATTCATCTAGTTCAGAGAGTTGCATTTTCCTCTTGACTCCGGTAGCTTCTAAGTCCATGTTCCATCTTTTGATTGCCCAATGAGCTTTGAATTCTAACTCTACTGGTAAGTGACAAGTCTTTCCGTAGATGAGTTGATATGGAGACATTCCCAATGGTGTTTTGTAGGTAGTACGGTAAGCCCACAGTGCTTTGGGTAGTCTATCTTTCCATTGTGTTCCCATCTCGTTAACTGTTTTCTGCAGAATATTCTTGATTTGCTTATTTGATGTTTCTGCTTGGCCACTTGTCTAAGGGTGATAGGGAGTGGCAACATTGTGACGGATCCCATGATTTGTTAAATATTTATGAAAGCCTTTATCAATGAAGTGAGTTCCTCCGTCACTAATTACCATCCTTGGTACTCCAAATCTTGGAAATATTATCTCTTCGAACATCCTCTAAGAGTTTCTTGCGTTAGCAGACTTGCATGGCACTGCTTCGACCCATTTTGAGACGTAGTCGACAGCGACTAGGATATACTCATGATTCCTTGATTTAGGGAATGGTCCCATGTAATCAATTCCCCAAACATCGAAAAGCTCAATCTGAAGGTTGTTAATGAGTGGCATGGCATCTCTGGTATTGATGCTGCCGTGCCTCTGACATGACCCACATTTTCGTATGAAATCTTTTGTGTCTTGGTACATAGTTGGCCAGAAAAATCCACTTTGCCAGATCTTCGCATGTGTTCGGAATGCCCCATAATGTCCTCCATATGGTGAAGAGTGACAACGTTCAATGATCTTGATTCCTTCTTCAGCTGGCACACATCTTCTGAGTAATCCATCAGAGCAAACTCTGAATAGATATGGATCATCCCACATGTGGATCCTGCTCTCATAGATCAGCTTCTTCTTATTTGCTCCTGGTGGTACATATCCTGCAACTATAAAATTGACAATATCTGCATACCAGGGGTCAGATCTAGTAACTTGAAAAAGCATGTCATCCCTGAGTGAGTCATTTATAGGCAATTCCTGCGAATTTTCAAAATACATTCTAGACAAGTGATCAGCTACAGAGTTTTCTACTCCTTTCTTATCTTTTATTTTTAAGTCAAACTCTTGGAGTAACAAAACCCATCTTATCAAGCGTGGCTTAGCATCTTTTTTAGTAAGCAGGTATTTAAGTGCAGCATGATCAGTAAAAACAATCACCTTTGATCCCACTAAATAAGATCTAAACTTGTCTATAGCAAAAACAACAGCCAGAAGTTCTTTTTCAGTAGTAGCGTAATTAAGTTGAGGTCCAGTTAAAGTTTTGCTGGCATAAGCGACTGCATGTTGCTTTTTATCCTTATATTGTCCTAACACAGCTCCTACAGCAAAATCACTTGCATCACACATGATCTCAAAAGGTAGAGACCAATCAGGAGGTTGAATGATAGGTGCAGAAGTGAGTGCTTTCTTAAGAGTGTTAAAAGATTCTAAACATGCATCATCAAATTCAAAAGGAACATCTTTGGCCAAAAGATTTGTAAGTGGTCTTGCAATGTATGAAAAATCTTTTATAAATCTACAGTAAAAACCGGCATGGCCAAGAAAACTTCGGATTCCTTTAACATTAATTGGTGGAGGCAAACGTTCAATTACTTCAATTTTAGTTTTGTCTACCTCAATTCCACGTTCAGATATTAAATGACCTAGCACTATGCCTTCTTTAACCATAAAGTGACATTTTTTCCAATTAAGGACTAAGTGCTTTTCTTCACATCTTTGCAAAACTTTGTCTAGATTTTCAAGACAATCATCAAAAGTTTTTCCATAAACAGAAAAGTCATCCATGAAAACTTCCATGATTTCTTCAATCATATCAGAAAATATAGACATCATACATCTTTGAAAAGAAGCAGGTGCATTACATAATCCAAAAGACATTCGGCGATAAGCATAAGTTCCATATGGACATGTAAAAGTGGTTTTGCTTTGATCATCTGGATGGATTGGGATTTGGTGATATCCAGAATACCCATCAAGAAAACAAAAGAAAGAGTGATTGGCTAACCGTTCTAACATTTCATCTATGAAAGGTAGCGGGAAGTGATCTTTCTTAGTTGCCTTGTTTAATTTTCTGTAATCAATACACATTCTCCAACCAGTAACAGTTCTTTGTGGAATTAATTCGTTTTTCTCATTCTTTACAACAGTCATGCCTCCTTTTTTAGGCACAACTTGGACGGGGCTTACCCACTCACTGTGTGGCACAGGATAAATGATCCCGGCGTGTAAGAGTTTCAAAACCTCTTTCTTTACTACTTCTCTCATCGCATTGTTAAGCCTGCGTTGTGGTTCTCTAGATGCTGAAAAAGAATCATGTCCCGAGCCAGATCCTATGGAAGAAATTAAGGAAGCATCTGTTGAAATAATAAATGAATCTGAATATGAAGAAGATGCTCAGTTCTTCATTGAGGAAGAAGATAACACACCTGATCCAGATCCTTTAGATTCCTTAGAAGAACCTCCTAAACCTCCCATAGAGTTAAAACCCCCACCTTCTAAGCTTCGATATGCTTTCTTGAATAATGATCTTGACACTCCTTAATGGAATCACTCTAAGATAGACTTCATAAACAATAACCTAGTGAAGGCACTAAGAAGAGTACGGGACACTACTAGCATCACATAACGTCAAGTTGTCATCCCCAACATGAAACTAGCAATGTGATTATATCATGGCACTAACTCTAAAGATAAATATTTACCCGCAAGCGCACAGATAAATACACCCGTTGTAGCAGCATTTTACCCAGAGATGTTCCAAGTATCGTTATTTATATTTAGCACTAGAAATGAAGTGAGATAAATAAGGACAAGAACTACTCTACACATGTGATAGGAGAATTGAGAACAAAGTAAGAACACATTCCTTTATCCTAAACAGGGATCAATCACAATAATGAGGTACACTATAAATGATAAAAGATCAATCTATGATAGTCCTTAGAGCATTTCAACTTAGACAAGGCATGCGGATTAGAATAGACATTATAAAGAAGTATTCCTAAGTTATTCTAATTATAAGTCATAATATACATTGATTAGTGCAATTATATTTGACAATCATTGGCTAGGTTATCCCATATTCATATTCAAGAGGCAACTCCATAGTAAAGGTGCCAAACAGAGTAACCCCTAAACCATGAGTTAACTGAGCCATACTGAACACTACATTCGGGAGGTGGAATACAAAGGACTCAACAGGCCTGTCACACCCGCGATCTACCACTCTATCCAGAACATAGGACGCATTCGCAGATAAATAGTGTATAGGCATCACACCTACACATCATTTATCACCCACCCGTTGATCATTAAGATGAGCGCTATACGAACATGAGTATAAACATGATGATAATCTATCTATGCCAAATATATAATCAAAGCATACTACAAGCAGTATAATTAAGAATATAATAATTAATGTCTTAGTCATATCAATTATATCTAAACTATTATGAACTAGACCATGAACTAGCACACAATGATGAACAGTATGATGAACTAGAACACATAGATGAACTAGAGTATGAACTAGACGATGAACTAGAACTAGAAGATGAACTAGAACATGAACAATGAAGAACAATGAAGAACTAGAAGAACAATTATGAACTAGAAACATAATTAGATCCATAATGTTGATACAAGAGAGAAGATCTTCGGTTTACCGAGCCTTCTCGCGACTAGATCCAAAATCCAAGCGAAGCTTGCCTCTTCTAATTCTAATTCTATCTAGCTATGCCTAAGTTGATGTGGCTCTAAGGAAATTAGGGTTTCTGATTGATCCTCCTACTCTTCTAATGACTTGAGATCTGATGATGTCTGATGATCATGGAGAAGGGGGGTCTGGGGTTTATTATATAGGGGCTCCTGGCCTCCCCTCCACCTTGGGCAAGCGATGTGGGACTAAATCCTTCGCCATACGCACATGGGCCTAAATGGGCCCAAACGTGTTGGAGAGGTCGGTTGGAGGTAGCTTGCAGAAGACGGAAGCCAGCGGGCCCAGGGGGGACCGGTCGGTCTCTTGGTGGGACCGGTCGGTCCCACCAGTCGGCCTCTTGCGGTGGTCGACCTCCTGGTGTCTTCTTTCGTCCTCTGGAGTCTTCTAGAATAATCCTGACGTGGTGGTTGCGTTATCTCCCGTCGGTTCACTTCTATGGGAAGCTATTGGTGCTTATTTCCTGGTTTAGTCCCTGCAGAATCATAGTTCACCAAAACTCGTGGAATATTGTCAGTTAAAACCCTAAATCTTTATTGGTGATCAAATTCTTGCCCTTTTCATATTTATTTATCCCTTAATTATGATAGATAACCAGCGTCAACAATTCCCCCAAGCTTACCTTTTGCTAGTCCCTTAGCAAATAATCATGATGAATCAGGAATTGCTACTATGCTTTCACACCTCAATGGTACATATGTTCAAAAAATCTTCCCTTGGATTAGTGTTAACTATTTTGACTTTCTGATATTACCTTTAACTATGGAGCTTTTGCCTTAACCTGAATCTTTAAACAATTGAAAGATAGAACAATCAAGTTAAGCACTGTATCTCTAACTCTTTGATCAACCTTCATTCTAGAGTTTTTATATATTTTCAAAATGAAAATCAGAGATTCTACTGTATGACACTCTCAAATCGCTTTTTTATATTTTATGATTCCTCACTGATGCTTTTTCCTTCTTTTCTATGAATATACATCTGGAGCTTTAAGAAGTGAAAAGCATATCTTACCAAGTCAAAGTTCAAAGTTAGGGAGAAAGATGTCATACTCATAGATCAAGATCTTAGAACATTTGAAATTTGTCATCTCTTGCTGGCATATTGTAATTAGAGGGACCATGGGCTATCATTCTTTATTTCATATTTTTATCATAACTCTTTTTTTTTCTTTTGAGGTAGTCGGGCACTTGTCCCTTTTTATTTCCTCCTTTTATACTTTTGCATAGTCCCATGCCTCTAACACAATACTACATCGGAAGAGTGAATCTTTTAATAAAACGTTCTTGATTTCTAGAGCATGATAAATTTCTCAACCATAACTAAAAACTTAGAACAAAGCAAGTAGCCTTATCTTAAGATCATATTAATGGCTCTGGGTAGGAATTCATGTGATGTCATACAGGATCTCATCATGTGTTTTTAATCTTTTCAAAATGTAAATCTCCAGAATTCTAGTATCTCTAGGAATTAGATAAACAACAGCTCAAACCTTTTTATATCATATCTCACAATTATCTAGACTTTAGATCAAGCATTTGCCATCCACAGGTTTCAGGTTCAGAGTTTATTCAGAACAACTTTGTCTAAAACTCAAGAAAATTTAAGTTTGAACAATAGGTACTTAAGAGGGATTACGGCAGAGAAACTATTCATCATTTTCATCATGAGCGAAATTAAGTTTATATCAACTTAGACATTTATTCATTATATACTATATTTATTTGGTTTTATAATAGTTATTCATCTTTTTATGAGTTTTTATATATATTGACCTGGATCTAGCTAAAACGAACTAATAGTAAATAAAAATAGTCGTGGTACGATACTTATCGTGATAACTGAGGGTGCTCTCCCCCAAGCTGGATCTTGACGTGATCTTTTCCTGTCACACCCAATTTTAAGAACAAAATTGAATGCAATAACTCATGTGTGCCCAGAGATCAATCACACACATAAGCCACAAATTAAGGAGTACCATCACATATGTTTATTACATAACGAATATTATTCAAAGACTTTACATAGCAGCGGATAAATAAAGTATCTCTCGCGGTAGCTCCATCACAGGGAAGATGACTGGTTGACAGCAAGACTAGAACTCTTCAGGGAAGTCGTCATTACCATAGCAATCTGTTACCCATCCGGGATTTTTATCCAAGTAGAAAGAAAATAAACAAGCATAAGTACATCTCGTACTTAACAAGTGTAACATGGGGTTCATGAGGCTCAAAAAGGCTGACACTGGTTAAACTGCAGTAGCTTTTATTTGGCAACATTTTAACATTAAGGTAAACATATATGAATGCTTAAACCCAACCCACATGATCATAATAATTGAAACATAGCAATAAGGTAATCAACATGAGCAACATAAATAAACAACATATAACAACTAATCTGTGAGTTTTCCGGGCCGCTCGTATCCGTGAGCACGGCTGATATATCAGTTTATTAAACTCTGCGCAGAGGTGTACACTTTACCCGATGAGTCGTGATATCCAGATGCCCGGGTTAATTACTCCCATAACACTTCCGAGGTGAGTGGGCAGGATACACGCAAAGCCTTTCAAAGGTTCGTCTAACAAGTTAGGGCCGCTAGTTCTTAAGGCAAGGGGATGTAGAGCCCTCCTTCCAGGTTGCTGACAGGAGATCCTAAACCATGTTGCTAAAAAGATCAAATTTTATTCACCATTATTAGATCATGTTTGGTTTAAGTAAAGCTCTAGCAAAACTCTACCCATATGCATAGCATCCCAAAGTTATCAAGGTAACGGGTCAAAAGTCTAGGATAAACTAGATAGGAGATCAAAATTAGACACATGCATATGAATTTAGATGTTTCATGGTGAATAGGTCAACAAGGATGATCCCATGCTATACTTGCCTGATTCAGAGTACTCTGGTTGCTCTTGGTTGTCGAAGTAGAGCTCTTGATCACCAACGTAATTCTCACCGTCTATACTCGATTACCACATCAACACACAACCATCGGAACAACAACCATACAAAGCAAACAAGCTATAATTAGAACATTACACCAATCAGCAAGAAAATAATATAAAAAGTTTGAAAACAGAAGGTACGATCTACCACGATCACATAAACGCGAGAATCACAAAAAACGGAATTATAACGCGAAAGTTATGAGCTAAACAAGTTACAGAACCTTAATTAGTAGATTAAACCTAACTCCAATTTTAATTACTGAAAACAGTAGATATCCTTGTACAGATAGATAGAGCTTTTCAAAACGAATCTAACGCAACTTGAACTGACTAAATCGGACTAAAAACGTAGAAGTTATAAGCATTTAAAACTGGTGGCAAAACTGTAAATAAACTGAAATTGATTTTGTATTTAAATTGATTTAAAACGAATCTGCGGATTGGATGGACTGCGCCTCAAATAGGACAAAGCGCAGGGGCTCAAACAGAGGAAAACGCAGACTCAAAGAACAGGGCCTTTGGGACCGCGGGTTTAGACCCAAAAAGGTGTAAGGATCTTTTTGTAAAACAGGCAACGAAGGGGTATCGAGCTCTGGTGTGCGTCGGATCTGAGATGGACGCTCGGGATTAGATCAGGGAGGGCCGGCGGCGCTTTTCACCGGAGAGAAAGAAGGACGCGGCGGCTCCTCGGCCGGAAGGCGGCGGCGCGGCTCGGGATTGCGCTACAGAGCGGTAGAGGCCTCGGGAGCAGATCCAATCGAAAGAGGTGAGCAAAGCGGACTCACCAGAGGCACAGACGAGGTCGGAGACGATCTGGTGGCGGCGTATCGCTCGTCGAGGCGGACGGCGGCTCTGGAAAGCGACGGCGAGCGATTAAGGCATCAAAACGAAGAGGAGAAAAAGGGGAACACACTCGGTTAGCTTCGAGAGATCAAGGGGAAACTCGAGGTACCACTTACGGGCGCGGGAACTCGATGAATCGTCGGGTTGTTGGCGGCGGAAAGCTTGCGGGCGGCGGAGTTTGTCGCGGAGACGAACTAGGGCACGAGAGCTCAAGCTAAAAGCGTGGGGAGAGGCGGCGGTTTCCTGGGGACCTTATAAGAGGGTCGGTTCGGTCGATTTGGCAAGCGAGGACGCGTAACGAGGATGGACTCGGTTCTGGTCATGGAGTCCGAGCCGGATACGAGAGGGAGAAAGAGTGGTGGGACGCTGACCGGAGGAGTCGAGCTGTCAGCGAGCGCGGGAGAGGCGACCCTCGGGCGAGACGGGGCGACGACGCGCACGCGAGGCTGGACCCTCGGGCGAGTCGGAAACGGCGACGCTCAACGCCGAGGCTGGACCCTCGGGCGAGGCGGAGAAGGCTACGCTCGCGCGAGGCTGGACCCTCGGGCGAGACGGAGATGGTTACGCACGCGCGAGGCTGGAGCCTCGGGCGAGACGGTGATGCGCACGCGAGTGCAGCGCCGAGGCTGGACCCTCGGCTCAGCGCGGGGCTGCGGCGCTGCGCAAGGCTGCTGGGCCGGGCGACGGCCCACGCAAGCGACGGAGGGAGAGGGGAGGGAAGAGGAGAAGCGGGCCAGCACGAGGGAGGGAGCGGGCCGGCCAGGCTGGCTCGGGCCAGAAGGGAGAACGGAGGAGGAACAGAAGGAAAAAAGGGTTTTCCAATTTCAGATTTGGTTTTTCAAATGCATTTTCAAATCCTTTTTGAATTCAAACAACTTTTGAACTAAAACCACGCATCACAAAAATAAGTTATGCACCAGCATGTATGCATCAACATGATCTTTGGCCTAGGATTAATTTTAGCTTTTGCAAATAATTTATTAACTAAGTTTTATGCAACACACAAAATGCATAATTAAATCATATTGCCTATTTTAAATTGATGCAAATTTTGGGATGTTACAATTCTACCCCCCTTAAAGAATCTCGTCCTCGAGATTCCAGCGATGCTTACTCAAACAACTGCGGGTATGACTTCCTCAAATCCTCTTCTCTTTCCCAAGTTGCCTCTGCTTCTGAATACCGATTCCACTGAACCTTACACATCTTTATTACTCTGCTCCGGGTAACTCTTTCGGCTGTCTCTAAAATTCTTGTTGGGTACTCATCATAAGTCAGATCTTCCTTAACTGTAAGCTCTTCCAACGGTATCTGCTCTTCGGGTACTCGCAGGCACTTTTTCAACTGAGAGACATGAAACACATTATGCACTCCTGACAAGCTTTCAGGCAACTCTAACTGATATGCCACTTCGCCACGTCTTCCAAGAATTTTGAACGGTCCAATATACCTTGGTGCTAACTTTCCTTTCTTATTGAACCTTTTCACACCTCTCATCGGTGACACCTTTAGGTAGACATGATCACCTACTGCAAAAGATAGATCTCGACGACGGTTGTTTGCATAACTCTTCTGTCGGGACTGAGCAGCTCTCAGGTTATCTCTGATTATTCTGACATGTTCCTCGGCATTCCTCAACACATCAGGTCCAAACACTTGACTCTCACCTGTCTGATCCCAGAACAACGGTGTTCTACACTGTCTACCATACAAGGCTTCAAACGGTGCCATCTTAAGACTCTCCTGATAACTGTTGTTGTATGAGAACTCTGCATAACACAGATTCTTGTCCCAACTGGTGCCATACTGTAATGCACAAGCTCTCAACATGTCTTCCAGAATCTGATTGGTTCTTTCCGTCTGTCCATCAGTCTGTGGATGATAAGCAGTACTGAAGTTCAACCTTGTGCCTAATGATCGATGTATCATCTGCCAAAAGTGAGAGGTGAACTGAGTACCACGATCTGACACAATCTTTCGGGGCACTCCATGCAAACATACTATCCGTTCCATGTACAATTCTGCCAATCTTGCTCCCGTATAGGTAGTTTTAACTGGTATAAAGTGAGCAACTTTGGTCAATCGATCGACTACTACCCATATGGAGTCGTACCCTCTCTGCGTACGAGGCAAACCAACTATAAAGTCCATACCGACTTCTTCCCACTTCCATTCAGGTATCTTCATCGGTTGTAACAAACCAGCGGGTCTCTGATGTTCTGCCTTCACCCTCTGACATGTATCACACAGAGCGACGTACTCGGCTACATCTCGCTTCAGCCCATCCCACCAATACTTTTTCTTCAGATCAAGGTACATCTTAGTGCTTCCAGGATGAATGGAATAAGCTGACTCATGCACTTCTCGCAGTATAGACTCACGTATCTCCTTGATTGCAGGTACACATAATCTATTCCCATGCCACAATGTACCATCATCATCCAACCGAAAACCTGATGCTTTGCCAAGAACAATGTTATCGGCTATCTGCTTTAACTTTTCATCTGACATCTGACCCTTACGTATCTCTTGCATCAATACTGGTTCAAGCTCTAACTCTACTCTGTTGATCGCAATTCCCAAATTCAGATGTGCAAATTCAGCACACAACTCATTTGGCATAGAAGCAATTCTGACCTCATTGGCATGGCTCTTTCTACTCAAGGCATCTGCTACAACATTAGCCTTCCCGGGATGATAGTGTATTTCCAAATCATAATCCTTAATCAATTCCAACCATCTACGTTGTCTCAAATTCAGATCAGACTGAGTGAAAATGTACTTCAAGCTCTTATGATCGGTATAGATGTCCGTCTTGTGACCCACTAGATAGTGTCTCCAAATCTTCAATGCATGGACAACAGCTGCCAATTCTAAATCATGAGTGGGATAGTTCAGCTCATGCTTTCTCAACTGCCTCGATGCATATGCTACCACTCTGCCTTCTTGCATAAGAACACAACCCAAACCTTGACGAGACGCATCACAATAAATGGAGAAATCCTTACTCAGATCTGGCAGAATTAACACTGGAGCTGTAGTTAGACGTTTCTTCAACTCCTCGAAATTAGCTTGACACTTATCAGACCAAACAAACTTAGCATTCTTCTCTAGCAGAGCTGTCATTGGCTTAGCAAGTTTGGAGAATCCTTCAATGAACCTTCTATAGTAACCAGCCAATCCAAGGAAACTACGAATCTCGGTCACATCTGTTGGTGGCTTCCAATTCAGCACATCTTCAACCTTGCCCGGATCTACTGAGATGCCTCCATTAGAAATAACATGTCCAAGGAAAGAAACTTCCTTTAACCAAAACTCACACTTGCTGCGCTTGGCATACAACTTGTGCTCTCTGAGTTTCTGTAGTACTAACCTCAGATGTTCAGCATGATCTTCCTTGTTCTTAGAGTATACTAGAATATCATCAATAAACACAACTACGAACTTGTCGAGATATTCCATGAACACCTTGTTCATCAAATACATAAAGTAGGCAGGTGCATTGGTCAATCCAAAGGACATGACTGTATACTCATACAACCCATACCTGGTAGTGAAAGCTGTCTTTGGAATATCAGATGCTCGAATCTTCAACTGATGGTAACCAGAACGCAGATCAATCTTAGAGAATACACATGCACCTTTCAGCTGATCAAACAGATCATCGATCCTCGGCAACGGGTACTTGTTCTTAATGGTAACTTCATTAAGCGATCTATAGTCAACACACATCCGTTGACCACCATCCTTTTTGTCAACAAAGATAACAGGAGCTCCCCAAGGTGATGAACTAGGACGAATAAACCCTTTTTCTTGCAACTCTTTAATTTGTTTCTTAAGTTCATCTAATTCAGGTACTCCCATCCTATATGGTCTTTTAGCTATGGGTGCAGTTCCAGGTAAAAGTTCAATAATAAATTCAATGTCGCGATCAGGTGGCATACCTGGCAAATCATCGGGGAACACATCCGGGAACTCATCCACCACTAGATCTTCCGGGAAAACCTCTTCATTTATCTGGTTCACGGTTGCAGTCGGTGTTGGTTGTAGCACTACCTTCACACTGATTCTGTCTCCCTTAGCTGTGGTAACTGTCACAACTTTATCTTGACACTGTATATCTGTCTTGCACCTCTTCATCCAATCCATACCAAGTATCAAATCAATGCCAGCTGTCCTCAGCACAATTGGAGATACTGAGAAGTCTACCCCCCCTAGGGACACATCTATAGGCATACACTGGAGCGTAGCTTGCAAACCTCCACCCGGTGAGGTAACCATTATAGGGGTTTTCATGAGACTAACAGGTAGATTATGCATTCTAACAAATGTATGAGATATGAAAGTATGCGATGCACCAGAATCGAAAAGAACTGTAGCAGGGATGGAACTGATGTTGAACGTACCAAGCATAATCTCTGGCGCTTCCTGCACGGTCTCTGCGGACACGTGATTCACCTTGCCGGAGTTAGGTGATGGATTCTGACGTCCCTTATTGTTCTGACTCTGTGGAGTCTGTTGATTCTGCTTCTTAGGACAATTGTAGGAGAGGTGACCAACCTCACCGCAGACAAAGCACTTGTTGGGAGTGTTAGGTGCACTATTCTTCATGGGGGTGTTGACAGGGGTACCTTGGCGTTGAGCATGATTATTGTGCTGCTGCTGCTGTGGGCGCTGATTGTTTCCTTGCTGCTGATATGAAGGGCGTTGCGGTCCCTGGTTACGGTTCCACTGAGAAGTAGGTCCCTGATACCTCTGCTGGTTGCCCGGTGCAAAATTAGGACGAGGGCGGTTGTTACTACCAGAAGACTGACCATGGAGCTTCCTCTTTCTAGCCTCCATCTCCTTGCGCTTGTTGTCAACCACAATAGCACGGTTGACTAAGGTCTGGTAGCTGGCATACTCATTGGACATAAGCTGCAGTGCCAGTCCGTCATTCAGACCCTTGAGGAAGCGACGCTGCTTGTCGGCATCCTGAGCAATATCAGCGGGAGCATAGCGTGACAATTGAGCAAACTTGTCACGGTACTCTGCAACGGTCATGGCTCCTTGGCGCAGAGATCTAAACTCTTCCTGCTTCAATTCAATCAGACCAGCAGGGATATGGTACGCTTTAAAGTTGGTCTTGAATTCCTCAAAGGTGACAGGTGGGGCATTGTTGGGTTGACCGAACTGAAACGATTCCCACCAATCCAGAGCAGCTCCTTGCAACTGACCAGAAGCATAGAGCACCTTCTCCTGGTCATTGCATTGCGCGATGGTAAGCTGGCGTTCAATAGCACGAAGCCAGTCATCAGCCTCCAGGGGATCAGCGGCATGAGAGAACACTGGCGGGTGACCCTTCAAAAACTCACCCCTCTTGTCCCTCACTTGCATCGGTGGTGCTCCTCCAACTGGCTGATGCTGCATATGTTGCATCATAGTTTGCATAAATTGGGCTTGGATGCCCATCAACTGCTGAATGTCAACTGGGGGTGGTGGTGGTGGTGGGTTAACAGGTGCTCCACGACCACGGCCACGTCCACGTCCACCTCCAACTCCACCTCCTCTGGCGGCCATCTGTGTTTCCAAACAGGGATCAAGGTTAGTGAACCTTTTTAAGAAAAGATCACTTATATGAGAGGAAACAGGAGATCTGAAAATTTCTGGGCGAGATCCGGTAACAGCAGTACAGAAAAACAGTCATATACGGAGTTCCAGGAATCCAAACAGGGCGTGTGATACACGGTTGGAAAGATAACGAAATTATCTACAACTTTTATTTAAGTGACTTTCCCAGATTCTGCCGTTAAATCAGTCAAAAACAGAGAACAAACAGATCTGTCCAGAGCTCAAAACTGCGCAGAAACTCTAACTTGAAACAGCCATATCTCACAAACCATAACAGCTATTGAAGTGATTCCAGAGGCATTGGTTAGATATAGGAGTCTATTTTCCATCATAAAATTTTCAGCCATGTTGCACGATCAGGACTTGAGATATAACCAAAAGATCACAGGTTGCTCCAGAAAACAGCATAGGACAAGATGTAACTAACCCTTTTATTATTCATGAACGTTATGTCTAACTATGAGATTTGTAGACAAGCCCACAATATCTCAACACTCATTACAAAGATCCAAATCACACATAAGCATAATGATAATCCAACTCACACATAAAGAATCACACTAGCACATAGGTTAACTAGACTCGACAAACGCTTACTACTATTGTCTTAATACATAGAAGGGTGACCTATGCCTATTTGTAGAGCGGTTCGCGGAGCCTCTTGTACATAGGGGGTTGATTTAGAAGTTCCAAGAGCCCATCAATAGTGCTATAGCATCTTTTGAGATCTTTTCCCATGGATATCACCTCCTTTTCCAAGTCCGCGTTAGACCTTTCCCTGTCAAGGAGAAAATCTCGTGTGGCCTTCTCGGTTGGTGTTGCATTGGGGTCTTCTACCATAGCCTCCTTATTCTCACTGTTCCAATAGGGCAGATAGCGGTATGCGTCATTCCTCATGTCTTCAATACGACGACCTCGGAATGCTTTGTAGGCTTCAACTGCCACGGCTTCCAAGGCTGACGCTAGAGTGGACCGACGAGCCCTGTGGCCGATCACCATCTCATGCAGGTATAAGCCACTCTCTGGTTCTCGGACAGCGACAGTCACTCTTGCCTTCCAGTAGGTCTTTTCCATGGGATGACTGTACCTCCAATGGGTGTACTGTACGATGATGTTCTTGTCGGGGTAGTAGGCATCAAAAAGTCCCATCAGCCTGTGATGTGTGGGGCTTTGGGCAGCTGTAGGCGCTCCGACGAAATACCCGGAGTCCACGTCCCAACCCGTTGGAAGCTCTTCATCGTCTTCAACCTCCAGCACTTCTGGGGGCACTGGCGAGGGAGGTACTGGAGCTTGTGGAGCTGGTGCTTGCTGAGCTGGAGCTTGTACTGGTGGTGCCGGCGCTTGTGGTTCCACTTCTTGAGGTGCTTGTTCTTGCAGTTCTGGCTCTTGCGGCGCTACCTCTTGCTGCTCTGGCTCCTGGGGTACTTGCGGAACGGGGTTGCCTGCCCTCCTGCGTCCACTGACGGTCCTGCGGGTGATACGACGAGCCATCTATGGAATAGACCAAGAGATAGATACAATAGAATCAATATATTTGTGTAATAGAGCAAGTAAAGAGAAGCATATAGTTTTGATAAATTAACAAGGCTAAGATAAATAGCAAGAATTGAGAAGCAAGGACCACTAAAACGACCATAACTAACTAGGCTTGCGTCCTACAGTCAACATAGCTCTGATACCAATTTGTCACACCCAATTTTAAGAACAAAATTGAATGCAATAACTCATGTGTGCCCAGAGATCAATCACACACATAAGCCACAAATTAAGGAGTACCATCACATATGTTTATTACATAACGAATATTATTCAAAGACTTTACATAGCAGCGGATAAATAAAGTATCTCTCGCGGTAGCTCCATCACAGGGAAGATGACTGGTTGACAGCAAGACTAGAACTCTTCAGGGAAGTCGTCATTACCATAGCAATCTGTTACCCATCCGGGATTTTTATCCAAGTAGAAAGAAAATAAACAAGCATAAGTACATCTCGTACTTAACAAGTGTAACATGGGGTTCATGAGGCTCAAAAAGGCTGACACTGGTTAAACTGCAGTAGCTTTTATTTGGCAACATTTTAACATTAAGGTAAACATATATGAATGCTTAAACCCAACCCACATGATCATAATAATTGAAACATAGCAATAAGGTAATCAACATGAGCAACATAAATAAACAACATATAACAACTAATCTGTGAGTTTTCCGGGCCGCTCGTATCCGTGAGCACGGCTGATATATCAGTTTATTAAACTCTGCGCAGAGGTGTACACTTTACCCGATGAGTCGTGATATCCAGATGCCCGGGTTAATTACTCCCATAACACTTCCGAGGTGAGTGGGCAGGATACACGCAAAGCCTTTCAAAGGTTCGTCTAACAAGTTAGGGCCGCTAGTTCTTAAGGCAAGGGGATGTAGAGCCCTCCTTCCAGGTGGCACAATAACACGCAGCCTATACTCACGTGGACAGAAGCCGCACTATACCCAACTCGGCAAGATCCAACGCGCCTATACAGGTGTCCACTAACAAGCTAGAAAAGGTCCTTATACTGAGCTAAGGTCAGAGCCATATAACCCTCATGGTTGCACTGTATGTCCCAGCTTTTGCTGACAGGAGATCCTAAACCATGTTGCTAAAAAGATCAAATTTTATTCACCATTATTAGATCATGTTTGGTTTAAGTAAAGCTCTAGCAAAACTCTACCCATATGCATAGCATCCCAAAGTTATCAAGGTAACGGGTCAAAAGTCTAGGATAAACTAGATAGGAGATCAAAATTAGACACATGCATATGAATTTAGATGTTTCATGGTGAATAGGTCAACAAGGATGATCCCATGCTATACTTGCCTGATTCAGAGTACTCTGGTTGCTCTTGGTTGTCGAAGTAGAGCTCTTGATCACCAACGTAATTCTCACCGTCTATACTCGATTACCACATCAACACACAACCATCGGAACAACAACCATACAAAGCAAACAAGCTATAATTAGAACATTACACCAATCAGCAAGAAAATAATATAAAAAGTTTGAAAACAGAAGGTACGATCTACCACGATCACATAAACGCGAGAATCACAAAAAACGGAATTATAACGCGAAAGTTATGAGCTAAACAAGTTACAGAACCTTAATTAGTAGATTAAACCTAACTCCAATTTTAATTACTGAAAACAGTAGATATCCTTGTACAGATAGATAGAGCTTTTCAAAACGAATCTAACGCAACTTGAACTGACTAAATCGGACTAAAAACGTAGAAGTTATAAGCATTTAAAACTGGTGGCAAAACTGTAAATAAACTGAAATTGATTTTGTATTTAAATTGATTTAAAACGAATCTGCGGATTGGATGGACTGCGCCTCAAATAGGACAAAGCGCAGGGGCTCAAACAGAGGAAAACGCAGACTCAAAGAACAGGGCCTTTGGGACCGCGGGTTTAGACCCAAAAAGGTGTAAGGATCTTTTTGTAAAACAGGCAACGAAGGGGTATCGAGCTCTGGTGTGCGTCGGATCTGAGATGGACGCTCGGGATTAGATCAGGGAGGGCCGGCGGCGCTTTTCACCGGAGAGAAAGAAGGACGCGGCGGCTCCTCGGCCGGAAGGCGGCGGCGCGGCTCGGGATTGCGCTACAGAGCGGTAGAGGCCTCGGGAGCAGATCCAATCGAAAGAGGTGAGCAAAGCGGACTCACCAGAGGCACAGACGAGGTCGGAGACGATCTGGTGGCGGCGTATCGCTCGTCGAGGCGGACGGCGGCTCTGGAAAGCGACGGCGAGCGATTAAGGCATCAAAACGAAGAGGAGAAAAAGGGGAACACACTCGGTTAGCTTCGAGAGATCAAGGGGAAACTCGAGGTACCACTTACGGGCGCGGGAACTCGATGAATCGTCGGGTTGTTGGCGGCGGAAAGCTTGCGGGCGGCGGAGTTTGTCGCGGAGACGAACTAGGGCACGAGAGCTCAAGCTAAAAGCGTGGGGAGAGGCGGCGGTTTCCTGGGGACCTTATAAGAGGGTCGGTTCGGTCGATTTGGCAAGCGAGGACGCGTAACGAGGATGGACTCGGTTCTGGTCATGGAGTCCGAGCCGGATACGAGAGGGAGAAAGAGTGGTGGGACGCTGACCGGAGGAGTCGAGCTGTCAGCGAGCGCGGGAGAGGCGACCCTCGGGCGAGACGGGGCGACGACGCGCACGCGAGGCTGGACCCTCGGGCGAGTCGGAAACGGCGACGCTCAACGCCGAGGCTGGACCCTCGGGCGAGGCGGAGAAGGCTACGCTCGCGCGAGGCTGGACCCTCGGGCGAGACGGAGATGGTTACGCACGCGCGAGGCTGGAGCCTCGGGCGAGACGGTGATGCGCACGCGAGTGCAGCGCCGAGGCTGGACCCTCGGCTCAGCGCGGGGCTGCGGCGCTGCGCAAGGCTGCTGGGCCGGGCGACGGCCCACGCAAGCGACGGAGGGAGAGGGGAGGGAAGAGGAGAAGCGGGCCAGCACGAGGGAGGGAGCGGGCCGGCCAGGCTGGCTCGGGCCAGAAGGGAGAACGGAGGAGGAACAGAAGGAAAAAAGGGTTTTCCAATTTCAGATTTGGTTTTTCAAATGCATTTTCAAATCCTTTTTGAATTCAAACAACTTTTGAACTAAAACCACGCATCACAAAAATAAGTTATGCACCAGCATGTATGCATCAACATGATCTTTGGCCTAGGATTAATTTTAGCTTTTGCAAATAATTTATTAACTAAGTTTTATGCAACACACAAAATGCATAATTAAATCATATTGCCTATTTTAAATTGATGCAAATTTTGGGATGTTACATTTCCCCAGAAGATGAGTAGACCATCAGCAGTGGCTTAAGTCCCTCTCTTCTTTATTTCCTGCTGAACTTAAAAATAGACAATACAACTAGTGGAACTTGATTAAGTGTTAGTGATAAATATTCTTTCCCTTTATCTAGTTGTCTAAAGCTCTTAAGATCATTTATGTTCTTCCTTTCCACTAAGCAGAAATTTAGCAGTTCTCTATAGTGTCTCTTTTTCGATTTAATGGTGAGCCTTCATGTGCCCACATATTTTTGTTTCTCTTTTTTTTAATTAATGGTGAGCCTTCATGTGCTCACATATTTTTGGTGTTTTGAATTTATTTATAGAATGAAAAACTTAAGAGGATAGAGATACTTACGTGGATACATGGGGGTGCCTTCCCCCAAGCTGAATGTTGACGTAATCACTTTGCAATGTAGCAGACTGACAGTGGATATGTCCTTCCTCTATTAGAGCTTTGATTGATGTTGATGTTTGTTGAGACAGTGCTCCAACAGTGGATGGAGCATTCACTTGTTCGTCAGCTTTTCTTGGCCTTTCAAATCTTGTGAAACTCAAATAGACAACAAAACTTGTGGAACAGATTAAGCATTAGCGGTTGGCCACTCAAGCCTTAGTTGTCTAGAATTTCAGTAAGATCTCTTTCTCAATGTTTTTATATTTTTTTTGCGATGCAAGAGAAAAATGCAACAGGATGAATGTATGCAAATTTATTTTTAGTATTATTATATTATTATTATTATATTTTTTATGCCACCACGGTGAACATTCCTATGGGTTTTTACACACCATAGAATTATTCACATGGGGCTTCATGGTTTATGATGTAGTGTAACAAATGCAATATTTTTGTTTCCTTTTCTAATGCAATGCAGAAATTAATATGTAGATGTATTTATTTTTTATGCCTCCACAGAGAATACATTTATGGGTTTTAACACACCACTAAACTGTTCTCATGGGGCTTCGAGTTTTTCATATTTTTATTTTCTTTTTTTTTAGTGCAGATATAATTTGCTAAAAAGTAAATATGCAACTAGAAGTAAAATGATATGATTATGCAGTACTTAATTTGTTGTAAAGAAATATGGATAACTACCGAGTTACCTTCCGGTGAGGAATCAATGTTTATAGTCTATCGAACAAGACTTCTTGCACGCTCTTTATTCTTCCTTGGGTGCGTCAGTAGATCCTCGTGGTGAAGACCTTAGTTGTACTTCAGTAGAACTCTCTTTCTTCTTCAAGTGGCTGGTGGATTTGTCTCCTCTGGTTCACTGCTCTTCATATTCTTTAATGGGTGTTGGCATGGTCATTTACTTTGAATCCTTGATAGCGTAGATGTTCATCATTTCTCTTGAGCTATAACCATTGATGATTGGCTCTTGGGTGGATGAAGGCTTCGTTGGCATCATAGTGGAATTCCTATCTTCTGTTGAAACTCAGATAGACAACAAAGCTCGTGGAATAGATTAAGGGTTAGTGAAAAAACTACACCTTAATTATTTTAGAGTCTTGATTTATTTCTTTCAAGCACAAAGCAACAGAGTTTTGGATTTCCATTTATGTATGTGAGTCAATGATGGTGCAATAATTGTTTTATCACATATGTATCAAGAAAATAGGAGGTAAATGTCAAACTAACATTTTAAAGTGAAGCATTAATACTGTAAGCTAGCAACATCCTCTAGAATTCATGAAACTTTGGGAGATCACTCTTTG
The DNA here is from genome assembly GCA_009763385.1 of Coix lacryma-jobi var. lacryma-jobi. Classification (NCBI taxonomy): domain Eukaryota; kingdom Viridiplantae; phylum Streptophyta; class Magnoliopsida; order Poales; family Poaceae; genus Coix; species Coix lacryma-jobi. The sequence continues at coordinate 80,325,095 of CM019830.1, forward strand.
TATAGTGTGTCCTACTCACAAAACTAAAGCAGAGATCAAGTGCATAAGTTCTGCTGGTGAGAAAACACCAATAGAACCAAAACTTCATTTACTCTACTCTAACCTTAGGCACATTTAATATGATAAGATTGGTATTTTGTGCATTGTTTCATTCTTAAAACATGGGTGATGAAATCAGAAGAGTGAGCATGAATTTGACAACGAGGGTTTAGTTGTTCAAGACTAAGTGATTAAAAGAGTGATACTCAAAGAACAAAGCATGTTGAGCTTTTTTATATTAAACATTGAAAGTTGTAACTCAAACATTTTGATTTTTTTTATTTAAGTGCAGGGCAAGACCAAGGGAAAGCTTTTGTAGAGAATGATCACTTACCTTAAAATATTACCTTCATCATTGAAACGCAGTGGCACCATGTGATGAGGGATAGATGACCTATCATGACCCCTTCCTTTTGTTTGAAGATTCTCCTTGCATCTTGAGCTTGTTCCTGAACATCTTGTCTCCTGTGTTACACTTTATCTTCCTCAACCTCTAAGCTATCCTTTTTCTCTCTCCTCATGAATTATGTTTGGACTTATTACTCCACTTATTATTTTATTCCTGAAAGCATTAGTGGACAATACATACCCGAAGGGATATACAAGTAATGACAAGGGTAGTGTTGTCATAGAGCTAAAGTCACTTTCTATGCTATAGAGAAGTTAATCTTGGCATTTTAATTAGCATAAAACTTGTATCCCATATTTTATTTACCTTCATTATCACCATTACTTCTTCTCTAAAGGATTAATTTTATTTTGTATCTTAAGTTTGATTTTCAAGCATGGAATTTGTGAAATCATTCAAACTTAAAGAGACAAAGTAACAGTGAGTAGAGAGATTGCAAACCAGTGTGTTGGGATGTTGACAACTTCTTGATTGGGAGGCTGAGCATGGTTGTAGAATTTTTGGAAGAGCCGGTCTTTCTCCCCACACTTAGACAAAGGCAAGTGTGAATGTTGAAGCATCCCTTGCATTGTATTTGCAACTCTCATGTTCTCAGACATTGTTCACCCTGCAGTGGTTAGTGACAAGAATATCCTAAGGGAAGTAGTCCTAAGAACATAATTATTATTTTTTTAATTTTTGTAAATTAAGACAAGATTCTAAATTTAAAAAGTCATAAGATAACTACCGATTGACCTCTCGGCAAGGGCTCGCAGTTTTAGGTTCGTTGAGCAAGACCTTTCTTTAATGGACACATACCCGAGGGAATATATAAAGTTGAAATACAGGTTGTCCACTATTAAATTTATAATCCTTATCTATGTTAATGGGTAGATGGATTTGGAATTGTTTTAGCATAGACATGATTCATCATAGTTCATAGACAACTTGGTGGCTGTATTATTTCATGGCTCAAGGCAAAGGTAGCTTATAGCAAAAGACAAAGTGAATATTCTTTGATACTTACAATTCAGTGATGAATGAGCCATGCCTTTTGTGTGAAGTTGTTGGAGCACTTCCTATGCCTTGCTTCATCCCAGTGTGAGTTCATCTCCTGACTTCCCCATTTTGATATTGAGAGATTTCTACAGGGGTTAGTCCAACAAAATAACCGATATCTACTAGAGCATACTCTTGGTTCAAAAATCAAACTAGACGCCATGTCTAATTTAATCTAGGAAAGCATTTTAACCTAAGCACCACACTTAATTTAAAAAGCCTTTGAAAGTAAGATCAACACTCCTAGACTAAGCACCATGCTTAATTTAAAAGTTGTATGAACATACTCCAAACCTTAAGCATATTATAGTAAATAACAGTGTCATGAAAGCACTACAGAGATTCACTTTAATGGAGATGAAAGAGTGTGATCAAGGTGAGTAGTATATATATATATATTTTGTTTTTAGATGCACATAACATGAGTGGATGCAAGTGATAAAAATTAAACATGTATGAGAGAACATAAACTAAATGGAGTGAATGTATGATGATATGCAAAGGATTTAATAAGATAACTACTCATCAATTTAAAGTCCATGAGCAAGACTGACTCACCTCGATTAAACTTACCATGACTCACAATGGAATTGTGAGTAGTACAACGTCTGGTGTCGTCACTCGTCACGTGCTTGAAAACTTGTAACGTTGACCTTCTTCGATCCTTGTGGGAGTTTGTCGGAAAGTCACAGTGACAACAATTGTCTATACCTTATCTGGTTGATTCCTAACAAAGTGGTTGAATGGATCTTGAGGCTTGAGCAAAGCCTCTGGACCCGCAACGTAGTTTGTCGGAAGTTCAAAACCAGTCATACACCTCACCCTGCATAAGATCAAAACTATACAAAAGCCAGGGTGGGCCTGTTTGGATAAAGGGTGAATAATATATCTAAATTATCACATGTGTAAGAGTTCTCCTAGATGTTGAAAATGTATTCTAGCTACCGTCCTTAATTACTCATTCATTCCCCGGCAACGGCGCCAAAAATGCTTGTTGACACTCCTTAATGGAATCACTCTAAGATAGACTTCATAAACAATAACCTAGTGAAGGCACTAAGAAGTGTACGGGACACTACTAGCATCACTTAACGTCAAGTTGTCATCCCCAACATGAAACTAGTAATGTGATTATATCATGGCACTGACTCTAAAGATAAATATTTACCCGCAAGCGCACAGATAAATACACCCGTTGTAGCAGCATTTTACCCAGAGATGTTCCAAGTATCGTTATTTATATTTAGCACTAGGAATGAAGTGAGATAAATAAGGACAAGAGCTACTCTACACATGTGATAGGAGAACTGAGAACAAAGCAAGAACACACTCCTTTATCCTAAACAGGGATCAATCACAATAATGAGGTACACTATAAATGATAAAAGATCAAACTATGATAGTCCTTAGAGCATTTCAACTTAGACAAGGCATGCGGATTAGAATAGACATTATAAAGAAGTATTCCTAAGTTATTCTAATTATAAGTCATAATATACATTGATTAGTGCAATTATATTTGACAATCATTGGCTAGGTTATCCCATATTCATATTCAAGAGGCAACTCCATAGTAAAGGTGCCAAACAGAGTAACCCCTAAACCATGAGTTAACTGAGCCATACTGAACACTACATTCGGGAGGTGGAATACAAAGGACTCAACAGGCCTGTCACACCCGCGATCTACCACTCTATCCGGAACATAGGACGCATTCGCAGATAAATAGTGTATAGGCATCACACCTACACAGCATTTATCACCCACCTAAGATGAGCGCTATACGAACATGAGTATAAACATGATGATAATCTATCTATGCCGAATATATAATCAAAGCATACTACAAGCAGTATAATTAAGAATATAATAATTAATGTCTTAGTCATATCAATTATATCTAAACTATTATGAACTAGACCATGAACTAGCACACAATGATGAACAGTATGATGAACTAGAACACATAGATGAACTAGAGTATGAACTAGACGATGAACTAGAACATGAACAATGAAGAACAATGAAGAACTAGAAGAACAATTATGAACTAGAAACATAATTAGATCCATAATGTTGATACAAGAGAGAAGATCTTGGGTTTACCGAGCCTTCTCGCGACTAGATCTGGAATCCAAGCGAAGCTTGCCTCTTCTAATTCTAATTCTATCTAGCTATGCCTAAGTTGATGTGGCTCTAAGGAAATTAGGGTTTCTGATTGATCCTCGTCCTCTTCTAATGACTTGAGATCTGATGATGTCTGATGATATCTGATTGATATCTGATTGATGATGGAGAAGGGGGGTCTGGGGTTTATTATATAGGGGCTCCTGGCCTTCCCTCCACCTTGGGCAAGCGATGTGGGACTAAATCCTTTGCCATATGCACATGGGCCTAAATGGGCCATAACATGTTGGAGAGGTCGGTTGGAGGTAGCTTGCAAAAGACGGAAGCCAGCGGGCCCAGGGGGGACCGGTCGGTCTCCTGGTGGGACCGGTCGGTCTCCTAGTGGGACCGGTCGGTCCCACCAGTCGGCCTCTTGCGGTGGTCGACCTCCTGGTGTCTTCTTTCGTCCTCTGGAGTCTTCTAGAATAACCCTTACGTGGTGGTTGCGTTATCTCCTGTCGGTTTCCTTCTATGGGAAGCTATTGGTGCTGATTTCCTGGTTTAGTCCCTGCAGAATCATAGTTCACCAAAACTCGTGGAATATTGTCAGTTAAAACCCTAAATCTTTGTTGGTGATCAAATTCTTGCCCTTTTCATATTTATTTATCCCTTAATTATGATAGATAACCAGCGTCAACAATTCCCCCAAGCTTACCTTTTGCTAGTCCCTTAGCAAATAATCATGATGAATCAGGAATTGCTACTATGCTTTCACACCTCAATGGTACATATGTTCAAAAAATCTTCCCTTGGATTAGTGTTAACTATTTTGACTTTCTGATATTACCTTTAACTATGGAGCTTTTGCCTTAACCTGAATCTTTAAACAATTGAAAGATAGAACAATCAAGTTAAGCACTGTATCTCTAACTCTTTGATCAACCTTCATTCTAGAGTTTTTATATATTTTCAAAATGAAAATCAGAGATTCTACTGTATGACACTCTCAAATCGCTTTTTTATATTTTATGATTCCTCACTGATGCTTTTTCCTTCTTTTCTATGAATATACATCTGGAGCTTTAAGAAGTGAAAAGCATATCTTACCAAGTCAAAGTTCAAAGTTAGGGAGAAAGATGTCATACTCATAGATCAAGATCTTAGAACATTTGAAATTTGTCATCTCTTGCTGGCATATTGTAATTAGAGGGACCATGGGCTATCATTCTTTATTTCATATTTTTATCATAACTCTTTTTTTTTCTTTTGAGGTAGTCGGGCACTTGTCCCTTTTTATTTCCTCCTTTTATACTTTTGCATAGTCCCATGCCTCTAACACAATACTACATCGGAAGAGTGAATCTTTTAATAAAACGTTCTTGATTTCTAGAGCATGATAAATTTCTCAACCATAACTAAAAACTTAGAACAAAGCAAGTAGCCTTATCTTAAGATCATATTAATGGCTCTGGGTAGGAATTCATGTGATGTCATACAGGATCTCATCATGTGTTTTTAATCTTTTCAAAATGTAAATCTCCAGAATTCTAGTATCTCTAGGAATTAGATAAACAACAGCTCAAACCTTTTTATATCATATCTCACAATTATCTAGACTTTAGATCAAGCATTTGCCATCCACAGGTTTCAGGTTCAGAGTTTATTCAGAACAAGTTTGTCTAAAACTCAAGAAAATTTAAGTTTGAACAATAGGTACTTAAGAGGGATTACGGCAGAGAAACTATTCATCATTTTCATCATGAGCGAAATTAAGTTCATATCAACTTAGACATTTATTCATTATATACTATATTTATTTGGTTTTATAATAGTTATTCATCTTTTTATGAGTTTTTATATATATTGACCTGGATCTAGCTAAAACGAACTAATAGTAAATAAAAATAGTCGTGGTACGATACTTATCGTGATAACTGAGGGTGCTCTCCCCCAAGCTGGATCTTGACGTGATCTTTTCCCCAGAAGATGAGTAGACCATCAGCAGTGGCTTAAGTCCCTCTCTTCTTTATTTCCTGCCGAACTTAAAAATAGACAACACAACTAGTGGAACTTGATTAAGTGTTAGTGATAAATATTCTTTCCCTTTATCTAGTTGTCTAAAGCTCTTAAGATCATTTATGTTCTTCCTTTCCACTAAGCAGAAATTTAGCAGTTCTCTATAGTGTCTCTTTTTAGATTTAATGGTGAGCCTTCATGTGCCCACATATTTTTGTTTCTCTTTTTTTTTAATTAATGGTGAGCCTTCATGTGCTCACATATTTTTGGTGTTTTGAATTTATTTATAGAATGAAAAACTTAAGAGGATAGAGATACTTACGTGGATACATGGGGGTGCCTTCCCCCAAGCTGAATGTTGACGTAGTCACTTTGCAATGTAGCAGACTGACAGTGATATGTCCTTCCTCTATTAGAGCTTTGATTGATGTTGATGTTTGTTGAGACAGTGCTCCAATAGTGGATGGAGCATTCACTTGTTCGTCAGCTTTTCTTGGCCTTTCAAATCTTGTGAAACTCAAATAGACAACAAAACTTGTGGAACAGATTAAGCATTAGCGGTTGGCCACTCAAGCCTTAGTTGTCTAGAATTTCAGTAAGATCTCTTTCTCAATGTTTTTATATTTTTTTTACGATGCAAGAGAAAAATGCAACAGGATGAATGTATGCAAATTTATTTTTAGTATTATTATATTATTATTATTATTATATTTTTTTATGCCACCACGGTGAACATTCCTGTGGGTTTTTACACACCATAGAATTATTCACATGGGGCTTCATGGTTTATGATGTAGTGTAACAAATGCAATATTTTTGTTTCCTTTTCTAATGCAATGCAGAAATTAATATGTAGATGTATTTATTTTTTATGCCTCCACAGAGAATACATTTATGGGTTTTAACACACCACTAAACTGTTCTCATGGGGCTTAGAGTTTTCATATTTTTATTTTCTTTTTTTAATGCAGATATAATTTCAGGCAATTCATTCATCAGGGTTAGACCAACCAGAAGGAGATCAATCAGAAGCTTTAGGACTACATCTACCTAGATTAGTAGATAGAATAGGATTAGAGGAGGCAAGCTTCGCTTGGATTCCTGATCTAGTCACGAGAAGGCTCGGTAAACCCAAGATCTTCTCTCTTGTATTAACATTATGGATCTATTTCATAATTGCTCTTCTAGTTCATCATTGTTCTTCATTGTTTATGTTCTAGTTCATAATCTTATTCTAGTTCATGTTCTAGTTCATACTTTAGTTCTTATCAATGATCTAATTCACCTTATTTTTCATTATTGTGTTCTAGATAGCAATACAATTGATATGATTAAGACATCAATGATTATATTCTTAGTTATAATGCTTATAGTCTGCTTTGATTATATATTTGGCATAGATAGTTCATCTTTATGTTTATACTCATGTTCGTATAGCGCTCATCTTAAAGTACGACGGGTGGGTGATGAATGCTGTGTAGGCATGGTGCCTATACACTATTTATCTGCGAATACACCCTATGTTCTGGATAGAGTGGTAGATCACGGGTGTGACAGACCTGTTGAGTCCTCTGTATTCCACCTCCCGAATATAGTGTTCAGTATGGCTCAGTTAACTCATGGTTTAAGGGTTACTATGTTTAACACCTTAGCTATGGAGTTGCCTCTTGATTATAAATATGATGTGACCTAGCCAATGATTGCCAAATATAATTGCACTAATCACTGTATGCTATGACTTGTAATTAGAATAACTTAGGAATGTTCCTTTTTAATACCTGTTCTAATCATCATCTTGCTAGGCAGTACTGTTCTAAGTTTATCCTTGATTGATCTGATCTCTGTTATCCTTTATCAATTATTTATTATATCATTTACTCTGTACCTGGTTCCTGTTCATAGTAGTTAGTGTGTTATCAGTCTTATTATAAGTGTGTGCCATGATACATGCTGTTAAGTTCTTTCAATACTATCATACCTTGAATTGATTAGTCTCTAGGCTAAAATATAAATAACGATACCTGAGAAATGCTTGTTGGTATAAATTAACGCACACTCTACTTTATCCGCAAGCGCACAGATAACATCTACCGATGTAGCACTTCACCAGAGTAACCCAGTTTTAATATCGAACCCAAAGGAACGGATAGTGTTAAGTCTCAAGTCTAACCCCTGAGTAGCTAACAAGGACGGAGAATCTAGAAGCATAGAGGGGATCACTAAGGTTGTCTAATTCCAATTTAAGAGTGATATGTTTATATTATTCTTAGTGGGGAAGTTGCCATAAAAGGTCACAAACAGAGTATGAGTCTTTTATGCAAATGTATAATCCTACCGAGCCTACACACGGGTAAGTGGACTATAGAAGAATCAACAAGGCTATAAGAGTCACCCTTGCGAACAACCACTACTACCGGCGTTATAGGAGGCATTTATGAGCTATCAAGTCTAAGCACCACGCTTACACTATCCAACAACTATAACTCTAGGATGACTAGAATTAAAGTACTCAAAAGAGAGTCATAAACCTTAAGAATAATAAGAACAATAGCTCAAACTTAAATATAGACGTTGATTACTGAAACAATCGCTGAAGTTGATGATGAACTTGAATCCGCAGGTACAAGATGAAGAAGTGGATCCGACAGGCCGGAGCTCCTTCTTGATCTCTTTCTCTCTCTCTCTTCTAGTTCTAATATAAGACTAGGTTCTAATCCTACTAGAGGGGTATCTAGTCTTCTACTTGATAACTGGCTCTTGATTACAACTAGATGAACTAGATCTAATTCTAGATGAACTAGAAGAGATTCATCTAGAGGGACCTCTACTTCTAATTGAAACCCTAGTTTCTGATGTAGAGATGAATAATGAAGATGGAGATGCCTGGAGAGGGGGGTCCTGGGTTTATTATATAGGGGCTCCTGGCCTCCCCTCCACCTTGGGCAAGCGATATGGGACTAAATCCTTCTTCATATGCACTTGGGCCTAAATGGGCCAAAACGCGTTGGAGAGGTCAGTTGGAGTGCGTCACGCGAAGGGGGGGTGAGTTTGGGCCAAAAATGCTTGTTGACGTTTGTTAACGCAAATAAAAATATGAAAGTTTCCGCAAGCGCACAGAACATCATTGTAGCATTTTACCGGGAGTATTCCAGGATCGTTATTTATATTTTACCACAGGGAAGCTAGGGTCAAGAATCTGATAACTCACTATCACACATCTACTAACTTAGAGTACTAATTAAACTAAAGCAGGGGTAAATGATATATATGATATGATAATGAAAGTACATCAAAGAGAATTCAATGATAAATGTATAGACAACTATAGCGGGAGGACAACGGAAGAGATCAAGGTTCCTATGTTCTTCTCTATTACTTGTGTTCTAAAGCAACAAAGATGAAAAGATATAGCAGTCATAAACATTGGCACTTTGGAGCAGTAGGTCCTTTCCAACTCTCGAAGAAGACTGGGAAAAAAGTAGTTGGGAGAAGGCTGCCAAAAGCTCTATGAAACATCAATCCGAACGTGGTGGACTACGAAGGCCTAACAGAGCTGTCACCCCTGGGGCTACCACAACTATTCCGTGGGATTGAGCGCAACCTCAGGTAACCTATAGACTAAACACCATGTCTAATCTATCGATTACTACTCTAATTACCATGAATAACTAGAGCACTCAATATGAGCGAAGATCCCATGCCAAGATATAACAACTATACTAATCATATAATAAAGCATAAAGTAAATAGAGAAGATAAATATATTAAAGCATAAGTCTTACAAAGAAAAGATACAAGACATACCAAAACTCTGAAGACTCCTCCGGAACCGGAGCGCAGCTCCGCTCTCCCTAACTCCCGACTAAAGCTAAGCTATTACATTGGAAAATCTAAACCTAATTCTCTAGGGAGGAGAGGTTGTCCTTCGAGGGACGCCTCTACAAAGACTCCCAGATGATGATGGTGTGTTGCCTCAGGGGGGTCCTGGGTTTATTATATAGGGGCTTCTGACCTCCCCTCCACCTTGGGCAAGCGATGTGGGACTAAATCCTTCGTCATATGCACTTGGGCCTAAATGGGCCAAAACGTGTTGGAGAAGTCGGTTGGAGTGCGTCACGCGAAGGGGGGCGAACTTGGGCCCTGTAGCAGACCGGTCGGTCCATAGAGGAGACCGGTCGGTCTGCCCCTATGACAGGTGGGCCCCGCCTTCCGTGGGTCGCCTTCTCTTGTCTTCTAGAATGTTCCGAAATGTTCTAGAATCTTCCAAGTCGTATCCATCGAGGACTCTCGCTCCGGGACTCCAAATATAGCAAATCATATGTCTGTTTCGATCGTCTCGACGAGGTCTTCGCAATGGTGTGCTCTATTTCATCACTTGAGATACTTTTATATGGTAAAAACATGGATGTCCTACAAAACAAGTGAGAGCACCAAAACTAGTGGAACTTGTTAGTTTCAAACCCTACAACTATGCTTTATGGTTCATTTCATGTAATTCTATGCATTAGTTGATGGTATAATATTGACATTAAGGACCGTCAACAAGTTCCCCCAAGCTTATCCTTTGCTAGTCCCTTAGCAAAGCCAAACTCAACAATGGATCAGGAGTTGCTGCAATATCTGCACTTCTAACAAGTACATATGCATTCAAACAAAAGTTCTCATTTGGATTAGAAAAAGATATCATATTATTTATCACGGGGCTTAGTACTTTACCTTGAATCTTGATAATTGAAAGATAGAACGATCAAATCAAGCACCATGTCTTTAGTTCCTTCACTTCACCATTATCCCGGAGTTTTTATGAATTTTCAAAAAGCTTAAAAACATATGTTGTCAAATTAAACAATGGATCCAAAGACAAAGTCAACCATACTATTGAATCGAGAAGTGCATGTGTATGGAGAATGGAGGCGAATGCTCTTTTGAATATATCACTCTCTTTTGTCTATTAGAAACACATGGCTATCAGGCTAATTCTACTATCGGGCACGTGCTCATTTTTTCTGATATTCGTCATTTTTTTCTTTTTTTCGAGGTTCCGGACACTTGTCACTTTTTATTTCCTTGGGATCTATCTTTTTGAGGTTTTGGACACTTGTCCCTTTTTATTTCCTCGGTTTTTCTCTCTTTTTTTTCAATAGCCACATGCTTCCAACAAACTTTTGAGAGGATAGCAACAGATAATCATGAGCATTTGTGCGAAAGATGGATGAAATGTGTAAGTGATCTCAATTCAATAGCATGATAACTTCTCATAGGGTCAACAAAGCTTAATTTAACTCAATGCAATTATTTGTCATCTTAATATTGGAAAATCTCCGGAACTCTAGTGTTGTTTTAGAACAAGATAACAGTAGCTCAGATCATCACATATCATATATGTCAATTACCTAGACTCTGGATCAAACATTTGCTAACCATATATTTAATTTCATTTTAAGGCATCATTAATTTTTAAACTTAAGAGAACTCATGCTTAAAGGCTAGGTACTAGAAAGAAATACAATAGAGCAACCATTCATCATTTCCATTTTAAGAAATTAGGGAGAGAGTTCTTCAGATTTGACATGCTTTATTTATTTAATCTAACACACACTATAACCTATTATTTAAAATATTAAGATAGTAGTAAGACATACCTAAATCACGAAGATAACGGGGGTGCGTCTCCCCCAAGCCAATCCTTTCGATCACATAGAGCCTTCATGTGCCCGAATATTTTTGTTCTTTTTCTTTTTAAGGGTGAGCCTGGATACATGGGGGTGCTTTCCCCAAGCTTAATATTGATGTAGTCGTTCGATCTTGCAATGTAGCGGATTGGCGGTGGAAATGTACTTCCTCTATCAGAGCTTTGATTGATATTGATGGTTGTTGGATAATGCTCCGACAGTGGATGGAACATCCACTTGCTTGTCAGCTTTTCTTGGTCTTTCAGATCCTGTGAAACTCAAATAGACAACAAAACTTGTGGAATAGATTAAGCATTAGTGGTTGGCCACTCAAGCCTTAGTTGTTCAGAGTTTCAGTAAGATCTCTTTCTCAATATTTTTATATTTTAATATTTTTTTATGATGCAAGAGTAAATGCAACAGGATGAATGTATGCATATTTATTTTTGTTTTTATGCCACCATGGTGAATATTTCATGTGGGTTTTTACACACCATAGAATTATTCACATGGGGCTTTAGGTTTTATGATGCAGTGCAAAAAGTAAAATATTTTCTCTTTTTTTATGCAATGCTAATGCAGAAAAGTAAATATGCTATGAAGAGATGATGTTGGAAAGTAAATATGCAAAATGAAAACTAATGCAGAAAAGATAAATATGGATAACTACCGATTTACCTTTCGGCGAGGGTTCAATGTTTTAAGTCCGCTGAACAGGACTTCTCACCATGTTTATTCCTGAGGTGCATCATTTGATTCTGATATATAGACCTTGATAACTACACCTCTTGATATGGTGTCACTCATGTTCTTCATTCGCCCAGCAATTTGAAGTGAAACATTAATTGTGAAAGCTGGTGGCATCTTGCTCAGTGTGCATGTTCTTGTAGATCCAGGACCTTCACTCTGTAGAATTTGGGAGTTGACAAACCCCTCCATATTTTGCTCAAGAGTGTGTCTTGCTCATAAAGACAAGGTAGAGATCAAGTGCATAGGCTCTGTTGGTGGAAAAACACCAACAGAACCAAAAGTTTTGTTCATTCCTCTCTAACCTTAGGCACATTGAACAAGATGAACTTGTTGTTATTCAATCTTAACATGAGTGATAGGATCAAAAAGATGAGCATAAAAGTACCATCTTAAAAATATTTAACAGATCATATTACTTAACCCAAGGAAGGAAAATCTATGCATAATGTGTCGATCTTTTCATGATTGTGATATATCATCTTCCAAAGGTTAGATGCATAACATTTTAGCTCATTTGGTTAAGATAGTGAGATTCAAGAGAGTAAAGCTAAGAACAAAAAGTAAAGAACTGAACATGTTGAGTTGATTAGGTTGGATCATGCGAGGTGCAACTTAAACATGTTTGGTTCTTTATTGATGCGCATACCAGAATTAAAGAGAAGCTTTTAAAGTGATAGACACTTACCTTGAAATGTTACCTTATCATTGAAGAGTGATTGTGTCGAACCACCTTGTGGAAGATTATCTTGTTTATCTGGTTATTGTTCATAAATGGCTTGTCTTCTCTTGCTTATCTCACAGTGGGCTAGCTGAGTCTTCTTCTCAATAGGTCCAGACGATGGAGACCTTGTCAATTATTCTCTTGATTTGTATGCTCGGGTACTATCTCTCCATCTTCTAATTCTTGTGGTGTAGTGGCTTCATCCTTTATGATGTCTTCCTCACTTCCTGGTAATTGGTTCTTCCTTCATCGGTTGACTCAACGTCTTCTCTTGGTTTTCTTCGGCTGCTCATAAGTGGTGTAGTCAATTCTTTTGATCGAAGATCCAAAAGTGGACGTCTCCAGGTCCGACATAGATGACAACATTGGTGGTGTTCAAGAACGATCTTCCAAGAATGAGTGATGGATCATATTCTTCTTCTTGGCTAGGGCAACGTCTAGTGTCTTGTACTGATCAAAGTGGTGAGAAGGAGGTCAAAGTGTCTTGTAGCTGGATTTCTCCTTCCTACCCTTGATCATAGTCTAGTTCATAATAGTTTAGATATAATTGATATGACTAAGACATTAATTACTATATTCTTAATTATACTGCTTGTAGTATGCTTTGATTATATATTTGGCATAGATAGATTATCATCATGTTTATACTCATGTTCGTATAGCGCTCATCTTAATGATCATTGGGTGGGTGATAGATGTTGTGTAGGCATGGTGCCTATACACTATTTATCTGTGAATGCGTCCTATGTTCCGGATAGAGTGGTAGATCGCGGGTGTGACAGGCCTGTTGAGTCCTTTGTATTTCACCTCCCGAATGTAGTGTTCAGTATGGTTCAGTTAACTCATGGTTTAGGAGTTACTCTGTTTGGCACCTTTACTATGGAGTTGCCTCCCCTCCACCTTGGGCAAGCGATGTGGGACTAAATCCTTCGCCATACGCACATGGGCCTAAATGGGCCAAAACGTGTTGGAGAGGTCGGTTGGAGGTAGCTTGCAGAAGACGGAAGCCAGCGGGCCCAGGGGGGACCGGTCGGTCTCTTGGTGGGACCGGTCGGTCCCACCAGTCGGACTCTCGCGGTGGTCGACCTCCTGGTGTCTTCTTTCATCCTCTGGAGTCTTCTAGAATAATCCTGACGTGGTGGTTGCGTTATCTCCCGTCAGTTTCCTTCTATGGGAAGCTATTGGTGCTGATTTCCTGGTTTAGTCCCTGTAGAATCATAGTTCACCAAAACTCGTGCAATATTGTCAGTTAAAACCCTAAATCTTTGTTGGTGATCAAATTCTTGCCCTTTTCATATTTATTTATCCCTTAATTATGATAGATAACCAGCGTCAACACTCGTCATTAGGAAAGGGCCTGATGGTTCAACGATGACCTAGGCAGTTCGGACTAGGGATGAAAACTGTACAGAAATATCCCGCACCGAACCACATCGTTTTCTATATTTGATCCGATCGAATCTCTATTTTCGGACAAATTCGAATTTGGTTCGAAATTCAGAGCACTAAATTTGAAATTGGAACGAAAACAGTTTGAGCTTTTTTCGATCGATTTCTACTTTTAATTCGGAATATCCTGAATTCGAAATTCGGTATAATCTGAATTCGATCAGCAGACAGCTGCTTCTGCGTGCATGCTAATGCAGTCATCACCCTCTCATATTTATTTGAAATATTTTGCTTCTGCGTGCTAAAACAACTAATACATTATTGTTTGCTCAAAAGAAAACAACTAATAAATTATTATTGCAATTGTTTTATAATAAAAAATTCTGATATTATTGATTTATATGTCTGTCTGTAATTATTGTTCACATTGTTTTCACTTGTATCTATTGGTTGTCAAAAATAATGATAATGAACTATAGATGTTATGCTAGTTGTCAGTGTTAATCGTTTGTTCTAGACTTGTTATATGCAGTTAAACTTCATTATACACTTAGTAATTGTTACGTACATGCATTTGTTAATTTTCATGGGCTTATGCATTTGATCCTATGGGTCGGTATTCCATATTAAATTTTTGTATACCGACCGTGTTCAACATAATTTCACTCGAATTAGTTTGTTTTTGATATTGCGTAAGTTCATATTCGTTTTCTTGTTCGGCTTTATCGTTTTCATTTTTATTTTCGTATTCAAATGTAAAAGTAAAAACTGGTTGAGGAGTTTTTCAACCGTTTTTGATAGTTTTCATCCCTAGTTGGAACTATGGCCCCATTGGTCGCTTGCCCTGGTGCTAGCCAAGGTCCCCCATACGGTCGAGAAACCTGGTTCGGCGAAAACGGTTGAATCGCGTCGGTCTTGGGCAGGCACCAGGAACAGGAGAAGAGGCAGCAGACAGGTGTGACCGCACCGCAGTCCGCAGAAGAGCGGGGCCAATGGACCGGTTTATATGTATATATGTATATCATTTTTACTAGGTAGCGTGTTCGTGGGTTGCTACGGAACAATTAAACTTTTATATATAAACATACAGATCGCACGGTAAGATAACAATACTGTGAAACTAAATACCAATATTAAAATGATATTTAATCTAAAATACAAAGTTCATGAAATTAACAGTCACAGAACACAGCGTCATGGGTTCACAAACTCTATTGTATAGACCTTTCTGTGATTATCCCGGTAGAAAAAATCTCTAAAATCTATTTTTTCCATGCACCAATAAATTATCGGATAAGTTTTACAATATCTCCGTACCATCCTGAGCTTGATGCTTGTAAGATTACTGTTACACGAGTCTCTGTGAACGATCATCCCCGTGTATTACAACATGAACAAAATCATATATTTTGAAGGGTAGGTGACATAAGTAAAAGAGCTAATATATATATATATAATTATTCTATATGGTTTCTGAGTACTAAATAATATTTAGTACCTGAGTCCAAACGGGCACTCGACCCAGCACCGGCAGCACCCCACCGGTCGTAGGTACCGGGCGCACGCGCACCCCCTCCGCCTCTCTCCCTGGGTCTGGGTCCCGACCTAACCCAACCCACGTTCGCTCTCACAAAAAAAAAAGAAAAAGAAAAAAGACCACGTTCTTTACGGTTTTTGGCCTTTCATCATTTGGGAAAAAACAAATCAACTCCTTGATCCCGTTCGCCCTTCTAGCTCCCGTCGTGATCCCGCTCTCTGCCACCGCCCCGCACCTCTCCGACGCCGCTCTGCTCCCCGCCCCGCACCTCTCCGACGCCGCTCTGCTTCCCGCCCATCTGACGCGGTGCCACACCGCACCCGATGGAACCGCCTCTCACCACGGCCAACCCGTCGTTCTACCCTCCGCACCCATCCATCATCAAGAAGCCTACATCCGAGATCCACATGCCCTCCTCGTTTGAACGCACCAAGCCTCGTCGTCTAGGGTGTTCTGTAGCAAACTCCGGCAAAGTCGGCAACAATACAAGCTGCGGCCGCCGGTCCCCTCTCGGTTTGCGGTCTCCTTGCAGAAGCAAGGTGCAGGACGACATTCATGCTGGCCCCATCTCCCCTGAGGTTATTCTGCTTCTTGACGAATATGACATATCTTTTTTTTAATTCATGGTAGGAGATTGTATCATCCTTTTTATTGAACACGACACCCATATCTACTATATTCTCCATGAGTTTTGTGATATACGATAATCTTAGCTTTGTCTTATCATAAGCATGATCAGTATGGCATTAGTGTGGACAATATGTTAATTAATCAATACTGATTCGATTGGCGACAGCACCATGATGTTTAGGCGTTGCAAAGATCCAGGTTATGAATGTGTGGTTTTGCAATGTCCACCTCTTTTAACTCACATGCTATTTTTAGGTTGGTTGTAAACAGAACATTCAAAGGCTTGCGTCTATGGCGTAGTGTGATTGTTGATATAGTTGTTGGGTTATTTTAGTTGTTAACTGAGTTTCTATGCATTGTATTAAGCATCCTCTAAAGGGAGGCACGGTGTCAGTTGTCGCCATTTCGTAAGAGATCTATGCATTGTTCTCATATTAGTTATATATCGTCATAGTGAGAAACATTATGTTGGGGCTGAAAAACATGGTTGTGGTAGCTATAATATTAATGTCGTGGAGAAATTTTTACATAGTATTAAAATTTATTTTTGTTCATCTAACTACGAACTTCTATACACCAACGGAGCCAAAAAAAAACCTTTTCGCACATCTTGACTAGTGATTCTATGCATCCAATTGGTTATCTCGTTCTATTTTTTCAAACTTAAAATTTTTGGAGAAACCTTTAATTTTTGTACCTCAGAATTTTAAATTCTAAGCAAAAACACGGTACTTAGATTTCTATACCTCGAGCTAGTAGGTTGGATGGAATTCAAATTTTAAATTCTAAGCAAAGGTATGGTACCTAGATTTCTATACCTCTGGCCGCGTAGAATTTAAATTTCAAATTTTAAACAAAGACACGATACTTAGATTTATATACCTCAAAGCATTAGTTCTTATACCTCAGGTTGTGTGGAAAATCTAAGCAAAGGGACAAAGATTCTATGTTTTACTTGTGTTCTATGCATCATTCATCTGGTAATTATGCATCGTGATATGATCAGAGCCTTGATGTCAACGTGCCATGATTCAAATTTTGAATTTTTGAAGAACACAAGATCGTATACATGTTTTTATACACAAAGTCACATGATTCTATGCGTAATTGATAGCATTAAAATCTATATGTTAAAGCGTAAATTTATGAAATTCAAATTTTTAAAAAAAAATATAAAAAATGGATCTTAAATCGTGCATAGAAATGTCAGGAATCAAATGGTGAAAACTATTTTTGAATTAGATGTTTCGTTGAAGAGTTATCGCGAAAAATAGAAGAAATCAGATTGAGTTACACGTATGCATGCATGCGTCAGGTGTGTCAGCTTGTCTCAGGTGGGATATCCATCCCGCAGAGATGTTTTTATGCAGTAACGAAGTGAGATTTTATTCATTAAACTACTAGTTTCTATGCATTGTCGGTGACAAAAAAGATTTACACAGTTTGACATAGGATTCTATGCATTTGGTCGACTAGGTCCACAATGGTTCTCCACCTGCGCGCGTCAGTCACTCCGTAGATCAGATCTAGTTGGGTGGGGTGGCTGGCTGGGGCTTCCAATAACTATTGGAAGCCCTGGACTCCCAATAGCACTGATGCTGAAAAGCGATTGGCTGGATAGCTTGCGCTCTAAATATTTGTTTAGAGCGCAGCGCTCCAAATAGCGGAGTCCTATATATATGTATATATATAATTATTCTATATGGTTTCTGAGTACTAAATAATATTTAGTACGTGAGTCCAAACGGGCACTCGACCCAGCACCGGCAGCACCCCATCGGTCGTAGGTACCGGGCGCACGCGCACCCCCTCCGCCTCTCTCCCTGTGTTTGGGTCCGGACCTAACCCAACCCACGTTCGCTCTCACAAAAAAAACAAAAAGAAAAAAAGATCACGTTCTTTACGATTTTTGGCCTTTCATCATTTGGAAAAAAAACAAATCAACTCCTTGATCCCATTCGCCCTTCCAGCTCCCGTCGTGATCCCGCTCTCCGCCGCCGCCCCGCACCTCTCCGACGCCGCTATGCTCCCCACCCATCTGACGCGGTGCCACACCGCACCCGATGGAGCCGCCGCTCACCACGGCCAACCCGTCATTCTACCCTCCGCCACCCATCCATCATCAAGAAGCCTGCATCCGAGATCCACATGCCCTTCTCGTTTGAACGCACCAAGCCTCGTCGTCTAGGGTGTTCAGTAGCAGACTCCGGCAAAGTCGGCAACAATACAAGCTGCGGCCGCCGGTCCCCTCTTGGTTTGCGGTCTCCTTGCAGAAGCAAGGTGCAGGACGACATTCATGCTGGCCCCATCTCCCCTGAGGTTATTCTGCTTCTTGACGAATATGGCATATCTGTTTTAATTCATGGTAGGAGATTGTATTATCCTTTTTATTGAACACGACACCCATATCTACTATATTCTCCATGAGTTTTGTGATATACGATAATCTTAGCTTTGTCTTATCATAAGCATGATCAGTATGGCATTAGTGTGGACAATATGTTAATTAATCAATACTGATTCGATTGGCGATGGCACCATGATTTTTAGGCGTTGCTAAGATCCAGGTTATGAATGTGTGGTTTTGCAATGCCACCTCTTTTAACTTACATGCTATTTTTAGGTTGGTTGTAAACAGAACGTTCAAGTTTTTTTCTTTATTTATTATCATTTCACACTTTCATGCTACTGAACAATGAAAAATTAAGTAAATACTATGTCCTAAGTTGCTTTTTATGATTGAATTGGATAATATTTTATAGTTTAATATTTATACTTTCGTATAGATACTAGTTCACGGCAAGGATCTTAGGGCTTAATAGGATTTTTTTTATAATTGGAGTATGTATCAGAAAAGATCTTTTATTGTTGGATTGACTTGGCAGAGCATCAGTTGGATTTCACTGCACGTCTGCATCGAGCATCCTCATTCATCCATTTTTCAGAAGAATTTTGCTCCTGCTAGTTTACTTCATCTTAATCCTGCACGTGTTGTGTGTACGAGCTTGCATCATGCATGCTTATCACCAAGCACATTATATTTTAAAACCTTTTTCCTTCTCTATTTTTACACTGATAGATATGGTGCTGTAATTAACTCAGATCAAGCTGGATGGTGGTTTAAAGCAAGTGGCCAACAAGCTGAGAATGGCATTAGGTGAGGAGCTGAGATAGCAGGTCCACGAGAAAGCAGGTCAGCCAAATAATCAAAACTTCAAGTAATGATCTAATAGAAAGCTGGATTACTTATTAATTATTATCCTGTGACGAGTCCAACTTGCACTTGGGTTACTCCATCTACATGAATATTGAGGATACTCCATCTATGTTTAGTTTTTTTAGAAAAAATGGAAAATATGATCCTTCTGCACTGCTCCTTATAGTTGATACTTGGCATTCATCATAGATTGTCTCGGGTTTTCAGTATTTATTGATTGTGTATCTAGTGAACTTTTAAATTTAAATTCCCAGAACAAGAGGGCATAGTAATGTCAGTAGCCAGCCCACATTAGCAGGGTTGAGTTTCGTTAAGGCTAACATGGGTCATGGCTATCCCTGTCCTTTTTTTATTACCACTATATACGATGTATATTCCTTTGTTATACTATAAAATAACCATCAAATTTCTACAAAATATGTTAATTGACCCTTGCAGCTTTTAGTTCTATGCTCCGCCACTACCTACTAGGTAGGCTCTAGGCCCACCCCTGCTCTTAGGCTCCTAGGATCTGTCTAGTTTTTTTTTCTTGCCAAGCGCCACGTGAATGACTCGAGAGCATCGCTGGTCTCCCCCCCCCCACCCCCACCTCCACATGCCTACCCACTTTCCCAGTCGCTCCTCCGCTCCCCGCCCAACCTCTGCTCGTAGCCTCCGCTGCTCCCCGCGCACAAACGTCCTGCTTCACCGTCTCTTCCTGGCCGAGGCTCTTGTGCCCAACGCCTGTATGCTACCACTATCACTTCCACTGCCAGTGCTGTGGCTGTCCCGCTCGCCGCCGCATGGAGGGTGCACGCCACACAAAGGGCGCCCTGCTAGAGGCGGCATGAGTGGATGAAGTGGCCAGCACTATTGAGGGCGACACGAGTGGATTAGTCCTGGAGCATCCCTAGCAGGTCCATGTATTTTGCGAGGTGGATCCAATGAGGCCTGGTCAAAATTCCCATTCATCAGTGTGTTGCATGACAATGGAGAGGTTTGTGGCTGCAGCGAGCCCCTTCTGATACGATGGCACGACCTCTGCTTCGCGTGGTTTAATGAACGCATCCTCAAGTCACCAGTCCCATGATCCCATCCCCAAATCTGTAAATAATTGCAATTTGCTTTGGATGCTATTTCTCTATTTGGTTCTTGGTATTTGCAATAATTAATGATATGCAGAGTAAACTGTTTTATGTTGTAGAATTTAATGGTGCAAAAAACAAAAACAGGTATAATTGCAACAGTGATGATGATAACATGGCAGATGTGCTCACCTTCTTGCGCCGGTACCTGCAATGATGGATGCATTCATTTGGCAAGGTGCCACATGACGGGATGTGGTGGATGCATGCCTGAATGAACCACGTTAGCCGGTCGATGCTAATTTAGCGTTTGTCAAACTATCCTATCCCTTGATTACACTGACATAGTATCTTATTAGTCAATTCATGATATTTTAGTTATGCATCATGTTGAGTTACTCGTGGTGGGAATAAACTAAAATCATATCACTCAATGCTTTTGATGTGCTACATCAATTTTAATATTGATGTCTATATTTTTGGAAAACTATTGGATGGGGTGAAAATGGTAATTTACCAAGTAGCAACCATGGCATAACAACTTTGTTTTACAATTTGTGCAGGTTTGAGGAAGACCTGGCAATTGCGTGTTACATTAGCTGTGCCTACATCATCCTGATGGTAACTAGAATGCAAGTATCACATAAGTATAATTGAACTCTTTATCTCTCTGTTCCTTTTTTGGTTCATCACATAAAGATTCTAAACTCATGACATGCTAGTTGCCGGTAGCTATGAAACACGGATACTTCCAAGAAGGCACGCATCGCGTATCTGATACGTATCGAATACGGATACGCCTTCGATACGTATCCGAGGAGTATCCGGAAAAAAAGACAAAAAGAAAAAATCAGATACGTCATTCGATAGGTATCGTAGAACGTATCCTAGGAGTATCCCAGGAACAGCGGCCGACAGTCAGTGCCGCGGGAAAGGAGCGGTTGCACTGCCGCGCACCGGGGCGGGGAAGGAGCGGTTGCACTGCCACTCATGTCAAGTGTGATTGAAACTGATTTGTGCTTTCCTCATGATTAATATTTAGGACTTGGCATTGAGTACTTTTGGATTTTTCTCCAAAGCAATTGTGGCGCTAGTGTTTTGGACTTCACCTACAGACCGATGGAGGTCCTCGTAGAGTTTGTATTAACCATTTAAATAAGGTGAGGGTAACTTTGTTCTCATGACTGATCTTATGTTTATACCTTGTATATGTGGGAAGTTTTGGTAGAAGAGAGACAAGCAAGAGGATCATTCTGTCCTCAAAAGCAGTTATGAGGTATGGGGTTTTACTTGTTTGTGCTTGTGTTCTATCATGAGGAAGCATTGACTATTTGTTTGGGATACCATATTGTAATTCCTAAAATTTCCTTCAGAATGTTGTATGCACAACTTGGTCTTATTGGCATAAAAACTAGGGAAGTAAACAAGCCCTGATCTACACCATTTCATTATTACATTTGCTTCTAGATTAGTTAGCCTAATTCAATAAACTTCAATGATTAATCAGCTTTTGGTTATTAACTCAATTGACCCATCCTTTGTCAGATGTCAGAAGTCACCATGCTATTTCTAAAGTCCATTGTACTCTAAATATATTTGATCATGCTTTGTGGTTAGAGCTAACATTTTCATTAGTGTTATTTATTCTTTTTTGTTCTTTCTTAGGTTATGCGTTCTCCATTAAAGCACCCTCCTCCAGCTACACTCCTCACAAAGGTATTTTTTTTCTAATATTCCTCATTTGTTGGTGTGACTTCTTGAATTTTCATCATGTATATTTTTTTGTTTGCCGCACTACTTTTGCTTCGTTGGATAATTAGCCATATCACTATTATCCTCTGATCTGTTTGATAATAACTGGCAGGTAACCATAACAATATAGTCAATTGATCTGTGCTGGCTAGTGGCTAAAGGCGTCCTCCTGCATGGAGACCTTTTTTTGATTTCGTCCCCCCTCTTGACACCAAGCTCACCTCAAGTTGCAGCGGTTATCTGCTGCTCACATCCATGCATACTAGACGAGTGGCGACGAGCGACATGATGCTAATGTGGCTCCTGCTACACAACCGATGTTGACGCATGTCAATAACAACCCTCCTGCTCCGACAACGCCAACCTGGCCTCAGGCAAATTCGCCCCCCTCAAATTTGCTCATTCTTTTAAAAGAAAAGTTGTGAACTCAGTTGATTTTTGTGGTTCAGTTGAACTAGTAACATGAATGTGATTAGCATTGGATTAGACGCCCCTCTGTACAGTTGAATGACTTGATATTACTCATCTGTGTTCCGCCTCCAACATGTAAGGTTCCTTCTCCACTCTCTTTTGATTCTTCATGGTGTTGCTCCATTACCAACATAGGTGGTGTCATTATCTGAAAATTAAATAGGATTGGTTTTAGATGCCAGCGAAGGCTTTGTTCTGGTACCCTAGCTGTTGAATACTATTCAGTATCCAAGCCAGCCAACTTCACAATAGAAACATGACTTTTTGTATATCAAAAATTTAAAATGGAAATCATTAGTGAGATGTGGGATGGAATTGTAATTGTACCCGCTCTGCCCAGCGGTTTTGCTGCTAAAGATCGAGGGCATGTGTTTCACTGACATTTGGGCCAAAGAACATGGGGTGTGAGTCGCTGGGATGACCCCTCCACTGCTGGTGTGGTGCCGACCAGCGACCACATCCTTGCCCTGGATTTTGCACAAGGTGAAACAGTGCTCGGTTTGCTTAATTTTTAATTGCTCCACTATCAAGTTATTGACATTATTATTAGTAGTCCAGAAATCTATTGCTTGGACATATGAAGTAGTTTATCAGTTCAGTTTTAACCATTTCCATTGGAATGTGGGAACATTTGCATTACAGTCAATTGTGATGATTATTGGGGATTGGGAAATAACATGATAGTAGGTTTCTCGGATCTGTTCATAGTCTGATGCTTCTACAAATTAGTTTAATAAATTAAATTGATCTGGTACTGCAGTTGCAAGATAACTTGAACATTTAAAGCTGGACAACAGCTAATTTGGCAACATGGATCGCTAAATTAGTAATTGAAATGGTTCCTACACTTGATTCTACTCTATAAACAATACTTTCTGTTATGTGTTTTTTGGTTTATTTCAAATGCTACATTAGCTTGTACTCCTCGTAGGAATGTCTATGCATCACATGAATAAATAGTTCAGTCTAGATTTGGCAAGCCATGAATATAAGCTAATGATATTTGGCCCATCACTGATTATGCCTTTCCACACTTGCAGAACCAACATTGACAGACCACAAAATTCGGGTCTCGATAGAATGAAAGCAAAGAAAGTAACATGAGCTGACACACCTTCAATTAGCAAATAAATTAGCATTCCGCTCTTTCCTTTGAAACAGGGAAGTTGAATTGCTTAAGGAGAACCCAGACTCCCAGAGCGCGACCACAGGAGCAGCCTTAGACTAGCCTTATTTGGCTGATTTCTGAAAAAATATTCGTTTACTGTTTGCATGTATGATTACTTTAAGTTATACCCTTTGTGCGCAGATAATATATTTGGTCTGCTTATTATTGGAACAAACATCTCCTAATTTATTTGGGTTCATACTTTGAACAATGAGTTTTATTTGTATATTTTCCAAACACTACATTTAATGTTAATGAACAATAAGTTTGTTTCCATATTGTGATGGTTATTGACGGAAAGGATATTAGAAGAGATGAAAAAGCAATAGCCCTCTATAGCGAAAACAGAATCACCAAAAACGCCAACAAGCAGGTAAAAAAACCACAAACCACTCGCAAACGAGAAAAACCAGCAACCAGGCACTTCAAAAAATCACGTAGAGAAAAGACGGACGCAGTCCTATCCACATGAGGCTCGCACCAACAAGACAGTAAAAAACCCACAAACCGCAAGCAAACCAAAAAAACTGGCAACCCGTCACTTAAAAATCACAAACAAAAAAACTCAGATGCAGTCCTGTCCACACCACACAGGGGCTCGCACCAGAGAAAAAACGGCCCAGAGAGCTGGCGAACAGCACGTGACCATGTGCGGATGTGGGCTGCAGATTGAATCGACGGGGTTTTGGGCCGTCAGATGGACTTGGTACTGAATAACTATTCGGTACCCAGGTATCAAATAGCGGAGTCCATTATATATCTATATATATATATAGGACCCTGCTATTTGGAGCGCAGCGCTCTAAATATTATTTAGAGCGTCACTGGCCATCAATTCTCGCAACCATAAAAGTTACTACTAATTCTCATCCCACAATCGTAAATGGCAGTCACACCATTCTCTCTTCCATCCGCAACCGTAAAAGTTACTGCTAATTCTCATCCCACAACCATAAATGTTATCCAGGTCATTCTCTTCCTTCTACGACATTTACGATTACGAGCTGAAATATTTACGGTTGCGGGATCGCTTTGCTAGTGCATACAGAAAGATGGTTGTTGGTAACAACATTTACGGTTGTTGGATTTAGGATGCTCCACCGGCGCACTAAATATTATTTAGAGTGTTATATCCTAAATACTATATATATATAGAGAGAGAGAGGACTGAGCTTCCAACCCTGGCCATGCTGCCCTGAGCTTCCAATAGTTATCGGAAGCCCTGACCAAAGCAGTAGGTCCGGCTGCACCAAATCAGCCCACAGGCCCACCAGGTCCATCTGTCTTACCGTATAAAATCTCCCAAACCCTAATCCCCACCCACCCAACCCTGGCCACCACTCCATGCCGCTCGCCGCCCCCAGCTGAGCGCGGCCTGCGCTGGCCTGCGATGCTGCAGCCGACCCCTGTAGCCCGCCGGCGACCAACCCCGACGACACGACCTAGTGCCACCGTCCCGCGCGCGTGCCCAGTGCTGTCATCCCACGCCGTCGTGCACCGCCTCCTCGCGTCGCCCTCCCACGATACGCCCCCAGCGCCGTCGTCCAGCCCCCAAGTGCCCCATCCCACGCCCCTTGCCAGCCCTCGTCGCTGCGCGTGGTGCGGTGCATGGCGAAGGAGCGGCGGGTGCAGATGGTGGCGAAGCAGATCCAGCGGGAGCACGCCGACGTGCTCACCCGCAACCCCGTCCTGCAGCGCGCGGTGCTCCCTGAGGTCATGCTGCCACCGCCACCGGGCCCTCCTCACGCCTCGCGGCTGACTATACCTTCGCCATCCAGGTCCACCATCCAGCGGCGGCAGCCGCAGTCGCCGGGATCGTTCCCACCGCGGTTGCCGCCCTCCCCACCCGTGCCTTCGCCGCCCGCCCCACCCACGGCCACTCCGGCACCGATTCCCAGTAAGTACACCAATCCTCTCCTCCACCTCCTTCTCGATTCGAGCGCTGGCTGGAGCTCCTCGTCGCCAAGGGCGTCCAAGAACTCGTCTTTCTCAACCGTCTGTGGCCGCTCGACCATCCCCTCACGCGCGCTCTTCGGCTGCACCTCGGTTACCCAACTGCACCTTGGATTTTGCAGGGTCCCCAGCACCGCCAGGCTCCCGCGCGCCACGCACTTCACCAATCTCCAGGAGCTTATCCTCAGCACGGTCGTCGTCGAGGACCGAGACCTCCACTTACTGATCAACCGGAGCCCTGTTCTGGAGGTCCTCACCATCACCGCAAACCTGACCGGGGTGGCTCGAGTCTGACTGATCAACCACAGTCAAGAGAATTGCTATTATAGGACTCCAAACGTTGGGCTTCTCTCAAATAGGACTCCAAATATTTGTTTCTCCCAAATAGGACTCCAAACATGAATCATTGGCTATAATGACATTACGAGTCTTTTAATCATGTTTTATATCTCAAAATACATGTATTTGCTCATAACATGACCATTTTGCCCCTATGTCTTAAAACGTACAGGTAGGGGCTGTCTGGTGCCTTCCCTCTCCTTCGCATGTGCTGGCCGGCCGTGGCAAGCCTGCTGGCCGGCTGTCTGGTGCACGTCCAGCACCCAGGGCCTTTGGTGGCCGACCGTGGCAAGCTGCTGGCCTTGCTGGCCATTGGCTGGCTTGCTGGCTGGGCGCCGAAGGGCCATGGCAAGCCACCATTTACAGCAAGTAAATAAAACAAGCCTCATTTATGTACAGTATTTTATGCAACACAAATGGGTAAAGGATGATCAAAGCAATCCATCATTTTTAGCACATTCTAACCATTACAAGTTCATCTCATTAGGCCACAAAATAGTTTGAGATAAGATTCTAGGAATTACAAGTTCATCTCATAATACTAATTTATAAAATTCATGAGTTTACATCTCATCACACACAAATTCTAAAAATTCAGCCAATGGGTAGCTTTCTCTTTGGAGTCATCTTCTTTGTTGTCATGGCCGTTGGCATCCTCACAGGAGTACTGGCATATGTTTGTGAAGATGTGGTCTCTTCTAATAAGAAAGCTAGCTTGCTGCAAGTAAAGACAACCAACAATTAGATGTTTGTATAGAAAAGTTAATTTACAGTAAATGTGCGAATATTTCTTACCTTCTTGTGACCCTTCCTGGACTATCCCGTAAGATTTCTTCCCTAGTTGGCCTAAGTGGGGTGCTAGGTTCTGCTGTTCTTTGTTTAGTTACATTCTTTCTAGGTTGACGCTTCCTACAAGTGATGAAATAAAGTAATGAGGACATTTTCATTTAAGTTTGTTGATAAATACAATCATTCCTTACCTCTTTTTTGCGGTCCCATTGAATGGGCACTTGGAACTAGCTTCCCTGTGACCTTTTTCTCCACATCTATGGCAAGTCATAGGTCCTCTTTTCATCTTTTGTCCCTTCGCATTTGTTGGTACACTATCATTGTCACATCCATTCTCACCTTCATCACCTCTGCCTTCCACCTAAACAACAGCTCAAAACTATCTGACCATTTCCCATAAATCTTATCAAGAGCCATTTTCTTACCCCGTACCACAGTGTCATATCCAATTGTGCACCTATGAGCAGGATTTGTCTCCAACCTCGTTTGTAGTTCCTTAGTACCAATGTTTGGTTCAACTCTAAGGATATCCACAGCCCTGCTAGCTACCCACTTGCAACTTGGAGTTGTAACCGGCATCCTCTGGCTAGACACACATTTATGTTCATCAACTAACACAGTTACCTGCAAAAACAAAAAAAAGATATAAAATTACATAACAAGATGAATAATTAAACTAAGTGATACAAAAACAATTTTACCTCCACAGTAGCGCAGCCATTCAATTTCGAACCATTTATCCTCCAAGGACAAGGGCCCGTGGATTCATCACCCGACTTACAAAAACCCCTATATTTAGTTGTAGTTGACTTCTCTACTCCCAAATAGAACTCTTTCTTGATGGCATATGTCCTCACTGCCAGCTTGAACTCCTCCATTGTTGGCTACTTTGTCCCTACCTTCATTGATGGGTTGTTCTTATCGTATGAAATGGTAATCTCACCCGGTACGACGTCATTAGTAGGAATGACAGCACCATCAACATCTTGACCAAACTCATTTTCATTGCCTTGCCCATCAAATCCTCGAGTAGGTATATTTGGTGTGCCCTCATCTCCCAATCCTAAAAGCTCACACATCTGACTCTCGCTCATCAGCTCAATTCTACCTTCATCATCATGTGTCTCAACTATTTGTATAGTAGACCAATCAATTTTTTCTAAATTTTCCACATCATTGACCTCAAACCTACAAAATAGAGAAATCTATATTGCTATAGTAGTACAGGAATTGATAATGTGCAGAACAAAAGTGGAAACAATTTTATTAATGTGCTAATCACTGTTTTTAGTTATATACATATATACTGAAAAATGTATTAAGGAAATTGTACTAATCACTGTTACCCAGTGTTTACTGTACTAATCATTGTTTTTAGTTATAGAAATATATACTGAAATTTTAGTTATATAAATAATGTAATCACTGTTTTTAATATTAATTAAACATTGAAAAAGAAAATAATATTACGACTATGGCTAGAGCACCGGATAAGCATGTACCTTTGCACATCCATCACTGGAAGATTGTACTCTATTACCGGACGAGGAACAGTGGGTAACAACGACCTCACGAGGGCGACAGCAGTGGACGTAGCATGTGCCGGAGCATCCAAACCTTCAGCTGGAGCGTCTACTCCACTGGCTGCGGCGTCCGGGGCACCGGCTGCGGCGTCCAGGCCTCCACCAACCGCGGCGTCTAGGCCACCACCGGCCCCGGCCTCCAGGCCCCCGAGCGTGACGTCCAGGCCTCCGGGTGCGACACCGGCCGCGGCGTCGAGGCCCCTGGCCGCGGCGTCCAGGCCCTCGGGCACGCCGTCCAGCACTCCGGGCGCGACGTTCAGCACCCCGGCCGCGACGTCCAGGGCTCTGGGCGCGCTGTCCAGCAACCCGGCCGCGGCAACCAGGCCCCCGGCCGCGATGTCGAGGACCTCCAGCGCGTGAACCGCGGCTAGGGCTAGGGTTTGGCCGCGACGTCCAGGACCTCCATGGTCGGGCTCGGGCGACGGCTCACCTCCATCCATGGACAGGTAGCAGCGTGGAGAGGTGTGGGGGCAGCGCCGATGGGAAGGGTGGACGGCGGCGGCGGAAGTCGCGCGTTCGGCGGCGGGATAGCGGGCGGCGTCGCGACTCCTCGGGAATACGAGAGGAGTGCGAACGTACGTGAGGAATTAAGGGAAGATGAATGATGAAAGGGCAATATGGTCATTAAGGGAAAATACAAGTATTTCCACATGTATTTAGAATATAAAACATGATTAAAAGACTCGTAATGTTATTATAGCCAATGATTCATGTTTGGAGTCCTATTTGGGAGAAACAAATATTTGGAGTCCTATTTGAGAGAAGCCCAACGTTTGGAGTCCTATAATAGCAATTCTCTCACCACAGTCTGCGGTGCGTGCAGGTGCGTCTGTCTGTCCATGTGGACATCACTGTGGTGGACGCTCCTCGTCTGGAGAGGTTGCTCATGTGGATGCTATCACCTGCCATAACCGACAATAGATGCTCAAGGATCAAGATTGGCCACGCACCCAACCTGTGCTTGCTGGGACACTGCCAGCCGGGATTCAAACTGGAGATTGGCAACAGCCTCCTCAAGGTCCTAGTTTCAGCTTATATATCTGTGTCAATAGAGTGTCACATTGTTTGTTCTGATCTGAATTTCTGCTTTGGTGGGTTTTATTTGCACATATATGCATTGCAGGTGGGTACTAAAATGAGCCCAAGCATCATGGTCCCAAGCGTCAAGATCTTGGCTTTAGAGGTTGAATTTGAAGTCCACAATGAAGCCAAAATGATGCCTTGCTTTCTCAAATGTTTCCCCAATGTCGAGACACTCCATGTCTTTGTAAGACTTGCTAGCCCCATCTCATTTCATCCGGCATCTAGCAATAGCCTGTTTTGATAGGTTCTTGTTGTCTCAAAACAATATCTATATGAACTATGTATGTTTTGATTTGATCTGATTGCAGTCAGTGAATGATGCCCCAAGTGGCAAAACGCAGGTGGACAATGAACAACTCCAACAGGTCGACAGTGAACAAAACGTAGGTGGACAGTTCTAGTTTAATCTTCAACCTAGGAGAGCAGCTTGTAAAAAATCCTTTAGCCTCTATTTTATTGATGGAATGTTCTATAAATTATTTGGGTTGGGGTTCTATACATTGTTTCTCTATTAGTTATACGCCCCCAAAATAAGAATCATGGTTATTGGATGATGCTTTAATGGTTTTAGATAAAATAATCTCCTGTGAGGAGAGGGGTCACTTTGTTCTATGCATTATTTCTCTATTAATTATACATCCAACCACGGGAAGCAAGGTTTTGGATTCTATATATTGTTTGAATAAATTTCTATATATTATGAACGCAGCTAACACACGCACGACTATATACAATTTTATACGTTGTTGGAACACATTTATATGCATTGATTCAACACTTTTATATACATTTGCATGCATTATTAGAAAACTTTTATATACATTGTTTGAACGATTATTTATACACTTCTACATATTTTTATCTTGCATTATTAGAAAATTTTAATAGTGCATTTGGATAAGAAGAGCTAAATGCACTTTGTCCTTTTATGCTAGGACGTATGCTTTTATATAATTAATTAAAAACTACAAAATTTATACATGGTTGGTGCATAATTTTGTACATTGTTAAAGAAACTTTCTATACACTATTGACACACAGGACTATATGAGATGCTTTTAACGTCCGATGAGTTGTTCAATGCATTGTTTGGACTAGGTTCTCATACACTGTTTCTCTTATACTCCCTCAAAATGAGTATCATAGCTTTCAATTTAAGATTAGTGAAAATTGGTCCTCATGTATACCTAAATGATCTGCAGGCTCATTGCCAAGTACAGCTCCAGTATGCCTGTTCTTTCTGTTGTCAATCCTCGTCTAAAGACAAACCAACTCGGTTGGAGTTTCACAGGTGCTTTTGAGGTGCGTCAACACCCTTTCCTTTTGTGTTTGTTATCTTCACATCAATGTTATATATATATACAACGTGGGGGCTCTCATTGTTATTAGCGCGCCGGTCATTTATTTATGAATTATGCCTGTGCAAAATTTTTCTTGGGGTGGCTACGGCCATGGGAAAACCACCATCTCTCCCTCTCACATATAACTGAAAATCACAAAATGAGAAGTTCGAAAAAAATAGTGCTGATAGGGTTTGATTTTTTTGACATGATTATAGTTGTCTGCTTAGTTTCAATGAATCTGATGCCTGTTGGTAGTTCTTAACTTCACTAAAGATAGAGCTGGACAATATCCCCGGTAACGGTCCAGAAATGCTTGTTGGTACTCACTAACGTTGTTACTAGAAGTAGACTATGGAGTCTATCCCTGGCAACGACGTCAGAAATGCTTGTAGCAAGTCCAGTCACTATACCTAAAGGAGTGAAGCTAATGCAGCTATCTACTAATGCCAAGCGGGGTTGTCAATCCCGACACTAGTAGAAGCTAACTAGCGAGAATGCAATCTACCAGGAGGAGATTCTGCAAGCGCACAGAACTATCGTAGTAGCACTTCCCTGGGAGTACCAGAGTTGAGTCAAGGAGGGGATGAGAGTCGAAGAAAAGAGAAAAGGGAAAAGGAGAGAAGGGAATGAAAGGCTAGAAAGAATATGTGGGTGGATAGGTAAGAATGAAATGGATGGCTAAGGTAAGGTGGATAACTAAGTAGATAAGGGGGTAACTAAGGATAACTAAGATAACTAACTAACTAATACTTACTCCTAGGTAACCACTAAGCAAGATAACTGCGAAGCAAGATAGTTATGAAGCAGGGCAGACAAAAGACAATAAAGCAACTAAGTTAAGTATAGTTTTATTCCTATCTTGTCAAGTATCGAGGCGTACTAGCCTTTACCACTTACTTAGGTTGAACGCTAGCACAACGAGCCTTACTGTTAAACTGGACCAACTACGTGGTGGAATTCAAGGCGCACAGGGCTGTCACCACCTGCTTGCTACCACAGCTATCTGGGGGTCCAGCCGTATCTGAAGGTAAGTCTATAACTAAGCACCACGCTTAACTATATTCTAACTATCCCTACCCTAGCTTTGAATAGAGACACCATTGCGGACGTCAGAGCAAATACTTGACTTAATAAGATAAACACTAAACTAACTAAGCAACCTATTGGCAAAGATCAAACACTAAGCTCACTAGAGATTAACTACTATGGCTAAGTGAATTGATCTGTAGGATAGCTAGGCACTCAAGCAAACAATCAAGTATACCACTCAATACTGATAAGTAGAATAAAGTAATACTTGAAATAATGAAATAGAATAAAGTAAAGTGTTTGAGTAACAAGAGCAAAACCTGAACTGGAGATGAAGGAAGACTCTTCCCAGCTCCAGGACCGATCACTCGCACGCCTCTACTCTTGAGCTAAGCCTTGAGCAGCGCTACCGCGAGGGCGAAGATGCCTTGCTCTACTAGCTACCTACTTGCCTAAGCTCTCTGAGCTTCTAACCTAACTCTCACTTCTCTTGCTTGGTGTTGCTTTGCTTGAGATGGTACGAATGGAGAGGTGCCTCCAGGGGGGTATTTATAGCTTGAGGATTGAGGGGGGTTCTTATAGGGGGCAACCACCCGACCTAGGGTTAGGTCAGGTGGCGGGCGCCACTCCCCACTGGCGGCCGCCAGGGCATTGGCCGTTGGATGAACCGCCTTTGCATCAATGGCATCCAGGAGGTTGTCCGAGGCGGTTTGGAGGTCGGGTGCATGTCTGAGTAACCGCCCATCAGCCTTGATCCGCGCCACTCCATCCTGAGCCGTTCGATGCCACTGACCTAGTGACCAAGGGCCAGGATTTGGCCCTGGGGAGGTCACACGGATCGGTGACGTGGCAGGGGGAGGCACTTGGGCCAAGCCAAGTGGCGGGCGCCACTTATTACTGGCGGGCACCACCTATGGGTGGCGGGCACCACCCCTCTTAGGCCCATTTGGGCCCTGCCGAGTGGGCTTGTCTTCTGGTTGGTCAAAATGTCCAAATTTGGTTCAAATCCAGCATTCAAATAAAATTCTATGGACATGTGGAATTCGGTTAGTTTGAAACCTATTTGACTACATTTCATGCCTTTTTGGTGAAGTTTAGGGTAAAATGTTGACGGTAAAACAGGGGTTTAAGGACCGTCAACAATGCCCATGGATCCATTTTTTTTCTTTGCTCTATGTCCTTATCTGGTTAAATGGGTATTTGCAGAAGCGCATCTAGGAGGTCCAGAGTGAGTGTGAGCTGCTGTTTGGGTTTTTACTGAAACCTATAATTTTTCAGATTTTTTACCATGATTTTTCCATTAATATATCTGATACTAATTTTACGAATGGGTTTTTAGGCATGCTAAAACATATTTCTATACTTTTAGTTGTTGTAAGGTATAGAAATACTGTTGTCACGCATGCTAAAACATTGTTAGAATACTAAAACATGCTAAAACATATTTCACAAATGGGTTTTTACGCATGCTAAAACATATTTCACAAATGGTGCATAATTATATACATTGTTAGAATACTTGTATATACATTACCAGAACAGTTATCTATACACTTCTACACTGTTGTGTACACTGCTGGAACACAATTCTATACATCATTGAAGCATATTTCTATTAATGTTGGAGTACATTTCTATACACATAGGAATAATTAATTATTCGTTCATTGTTAGAAGACTTCTGTACATTGTTGGATGACATTTATATACTTTGTCGTTATAGATTTCTATTCAAATTGATTTTTGGTTTTCTATGCATTGTTTCTATATTGATTATACACTCTCCTAGTGAGATGCATTTCTATGCATTTTTAGTGCTTCGATAAAGACACATAGAAATTTTTTGATGCAAAGAAATTATCTGTATGGTTATTTAGTCAACTTCTATGCATTGTTGGAGCATATTTCTATAATTCTTCATTAGTCTTTATGCTTTATAGGATGCGCAATGTAACTAAATTCTGTCATAGGAAGTATGTGTTCTATACATTGTTGAAACAAATATCTATACTACATTGTCTGGATCATATTTCTATGTAATAGATTAGTTTGTTACGCATCTTGACATAATTCTATACATTGTTGTAGGACACTTCTATGCATTATAGAACCTATGCCATCCAATTCATGTGCAATTCAATTCTTATTTCTATGCATTATTTTGTCTTCCCCATGCCACCCCTCTATATGGGATATCTCTAAATCCTGATAAATTTCTTTGTATGCATTGTATGGATACCTCAGATGTGTGCCTACAAAATAACCAGGGAATAGACTGATCAAGACGAGGTGACTCACAAACACAGACGAATATGCTTCCGCGCTAGTAGCAAAAGCAATCGTTATAGTTTCGCCAGCACCACCCACCTGTGATGGCACGGAGAAAGAAGCATGATATTTCCCGGGAAGATGAACTGACTTCCGGATTAGTAGGACTGGGGAAGCGAACGTAGAAAGCCTTTTCCCCCGGTAGGTCGGTCAGTATGTCCTTCCCTACCCTACCAGCATGAAATGACAGATGGTGGAGCCACACATTGGCCGATGTCTTGAGCAGCAAATAATGGTTTATTGGGCAGCGAGGCGGTGCATTGTTTGGGTTAAAGTTCTATGCATTGTTTCATTCAATTATACACCCCAATGTGAGAAGCTACATGTGCACTTCTACACAATTTAATATAATGATAGAGTACACATCTATGTGTTGTTAGAACACATTAACATACATGGTTGGAACAATTATTTGTATGCATTTATATAATTCTATACATTATTTGTACATAATTCTATACATTGTTGGTTTATAATTCTATATATTATTGGAGTAGTTGTATGTATATTTTCTATATAGTTATGTACATTGTTGGAACACAATTATATACATTTATCGGAGCACATTCTTATTCAATGTTGGAGCATACTTCTATACATTTGTTTGAAAGACTTCTATACATTTGTTGGATGATGCTTCTATCTATGTAGCTGACATTAATTTCACATATAGGTCTCAGCGCATACTAAACCATGTTTCTATGTCTTTACTGTCTTTGTAAGGTTTTCTGCATATACTAAAACATGTTTTTATGTCTTTTGTTGTGACATAGGATAGGTGGAATGGATTCTCCTCTATTTGGTGCGAGAGGTCAACGATGGCATACACATGAGACAACTTGCAACATCAATGGCTTAAAAGGCTTGCGTCTATGGCGTAGTGTGATTGTTGATATAGTTGTTGGGTTATTTTAGTTGTTAACTGAGTTTCTATGCATTGTATTAAACATCCTCTAAAGGGAGGCACGGTGTCAGTTGTCGCCATTTCGTAAGAGTTCTATGCATTGTTCTCATATTAATTATATATCATCATAGTGAGAAACATTATGTTGTTGCTGAAAATCATGGTTGTGGTAGCTATAATATTAATGTCGTGGAGACATTTTTACATAGCATTAAAATTTATTTTTGTTCATCTAACTATGAACTTCTATACACCAACAGAGCCAAAAAAAACCTTTTCGCACATCTTGACTAGTGATTCTATGCATCCAATTGGTTATCTCATGCTATTTTTGTACCATTAAAAAAACCATTAATTTTTGTACCTCAGGCTTTTAAATTCTAAGCAAAAACACGGGACTTAGATTTCTATACCTCGAGCTAGTAGGTTGGATGGAATTCAAATTTTAAATTCTAAACAAAGGTATGGTACCTAGATTTCTATACCTTGAGCCATTAGTTTCTATACCTCTGGCCACGTAGAATTTAAATTTCAAATTTTAAACAAAGGCACGATACTTAGATTTATATACCTCAAAGCATTAGTTCTTATACCTCAGGTTGTGTGGAAAATCAAAGCAAAGGGACAAAGATTCTATGTTTTACATGTGTTCTATGCATCATTCATCTGGTAATTATGCATCGTGCTATGATGAGAGCCTTGATGTCAATGTGCCATGATTCAAATTTTGAATTTTTGAAGAACACAAGATCGTATACATGTTTTTATACACAAAGTCACATGATTCTATGCGTAATTGATAGCATTAAAATCTATGTTAAAGCGTAAATTTATGAAATTCATTTTTTTTAAAAAAAATATAAAAAAATGCATCTTAAATCGTGCATAGAAATGTTAGGAGTCAAATGGTGAAAACTGTTTTTGAATTAGATGTTTCGTTGAAGAGTTATCGCGAAAAATAGAAGAAATCAGATTGAGTTACACGTATGCATGCATGCGTCAGGTGTGTCAGCTTGTTGTTGACGTTCACTAATGCTCATAATTAACCATCAACTATTGCATGAAATGACACTAAATGAATTACAAAGCATAGTTGTAGGGTTTGAAACTAACAAGTTCCACGAGTTTTGGTGCTCTCACTTGTTTTGTAGGACATCAATATTTCACCATATAAAAGTATCTCAAGTGATCAATTGGAGTGCACCATTGCGAAGGGCTCGTCGAGACGATCGAAATGGACATATCATTTGCTATATTCGGAGTCCCGGATGAAAAGATATTAATTTCGCGACGAAATCTGCAAAAGAAGGATCTAGAAGACACCACGAGGCTGCCCCCCACGTGGGCACACTGGGCCAGACCGACCGGTCCCATTTGGAGACCGACCGGTCCCATTTGGAGACCGACCGGTCGGCCACGGAGGCCGTTTCACCTCCGCCTTCTGGAACCTTCTTCCACCGCCTCCTAGGATGCATCTGCACCGTCCCTGAAGTCGGTTTGATCCAACAGTGGGCGATAAACGTGACGCGGATCGATGACATGGCAATTCCTTGCCCCCTACTCCACCTCGGGCTATATAAGGAGCCCCAGACCCCCCTCTCTAGGCATCTCCATCTTTATTATTCATCTCCACATCAGAAACTAGGGTTTCAATCAGAAGTAGAGGTCCCTCTCGATGAATCTCTTCTAGTTCTAGTTCTATTCTTGTTCTAGTCATCTAGTTCATCTAGTTGTAATTAGAGATCGGATTAGAGAGAGGAGAAGGAGAGAGCTGAGGAGGAGCCGGATCTGTCGGATCTTCCTCGACATTGTATTGGTGCAGCATCTGGTTCGTCTTTAAGTAATCTCCAGGTTCTTCATTTACTATTTCTAAGTATTATATTTAATTTAAGTTCTTAGTTTATTTTATTTACTGGATCTCCGCTCGTATTGAGTGCTCTAGTTATCTGCAGTAATTAAAGTAGTAAGCGTTAGTGTAGACTTGGTGTCTAGACTAGGGTTTACCTGAGTTTGCGCCCAATCCTCCGGATAGTTGTGGTAGCTACAGGGGTGACAACTTTGTAGATTGTTATAATCCACCACGTTAGGATTGGTGTTTTCGTAGAGCTTTTTGACAGCCTTCTCCCGATTACCCTTTTCCCCGTCTTTTTTCGAGAATCGGAAAGGTACTGTTGCTCCAAAGTAAGTAAAGTATAGTGAGCCTTTAATTAGATAGACCTGCTTAGAAAACCCTAAAATCTCTCTCTAACCACATTACCATTCTTTTCTTGGACGTTCTTAATTCTTCTAGTACACTTTGCGTTCCCCGTGGAAATCGATACCCTGGAATACTCTCGGGTGAAAGCTACATCGGTATCCGTGCGCTTGCGGATTTTTCTGTGTGCGTTTAAAATACCCAACAAGCTTTCTGACGCCGTTGCCGGAGAACGGTAGCTGTTCTAGAATCGAACCAGGTTCGTCCGTGTTTCTTTTCTTTTTACCACCTTTCCCTTTTTACCACTACCTTTACTTCACCACCACACTTCTTACCACATGGATTTCACTCCTATCTTTAAATTCTTTACTCCAAAGGGCGACTTGTTGGAGCCTCCACCATCATCACATCCCATTCATACAGCTGGCTATGAGCTTTGCCCTGCTCTTATAGCCATGATTTGGGAGAAATCCTTCTCTGGGTCAGAAGACGAAGATCCATACACACACCTTAGGGAGTTTGAGCAGTTGTGTTCTTGTCAGACTATAGCTGGCATGACACAAGAGACAATTAAATGGAAACTATTTCCGTTTTCCCTTTTGGGAAGAGCGAGAAAATGGTATGATCATTCCATAAGGGGCACAAATAGAATTTGGGATGAACTTCGAGACAACTTTTGTCTTGCTTTCTTCCCTCTTTTTCGAATCACTGATCTTAGAATCGAAATTCTTACATTCAAACAAAAAGAGAAGGAGACACTAGGAGCAGCTTGGGCTAGGTTCAAACACCTTACCAATTCTAGCCCAAACCCTTCCTTGCCAGACCATGTGCTACACATTCACTTCTATTGTGGTCTTAGCAAGGAAACTGCTCTACATCTCGATTTAGCTTCTGGAGGATCATTCTCGCATAAACTTGTTAGTGAAGGAAGAAACATCCTAGAGAAAATCCTTGAAAACACTCCTTACACTAGCACTTTTAACGAATTCCCAGAAGAAGAAGTCGAGCCTAACCCCGACCAACACGAGGAGGAACACCCGACCAAATTTGAAGTTCCTTCAAATCCTTCTAATAATTTGGTTGCCACAAAATCTTCTCTAGAGAAAACACCCCACACTTTAGAAAATATTGAACCCCATTCTTCAGTGTTCTTCTCTGAAATCGAGGAAGATATCAAAGAGCATGGAAGCTACTTCATAAACACCTCTTTAAATCCATGCTCATATGAGACATCTTCTGATTCTAGTGGTATGTCTAACTTTGCCACACTCGAGATTTTCAACCCCCTCACGCTTTCTGTTTACAAAAACATCAAATAGGTGGTTATAGATGCGTATGTTTATCACAAATTTTGTAGATCTCGTTGTGCTCTTAAGATGGTGTTGGAGGGGAAACCACTTCACCAAATCTCATTCTGAAGGTTTCCCAAAAGACAAGCTTAGTGTCTAGGTTGATTTTTGAACTAATAGTATGCTATAGTGGATGCTGGATATATGGTTGGACTAACCCCTGTAGGAAAACTTTCAATATCAATTTGGGAAAGTCCTGAGATGAACCCACACTGGAGATGAAGAGACACATGAACTTCAACAACTTGCGCAAGGGAGACACAGCTCACTGATCATGGAGAAATAAGATCCGTAGAACAAGACAGAAGATGAGTGCCACAAAACAATACCTATAATTAAAGCACTCACTCCATGAAAGTAGGTAAACAAGTCTGAGTTGGGCCACTAAAAGACAAAGACCATCATGGGGGTACTCATCTCTGAATCCTCAGATTAAACAGTACAAACACAAGCAGTGAGAACTTATCCTGTCTTCTAAGACAAGAGCTAGTTTGGGGGATGAAGTGGAACGACTTCAACAACACCAAGGTCTACAAATTCAGCACATGAACATGTTGTTGAAGAAATTTGGGCATCCACCTTCCTCACAAGCCAGCTTGGGGGAGACACAATTCCGTTTGTCTAGATCTGCTTAAAGGGGAGGACAGAGAAATCCAACTTTCAACACTTTGATCCGTACAGGCCACTGGACGCTATCCCAATCAAGAAGAAGAATATGATCCACCACTCATTCTTGGAAGATCATTCGTGAAAACCTTCAATGTTGTCATCTATGTCAGAACTAGAGAAATCCACTTTTGGATCTTTGGCCAAAAGGTTCTCTGCCTCTTCAACAATTACACCATTTATGAGCAGCCAAAGAAAATCAAGAGAAGACATAGACTCAACCGACAAAGGAAGAACCAACTACCAGGAATTGAGGGGATATCATAAAGGATGAAGCCACTGCACCACAAGAAGTAGAAGATGGAGAGACAATACCTAAGCCTACAAATCAAGAAAATAGTTGACAAAGTCTCCATCATCTGGATCTGTTAAAGACAAGACTCAACTGGCCCACTGTGGGATAAGCAAGAGAAGACAAGTTATTCATGAACAACAACCAGCTAGATAAGAGAAGTTTCCACAAGGTGGTTCGACACAATTACTCATCCATGGTAAAGCAACATCTCAAGTTAAGTGATCATCACTTTAAAAGCTTCTCCTTAATTCTAGTATATGCATAAATAAGAACCAAACATGTTTTAGTTGCACATTAATTGATCCAACCTAATCAACTCAACATGTTCAGTTCTTTACTCTTTGTTTCTAGCTCTACTCTCTTGAATCTCACTATCTTAACCAATGAGCTAAAATGTTATGCATCTAACCTTTTGAAAGGTCCTTATTTGGTTTTGGTAATTGAGTGACAACCTAGGTGAACTAATATGTGTCGGGTGTCGGGAGGCTTGAGCAAAGACTTGGCGCCGATGGACCGAAGCAATGGTGAAGAGCAAGTGATGTCAAGATTGATGGACTATGGAGGTCATGTGATGATATGAAGTGGCTCATATCATTTGGTGATCAGGATTGGTGCATGTGTTGCATCAACATTGAAGGAGTTGAAATGGAATGCGCAAGGCAAAGGTATATCTTGTAGGGCATTTCATTTCACCGGTCATAGGTGTGTAGAGAAGTTTATGACCGGGTTTAGGATAGATAGCCGTACTATAAAGAGGGGAAATGTTTTAGTTGCAACGGTTATCTAGTGCCACTAAGTGTGAGTTTCATGTGCATATGCATTGCGCTTAGTGACATGGAGAGATGGATGAGTTTAACCATGAAAATCTTTATGAAATTGCTAACTTTTGTGCCAAATGGATTTGGTAATTTGTGAGAGAGTTAGCAACTTGAAAAGGGTTGAAATGTTGGAAATAGGAGCTGCTAGTTGTGCCTGGACAGCAAGGGTTCGCCTGGATATATTCTGGTCCCTACCCAGATATTCCGGCTAAACTCAGTTTGAGTGCGCGTGAACAGAAAGGTTGTGCTCGGAGTTTTTTCCTAGCCCAAGCTGGATATTCCGGTTATTTCTAACCTCAATTCATTCGCGTAGACAGTGAACCCTTTCTCGGATATTTTGCCTACCCTACCCAGATATTCCGGTTCAACCGAGATCTACGCGTTCCAACGGTCAGGAGCGTGAGCTGAGTGTTTTTAGGGGTGGAGCAGCCCCCTTTCTTCCCTCTCTCACCCCTTTGGCTCATTTGTTGAGTTGGGAAAAAGTGCTAGGGTTCTTCCTCTCATTTCCTCTCTCTCTCC
Organism: Coix lacryma-jobi var. lacryma-jobi; assembly: GCA_009763385.1. Classification (NCBI taxonomy): domain Eukaryota; kingdom Viridiplantae; phylum Streptophyta; class Magnoliopsida; order Poales; family Poaceae; genus Coix; species Coix lacryma-jobi. Next base: position 80,366,266 of record CM019830.1, read on the forward strand.
CATGGCTATGTGCAGAAATTTCTAGAGAGATTGAGTGCCCTATGTGGGTGTGGATGAGAGCTTGAAGATGCACCTCCTCCCCTTCCTCTCCCTCTCAAGCTTGGTGCTAATTTAAGGGAGGGATTGAGAGCCTAGTGTGTGTACATTTGAGGATTTGCTTTTGGTGGCACTAGGTAATCTTTGTTATTGGGGATTTATTATTACTCTTGGTGATTGCCATCACCTAGACGGTTTGGTGGATTGTGTCTCCGTTATGAAGCCCACGTGGTGATTGTGTGTGGCTCTGGAGAAGGATTTGTGAGGGGTGTTGTGCTCACCCCGCGGGAGATCGTGAAGAGCAACTCTAGTTGAGCGTGTCATTGAGTTACCCCTAACTTGTGGGTGAGTTCTTGCGACGCTCGAGTGTCGAGCTAGGTGTGGTTCCTATTAGCCACCGAACTACCAAAGTGTGTGGTCGACACAACGGGGACTAGCTTGGTGGCAACCAAGTGAACCTCGGGATAAAATCTCCGTGTCAACCTTATTCATCCTATTGGTTTGCATTCCCCTTACACAAGCTTGTATTTACTTTCATATATATTGTGCTTGTGTAGTTGCTCTTGTAATTAGTTAGCTTGTGTAGCTTGCTAGTTACCTTCTTGCTTGTGTAGCATAGAAGTAGCTTCCTTGCGTGACTAATTGGCTTGAGTAGCCTTGTTAGTCACATTACTTAGTTTGTGTAGCTAAGTAATTTGAGCTCTCTAATTGTAACACCTCTGGTGTTTAACTGTAATTAACCTGACATGTCATCATCATCTTTAGTCATTAATCATTCTTGTCATGCATTTAAGTTTGCTTAATACCTGTGTAATGTTTTCTTTTTCGAAAAACCCTAAAAGCCCAAATCTTCCTATAAGGGCAAAAATGGTAATTTCACCTCTGTGCCTAGCTTTGTGTAATTCTTGTTCAGTTGGATGTCTTGAAGTTTTGTTGTGTTGGCCAAAGTTCAAAAATCAAAATCAGATTTCAAATCCCTTTGCAAAACCCTGATTTCCAAACCCTGGATTTTATCCGTCTTTTTGTAATTCAAAAATTATTCAAAATTTGAGGTGTGTCCAAAAAGCAAAGTTGTAGATCTGGCCAAGAGAAACAACTTTGGTATTTACAAATTTTCAAGTTTCTGTACAAAGTTTGAAGTAAATCCAAATTCATTCAAATTCCAGTTTTTGTCCCCTTTTCAGTTTTCAAAATTTATTTAAAAACTATTGAGTTTCAGAAAAAGGGTATATTCGCAAAGTTGTAGGTTTTGATAAAAGGAACAACTTTCATATTTGCAGATTTCCAACTTTCAATGTAAAATCAAAAATAATTTTGAATTTATTCAAATCACAAAAGTGTTCCCTTTTCTGTTTTCAAATGTGGTCCAAAAACTATTTGGATTTTGAAAATATTCTTTTTGACAAAGTTGTAGATCTCTTTTTTCTGCACAACTTTGGTATTTTGAGTTTTTGCTGCTCAGTTCAAGTTTTGGGAGTAATTTGCAAAATACAGAGATCAGCCAAAAGTCAAACCCTAGACCTAGCCCTGTTCATCTTCAACCTAGAGCTAGGGGGGGTCCGGCCATAGCCAAGCCGCCGGCGCTGCGCACGTCGCACGCCTGCCAGATGCACGCGCGCCTCCAACCTGCCGCCGCTGTCCGCGCCATCATGCCGCACCCGCACGCGCAAAGCGCTGACCTCCGCCCCGTCCCCCACTGCTCCCAGCACGTCGCCGCCGCGTGGCCGTCACCGGCGAGCGCACGCCCGGCCCCTGAGCAGACTTCCGTCCTTCTTCATCATGGATTCGCAAGCACGCGACGCGGCCGACCTTATCCTCCCTCGCGCATCTCTTATCCGCCCCTGAGCTCGGCTATAAAAGCCACCCGCCGGCCGCCGTTCTTCCGCCACCAGCGAGCTCTGTGAACCCGAGCCACCAAGCCTCCCCAGAGCCCGCCGAAGCCGCCGTTGCCTTCGTCTTGAGCTTCTCCACCTTCCCACACCACCAATTTCACCCCTCCGCCCCTCCTTTCGCCGGCGCGAACGGTTCTTCCCCGACTCCGGCAAGCGGCCGCGTTTCGGCAAGGAGAGGAATTCGCCGCCGTGAGTGTTCCCCCCGTTCCTCCGACCCCTGCCCTCTCTTCCTCACCTCCGTGCGCTCCTAACCGCACCTCGGTGATCCCTTTTGGTGGACAGAGCCGCCGGACGCTGCTCGCCGCCAGAGAGCTCCGCCGAAGCACCTCCACCGTCGAATTCCCTCCTCTGACCCTGCACCGCCTCGCCGAGTCTCCCTCCAGACTCACGGTGAGCCCGCGAATCTTTCCCCACCCTCGGCTTTCCCAGCGCGAGCCCCGAGCGGCCGGTCCGCCGTCCGCCTCGCCTGCGATTCGCCCGAGCCTTCCGTCTCGCCCGAGCCTCCAAGCCAGGCCTCGGACGAAGCGATCGTTCCGTCTCGCCCGAGTCCGCTTCGCCCGAGCCAAGCCTCGGCGAGCGCATGCTCTCCGCTTCGCCCGAGCCAGGCCTCGGCGAACACATGCCTTCCGTCTCGCCCGAGCCTCCGGGCCAGGCCTCGGACGAAGCAGTCGCTTCCGTCTCGCCCGAGCCCGTTTCGCCCGAGCCTCGCGAGGAAGGAGCACAACGCTCTTTTCTTTTTCCTTTTTGAAAGAGTGTGAATAGTGTTCTGTTTTCTCTTTTTTGTGTGAATTAATATGTTGTTTCTTAAATCCTGATAAAATTATGGTATGCTCCTTGCACTGTGTAGTATTTTATAAAAATATGAAACCTGACTTTTCTGCAAGAATTTGAAAATGTAAAATCCCTCTTTTAATTAATAAATGGATGGTTTTGGATTTTTAGAAAATTATTTATAACTCCAAAAATCATGAGATAAATTTTTGTGAGCTTCCTATGCCATGTTTAGTCTCTGGTGAAATTTTGAAGTCTTTTGGAACAAGTTGATTTTTGAGCATTTATCTTTAATTGTTAAATAGTGCCTTTGTTAATTAATGTCTGATTTTATTTGAGCACCTTAATGAACTCCAAAAATTATGAAATTTATTTTGCCATCTATCTACACCATAATGAACTTATGTGATTAATTTGGTAATTTTTGGAGCAACTTCATAAAATGACCTTTTTAAATAATTAAGGAAAATAGAAAAAAATGATTAGGGTTCATGTTGTATGCCCTGTTTTGCATTGTTCATGCTAGCATACTCATGTGCATGCATCATTGCATTCGTATAGTCACCGAAGAAGGAGTCAAGATCGAGGCAGCCGCCGACGAACCTGTCCCTGAGGCTACCCCGAGTTCCGACAACTGCCCTGCCGCCTTCGAGCCTGCCCTCTTTGCTCTTCAAGGCAAGCCCCGGTGCATTTAACCCTTTCCTTGAATTTATAAAATGATTTCCTTAAATGCTTTTGAGTTAAATTATTGCATTAGGTTTATAGGAGTTGTGTGCTATCCTAATTGATGCACTATCCACCTTGACCACTGATACACCTGATACCTGCTGTTCAAAAGTATTTGAAAAATGCTTAGCAATGCTTATTGAATTAGACTTTGCAATAAAATGCCAATTTCAAAAGTGTGATCACTTAAGGAATGTTTATGGGATTTTGGTCTTACTCCCCGGCTGTTGGCTAGGTATCTGATCCGTACCTAGTCAATAGCGAGGAGAGGTTGTCCGAGCGTACGGTGCCGTCATGTTGTAGTCCGGGACTCAACAGTTGACACCGACCGGGACAGGGTTGAAAAACTGATAGGACTATTACGCTTGGGTGAGATATAACCAAGGTATAGTTCTGGCTGGAAAAATTAGGGACCATCCGTATGGGGGCCTGCTGGTCAAGACTTGTAACTATTCACATACTTCGGAAAGCTCTGGCTCCGAGAAATCCTTGATTGGGACCGACAACCGCGCACTGGGAGTGGAGAGATGGCGGAAGTAGCATGTACCCACGTGGTCGTCGTACCTGGATAGGAGTGGTGTACTGTACTTCCGGGTGGCGTAGGACCGGGTCCAATCTTGGAGGAATCGTGGTAGACGAGTTGGCATATGCAAGCTTGGGTGCTACATATGCAGTGTGGATAGGGATCCTCAGCTGAGTATTATTTATTCGGATTAACGTTGCTCCTCGGTTATGGAGACTTGGTCACTGACTGTCAACGGAGAGTGGTTCTCAACTAGGTATGTTTTGAAACGTAAAATGAATCATGAACGATGAAGAATTGAGGAATACTGAATCTTTCAAAAATAAAATAAGGTTTACGAAAATGCTTTTCTGCAAAATACTTGATCTTGCTTAAGCCTTACCTTGACTACCCTAAGCCTCTCATTCCTGAGTCTTCTCCCTTTTCTTTAGTCGGGTAAGTCTTGTTGAGTACCCCAGTACTCAGGGTTTGTTACCCATGCTGCAGGTATGACAGAGTCCCCGATGTGTCTTGCACCCTGTTGCGTGACCATCGTCCAGGAAGAGGCCGATGAGGCCGAAGAATAGTTGTACACCCGCGGGCTGGGTGATTATAAGTATCTTTGCTGTTCTCCACTATGTTGCCTATGTCTATTTCTATTATCAAGAACTTGGTATGTAATAACTGCACCTTAATTTCTATTTGGAACCCTGCTTTGTAAAACTAATGTTATTTAAGTCTTCCGCTCTTTATTCCGATGTTATTTGTAAAAGTATGCAATGCTGTAACCGAATTGTGAGATGATCCTGCGGACATTGGGCACTGATGTAGCCCGGTGGCGAACAGGTCTTAATCACATGGAACATGGGTTCGGCTGTCAGAGGTTGACAGGGACACGTGGGCCATGGGATTAGGGTCGTTCCGTCACACTAATTTGGCTTGTGTAGCCTTGTTATTGAGAATTGCTAGTGAGCTTAGGAGCTTTGTGCTTTTGCTTACTAGATTGTGTAGGAGCTCCCAATTGTTTGAGTACTAGTTGCTTAGGTTTGTGTAACCTTGCAAGCTAGAATTGTTTAGGTGTGCTCTTGCTAGCCAGACACCTTATTTTCTTTGTTTATGATCTTTATAAGGTGCTTGAGAGTATTGGTAGAGGGGTGTAGTCTTGGCTAGACCGATAGTTTTAATTCCGTATTTATTTCGGTTAGCCGGTGCGATTATTTTTAGAAAGGACTATTCACCCCCCTCTAGTCCGCCATCTTGACCCTACACGTGGTATCAAAGCCGAGGTCTCTCATTTGTGGTCTTCACCGACCCAAGAGGATGGCGACTTATGGGCTAGATGTTGAGTATCCACACATTTTTTATGGCACACACTTTGCACGGTGGAAAAATTGGATGATATGCAATTTTAAGTTTATTAGTCCTCAAATGTGGTGGATCGTAGATATGGGTCTTTCTCTTGTGTTGGATAGAAAGAATGCAACTCAAGCACAAAAGAAATGCCTACATCTTGATTGCCAAGCTACTAACATTTTCTATCAAGCTATGGAGGATAACATATTTGGTGAGATCATGGACTTGAAGTCTGCCCATGAGATTTGGATTTATCTCAATGAGAAATATGGGGCGATCTCCGATGATGATGTTGATGAACCCAAGGAAGAGGCGCATGAGGATGTTGAGCATGACCACAACATGATGATTGTGGAAGATTGCTCCACCTCATGGTCAAGTGATGATGATGATGATCAATCCACAAGGTCACTTGACAAGGATGATGATCATAGCCGAAGCACAAGTGGTGCAAATGATGATGCTACCTCATGCACACTTGATGATGATCATGATGATGGCTATGAGAGTGATGTCTCCACAAGCTCTTTATCTACACCACATTGCTTCATGTCACATGGTGACACTAAGGTATCAATTGCTAATGTGGTAGTTGATTATGATGATCCAAATTTTGAGCTTGTATGTAGACTCACTAAGGCTTTAGAAAATGAGATGGCTAAAACAATAAAATTGAAGAATGAAAACTTATTTCTAAAGAATGCATGTGAACAACAAAAGCATCTACTTTATGTTACTACTTGTTCACATGAGGAGCCTAAATTGACTCATGAGGAACTTAGTGTTGCTCATGACAACTTGGTACAAGACCATGCTTTTCTCACTAAGAAGCTTTCTAACGTAGAAACCAAAACTAGTGAGAGCTCATCATTTGAGTCAAATGATCAATCACATATTTGTGCTAACCCATGTGATGTTGAGAAGAAGCATGTATCCACCTCTTGTGATGATTTATTAGTTATGCCATGTTCTTCATATATAGATGCTTGTTCTACTTCTTTGTCTTGTGAGACTAACCTTTTGAAGGAGAACAATGAGCTCAAAAGTGAATTGAAGAATTTGAGCAACAAATTAGAGAGGTGCTACAAATCAAAAGTCACCTTTGACCATATGTTGAACAATCATAGAAGTTATGATGACAAGACTAGCATTGGCTTCAACAAGAGTAATGTCAAAGGCAAGAGATGGGGCAAGAGAAGAAATGAAAGAGAAATGAAGAAGCAAGAAGAAAAGAAGCTCTCTCATTTTGTGTGCTTCAAATGCCATGAGATGGGCCATCTTGCTAAATCATGCCCAAGCAAAAGAAAGTCTCAAGTTGAGCCAAAGTCAAATCCAAAAGTTCAAGTAAAGAACAACCATGAAGATGGTGATTACATGGGGATAAATAAGAAGACAAGAAGGGGAGGTCGAAGATCAAGATCAACACAAGACCTCACCCAAGTCAAGTGCTATAGTTGTAAATTGGGCCACCTAGCTTCGGGTTGTCCAAACAAGCTTGAGAAGAAGGTTCAAGCAAACAAGAAGAAGCAAGGTAATGAGAAGCAACACATGAGCAAGGAAGAGAAGGCTCAATCAAAGAGAGTTTGCTACTCATGCCGGGAAAGGGGACACATTGCTAATTCATGTCCCCTAGGTAAGACTTCTAAGCCCATTTAAATTAATGATGATATTGTGCTTAGAAAGGATGGTAATGGTACCTCATTGGTTGCTATTGCAAAACATCCCGCTACTCATACTAAGGCAATGCCTAAGTATGTTGCTCCTAACTTGAGAGGACCCAAACAAGTTTGGGTACCATCAAAAAGTGGATGATATATTGTTTGTAGGTACCATGGAATTGGAGGCTTGGCTAAATAGGTCTCATATTGACCATCATGTGATTGAGTCAAGTAAAGAAGCTTAGTGCACATCCAAACGCAATGCCAAGTCAAATTGAGTGAAGTCCAAATGCTACAACATACAAGTGTCATATTCAAGTTGTGGTGATTTTATTGGAATATTTGGAGGCTTGCAAATAAATGAATTTAAGCTTGTTGTTGATGATCATGATCTACCAAGGTATATTTCTAGTTGATAATATTCATTTGGGTGCATATGAGTTGATTGAATTGGATATATATGCATATGTTGCTTGCTATGAGATGTTTGAATGGATTTAATGCTTAGTAATCAAAATTGAGTTGGTTTGATTGGATAAGTTCATGAGACTTCTTTTAGTAAGTGGTTTGAATGAATATATGTCTTGTGAGAGTATTCAAACAAGTTGATTTCAAGTTTGATTCATATTTGAAGAAGAATAGCTCAAGTGGTCAAATCTGTCCTATATTGCAAAATCTGAGCTAGCTGTGATCATTGCCATATTTGAATAAACAAATCTATTTGGATTGGCTTGAAATTTGGTATACATGCTCTGCATTTATGTTATTAGTTGTTGCAAAAATTTCATGAGTATTGGATAAGGGATACTTCGGTTTTGGAGTGGATCTTGTCAACACATGTGCAGCAGTTTTCAGCATGTAGCAGTCTTGGAAGATGTGAAATCTCGTAGCAATCTAGAAGTCCAATGAAGCTTAAATTTTTATGGCTGCTAGAAGACTTAGTGAGGCACATCTCCAGAAAATTTCGTGGTCATTGGACCTGTACTTTGGGAGATATGATTTTTGCTTTAGAGAGTATAGAATCTGCCAGAAAAGTGACAATAATTGAATTGATTTGGAGTCACTTGGATTGTAAGGTCCTCAAGTTGGAATCATATTTATAAGTGATTGAGGCAACTATGTTTGGTTTTGAGATGATATAGAAGCATGACAAAGATGAGTACAAGGCTATTTGATTGTGTAGTGTATTTGACACACATATTTGGTACTTAAACTGAAGATCAAGATCAAACTCAAGATGAAAATGAAGTTGAAGTCCTAGTGATAGATGAAAATCATTTGGAAGAAAGAAAAGGACTCAAAAAGGGATTCAATGCTATACATCAAGAATAGTTCAAATAGATCAATCAAACAAAGTCATTTTAAGTGAGTATCAAGGATGATTCTTTAGAGATAGGTCACTTCTCCCTAGTGTAGGGGCTTGCCGCCTTTTGTAGGTTAACCAAGCACGTGGCTTGGAAGGCTAACATGGCAGTGGTGATCTAAAGGACATTTGAGATGCTTAGTTGGAGAAATCAAAAGGGTTGATCAAGAAAAAGCAAGCAACACCCAAAAGAGAGCAAATCATGACAATTCAAGTGATATTCTTATGCAAGCTATGATCAAATGAAGAAGCAAGCCAACCAGATCAAGAAGTTAGTGCACTTGATCATTAGTGGTTCTCAATTCATATGGGTGAAGAATGGTATTCAAATTGGTAACTATTGGTCTTCACCAAGCCTTGAAATGGACTTCACATTGCTATTATGGAACAAATTGGAATATAATGACTATCCTCTACTCCAAGATAGCAAAGGTATCATTGTTATGTGCATGATCATTTTGATCCCTTACTAGTATGCGGTTAGTGCATATAGTACATGCTTACTAGGATCATGCATAATAAATGAAAAATTTAAATTCATAGCCTACCACTATTGCTTGATTGATTATATGATCTAGTGGTTAGTATATGAGTTTGTTCATGAGCTAGTGAACCCAAGTACTTGACCTAGAAGATGAGCATTCAAGTGTCTAATTCAATGTGAGTAAGATAACCATTGAAAGATGTGTGAAGAAACTTACTCTAGAGCAAACCGAGTTAGATATCTTGTGCAAATTTAATAGTTCAAGTCACAAATGAGAGGCTCATGACAAGAGTTCAAGAAGAAGACAATAGTGCAAATGGATATCAAGTTCAACTTACTCAAGTGATATCTAGTCTCACATATCCTTAAAGTGGTATTTCCAAGTGGTATTTTACCAAGTGGTGTCTAGATCAAGCTCACAAGTGGTATCCTACAAGATGTCAAGTGATCCTCAACCTTAAGTGATCAACTCAAGCAAAGATCCCTCATCTACAAGAGCTCAAGATTATCAAGTGGATGACCCATGCTATGTCATAGGGGGAGGTGCCCCACTGAATGGTATCAAGGTCAAAGATCCTACAAGTGTCCTACATGAAGTATTTAAAAGTGGTTTTAATGCATCTACATGTGGTATTTACAAGTGGTGTCATTCCAATATATGAAGATGTCCATAAAAATTGCAAGTCTCAAGTGTCAACCATCTACCCTGTAGTGCAACCCTTTGTATCAAGAGATGTATACCTTTTATGGAAATTGATGACAAAGGGGGAGAAGTAGTACAAAGATATGAAATAGCCTTGGGACAAAGATAAGATTGGACATAGAATGGACATGGACATAAATCAAGAGGGAGCAACATCGAAGAATGTAAAGGGATCACAATTCTTGGATAAGGGAAGCACACAAGTAGGGGGAGCAAGCTCATGGATACATGTTTGATGCATTTGGTTGTGCATTACATTTGCTTGCTTGCATTGCGTTTGTTCTAAGTTCCTACATGCTTGTGTGCAATGTTTGCTAGAGCTAAGACTTGGATGATGAGTGTTTCTTTTGATATCTAGAGCCTAGTCTTAGTGTAGCAAGTGACAACTAGAACCTTATTTATAATGTTGATCTCACATGGTATCTAGTTTCACTTGTTTCTAGCAAGGTTGATGCAAAGGATGAATTAAAATGTGGTATACATGCTATGAAGGTACAACTTTATCTTGTATACCTTAGCATCACTTAGTAGTGGTAACGCTCCGACAAATTTCATATTTATGCATGTGTGCAAGCTTGAAATCAAATCATTTGAGGACACATGTAGGGGGAGTTATCACTACCAAGTCGGATTGTATGGTGCTTATCCAAATCTTTTCAAATGTCCTTAATGTTGGATAAGTAACATAGAATCCAAAGCAAGTTAGCAATTTACACTCATGTGAAATGCTAGCTTGAAATAAGCTTAATTTCTATATCTTTGTAGAGTTGTCATCAATTACCAAAAAGGGGGAGATTGAAAGGTCCTTATTTGGTTTTGGTAATTGAGTGACAACCTAGGTGAACTAATATGTGTTTAAGTGAAATACACAGGAGATTAGTTCACAGGTGAATATGTGATGAAGGAGCCTATTGCATATGTGACATGACATGGAATCATATGGCTAAGATGGAGAAGATCAAGACAAGACTTTGCTTGATGGATCGATTGCGAAGGTGAAGGGCAAGTTAGAGGCTTTGAAGCCGTTGGTACCGAGTGTCGGGAGGCTTGAGCAAAGACTTGGCGCCGATGGACCAAAGCAATGGTGAAGAGCAAGTGATGTCAAGATTGACGGACTATGGAGGTCATGTGATGATATGAAGTGGCTCATATCATTTGGTGATCAAGATTGGTGCATGTGTTGCATCAACATCGAAGGAGTTGAAATGGAATGCGCAAGGCAAAGGTATATCTTGTAGGGCATTTCATTTCACCGGTCATAGGTGTGTAGAAAAGTTTATGACCGGGTTTATGATAGATAGCCGTACTATAAAGAGGGGAAATGTTTTAGTTGCAACGGTTATCTAGTGCCACTAAGTGTGAGTTTCATGTGCATATGCATTGGGCTTAGTGACATGGTGAGATGGATGAGTTTAACCATTAAAGTCTTTATGAAATTGCTAACTTTTGTGCCAAATGGATTTGGTAATTTGTGAGAGAGTTAGCAACTTGAAAAGGGTTGAAATGTTGGAAATAGGAGCTGCTAGTTGTGCCTGGACAGCAAGGGTTCGCCTGGATATATTCTGGTCCCTACCCAGATATTCCGGCTAAACTCAGTTTGAGTGCGCGTGAACAGAAAGGTTGTGCTCGGAGTTTTTTCCTAGCCCGAGCTGGATATTCTGGTTATTTCTAACCTCAGTTCATTCGCGTAGACAGTGAACCCTTTCTCAGATATTTTGCCTACCCTACCCGGATATTCCGGTTCAACCGAGATCTACGCGTTCCAAGGGTCAGGAGCGTGAGCTGAGTGTTTTTAGGGGTGGAGCAGCCCCCTTTCTTCCCTCTCTCACCCCTTTGGCTCATTTGTTGAGTTGGGAAAAAGTGCTAGGGTTCTTCCTCTCCTTTCCTCTCTCTCTCCCATGGCTATGTGCAGAAAATTCTAGAGAGATTGAGTGCCCTATGTGGGTGTGGATGAGAGCTTGAAGATCCACCTCCTCCCCTTCCTCTCCCTCTCAAGCTTGGTGCTAATTTAAGTGAGGGATTGAGAGCCTAGTGTGTGTGCATTTGAGGATTTGCATTTGGTGGCATTAGGTAATCTTTGTGATTGGGGATTTCTTATTACTCTTGGTGATTGTCATCACCTAGACGGTTTGGTGGATTGTGTCTCCGTTGTGAAGCCCACGTGGTGATTGTGTGTGGCTCCGGAGAAGGATTTGTGAGGGGTGTTGTGCTCACCCCACGGGAGATCGTGAAGAGCAACTCTAGTTGAGCGTGTCATTGAGTTACCCCTCACTTGTGGGTGAGTTCTTGCGGCGCTCGAGTGTCGAGCTAGGTGTGGCTCCTATTAGCCGCTGAACTACCAAAGTGTGTGGTCGACACAACGGGGACTAGCTTGGTGGCAACCAAGTGAACCTCGGGATAAAATCTCCGTGTCAACCTTATTCATTCTATTGGTTTGCATTCCCCTTACACAAGCTTGTATTTACTTTCATATATATTGTGCTTGTGTAGTTGCTCTTGTAATTAGTTAGCTTGTGTAGCTTGCTAGTTACCTTCTTGCTTGTGTAGCATAGAAGTAGCTTCCTTGCGTGACTAATTGGCTTGAGTAGCCTTGTTAGTCACATTACTTAGTTTGTGTAGCTAAGTAATTTGAGCTCTCTAATTTGGCTTGTGTAGCCTTGTTATTGAGCATTGCTAGTGAGCTTAGGAGCTTTGTGCTTTTGCTTACTAGATTGTGTAGGAGCTCCCAATTGTTTGAGTACTAGTTGCTTAGGTTTGTGTAACCTTGCAAGCTAGAATTGTTTAGGTGTGCTCTTGCTAGCCAGACACCTTATTTGCTTTGTTTAGGATCTTTATAAGGTGCTTGAGAGTATAGGTAGAGGGGTATAGTCTTGGCTAGACCGATAGTTTTAATTCCACATTTATTTCGGTTAGCCGGTGCGATTATTTTTAGAAAGGACTATTCACCCCCCCTCTAGTCCGCCATCTCGACCCTACACCTTTGGAAGATAATATATCACAATCATGAAAATATCGACACATTATGCATAAATTATCCTTCCTTGGGTTAAGTAATCTGATCTGGTAAATATTTTAAGATGCTACTTTCATGCTCATCATCTTTTGATCCTATCACTCATGTTAAGATTGAATAGAACACATAAACAACAAGTTTATCTTGTTCGATGTGCCTCAGGTTAGAGAGGAATGAACAAAACTTTTGGTTCTGTTGGTGTTTTTCCACCAAGGGAGCCCATGCACTTGATCTCTACTTTGTCTTTGTGAGCAGGACACACTCTTAAGCAAAACATGGAGGAGTTTGTCAACTCCCAAATTCTATAGAGTGAAGGTCCTGGATCTATAAGAACATGCACACTAAGCAAGATGTTGCCAGCTTCCACAACTAATGCTTCACTTCAAATGGCTGGACGAACGAATAACATGGGTGACACCATATCAAGAGGTGAAGTTATCAAGGTCTACACATTAAGATCAAATGAGGCACCTCAGTAATGAACATGGTGAGAAGTCCTGTTCAGAGGACTTAAAACATTGAACCCTTGCCGAAAGGTAAAATTGGTAGTTATCCATATTTATCTTTTCTGCATTAATTTCTCTTTTAGCATGTTTAGTTTCTATCATTTGCATAATCGTTTCTCCATAGCATATTTACTTTTTCTGCATTAGCATTGCATAGAAAAAGAAAATAAAAATATTACACTGCATCATAAAACCTGAAAGCCCCATGTGAATAATTCTATGGTGTCTAAGAACCCGTAGGGATATTCACCATGGTGGTGTAAAAATAAAAATGCATTCATTTTGTTACACTATCTTTGCATCATAAAAATAAAAAAAATACAAAAATATTGAGAAAGAGATCTTACTGAAACTCTGGACAACTAAGGCTTAAGTGGCCAACCACTAACGCTTAATCTGTTCCACAAGTCTTGTTGTCTATTTGAGTTTCACAGGATTGAAAGACGAAGAAAAGCTGACGAGCAAGTGGATGTTCTATCCACTGTTAGGGCACTGTTTCCACAACCATCAACATCAATCAAAGCTCCGACAGAGGAAACACATTTCCACCGCCTGTCCGCTACATGGCAAGATTGAACGACTATGATTCAGCTTGGGGGAAAGCACCCCCGTGTATCCAGGTAAGTATCTTTATCCTCTTAAGTTTTCTTTCTATACATAAATCTAAAAAAAATATATATACAAAAAAAATGTGGGCACATGAAGGCTCACCATTAATTAAAAAGAAAGAACAAAAAATATATGGGCACATGAAGGCTCAATGCTATTAAGGGAACCGACTTGGGGGAGACGCACCCCTGTTATCTTCGTAATCTAGGTATGTCTTATTTATTATCTCAGTTATTTATAATAAGTGTGTTAGGTTAAATAAATAGTGTGTTAAGTTTGCTTAGTTTGTTTTAAGAAGTTAATAATAAAAGAAGAACTCTCTCTCTAATCTATTACATGGAAATGATGAATAGTTGCTCTATCTAATTTCTTTCAAGTACCTAGCCTTCAAAACATGAGTTCTCCTAATTAATAATGATGCTTAAAAATAAAATTAAATATATGGGTAGCAAATGCTTGATCCAGAGTCTAGGTAGTTGACAGATATGACATGTGATGATCTGAGCTGCTATTATCTTGTTCTAAAACAACACTAGAGTTCTCGAGAGTTTCCAATATTAATATGACAAATAATTGCATTGAGTTAAATTAAGCTTTGTTGACCCTATGAGAAGTTATCATGCTATTGAATTGAGATCACTTACACATTTCATCCATCTTCCGCATAAATGCTCATGATTATCTATTGTTATCCTCTCAAAAGTTTATTGGAAGCATGTGGCTATTAAAAAATGAGAGAAAGAAAAGAAAAAAAATCCAAGGAAATAAAAAGGGACAAGTGTCCGAAACCTCAAAAAGATAGATCCCGAGGAAATAAAAAGGGATAAGTGTTCGGAACCTCAAAAAAAGAAAAAAAGAGAATATTAGAAAAAAAAATGGGCACGTGCCCGCCAGTAGAATTAGCCTGATAGCCATGTGTCTCTGATAAGCAGAAGAGAGTGATATATTCAAAAGAGCATCCGCCTCCATTTTCCATACACATGCACTTCTCGACTCAATAGTGTGGTTGACTTTCTCTTTGGATCCTTTGTTTAATTTGGCAACATATGTTCTTAAACTTTTGAAAATTCATAAAAACTCCGGATAATGGTGAAGTGACAGAGCAAGAGACATAGTGCTTGATTTGATCATTCTATCTTTCAATTACTCAGGATTCAAGGTAAAGTACTAAGCCCCGTGATGAATAAAATGATACTTTTTTCTATTCCATATGAGAACTTTTGTTCAAATACATGTGTACTTGTTGGAAGTGAAGATATTGCAGCAACTCCTGATCCATTGTTGAGATTGGCTTTGCTAAGGGACTAGCAAAGGGTAAGCTTGGGGGAACTTGTTGACGCTCACTAATGCTCATAATTAACCATCAACTATTGCATGAAATGGCACTAAATGAATTACAAAGCATAGTTGTAGGATTTGAAACTAACAAGTTCCACGAGTTTTGTTGCTCTCACTTATTTTGTAGGACATAAATATTTCACCGTATAAAAGTATTTCAAGTGATGAATTGGAGTGCACCATTGCGAAGGGCTCATCGAGACGATCGAAACAGACATATCATTTGCTATATTTGGAGTCCCGGATGAAAAGATATTAATTTCACGACGAAATCTACAAAAGAAGGATCTAGAAGACACCAGAAGACACCACGAGGCGTCCCACCACATGGGCCCACTAGGCCAGACCAACCGGTCCCACTTGGAGACCGACCGATCGGCCATGGAGGCCGTTTCGCCTCCGCCTTCTGGAACCTTCTTCCACCGCCTCCTAGGATGCATCTCCACCGTCCCTGAAGTCAGTTTGATCCAACAGTGGGCGATAAACGTGACGCGGATCGATGACATGGCGATTCCTTGCCCCGTACTCCACCTCGGGCTATATAAGCAGCCCCAGACCCCCCTCTCCAGGCATCTCCATCTTCATTATTCATCTCCACATCAGAAACTAGGGTTTCAATCAGAAGTAGAGGTCCCTCTCGATGAATCTCTTCTAGTTCTAGTTCTAGTTCTTCTAGTTCTTGTTCTAGTCGTCTAGTTCATCTAGTTGTAATTAGAGATCGGATTAGAGAGATGAGAAGGAGAGAGCTGAGGAGGAGCCGAATCTGTCGGATCCTCCTCGACATTGTATTGGTGCTGCATCTGGTTCGTCTTCAAGTAATCTCCAGGTTCTTCATTTACTATTTCTAAGTATTATATTTAATTTAAGTTCTTACTTTATTTTATTTACTGGATCTCCGCTCGTATTGAGTGCTCTAGTTATCTGCAGTAATTAGAGTAGTAAGCGCTAGTGTAGACTTGGTGTCTAGACTAGGGTTTACCTGAGTTTGCGCCCAATCCTCCGGATAGTTGTGGTAGCTACAGGGGTGACAGCTTTGTAGATTGTTATAATCCACTACGTTAGGATTGATGTTTTCGTAGAGCTTTTTGGCAGCCTTCTTCGGATTACCCTTTTTGCAGTCTTTTTTCGAGAATCGGAAAGGTAGTGTTGCTCCGAATTAAGTAAAGTATAGTGAGCCTTTAATTAGATAGACCTGCTTAGAAAACCCTAAAATCTCTCTCTAACCATATTACCATTCTTTTCTTGGACGTTCTTAATTCTTCTAGTACACTTCGCGTTCCCTGTGGAAATCGATACCCTAGAATACTCTCAGGTGAAAGCGACATCGGTATCCATGCGCTTGCGGATTTTTCTGTGTGCATTTAAAATACCCAACACTTGTCTCAGGTGGGATATCCATCCCGCAGAGATGTTTTTATGCAGTAACGAAGTGATTTTATTCATTAAATTACTAGTTTCTATGCATTGTCGGTGACAAAAAAGATTTACATAGTTTGACATAGGATTCTGTGCATTTGGTCGACTGGGTCCACAATGGTTCTCCACCTGCGCGCGTTAGTCACTCCATAGACCAGATCTAGTTGGGTGGGGTGGCTGGCTGGGGCTTCCAATAACTATTGGAAGCCCTGGACTCCCAATAGCACTGATGCTAAAAAGCGATTGGCTGGATAGCTAGCGCTCTAAATATTTGTTTAGAGCGCAACGCTCCAAATAGCAGAGTCCTATATATATATATTTATATATATATATATATATATATATATATATATATATATATAGAACTGCTATTGAACTCGCTGCGCTCTAAATAATATTTAGAACCTCAACCAGCCTTCCGATGCTGCAACCATAACTACTCTGGTCCGCAACCATAAAACATACCCACTAACGTAAAAACATCAACTCCACTATGTCTAACTCACCTCAAGTTGCTGTAACTATAAATGTTTATCTTGCAACTGTAACATATGTGTATGGAACCGTAAAAGCACTAGCATCCTAATTTTTTCTCACAATTTCATTTCTATTCTCTCTCCTCCTGTATCCATCTCACACAGGGATGCTCAATCACACACACCGGCGGCAGCAGTCTCGACCACCACCAGACAGCATCGGTAGGTACAGCGGCATCCGGTGGCGGTACGACCAAGCCACCAACGACAACAGCATTCCTTCTCCACTGGCGGCAACGTCAGCCTGCAGATCTGGTGGCGGTTGCACCTCCTTCCCCAACGACGGCTAATCCTTCTCCAACAACGGCGCACATCCCGGCGGGCAGCGGCTGCTGCGGTGGACCTTCCCCGATGGCGCTCCCCGGCAGGTCCTGGCCTGCGCGGTGCAGCTATGGAGGCGATGCAGCCTCCCTATCATAGCAGTATAGCATTCGAAGCTATGGTGGCGATGCAACCTGGGCTGCGTGGATGGTTCGCCTCGGCGGCGGCATGGCGCAGCCAGTGCGTATGGCCGGCTCCTCCGACGGCAACAGGGTTCCCTTCCTCAGCTAGCGACCGACGCGGATGGCGCACCTCGGTAGTACGACCAGATCTACACAGATGGCACACCTCGGCCGTGGCGTTGCTCGATCCTCGCGGATGGCTCCAAGTTGGCACGTCCCAAATGCAGGAGCGGTGGCCGCGGTCCCTTCCACAACCGCTTGTGCATCTCTCTCTAGTCTCTTTTTGCTTTTCATTTCACATGGAGGAGCCAACGGAAAAATGTCTTCTCTCAGATCTGCTTCCGGATCTACTTCCTGTCTCTTGCTCCGGTGACAAACTGCTAACGACTAGAAGCTAGCTTCAGTTTGATTCGTTTTTACAGTATGTAAGACGAGAGGAGCACCAGCCGTGCGTTGATGATTTTCTCTCCAACGGTGGCAGATGATTTGTTGGACTTGATGGCTTTTTAGATTACTATATGATTGATTTTTGTACAAAAGGATTTATCTGAGCAAAATCGTACAGATGTTTAATGTTTTAAATTTTTTTCTTTATTTTTGTACACATTGATGATTTTTTAGGATGTTGTATGAGCAATTAAAATTCATAATACTAGTTTGCGGAGAAATAAGGATTTTGTAAATTTACTACTCAAATATAAGATTATCTAAATTTGGCTCTAATTTAGTCATTACGGTTTTCAAAAATCAAATATTACTACTAAGCAAATTAACAATAAGTTGTATTTAACTTTCAATGCACTGCTGATTTGACAACTGATGTAATTTGTCCTTGCATGTCGGTACTTTATAACATGTCAGTAATGAGCAACAAACCTTTTATAGTTGCAGATTTACGTTTAATTGAGGAGAAAAATCTACTCTTTGCGGATCTGTCCATAGTTAGAAATAACCAAACTATTAAGTTTCTAGACATTTATGGTTAATTTAGGAGAAAAATCTGCAGCTTCTTTTTACAGTAGTAGATATATTCAGACTTTTACGGTTCTGTATTTTATGGTT
The DNA here is from genome assembly GCA_009763385.1 of Coix lacryma-jobi var. lacryma-jobi. NCBI lineage: Eukaryota > Viridiplantae > Streptophyta > Magnoliopsida > Poales > Poaceae > Coix > Coix lacryma-jobi. Next base: position 80,384,677 of record CM019830.1, read on the forward strand.
TCAATTTTTGGAACAGTAGTTTCTACTGTTTGGATGAACTACTCAATTGCAGCCCCGGATGAACTACTCCATTACGTACTACTGCAGAGGACAAAAATAATTTTACCACTAATTTATAAATATATACTAATAATAATACAGTCTAGACGAACTACTTCATTACGTACTACTACAGATAAACAAAAATAATTTTACTACTAATTCAGAAACATATACTAGTACTAGTAGAAACATAAACTACTAATTTTACTCCATTACGTACTACGGCAGTCATGATTAAATTAAATTTGTTCTTCTGGACCGCCATTCTTGATGACAGAGACAGTGCACTGACATCATCAGAACCACCCTGTAGAAATGTCAGCTGCAGAATCACCTCGAAGTCACTTTTATGGTTATAGGATCTCATAGTTACGGTTAGGGAACCTCAACCAGCAATAGATTTACGGTGACACAAATGCACCTGTTGTTGTCGACAGATGGGAGCTTTGACCGCCAAGCGTAGTCACACACACACACATATATATATATATATATATATATATATATATATATATACACTCTTAGGGAGTAGTTACTCCCACATGTATATCTCTTGATTTATGAAGTTTATAATCAGACGAAGTATATGATCATAATAGACCTTTTAGGGTTTCATGTATCTCAAGTATGCAAACATACTTAGAGTATATAGTCATGCTTATTTTACATACTATTGTAGTGGTATTTTAGTAATATAATAAAAAATATGGGTATTTTTTAAATTTTTTGTGTAAGTAAGATTTGAAATATCTTAAAATAAGTATATAAACAAACTCAAACTGATAAATACGTATATATACATACACAATGTGGTTTATTAAAAATGGGAGTAACTACTCCTGAGAGTAAAAACTCACCCTATATATATATATATATATATATATATATATATATATATATATATATATATACGCGTGTGTGTTTGTGTTTGTGTGGCGCGCGTTTACTATATTCATTGGCCGATTCAATGTTTCAGCAAAATAAATTGGTCATTGACAATCATTCTGGTCAAATTGTTAGCTTGTCTGACAGCAGCATGCAGGAGCCTCGCTGGTCACAGTTTGGCCTCAAGTTGTAAAAGCTAATGGTAAAAGAGAAAATCAGTGAATTAATAGCATAGTGGAGAAATCAGAAATATGCATGTGCAGTCAGGCGTGTATATATATATATATATATATATATATATATATATATATATATAGAACTACTATTTAGGATATAACACTCTAAATAATATTTAGAGCACCGGTGGAGCATCCCAAATCTCATAACCATAAATGTTGTTACCAACGACCATCTTTCTGTATGCACTAGCAAAGCGATCTCGCAACCGTAAATGTCGTAGAAGGAAGAGAATGATCTGGATAACATTTACAGTTGTGGGATGAGAATTAGCAGTAACTTTTACGGTTGCGGATGGAAGAGAGAATGGTGTGGCTGCTATTTACGATTGCGAGATGAGAATTAGTAGTAACTTTTATGGTTGCAGGAATTGATGGCCAGTGACGCTCTAAATAATATTTAGAGCGCTGCGCTCCAAATAGCGGGGTGCTATATATATATATATAGAGAGAGAAGTGTTTCTTTGTAGCTGGCCACATAATATTATATTCTATAGCTGGGTCACTTTGTTGGGTCGAGCTGGTCTAGTTCGACCACACTTGCCGAGCTGGTTGAAGATTCCAAATCTGCTATCCGTTACTCCGACCCCGACCCCCGCACTCACCGGCCGACTCAGACCCCGACCCCGATACTTCGCCCTTCCCCTCCGCGCTCGCCGCCCGACCCCGATAATTCGCCCTTCCCGTTCCCGACCGATGCTCCTCCCTCACCGCCCTTCCCGTTCCCGACCCGACTCTCCGCCCTCGCCGCCCTCCCCCGACCCCGATTCTCGCCGCCTCTGCCGCTGCCGCACATGCCGCGCTTCCTCCGGAGCACCGCAACACGACACGATGCCCTCCCCGATCCTCCAGGCTTGCCCGCTGCCCCTGCCACTGCCGCACACGCCGCCCTTCTCCCGCAACAGCGTAGCGCATCATGCCGCCCTCTCCCTCGCGCCCCACACTTGGCATTGAAGATGATCCTGATCTGTTGCGCAATAATATGATTCGGTTTATTCTCCGTATCGATGCCCGACTGATCCACAAACGAATCAAGATCCCCAAATCTCGTTGCAGCTTCCTCCTTATTATACCCCCTTCCCCCAAATCTCGTTTAAGCTTCCTCCTTATTATACCCCCAACCATGGCCTCCTGATTAGTGCATATGCTGATGTTCTTGGCTTTCTGACAGGCCCAATCGTCCACGGAAGTGGCTGCTGGAGAGCCCCAATCATCCACGCCGGGAAGCTGCCTGCTCATTTGTCTACTGGTTGCTGCAAAGTTGTTTTCTCATCGATACCCTGTGCATCCACATTAGGCTAGCAGATACAAATTACGAAGGTGATTTACTTATCCATGTATGCTTGTTAATATCAATTTTATAGTCTACAGACATGGTTCATGATGCCCACCGGAACTATTGCTTATATGAACAATTGTTTATTTTCCTTTATGTTCACCTTCGTAGTCCATATTTACAAATGCACATTGTTGGTTTCATTAGGCATGTACCACGCTGCATAAGTTTCTTTGATTTTAGCGAATTTAAGTACATATTGATGTTCGTGCTTTCAATCGAATCAGTGTAGACCATTCTAGCTATTTTAAGCAGTAACTGATTTTTCTGTTTATGGTAATTTGATCATTCCTACTTGTTGGGGCGGTACCCCAATCGTAGGGATCCCGCTTCCGCACAAAAGCATTTTCGACGAATCCCTTATCAAACGGAAGCAACTGTGAGCCGAATACTTTCAAGCGACATGTACAGTAGACGATCAGGAACGAAAGTGGTCATCCGAGCAATGATGCTTTCGACCGAATATGTTCTCGAACAAATACAGCTGTGCAATGATAGTCTCCCTTCTGAGCGAAAGCGCCTTCGTCTTCCAAAGTTGGTGGAGAGAAGAAGCTTTCGTCCGAAAGCACTTTCGACCGAAGCGATAGTTTCCCTTCCGGACGAAAGCGCCTTCGTCTTCCAAAGTTGGTGGAGAGACAACGCTTTCGTCTGAGAGAACTTTCGACCAAAGCGATAGTTTCCCTCTAGGCGAAAGCGCTTTCTTCCTCCAAAGTTGGTGGAGAGACGACGCTTTCGCCCGAAAGCACTTTCGTCCGTAAGCGATGGCTTTCGATTGTCTTCGTGCAGGTCCAGAGTCCAAAACTGGCAAAGGAGGGCCCCCTTGTCGGAAGGAGGCCGTTTGACGGATGGAGAGCAGATGGGGCCACCTCGACGTTGGTGCACGGAAATACCCTCTGGATGACAGAGGCATCTTATCCAAAAAAGTAGTTAGAAGGGCATTGTAGTACTTGTAAATAAAGAGTAGTTGGAAGGGTATTTCCGTACTTGTAAGACTGAGTGATTAATATAAATAGGCCAACCTCCCCTATAGGGGGGAGGAGGATCACTGTTCAATTTACTCGAGCTACAGTTGGTTCTCGCTTGTGAGTTTGTCTTTCGTCTTGCTTGTGTTCACTTGTGCAATGACCTGTTGTTTTAGGGTTTCGGCCTTAAACCAACATTGGCGCCCACCGTGTCGGTGTTTCGACCCCGGGGGTATGACACTAACTAGTAATATGATCGCGTGCTCTTTTCCTGGATGGTGACGCAAGATGACACAAGGATTTATCCTGGTTCGGGCAAAGAAGGCCCTACGTCCAGCGGGGGGGAGGATGTTCTTGTATTACTTGCACCTAAGTGCTTGTACAGGGGCGATACAAGCTCAGTGAGTGGAGACCGGAGTCAGGACTCGTGTGTGTATGGACTCGTGTCGCCTGCACGTGAAGGGCCCTAGCGTCCCCTTTTATAGAACAAGAGGAGGCCAGGTTTACAGAGGGGGGAAATGTACTATGCCCAATACGGCGCAGGGTAGGAATTACGTCTTGTCGATGTCACTGGAGCCGGCGTGGGGGTTACTGTTGAGGCGTCCTTGAAGCGTGGCTTCCATCCCGGGCGCGGACGTGGAGATCGTGCGGCGCCCGTTCCGGCACGTACAGGACGTGGTGGGGCCCCTCCAGGTCTTGGGGTACCTGTCCTCCAATGGCACAAAGGCAGTCAGGGCTCGAGGGGCGTAAGGCCGGCCTCGAGGTGGTGCCTACGGGGGGCTCGAGCCCCCGCAGGTATGGGCAAGGCCCATAGAGCCCTGTCGTACATTGTGAATCCGGGCCTCGAGATGTGGCTCGAGTGCGCTACAGTGCTGGGTATGGCCCAACAGTGCTGTACTTGTGCCTTTTTGCCCATGCTTGCGGTGAAAAAGAGGTTTGACTCTTGCCCCGGTTCACTGTGGCGCACGACGCGTACCAGAGGATGTGACCGGAGTAGGTGGACGCATTGAATACGCAGTATGGGCTGGCATCCGATGTCTGGCGCTGCTCGAGGGAGATACGATGTGTCTCGAGGGATAGGTTACCATGCTAGAGAGGCTTGAGGGATAGTGGAACGCTCGCCCGAGGCCTGACGCGGAGGGCTCGCCAAGACGGAGAACGAGCGTTCGCCCGAGGCCAGGCTCGGAGGGCTCGGGCGAGACGGAGAACGAGCGTTCGCCCAAGGCCTAGCGCGGAGGGCTCGGGCGAGACGGAGAACGAGCGTTTGCCCGAGGCCTGGCTCGGAGGGCTCGGGCGAGACGGAGAACGAGTGTTCGTCCGAGGCCTGGCTTGGAGGGCTCGGGCGAGACGGAGAATGAGCGTTCGCTCGAGGCCTGGCGCGAAGGGCTCGGGCAAGACGGAGAACGAGCGTTCGTTCGAGGCCTGGCTTGGAGGGCTGACGCGGCCTACTTCCGCTTAATGGGTTTTCGGGCTTCGACTTTGTGGGCCATGCAGGTCTCTTATTAATTGGTGTTCTAGGTTTAACTTATTTGTTTTGCGTTGATTGGGGGTACCCCTTTTGTGGTCCCCCGATAGTAGCCCCCGAGCCCTTGTTTGAGTGCTGGCACTTGAGCAGGGGCTCCTTACCGGGATCTCGAGGGTTAGCTACTGGTTCTCGAGGGTTTGGTTGTTTTGATTCCGTGGGTGTCGCGCGAGCGACACCCGCGGGTGTAGCCCCCGAGGCCACGGGGGAGTGGTTAGGACTCCCTCGTGGGCTTTTTCACGAGTGTGAGTGTTTAGTTATGATTTTTAGGTTCGGGAGTGTCGAGCCCCCGAGTCTTTCGACCCTCTTTCGTCGAGGGGTGCCAGGCTGAACTGACCGGCCGGCTCTTCGAGCTGTCCGGCGCGCCAGTTGCCCTGGCTTGTCACCCCACAAGTCCTTTCGATTGGATGCGAGGGGGGATGCCTCGTACTACCACGAGCAGGCGAGTATCGAGGTTCCCGGTGAGCTGGTAACGGGGAAATCCAAGTGAGACCTCGTGCCCCGTTCGATAGGGTCGACTGAAGCCTGGAGGCGATCTCATAAAGCGTGGGCGCTCGGTCTGCAGGAATGTCAGGTCCATTCAATAGGACCTGGTGGCTCGATGCCTCCCTTCGAGGGGATCTCACTGCATGTCGTGCGCCCTGCCTTGGATACACGTGAGGGGCCTCGAGGGCTTGGCCCTCGAGCGATGCTGCGGGTGGCGCCCCTTGGTGTCCCTGACTCGGGTGCTCGAGGCCGTCTGTCGAACCCTTTTCGAGGGCCAGCCTTCGCTGCCTCGAGACTTGGAAGGGCCGAGGCCCGTTTTTACCTTCCTGAAGAAGCCTCCGTCGTCTGGGATCCTTCTGCCCGTTGGGCGCGCCTTTTTAGGCGGAAATTGTCAGGGAGTGGAGATCGTGGCGCCAGGGCGACGGTCGCGAAGTCGGAGCGGCGGCCGTCGTGGTGGGCCCTGGTAGTTGAGCGAATGAGAAGTTGCCGCGCGTACCTGTCAACCGGCTCGAAACGTTGGTTAGGTGGGCGCATTAAATGTGTGCGATTACCTTTCCTTTGCCGTGGGAGACCCCGCCTGTTGGGGTTTTCCTTTATAAATATCGAGTGAGGGGTAAGGGATTCTTTCTTTCGCCTTTGCCTTCCCAGCCGCCGTAGCTCCCACACGCTTTCTCCCCATTCTAGTGATTGGTGACCTTCCCGGCCGCCCGTCCGCCGCTCAGATTCGCGTCGTCGCCGCCATGGCCGCCCAGACCCAGGTGTTGCCACCCGAGGATTGGTGCCCGTCGAAGACGTCGCAGCATGAGCTAGATTCGCTGGTGGGCCAGGGGCTTCTCCGCCCCAACCCGCAGGAGGGGCATGCATGGTGGATTCTCCCGTCGGCGGACCACCAGGTGCCGCACCCGCCGGAGGGGTACGCGGTGAGCTTCACGCGCTACCACCGCATGGGGCTTGGCGTTCCGCCGAGCCGCTTTATGCGGGGGCTGGCTCACCACTACGAGGTGGAGCTGCAACACTTCTCCCCCAACTCAATCTCACACGCCGCCATCTTCGCCGCGGTGTGCGAAGGTTACCTGAAGATGGAGCCTCATTGGGAGATGTTCGTCCACCTCTTCCGGGGCGAGCTCTTCCACAAGCCTGTGAAGCCGAGCGGGAGGAGGTTCGTGCGCGCGGGCTCCCTCACCATCACCGCGAGGACCGGACCCTCGACGGCCAACGTCCCCCGCCAATATCTGCAATACAAGCTTTCCACCAACCAGGCGGGGTGGGACGACCACTGGTTCTACCTGCGGAATGAGGACGGGCTCCTTCTGCGGTACACCGGCAGGATGATCACCCAGCGCCCTGATAAGTGGAACTGGGGCGTCGTGACGGACAGGCAGCGCCACCTGATGCCGCTAATGAACACGATGTGGACGCTGGTGGAGGAGAAGGGACTGACCGTCCAGGCGGTCATCTGGGCGTTCCATCAGCGGAGGGTCCTCCTTCTGGCGGACCGCCCCCTTCTCATGCACGAGGTGGGGCCGAATGCCCTGCTCGAGGCGCTGAACAGGTCGAGGATGGCCGAGGAGAGGCTTCCTCGGAATGAGGGTGTCTCCCGGGTGGCGATCACGATCCATGGGTCGTTCTGCCCTGAGGAGACCAATCTGATCGCCATGGCACCCGACGAGGGGTGTCTCGACCCGGTAAGCCATCCTCGAGCTGTGCTGTTTCGAGCCCCTCCTCCTCTCCCTCTCTTCGAACTTGTTTATTCCCCTTGTGGTTTTTTCTTATCAAGTTTCTTTTCGCAGGGGGCGTTCACTTATCACACGTCGAGGCCCCCGGTGGCGGAGGACGCCGAGGAAAGACAGGTGAGGCGCCTCCCTGCCCAGAAAGATAAGGAGAGTAAGGATGCAAAGAAGAAGAAAGAAAAAGAGAAGAACTTGCGTCGGGCGGCCCTGGAGCAGAGGCTAGCGAAGGCTCGTCATAACCGGCAGCCTGGCGAGGAGTCCCCCGAGCTCGACGACACCAGCTCGGAGGAGGAGGATGACGATGAGGAGGAGAGTGATGACGAAGGAATGGACGCGCGTCTGAGGCGCGCGGGGGTCGTCGACACCAGGGCTGACCGCTCTTCTGTGCAGGAGAATATCCTGGAGATCCCCCGGGCAAAGGGGTCGCGTGGGACGCAGCCGCGGAAGACCACGCCAGGCCTTGCCTCGTCGGAGGCTCAGGGCACATCGAGCTCCGTGCCGAACGTGCCTCCTGACGCGAAGAGGCCTCGAACTCGGAGTGCTATTGCTGCGGCGCAGAAGGAGGCCACGACTGCGCCGACCCAGGCGGGGGGTCTCGAGAAGGGTCGGTCCTCGAGAAGCGGTCGACATGTCGAGAAGGACTCCGGACCCGACCGCCCCAAGTCGTCGAGGACGACATCGAGCCCGCGGAAGAGCGGGCAACATGAGGGGGCGTCTAGCCCCCGCCACCATGACCGTCAAGGGGGGAGCTCGCGGTCGTCTCGTGACGGGAGTCGCGAGCGGCCCCAGAGCCCATCGCCGCACCGTCGTCGGGAGAAGGAGGCAGACGCGGGGGGGGGGGGGGGGCGACCGCCAGCACAAGCGCCAGAGCAGGTCCCGGAGCCCATGCAAGGAAAAGCGCCAAGAGGACCGCTCGAAGGAGGTGCGGTCGCCCCCTCGGGACAAGAGACAAAAGGAGAGTTCCCCGTCGAGGTCGAGCCATGGGAAGCATCGAGAGCCTTCCCCCCATCCGAGTCACACGGAGACGGCTCGGGGGCATGGCTCGGGCCATGGGGCGGGCTCGAAGCCCCCGAGCGGGACCGGCGACTCGGGGAAGAAGTCCCGCCATCGCTTTGGGTAAGTGCCGTTTCTCCATTCCATTGGTAGTGAAGTTTTACCTTATTACTTTTGGTGATGTGCGCCATTTCTGGTTTTTCAGGGAAAAGCGCTCCCGGTAGGAGGCGGACCCCACGGTGTCCAAGCGAGCCAAGACCTCGAGCTCCGCCGAGGACCAAGCATCCCGAGGTATGGCTCCTTCTTCCACTGGAGTGGCCGCTTGGCTGGTGAAGGCTCGAGCGGCCATGGCTCGGGGAAGGCAGACGGCCGCCGCAGATCTTGGTGAGGCCGACGCCGTCGACCACGGGGGTCGAGGCTTTTTCCTTATACTGACAACGTTGATGTCTTTTTCAGCAGGGACCGCGGCTCCTGGCGCCAAGCCTGCCGCCACTGCGTCCACCGCCGCGCCACCTCCTCCTCCTCCTCCTTCTCCTCCGGTGGCGCCTACCGAGAGGGCCACTCCACCCCCCGTCACGACGGCCATCTCGGGGGGAGCACTCGAGACGGGCACGGCTCTGTCGTCGTCTGGGGCTGAGGGGTCAGAGGCCCTCGAGACCCCAGTTGATGCGAGCTGGCCCGCTGGACAGGATCCCCCTCCGACGGAGAAGGTATCGACGGTGGAAGAGCTCCTGGACGAGCTGGAGAAGGAGTCGTCCCCGGTCGAGGGCTCAGCGCTGGAGGAGGCGCACGAGGCCCCGGCCAGGAACGAGGCGGAGGAGACGACTGGTCCTTCGGCCGGCGCGGAGGAGAGCTTGGAGACGAGCCACCCCTCGAGCGATCCGCTACCGTTCGAGCCCCCGCCTCTACACGATGCCGCACCGTCGCCTCGGGAGGGGACGGAGCAGTAGGAGGAGATGGCGGAGGGGCCGCACGATGATGGTGAGGGGCAGAGAGAGCCGCAGCCAGTGCCGTCGGTTGGTGGGCCGCAGCTGGCGCTACTCGAGTCGGAGGAGGTGGACCTGCCCATCGTCGAGGCCGGCGCTGTTATCTCCGTCGAGCGGTTGACTCAGCGGGGAGTTCCGCGGGGGGCGCGGTCGATCTTCAAGGAGGTGACCGAGCTCGTGGCGGAGGCGGAGAAGTCCTACGTGGAGGAGGCGGACAGGTCCGCGCGGGTGGCGGCTGCCCTCGCGAGGGCGGAGGGGGAGCTCCAGGAGCTTCGCGCTGAGCTGGGCCGGAACGAGCAGATGGCGAGTCGGCTTAACGAAGCCCAGGCGGAGACCCAGGCAGCTCGGGACGAGGCCGCCCAGGCTAAGAGGGAGGCCACCGCCGCTCTGTCCGCGGTGGAGACGTCGAGGAAAGAAGCTGCCGACGCCCGAAGCGAGGCTGCCACCGCCCAGTCTACAGCGGAGGCGGCGAGGAAGGAGGCCGAGGAGGCCAAGAGCGAGGCTGCCACTGCCCTGGCCGCTGCGGAGGCAGCGCGGTAGGAGGTGATCCAGAAGGATCTGGCCCTTGCGCAGAAGGGCAAGCTGGTCGAGGCGCTCAAGGGTCAAAACCTTGACGTGCTATCCCAGAAGCATACGCTCGAGAAGTGCGTCGGGTTCCACGCCAGCGACTTTGCCGCCCTGGGCGTACACTGCCAAGGTACTGTCGTAGCCTTTGGGCTTTGTTTTGTTTTGATTTCGAGGTTCTTGCCACGCCACGGACTTACCCTTTTCTGTTTGTTGCACAGGTCTGGAGAAGACCGCCGAGGAGCTCCACGAGACGAATCAGGCTCTCGTGGAGCAACTCCAAGGTGAGGTCATGGTGGCGGAGCGGGCGCGCAACACCTTTGACAGGCTCTGCTCCGCGTGGGGTGCCGACCCAGTGGCTACGGCAGAGGGCGCGGTGGCTCGGGGCGACGCCCTGGTCGATGCCCTGTGCTTCCTCGACATGGCCGCGTGGAACCGCGTCAAGAGCGCTCTCCACCACGGCGTGAAGCAGGCGCTTGCGACCGTCCGCTCCGGTTTCCGCTACCCGGTCAACGTCGTCGCCAAGGGCTTCATCGAGATCGAGGGGAAGGACGAGGAGTGGAACAACCGCCGCGTCGACAAGATCCTGGAGAAGGTGGAGAGGCCGGGGGCGGCGCTCGCGAAGCTTTTCGAGGAAGACGTGCTGCCTCCCGTCACAGACAGCGGTGTGGGTGGCTCCCCTCCTCCTGGCCTGGACGTCGAGGCTGAGCCCTCAGCAGAAGACCTCGAGGAGTTCCAAACCGACGAAGAATGAGGCCTGCGTGCCAAATTTGGGCATCGAGGCCCTTGTAAGAATTAATGTCGTGACTTATGGCCTGTTGAGGCCAACATATGCGTATGACTGATTTTGCTTAAAGAAGTTGTTTCCTTTTCAAATTCATTCAATCATCTCTCTTTGTCGCTAGTCTCGAGTTTCTATTAGCTTGGTCTATGCTCTTTTGATATGCGTCACGAGTCCCTTAGGGGAGGTGTAGGTAGGGTACCGTAGCCCGGGGGCGTAGGTGGCCGTCTACATCGACGCCCCCCGACTCTTGGGGGCTCGAGGTATCTGCGGACTTAGACGTTGCTAGAACGCTCGAGGTACGAATTGAGATGAGGGTCGAATTTTGAATAGAAAAAGCGCGCTTTTTCCGGAGTCTGGGGGGGAGGCCCCCCTGTCAGCCCCCGAGGGAGGCTCGACCCTGAGCAAGGCAGGGTTGAGGCTACCTTAAGTTGCTAAGTAAAAATGAAAGACAATGCACGAGTTTGTTCATTCATATTTGACATGTTTGTACAAAGCAACAGAATGTATAAGGCCTCGAGGCCCTTAAGGGTAGAAGCGACGTAGCTGAGATATGTTCCACGCATTTGCCAAGATCCTTCCTTGACCGTCGTAGAGCTTGTATGTTCCTGGCTTGAGCACCTCAGCTACGGTGTATGGGCCCTCCCATGGAGGGGTGAGCTTATGGCGCCCTCGGTTATCTTGCAGCCGTCGAAGCACGAGGTCCCCCACCGCCAGGTCCCTTTTGTGCACGTGCTTGTCGTGGTAGCGTCGAAGTGTTTGCTGGTAACGCGCGGAATTGATGAGCGCCACGTCACGAGCTTCTTCGAGCTGGTCCTTGGCGTTGGCGAGCCTCTCGTCGTTGGTTTGCTCGTTGTAGGCTCGAAGTCGAGGGGAGCCGTACTCGAGGTCCGTGGGCAAGACAGCCTCGGCGCCGTAGGTCAGGAAGAACGGAGTGAACCCGGTGGCTCGACTTGTCCTAGTCCTGAGGCCCCACAGCACCGAGGGGAGCTCTGCGGCCCACCTCTTTCCAAAATCCTTGAGGGTTTTGAACAGCCTCGGCTTCAGCCCATGGAGTATCATGCCGTTGGCGCGCTCAACCTACCTGTTGCATTGAGGGTACGCGACCGAGGCCCAGTTCATGCGGATGTTGTTGTCGTCGCAGAAGTCGATGAATTTTTTGCCCGTGAATTGGGTGCCATTGTCGGTGATGATGACGTTAGGCACTCCAAACTGGTACATGATGTCGGAGATGAACTCGATGGCCTTCTCGGAGGTGGGGTTGCCTATAGGCCTAGCCTCAATCCACTTGGTGAATTTGTCGATGGCCACGAGCACATGTGTGTACTTTCCATTTGTCGCCTTGAGGGGACCCACGAGGTCGAGCCCCCAGACGGCAAATGGCCAAGTGATGGGGATCATCTGCAGGGCGTGCGCGGGCTGATGTGTTTGCTTGGCGTAGAACTGGCACCCTTGGCAGGCTCGGACCAGGCGCTTGGCGTCTCCAATGGCGTTTGGCCAGTAGAAGCCTTGGCGGAAGGCGTTTCCCACCAAGGTCCTTGGTGCTGCGTGATGGCCGCAAGCCCCCGAGTGCATGTCGTCGAGGAGCCCGCGTCCTTCCTCGAGGGGGATGCAGCGCTGAAGGATTCCTGATGGGCTTCGACGGTACAGCTCTCGTTCGTCGCCGTAGATGACGTAGGTCTTGGCCCTTCGAGTGATTCGTCGGGCCTCCGTCTTGTCTTCTGGTAGCACACCTTGAGTCAGGTAGTCGAGGAAGGGCGTCCGCCAGTCGAGGGGTCGTGATGAAGAAGAGGCGGGTGCGTCGATCTGCATTGCCTCAGCGGACGTCGAGGGATCGTTCTCGAGGGGTGGCATTGAAGGTCGAGCCCCCGAGTCCGGCTCGAGGGGTGGCGTCGAGGGGCCAGCCCCCGGGCCAATTTTGACGGATGGCTCGAGAATGTCCCTCGAGAAGACATCTGGTGGGACGGTGCCGCGTGTGGACGCTAACTTAGCCAGCTCGTCTGCGGCCTCGTTGTACCTTCGAGCGATGTGGTTGAGCTCGAGGCCGTAGAACTTGTCTTCAAGCTTGCGCACTTCTCCGCAGTATGCCTCCATCTTGGGATCGATGCAGCTCGAGGCCTTCATGACCTGGTTGACGACGAGCTGCGAGCCCCCTTGAACGTCGAGGCGTCGGACCCCAAGCTCGAGGGCGATATGCAGCCCATTGACGAGGGCCTCGTACTCAGCGATGTTGTTGGAGGCGGGGAAGTGCAAGCGCAGTAGGTAGCGCATGTGGACTCCGAGGGGTGAGATGAAGAGTAGGCATGCGCCTGCCCCTGTCTTCACGAGGGACCCGTCGAAGTACATGGTCCAGAGCTCGGCTTGGATCTGTGCCGGCGGAAGCTGGGTGTCGGTCCACTCAGCAACGAAGTCCGCCAACGCTTGTGACTTGATGGCTTTTCGTGGAGCGTAGGTGATGGCCTCCCCCATCAGCTCGGCAGACCACTTGGCGATGCGCCCCGTGGCCTCCCGGTTGTTGATGATTTCTCCGAGGGGGAAGGACGATACCACCGTCACGGGATGAGCGAGGAAGTAATGTTGGAGCTTGCGCCTCGTGATGATGATGCCGTAGAGCAGCTTCTGGATGTGTGGGTACCGGACCTTGGCCTCGGAGAGCACCTCACTGATGAAGTACACCGGCCATTGGACTGGTAGCGCGTGACCCTCCTCGTGACTCTCGACGACTACGACCGCGCTGACCACCTGGGTGGTTGCGGCCACGTATAGGAGGAGAGGCTCGGGGGGATCGTCACCCTGGGCTGGTCGTGGTGGCACGAGAATTGGCGCGGAAGTCAGCAACCCCTTCAACTTGGTTAGGGCCTCCTCGGCTTCGACGGTCCACGCAAAGCGTTCCATTTTCTTCAGCAGGCGGTAGAGGGGTAGCGCCTTTTCCCCTAGCCTCGAGATGAACCTACTAAGAGCGGCCAGACAACCTGTTACTTTCTGTACGCCCTTGAGGTCTCGAATTGGGCCCATCCTCGTGACTGCCGAGATCTTTTCGGGGTTGGCCTCGATCCCCCGTTGCGAGATGATGTAGCCAAGCAGCATGCCTCGAGGCACACCGAAGACACATTTCTTAGGGTTGAGTTTCACATTCTTGGCTCGGAGGCACTCGAACGTGGTCTCGAGATCGCTGATGAGGTCCCCGACTTTGTTGGTCTTAACCACGATGTCATCGACGTAGGCCTCGACGGTTTTGCCTATGTGTTCGCCGAAGACATGCTGCATGCAACGCTGATATGTTGCCCCGGCGTTTCGAAGGCCGAAGGGCATTGTAACATAGCAATACATACCAAAAGGCGTAATGAAAGAGGTAGCGAGCTCGTCGGATTCTTTCATCCTAATCTGGTGGTAGCCGGAATACGCATCGAGAAATGAAAGTACTTCGCACCCCGCAGTGGAATCGACAATCTGATCAATTCTAGGTAAAGGAAATGGAACTTTTGGATATGCTTTATTTAAACCAGTGTAGTCTACACACATCCGCATTTTTCCATTCTTTTTCCTAACTAGTACCGGGTTTGCTAGCCACTCCGGGTGAAATACCTCCTTGATGAATCCAGCCGCCAAAAGCTTGTGCACTTCCTCGCCGATGATCCTACGCTTCTCCTCGTCGAAGCAGCGTAGGCGTTGCTTCACCGGTCTGGACCCGGCCTGGATCTCCAAGGAGTGCTCGGCGACTCCCCTCGGTATGCCTGGCATGTCCGAGGGGCTCCACGCAAACATGTCGATGTTTGCGCGGAGAAAGTCGACGAGCACTGCTTCCTATTTCGGCTCGAGGCTGGCACTGATGGCCAGCGTCTTGCCGTCGGACGAGGTCGGGTCGACGGGTATCTGCTTGGTGTGCTCTGCCGGCTCGAATGTGCCGGCGTGGCGCTTTGCTTCAGGGGCCTCCTCGGTGGCCAGAGCAGCCAGGGCTTCGAGCGAGTCGACCTGGACGTTGGCCTCCCCACGCTCGACGCATTCCACGTCACAGTGGTACGCATGTTCGTAGGAGGTGTCGACGGTGATGACCCCTTTCGGCCCCGGCATCTTGAGTTTTAAGTACGTGTAGTTGGGGACCGCCATGAACTTGGCGTAGCCAGGCCTGCCGATGATTGCGTGGTAGGCCCCCTGGAACCCGACCACCTCGAAGGTGAGCGTCTCCCAGCGGAAGTTGGCCGACGTGCCGAAGCAGACAGGTAGGTCGATGCGCCCGAAGGGGTGGGCCTTCTTCCCTGGCACGACTACGTGGAACCCCCCGACGCTGGGTCGGAGCTGGTCCCTCGAAATCCCCAGGAGGTCGAGGGTCTCGAGGTATATGATGTTGAGGCTCGAGCCCCCATCCATCAACACCTTGGAGAACCGTACGTCGATGATGACGGGGTCGACGACGAGGGGGTACGCCCCCGGATTTACGACATGGTCCGGATGGTCGTCACGGTCGAACGTGATCGACGCATCAGACCAGTCGAGATACCGGGGGGCGTCGTGGCGGAGTGCAAAGACCTCCCAGCGCTCCTTTTTTCTCTCTCGAGCTGAGAGCCCGACGGTTGGGCCCTCGTAGATCATGTAGCAGTCGCGCACCGGGGGGAAGTTGCCGTCCGCGTCCCCGTCGTCGCGTCGATTGTTCTCCTTGCCCTTGGGCGCGTCTTCCTTCTTGTCGCCGAGCTTGGAGTAGAAGCCCTTCATCATTCGGCAGTCTTTTAACGTGTGATTCGTGGGACCCTTGTGATAAGGGCAGGGGTCCTCGAGCATTTTGTCGAAGACAGCCCCGTCGGGGGGGGGGGCCTCGGGGCTTCTTATGCTCGAGGGCGCCCATGAGCACTTCTTCATCGTCGTCGTCGTTGGCGTCGCGCTATGCCTTCTGACCCTTGCCTTTGTTCTTCTTCTTTATGTCGTTGTTGTTGCGGTTCTTGACGTTGTTGCCCTTGCTCGAGCCCTCCGGTGCGGCTGCCACCTTGCTTTTGTCTGTGGAGCGGCCGAAGAAGGCCCCCACTGCCTCGTCGCCTGAGGCAAAGCTGGTGACGCGATCCATCAGATCCTCGACCGTCCTGGGACGGTAGCGCCCTAGCTCGTGGACTAGCTCTTGGCATGTCGTGCCCGCGACGAACGCTGAGATGACATCCTCATCAGGCACGTGGGGGAGCTCGAGGCGCTGCTTTGAGAATCGCCGAGCGAAGTCGCGGAGGGGCTCGTCCGCTGTCTGCCTGCAACGTCGTAGATCCTAGGGGTTGCCTGGGCGTACGCAAGTCCCCTTGAAATTCCTATCGAAGACCCTGACTAGGTCGGCCCAGTCGTGGATCTGACCCGGCGGGAGCCCCTCGAGCCACCGACGGGCGGTGTCCGAGAGGTAGAGTGGGAGCTGGCGTATGATCGCGCGATCGTCGGTCTTCGCCCCGCCCAGCTGGCAGCCCAGGCGGAAGTCGGAGAGCCATAGCTTGGGCTCGACCTCCCCGTCGTACTTCACGATGTTGGTCGGTGGTCGGAATCGGTCGGGGAGGATCAAGTTGCGGATGGCCCGACTGAAGACCCTAGGGCCCGGGGGCTCGGGGGCTTGCCGGTCCTCGTCACTGTCGTAGCGCCCCCCTCGATGGGCACTATAGCCACGCTCTTCGGCCCCTTTGTGCTTGCGCCAGCGGTTGATGTCGTTGCGGGCGTCATTGGGGTCTTGAGGTGGCCGGTTGTCGACGATCCGCTCCCGGACTGGCCTGGCTTGAGAGGCGTCCGACTGGTGGACGGATATCTCATGCTCGTTGTGGGGCGTGTCAGCTGGCTTCCCCGAGGCCGCTCCGCGCCGGCGCGAGACTGAGCTCTCGGCCTGCTGCAGAGCGGCTGTCTCGAGGAGGTTCTTCATTTCCCCGAGCATAAGCCTGGCATCAGGGTTAGAGACGGCGGGTAGATCGCGGAGCAGCATTGTGGCTGCCACCACGTTCTGCCCGGCTCGCGGGAAGCGCACCTCGGGGCATGCGGGTGCCCCATCCTCGAGGATCTGCTGGTGGACCCCTCGAGCGCGGCCACGAGCGCCGGCGCCTCGAGGCCGGGCTTGCTCCTGGACGAGAGTCTGCTCGAGCTGCAGCAGGCGTTGTTGGTCCTCCTCGGCCTTGGTGATCGCCTCCCGCAGCTGCGCGAGTTGCGCCGCCCGGTCGTTGTCGTGCTGAGATGGCGCATCCGGTGCCGGGGATTGTTCCTCCCCTGAACGTGTGGTCCGCCCGCCGCAGCCACGTCGTTGGGCTCATTGAGGTTGAGTGCCGGCCTGGTGTCGTCGCCGTCGTCGTCCTCAGCATCGTCTACATCCCCTTCGAGCTGGAAGCACTACCTGGTGGGATCCCAGAGGTCAGGGTCGTGGTAGTCGTACTCGTCGGAGCCGGAGCTGTTGATGTCGCGCTGCCCTGACTCATGCTGGGACTGCAGCTCGCGGTACCACTCTCCGATGGTGGCTCGCCGGGGTGGCTCGATGACTCGTGAGAAGCCGCGGTCGACGCGCGCGGGGTAGACGATCTCCAGGTCGGCGATGGCTCGTAGGAGAACGCCCGGACGTTCCTCTCGCTCTGCCGTCACCCGGTCCTGACGGCGCTCGTCGAGGTGGTGGGCGTAGTTAGCTGCGGGGTTGTTGAGGCCGAACGGGTACCGCTGGCGTTGAACGCGGTACACCCCGTGTGGGAGGAAGCTGGGTGGTGTCGACGGAACATGGCTCGGGGGCCTCTGGCCTGGCTCCCGGTCCGTGCGCATGACGAACGCGAACTCGCTGGGAGAGTGCGCGCGCGCCCTAGAAGTCTCTGGCTGCGCGCGGGCAGGTTCCTCCTCGGGGACTCTGCGCCGGCCGCGGGGAAGTGGGTGTACGCCGCAGGCACCGCCTGTGCCTGGCGACGATGGCGACGAAGGCGTCGCTCATGAGGTGGCGACGCGTGGTGGTGTGGGCGACGTGCCACACCCCCCGCGCGGGGTGGCGTGATGCGCCCTCCGCTCGGGCTCTCCGTGGAGAGCAGGGTCAGCTCGTTGCCGTTGCCGCTGGCCAGGAACTCGAGGCTCCCGAACCAGACGACCGCACCAGCAGAGAACGAAGGAGTGGAAGAAGCCATCCAGAAGACAACGAGAAATCGACTCGGACACGCGAAGGCCCCTACCTGGCGCGCCAACTGTCGGTGTTTCAACCCCGGGGGTATGACACCAACTAGTAATATGATCGCGTGCTCTCTTCCTGGATGGTGATGCAAGATGACACAAGGATTTATCCTGGTTCGGGCAAAGAAGGCCCTACGTCCAGCGGGGGGAGGATGTTCTTGTATTACTTGCACCTAAGTGCTTGTACAGGGGCGATACAAGCTCAGTGAGTGGAGACCGGAGTCAGGACTCGTGTGTGTATGGACTCATGTCGCTTGCGCGTGAAGGGCCCTGGCGTCCCTTTTATAGAACAAGAGGAGGCCAGGTTTACAGAGGGGGGAAATGTACAATGCCCAATACGGCGCAGGGTAGGAATTACGTCTTGTCGATGTCACTGGAGCCGGCGTGGGGGTTACTGTTGAGGCGTCCTTGAAGCGTGGCTTCCATCCCGGGCGCGGATGTGGAGACGTGGCGACGTGGAGATCGTGCGGCGCCCGTTCCGGCATGTACAGGACGTGGTGGGGCCCCTCCGGGTCTTGGGGTACCTGTCCTCCAATGGCACAAAGGCAGTCAGGGCTCGAGGGGCGTAATGCCGGCCTCGAGGTGGCGCCTACCGGGGGCTCGAGCCCCCGCAGGTATGGGCAAGGCCCACAGAGCCCGGTCGTACAGCGGGAATCCGGGCCTCGAGATGTGGCTCGAGTGCGCTACAATGCTGGGTATGGCCCAACAGTGTTGTACTTGTGCCTTTTTGCCCATGCTTGCGGTGAAAAAGAGGTTTGACTCTTGCCCCGGTTCACTGTGGCGCACGTCGCGTACTAGAGGATGTGACCGGAGTAGGTGGACGCATTGAATACGCAGTATGGGCTGGCATCCGATGTTTGGCGCTGCTTGAGGGAGATACGATGTGTCTCGAGGGATAGGTTACCATGCTAGAGAGGCTTGAGGGATAGTGGAGCGCTCGCCCGAGGCCTGACGCGGAGGGCTCGGACGAGACGGAGAACGAGCGTTCGCCCGAGGCCTGGTTCCGAGGGCTCAGGCGAGACGGAGAACGAGCTTTCGCCCGAGGCCTGGCGCGAAGGGCTCGGGCGAGACGGAGAACGAGCGTTTGCCCGAGGCCTGGCTCGGAGGGCTCGGGCGAGACGTAGAACGAGCGTTCATCCGAGGCCTGGCTTGGAGGGCTGACGCGGCCTACTTCCGCTTCATGGGTTTTCGGGCTTCGGCTTTGTGGGCCATGCAGGTCTCTTATTAATTGGTGTTCTAGGTTTAACTTATTTGTTTTGCGTTGATTGGGGGTACCCCTTTTGTGGTCCCCCGACACACCATTGTTGTCGCCTGAGCTTACCATGCCACCAAGGAAAGCGTCGAAGACGGTCGACAATCTGGAGACGATCGCCGCGAAGAAGGATGCTTTCGGCACTATCGCGGCATTAGTTCCAACCAGCCAAGTTCCACCAAGCACAGCCTCAGAACCACCAGCTTTCGGCGGCGCTCTATCGATAGAAACCAAGCCACGGCCGGGAGCATCCACGAGTCAGAACGCACAACCCCAGGATCAGCGGACTTTCGGCAGAGATGGCACACCGGAGGGACGTGTCGAGGACGAACTCGCCGAGGAGGATGATGACGATGCTGAGATCACGAGGCACGCCCAAGCAATCAAGACGTTGACGCAGCAGCAAGAGGAAATCGAAAAGCTGTTGTTGCAAAGAGATCAGCTGCAGCAACAACTAGCGGCGAAAGCAAGAGAGGACGAGACCCGCATTGCCATTCGGCGAGCTCAGGCGCAGAGAAGGCAACTCGAAAAGGAAATTCAGGAACTGCAAAGGGCAGGGGCAGACCCAAATCCGATAGCCCAAGAAAATATATTCATACCTGTAACACCTCTGGTGTTTAACTGTAATTAACCTGACATGTCATCATCATTAGTCATTAATCATTCTTGCCTTGCATTTATGTTTGCTTAGTACTTGTGTAGCAATCTCGTTTCAAAAACCCTAAAAGCCCAAATCTTCCTATAAGGGCAAAAATGGCAATTTCACCTCTGTGCCTAGCTTTGTGTAATTCTTGTTCAGTTGGATGTCTTGAAGTTTTGTTGTGTTGGCCAAAGTTCAAAAAACCAAAATCAGATTTCAAATCCCTTTGCAAAACCCTGATTTCCAAACCCTGGATTTTATCCCTCTTTTTGTAATTAAAAAATTATTCAAAATTTGAGGTTGGTCCAAAAAGCAAAGTTGTAGATCTGGCCAAGAGAAACAACTTTGGTATTTACAAATTTTCAAGTTTCTGTACAAAGTTTGAAGTAAATCCAAATTCATTCAAATTCCAGTTTTTGTCCCCTTTTCAGTTTTCAAAATTTATTTAAAAACTTTTGAGTTTCAGAAAAAGGGTATATTAGCAAAGTTGTAGGTTTTGATAAAAGGAACAACTTTCATATTTGCAGATTTCCAACTTTCAATGTAAAATCAAAAGTAATTTTGAAATTATTCAAATCCTAAAAGTGTCCCCTTTTCTGATTTCATATTTAATTCAAAAACTGTTTGGAATTTGAAAATATTCTTTTTGACAAAGTTGTAGATCTCTTTTTCCTGAACAACTTTGGTGTTTTGAGTTTTTGCTGCTCAGTTCAAGTTTGGAAGTAATTTGCGAAATACAAAAAGTCAACCCTAGACATAGCCCTGTTCATCCCCTACCTCTAGCCGACACAGAGCAGGAGGGGGCCCCGGCCTTGCCGCGCGCCAGCGCCGCCTGCGCCACGCGCGCCTGGCAGCCGCACGCCCGCCCCCGACTTGTCGCCTGCGCCTGCGCCATCATGCCGCACCCGCACGCGCAAACGCTGACCTCCGCCCCGTCCCCTACAGTGCCCAGGGCGTCGCCGCCGCGTGGCCGTCACCGACGAACCTTCGCCCAGGCCCTGGGTGCACGCCCGTCCTCCCGCCGGCTCGCAATCGAGTGCGCACGCCTCGTCCGAGCTCCCACACCATCCCGTGCTCTCTACCGTCCCCTGGCCGCGGCTATAAAAGGCCCGCCGGAACCGGAGCTCCGCACTCACCCCGCCACCGTGGCCAGCCCACTCCGAAGCTCCCGCCGCTCAACCAACAAGCCCAGCAGCTCCGCCTTGAGCCCGTGCAGCTTCCCCACCCTCAATTCCATCGCTACCGCCTCCCACCGCCGGGCGCGAGCCCTTCTTCCTCAGCACCGGTGAGAGACCGACCGGTTCGGGTCGACGAAATTCGCCGCTGTGAGTGTTCCTCCCGTTCCTCCGACCCCTGCCCTCTCTTCCTCACCTCCGTGCGCTCCTAACCGCACCTCGGTGATCCCTTTTGGTGGACAGAGCCGCCGGACGCTGCTCGCCGCCAGAGAGCTCCGCCGAAGCACCTCCACCGTCGAATTCCCTCCTCCGACCCTGCACCGCCTCGCCGAGTCTCCCTCCAGACTCACGGTGAGCCGCGAATCTTTCCCACCCTCGGCTTTCCCAGCGCGAGCCCCGAGCGGCCGGTCCGCCGTCCGCCTCGCCTGCGATTCGCCCGAGCCTTCCGTCTCGCCCGAGCCTCCAAGCCAGGCCTCGGACGAAGCGATCGTTCCGTCTCGCCCGAGTCCGCTTCGCCCGAGCCAAGCCTCGGCGAGCGCATGCTCTCCGCTTCGCCCGAGCCAGGCCTCGGCGAACACATGCCTTCCGTCTCGCCCGAGCCTCCGGGCCAGGCCTCGGACGAAGCAGTCGCTTCCGTCTCGCCCGAACCCGTTTCGCCCGAGCCTCGCGAGGAAGGAGCACAGCGCTCTTTTCTTTTTCCTTTTTGAAAGAGTGTGAATAGTGTTCTGTTTTCTCTTTTTGTGTGAATTAATCTGTTGTTCCTTAAATCCTGATAAAATTATGGTATGCTCCATGCACTGTGTAGTATTTTATAAAAATATGAAACTTGACTTTTCTGCAAGAATTTGAAAATGTAAAATCCCTCTTTTAATTAATAAATGGATGGTTTTGGATTTTTAGAAAATTATTTCTAACTCCAATAATGAGATAAATTTTTGTGAGCTTCCTATGCCATGTTTAGTCTCTGGTGAAATTTTGAAGCCTTTTGAAACAAGTTGATTTTTGAGCATTTATCTTTAATTGTTAAATAGTGCTTTGTTAATTAATGTCTGATTTTATTTGAGCACCTTAATGACCTTCAAAAATTATGAAATTGTTTTGCCATCTATCTACACCATAATGAACTTATGTGATTAATTTGGTAATTTTTGGAGCAACTTCATAAAATGACCTTTTTAAATAATTAAGAAAATAGAAAAAGGGATTAGGGTTCATGTTGTATGCCCTGTTTTTGCATTGTTCATGCTAGCATACTCATGTGCATGCATCATTGCATTCGTATAGTCACCGAAGAAGGAGTCAAGATCGAGGCAGCCGCCGACGAACCTGTCCCTGAAGCTACCCCGAGTTCCGACAACTGCCCTGCCGCCCTCGAGCCTGCCCTCTTTGCTCTTCAAGGCAAGCCCCGGTGCATTTAACCCTTTCCTTGAATTTATAAAATGATTTCCTTAAATGCTTTTGAGTTAAATTATTGCATTAGGTTTATAGGAGTTGTGTGCTATCCTAATTGATGCACTATCCGCCTTGACCACTGATACACCTGATACTTGCTGTTCAAAAGTATTTGAAAAATGCTTAGCAATGCTTATTGAATTAGACTTTGCAATAAAATGCCAATTTCAAAAGTGTGATCACTTAAGGAATGTTTATGGGATTTTGGTCTTACTCCCCGGCTGTTGGTTAGGTATCTGATCCGTACCTAGTCAATAGCGAGGAGAGGTTGTCCGAGCGTACGGTGCCGTCATGTTGTAGTCCGGGACTCAACAGTTGACACCGACCGGGACAGGGTTGAAAAACTGACAGGACTATTACGCTTGGGTGAGATATGACCAAGGTATAGTTCTGGCTGGAAAATTAGGGACCATCCGTATGGGGGCCTGCTGGTCAAGACTTGTAACTATTCACATACTTCGGAAAGCTCTGGCTCCGAGAAATCCTTGATTGGGACCGACAACCGCGCACTGGAGTGGAGAGATGGCGGAAGTAGCATGTACCCACGTGGTCGTCGTACCTGGAAAGGAGTGGTGTACTGTACTTCCGGGTGGCGTAGGACCGGTCCAATCTTGGAGGAATCGTGGTAGACGAGTTGGCATATGTAAGCTTGGGTGCTACATATGCAGTGTGGATAGGGATCCTCAGCTGAGTATTATTTATCCGGATTAACGTTGCTCCTCGGTTATGGAGACTTGGTCCACTGACTGTCAACGGAGAGTGGTTCTCAACTAGGAATGTTTTGAAATGTAAAATGAATCATGAACGATGAAGAATTGAGGAATACTGAATCTTTCAAAATAAAATAAGGTTTACAAAAATGCTTTTCTGCAAAATACTTGATCTTGCTTAAGCCTTACCTTGACTACCCTAAGCCTCTCATTCCTGAGTCTTCTCCCTTTTTCTTTAGTCGGGTAAGTCTTGTTGAGTACCCCATTACTCAGGGTTTGTTACCCATGCTGCAGGTATGACAGAGTCCCCGTGTCTTGCACCCTGCTGCGTGACCATCGTCCAGGAAGAGGCCGATGAGGCCGAAGAATAGTTGTACACCCGCGGGCTAGGTGATTATAAGTATCTTTGCTGTTCTCCACTATGTTGCCTATGTCTATTTCTATTATCAGAACTTGGTTTGTAATAACTGCACCTTAATTTCTATTTGGAACCCTGTTTGTAAAACTAATGTTATTTAAGTCTTCCGCTCATTGTTCCGATGTTATTTGTAAAAGTATGCAATGCTGTAACCGAATTGTGAGATGATCCTGCGGACATTGGACACTGATGTAGCCCAGTGGCGAACAGGTCTTAATCACATGGAACATGGGTTCGGCTGTCAGAGGTTGACAGGGACACGTGGGCCATGGGATGAGGGTCGTTCCGTCACAGAGTGGTATCGGAGCATCTCACTTTAACGTTGCAGTGTTCGTTTTTGTGAAAACTTCAAAAGACCTTTTTAGTCCAAACAAACTAAACTTGACTATTTTGAGTCCAATTGCTTCTCTCATCTTGTCTCTCATATGGCAACACTAGCTAGTGGAACAACATGTTTTAAGCCCTATGTACCTTATTTATTGCATTGCTTTGTTCCGTAGGAACGATTCATGCATCATGTCATAATCACTTAAGTTAACTTCCTCTCTAAGTTCGTTGGGGTAGTATGCCTTTACCTGTTCTTGCTAGCCTTTCTCATCCATCTTCTCTTATCCAGACATGGCTCGCATCAAGCTGACTGCCCGCAAGTCGACTGGACCGCATGGTGTGCCACGCCACCAGCTGGCACCACGCGCTGGGGAGGAGACTGGAGAATCTTCCAACGGTCGTCGCTTTCCCCGCCGCACCCGCAAGAATCTGAAGGAGGAAATCAAGGATCTGAAGGCTGAGCTGAAGAACTTGGAGCATGACTTCTACCACTCACGCCTGGAGTTTTATGAGGCACGAGCTTCCCTGGAGCAGGCCAACCGGAACACGGTTCGTGCTATCGAGCAGCGCAATGATGCTTGGACCCGCGAGGACGTTACCAGAGCCAGCTCCACGGACTGCAGCAGTACACAGCTCAGATTGAACAGTTCAATGATATGCTTCATGAGGAAGTGCATCAGCTGTATGATCAACTCCACCCCTTGGTACCCCCGGTTATGGAAGACCCTGAGGACGGAGTAGTGGAAGAACCCGATGTGGAACAAGAGCCAGACGTGGACGAAGAAATTGAACCTGCTAGGACGTCCACGCTGAAGACGAGGACGAGGAGGAGCCTGAGCTCATCCTCGAAGAAGACGACGACGAAGACATGATCATCATCGACGACGACTAGACTCGTAGTGTCTGTACCATCTGCTTACCTAAAACCTTAGTCTAGGTTTGGGGCGTTAGTCTGTCTGTTGCCAAGTCTGGCATGTATCTTTCTTTTGCATCTTTTCCCTTTATCGGTCTGTATCATCTGTCAATCACCTTATCAAGTCATCAGTCTTTTGTATCAGAAGAAGCTATCAGTCTGTTGTTTTCAGAACCCTATCTATGAATGCTAAGTTCCAAGTTGCTTAATAGATGCCTGTGAACACTCGCACTGGAGCTGGAGGTTCTGATGATGCCAACCTCCCAAACCCTCCACCTGTCCTAGCTACCCTAGCAGATGCCATTGCAGCCTTGGCCGCCGCTGCCAACCTAATGGCTCAAAACCAAGGACAGCAGAACTTTCACCGTGGTCGCCACAACATCAACCAAGAGACCACCTATGTGGAATTCACCGAAACTCGTCCACCGGTCTTCACCAAGGCCGATGAACCCCTCGAAGCTGATGATTGGCTCCGCACCATGGAGCAGAAGTTTGGTCTTATCAACTGCACCGATATCCAGAAGCCACGATTCGCTTCCCAGCAGCTTCGTGGTCCGCAAGTGCTTGGTACGCCAACCTGTTGGCTGCCCAGCCAGAAGGTCATCGGTTGACCTGGGAAGAGTTTCGCACTGCTTTCCGTGCTCATCACATCCCTTCCGGATTAATGAAAATGAAGCTTGATCAGTTCCTGGCTCTCCAACAGAAAGACTCCAGTCATGCAGTATGTGGGTCAATTCAATCATCTCAGCCAGTATGCCTCAGAGTATGTCAACACAGATGAGAAGAAGAGGGATTGTTTCCTCAGAGGACTGCACCCAAAGATCCGCAGGAGCTTGTCCAATAACCTGACTGGGTCTTATCACGATGTTGTTGACCGGGCTGTTGCTTTTGAAGAAAGCAATCGCCAGTACCAGGAAGAGAAGAAGAAGAAGAAAGCAGGGTCAAGCAGCTTCTCTGGCGGTCACAAACGCCAGAGAATCATCTATCACCCCAGCCACCACCACAATCGTCTACCTTACCCCAACCAGCAAGTGGTCGTCCGTACCGCGGACCACCCATAATGCCAACCAGCAAAGTGCCACACAGCCGAACGCCCAGGTGTTCGTATCACCAATCCACAAACAGCCTACAACCATCCCTGCTACAACTGTGGCCAGCTTGGTCACTGGTCTCGCGAGTGCCCAAAGCCCAAGAGGTATGCTCAGAATGCTCAGAAGAATCCTGGAGGATCTCACAGCAGCAGCACCGTGCACAGCAGCAGCATGCTCAAGAGGCATGATTGTCAAGAAGCACGGGCAAGTCTACTACACCGCTGTCAGCGATATACCAGAAGGGGGCCCGTCATGATCGGTAGGTTTCCTGTTGCCAATCACCCTGCAGTTGTGTTGTTTGATTCCGTGCATCGCATTCCTTCATCAGTTGTACTTTTGTCATCAAGCATGAAATATCAATTGAGGATTTAAAAGAAAGTTTCTGCATATTTTCGCCTGGAGGGCGTATAAGTACTAAGGAAGTGGTTCGCAGTATACCAGTAAGGTTGGGGGAACATGTATTTCCCACCACCATGATAGTGCTTCATGATCAGGAGATAGATGTCATCCTAGGCATGAATTGGATGTGTCAGTATAAAGCCATGATCGACATCCTGAATAGAGTTGTGAGAGTGGATATTCCTAACAGTACCGCCAAACTCCTTCTCCAACTTCCAATGCCTCAAAAACCAGCAGCCACTCAAATAAATACCGCCTATGTTCTGGAAACCCGGGACATCCCCGTGGTTTGTGAATCCCCTGATTTTTCCTGAGGATTTGCCTGGTCTGCCTCCTGACCGTGACATTGAGTTTGCCATAGAGCTAAAGCCCGGACTGCTCCTAATCTTCCCGCAGAGCTTATCGAATGCCTCCCAGAGAGTTGGCAGAACTAAAAATCCAATTACAAGATTTGTTGGACAAGGGTTTCATTCGCCCAAGCTCGTCTCCTTGGGCTGTCCTGCAATCTTTGTAAAGAAGAAAGACAAGACTCTCAGAATGTGCATTGATTATCGCCCACTCAATGAGGTCACCATCAAAAATAAATATCCCTTGCCTCGTATTGATCTTCTCTTTGACCAGTTAGCTGGAGCCAAAGTATTCTCCAAGATCGATCTCAGATCTGGCTACCACCAAATAAAGATTCGTCCTGAAGATATTCCTAAAACAGCTTTCACCACAGATACGGCCTAATGAGTACTTGGTCATGTTCTTATCACTCCTTGCTCATTTCAATGCCCCTGCTCATTTCATGTACATGAACTCTGTGTTCATGCCAGAGCTTGATAAATTCGTGGTCGTGTTCATTGACGACATCCTTGTCTACTCAAAAACCCCTGAAGATCATGCCGAACATCTTCGTATCGTTCTATCCCGTCTCAAGAACATCAGCTGTATGCCAAGTTCAGTAAATGTGAGTTCTGGTTAGATCAGATACAGTTTCTTGGTCATGTCCTATCCGCTGAAGGTGTGTCAGTTGACCCTGGTAAAGGCAGACATTCTGGATTGGAAGCCACCTACCACTGTTCATCAAGTCCGCAGCTTTATGGGAATGGCAGGATATTATCGTCGATTCATCCCAGATTTCTCAAGAATCGCCAAGCCTATCACTGAGTTAGTAAAGAATTCTGTGAAGTTTGTCTGGTCACCAGCCTGTGAGCAAGCCTTTCAAACTCTGAAGAAACTGTTAACTACATCACCAGTGCTAGCCCAGCCGAACATCGAAAGCCCTTTGATGTCTACTGTGATGCATCTGGTACTGGTTTGGGCTGTGTTTTGATGCAAGAAGGTCGAGTGATCGCTTATGCCTCCCGACAGCTTAAGCGACATGAAGAGAATTACCCAACTCATGATCTCGAGTTAGCAGCAGTAGTGCATGCCTTGAAGATCTGGCGTCATTATCTGTTGGGCAGTACCTGTAATGTGTACACTGATCACAAAAGCCTGAAGATATCTTCACTCAAGAGGAACTGAATATGAGGCAGAGAAGATGGCTTGAGTTAATTAAGGACTATGATCTTGAAGTGCATTACCATCCGGGTAAGGCGAATGTGGTTGCCGATGCGCTCAGTCGCAAGTCTTATTGCAACTGTCTGATGAAGAAACCCTATGATTCTTCTTTGTGTATGAGCTGGAAAAGTTGAATATTGAAATGATTCCACAAGGAACTCTGAATAATATCAGAATAGAAACCCCTATCAGAGAGCAGATCATCGCTGCACAAAAGATAACCCTGGAATCAAGCACATCATCGAAAAGGTCCAATCCGGAAAGGCTGATTGTTTCAGGATGATGATGCAGGAGTAGTATGGTTTAAGAATCGGTTAGTAGTTCCTAAAGTGCCTGAGTTAAGAAAGTTAATCCTTGATGAAGCACACTTGACTAGATTCTCCATCCACCCCGGCAGCAACAAAATGTACCAGGATTTGAAGCAGCAATTCTGGTGGACAAAGATGAAGATTGAGATCGCCCGTTATGTCGCTCAGTGCGATACCTGCCAGAAAGTCAAAGCCGTGCACATGAAGCCCGGAGGAGAATTGCAACCTTACCTGTACCTGCTTGGAAATGGGACGATATCAGTATGGACTTTATCAATGGTCTACCCAAGACATCAAGAGTTTTGATTCCATATGGGTGATCGTGGATCGCCTCACTAAGCAAGCTCACTTCCTGCCAGTGAAGACCAGTTACACCGTCCCCACTTATGCCACTTTGTACAAGAACCACATAGTGAAACTCCATGGCATACCCAAGAGCATTATCTCTGATCGTGGTACCCAGTTTGTCGCAAAGTTTTGGAAAGCGTTCCATACCTCACTTGGAACCAAGCTCTTGCATAGTACGGCATATCATCCGCAAACAGATGGACAAACTGAGCGAGTCAACCAAGTGTTAGAGGATATGTTGAGAGCATGTGTGCTCACCTTCGCAGATACTTGGGATGACTGTTTGCCCTTGGCAGAGTTCTCATATAATAACAGTTACCAAGAGAGCATCAAAATGGCACCCTTTGAAGCACTGTACGGCCGCCGTTGTCGTACACCTCTCAATTGGTCTGAACCCGGAGAAAGGGAATTCTTTGGAGTTGACCTAGTAAAAGATATGGAAGAGAAAGTCAAGCATATACAAGAGAACATGAAGATTGCACAGTCTCGACAGAAAAGTTATGCTGACAGAGACGTCGACCTCTGCAGTTCGAGATCGGGGATTATGTGTACCTGAAGGTCTCACCCACCAAAGGAGTCACTCGTTTTGGAGTCAAAGAAAGTTAGCACCCCGCTACATTGGTCCCTTTGAGATTCTGGATCGTTGTGGCAAGGTCGCTTACAAGCTAAGTTTGCCCGATCATCTTTCAGCAGTTCATAATGTGTTTCATGTCTCCCAACTCAAGAAGTGCCTCCGAGTACCTGAACATGTGGTTGAAGTTGAAGGCGTTGAGCTAGAACCAGATCTGTCATACACTGAGTATCCAGTTCGCGTGTTGGATCACAAGGATCGTGTTACCCGAAGAACCACCACAAGATGGTACAAGATCCAGTGGAACCAGCACTCTGAAGAAGAAGCCACCTGGGAATCCGAAGACTTCTTAGCAAAGAACTATCCCGACTTTCTCGAATCTCTGTAGATGTAAGGTTTTGCCTTTTCCTTCTTAAGACGGAATCTCGGGGCGAGATTTCTTTTAGGGGGGAAGGCTGTAACACCTCTGGTGTTTAACTGTAATTAACCTGACATGTCATCATCATTAGTCATTAATCATTTTGCCTTGCATTTATGTTTGCTTAGTACTTGTGTAGCAATCTCTTTTCAAAAACCCTAAAAGCCCAAATCTTCCTATAAGGGCAAAATGGTAATTTCACCTCTGTGCCTAGCTTTGTGTAATTCTTGTTCAGTTGGATGTCTTGAAGTTTTGTTGTGTTGGCCAAAGTTCAAAAATCAAAATCAGATTTCAAATCCCTTTGCAAAACCCTGGATTTTATCCCTCTTTTTGTAATTCAAAAATTATTCAAAATTTGAGGTTGGTCCAAAAAGCAAAGTTGTAGATCTGGCCAAGAGAAACAACTTTGGTATTTACAAATTTTCAAGTTTCTGTACAAAGTTTGAAGTAAATCCAAATTCATTCAAATTCCAGTTTTGTCCCCTTTCAGTTTTCAAATTTATTTAAAAAACTATTGAGTTTCAGAAAAAGGGTATATTAGCAAAGTTGTAGGTTTTGATAAAAGGAACAACTTTCATATTTGCAGATTTCCAACTTTCAATGTAAAATCAAAAGTAATTTTGAAATTATTCAAATCCTAAAAGTGTTCCCCTTTTCTGATTTCGTATTTAATTCAAAAAACTGTTGGAATTTGAAAATATTCTTTTTGACAAAGTTGTAGATCTCTTTTTTCTGAACAACTTTGTGTTTGAGTTTTTGCTGCTCAGTTCAAGTTTTGGAAGTAATTTGCAAATACAGAAAGTCAAACCCTAGACCTAGCCCTGTTCATCCCCTACCTCTAGCCGGCACAGAGCAGGAGGGGCCCCGGCCATGGCCGCGCGCCAGCGCCGCCTGCGCCACGCGCGCCTGGCAGCCGCACGCCCGCCCCCGACTTGTCGCCTGCGCCCGCGCCATCATGCCGCACCCGCACGCGCAAACGCTGACCTCCGCCCCGTCCCCTACAGTGCCCAGGGCGTCGCCGCCGCGTGGCCGTCACCGGCGAACCTTCGCCCAGGCCCTGGTGCACGCCCGTCCTCCCGCGGCTCGCAATCGAGTGCGCACGCTCGCCGAGCTCATCCACACCATCCCGTGCTCTCTCCGTCCCCTGGCCGCGGCTATAAAAGGCCGCCGGAGCCGAGCTCCGCACTCACCCCGCCACCGTGGCCAGCCACTCCGAAGCTCCCGCCGCTCAACCAACTAGCCAGAAGCTCCGCCTTGAGCTCGTGAAGCTTCCCCACCCCTCAATTCCATCCTACCGCCTCCCATCGCCCGGCGTAAGCCCTTCTTCCCAACACGCGGAGAACGACCGGTCGGGTCGTCGAAATTCGCCGCCGGTGAGTGTCCTCTTCCCCGACCCCTGCCCTCTCTTCCTCACTCGGCGACTCTAACCGCCCTCGGTGTCCCTTTTGTTGGACAGAAGCCGCGGACGCTGCTCGCCGCAGAGTCTCCGCGAAGCACCTCCACCGTCGAGCCCTCCTCGCCCTGCACCGCCTCGAGTCTCCCTCCGATCACGGTGAGCCGCGAATCGATTCCCCACCCTCGCTTTCCAGCCGAGCCCCGACGGCTCCGGTCCGCCGTCCGCCTCGCTGCGATTCCCCGAGCCTTCCGTCTCGCCCGAGCCTCCAAGCGCCAGGCCTCGGACGAAGCGATCGTTCCGTCTCGCCCGAGTCCGCTTCGCCCGAGCAAGCTCGGCGAGCGCAGCTCTCCGCTTCGCCCGAGCCAGGCCTCGGCGAACAATGCCTTCCGTCTCGCCCGAGCCTCCGGGCCAGGCCTCGGACGAAGCAGTCGCTTCCGTCTCGCCCGAGCCCGTTTCGCCCGAGCCTCGCGAGGAGGAGCACAGCGCTCTTTTCTTTTTCCTTTTGAAAGAGTGTGAATAGTGTTCTGTTTTCTCTTTTGTGTGAATTAATCTGTTGTTCCTTAAATCCTGATAAAATTATGGTATGCTCCATGCACTGTGTAGTATTTTATAAAAATATGAAACTTGACTTTTCTGCAAGAATTTGAAAATGTAAAATCCCTCTTTTAATTAATAAATGGATGGTTTTGGATTTTTAGAAAATTATTTATAACTCCAAAAATCATGAGATAAATTTTTGTGAGCTTCCTATGCCATGTTTAGTCTCTGGTGAAATTTTGAAGTCTTTTGGAACAAGTT
This sequence comes from Coix lacryma-jobi var. lacryma-jobi, assembly GCA_009763385.1. Lineage (NCBI taxonomy): Eukaryota > Viridiplantae > Streptophyta > Magnoliopsida > Poales > Poaceae > Coix > Coix lacryma-jobi. Next base: position 80,416,107 of record CM019830.1, read on the forward strand.
GATTTTTGAGCATTTATCTTTAATTGTTAAATAGTGCCTTGTTAATTAATGTCTGATTTTATTTGAGCACCTTAATGACCTCCAAAAATTATGAAATTTGTTTTGCCATCTATCTACACCATAATGAACTTATGTGATTAATTTGGTAATTTTGGAGCAACTTCATAAAATGACCTTTTTAAATAATAAGAAAAATAGAAAAAGTGATTAGGGTTCATGTTGTATGCCCTGTTTTGCATTGTTCATGCTAGCATACTCATGTGCATGCATCATTGCATTCGTATAGTCACCGAAGAAGGAGTCAAGATCGAGGCAGCCGCCGACGAACCTGTCCCTGAGGCTACCCCGAGTTCCGACAACTGCCCTGCCGCCCTCGAGCCTGCCCTCTTTGCTCTTCAAGGCAAGCCCCGGTGCATTTAACCCTTTCCTTGAATTTATAAAATGATTTCCTTAAATGCTTTTGAGTTAAATATTGCATTAGGTTTATAGGAGTTGTGTGCTATCCTAATGATGCACTATCCACCTTGACCACTGATACACCTGATACCTGCTTTTCAAAAGTATTTGAAAAATGCTTAGCAATGCTATTGAATTAGACTTTGCAATAAATGCCAATTTCAAAAGTGTGATCACTTAAGGAATGTTTATGGGATTTTGGTCTTACTCCCCGGCTGTTGGTTAGGTATCTGATCCGTACCTAGTCAATAGCGAGGAGAGGTTGTCCGAGCGTACGGTGCCGTCATGTTGTAGTCCGGGACTCAACAGTTGACACCGACCGGGACAGGGTTGAAAAACTGACAGGACTATTACGCTTGGGTGAGATATGACCAAGGTATAGTTTCTGGCTGGAAATTAGGGACCATCCGTATGGGGCCTGCTGGTCAAGACTTGTAACTATTCACATACTTCGGAAAGCTCTGGCTCCGAGAAATCCTTGATTGGGACCGACAACCGCGCACTGGGAGTGAGAGATGGTGGAAGTAGCATGTACCCACGTGGTCGTCGTACCTGGAAAGAGTGGTGTACTGTACTTCCGGTGGCGTAGGACCGGTCCAATCTTGGAGGAATCGTGGTAGACGAGTTGGCATATGCAAGCTTGGTGCTACATATGCAGTGTGGATAGGGATCCTCAGCTGAGTATTATTTATCCGGATTACGTTGCTCCTCGGTTATGGAGACTTGGTTCCACTGACTGTCAACGGAGAGTGGTTCTCAACTAGGAATGTTTTGAAATGTAAAATGAATCATGAACGATGAAGAATTGAGGAATACTGAATCTTTCAAAATAAAATAAGGTTTACAAAAATGCTTTTCTGCAAAATACTTGATCTTGCTTAAGCCTTACCTTGACTACCCTAAGCCTCTCATTCCTGAGTCTTCTCCCTTTTTCTTTAGTCGGGTAAGTCTTGTTGAGTACCCCAGTACTCAGGGTTTGTTACCCATGCTGCAGGTATGACAGAGTCCCCGATGTGTCTTGCACCCTGCTGCGTGACCATCGTCCAGGAAGAGGCCGATGAGGCCGAAGAATAGTTGTACACCCCCGGGCTGGGTGATTATAAGTATCTTTGCTGTTCTCCACTATGTTGCCTATGTCTATTTCTATTATCAGAACTTGGTTTGTAATAACTGCACCTTAATTTCTATTTGGAACCCTATTTTGTAAAACTAATGTTATTTAAGTCTTCCGCTCATTGTTCCGATGTTATTTGTAAAAGTATGCAATGCTGTAACCGAATTGTGAGATGATCCTGCGGACATTGGGCACTGATGTAGCCCGGTGGCGAACAGGTCTTAATCACATGGAACATGGTTCGGCTGTCAGAGTTGACAGGGACACGTGGGCCATGGGATTAGGGTCGTTCCGTCACAATACCATGGCGAGAGCAACCGCCAGCTTTCGGCAATGCCTCGACGAACCTCTTCACTTTCGAGGGAGTTGCAAGCTCATCCGTGGCCACTCAACTACAAGCCGCACAGTCTGACTTTCGACGGTAAAGCGAACCCACGCAGTTCTTGGCAGCTACGAGACAGCTGTTTTTTCGGCAGGAGAGACAATAGGCTTTAGCGAAATCTCTCATCCTGGCAGTCGAAGATGTGGCTCATGATTGGTACACCACCCTCAAGCCACTGTCCATCTATTCGTGGGCCCAGTTGAAGGCTGAATTACTTGCCACTTTCCAAGGATTCTGGCCAGACGTCAAGACCACACGAGACCTCATGAACTGCACCCAACAAGACGACGAACCTTTATCCGAGTACCTCAACGTTTCATCCATCCAGCTGAAAGCTCAAGCTCCGAATGTGCCGGAAGCCGCGGTGATCGCAGCAGCCATCGAAGGCTTGGGGACTGGGCAGTGCGCTGCTCACTTGTCCAGAGAGCCGCCGAAAGATGTCAAGGAGTTGTTCGATGTAATGAACGCGTATGCGAGGTCGGATGACGACTTTCGGCGATGCAAGGCCGCCCGCCTGGTGCAGAGGCAAGCGACGAAAGCAAGTCGACCACCGCCCGTGCCGAATCAAAGGATGGTCAGGCCCTTTCGTTCAATCAACAGTTTGCAGGAAGAACCAGCGCAACCAGCGGCAGGCATGGAGAGGCCTGACATGGCCGACTTTCAGCCCCAAAGAGGGTTCGATCAACCTTTCCGCAGGGGACGCGGTGGAAGGACAGGACGCGGCAGCCAAGACGGTAGAGGCCACGGAAGAGGAGCCAGACCTCCGTATTGCGTCATCTGTGATGGAAATTTCGGTCACACTACGCGGGACTGCAAATACAGCAAGATGGCGAAAGAGCTAAAAGATAAGGACCAAGCCTTAGCTTCCGGCGAAAGCTCCAAGCACGTTTTCCATAATTCCCAAGACCCGGCAGCAGGAGCAGTAGCATGCAGCAACTATGCAACCACGCCTATGCATCCCCCGCAGTACATACCTCCTCAAAATTTGCACTGGTACAATCCGGCGTATCAGGCTTACCAGCTTCCGGTCTTTGCGCCACAGTCGGTGGCAGTTTCGTCACCCATGCATTATCAGCGTCAGCCAACACCGCCGCCAGCGCTTCCAGCTCAAGCCCAACCTCAGGGGCAGCAAGCACAGCCCAGTTACCAACAGGGGCACGAAATGGAAAACGAGGCTAGCGCAGTCAACAACATCCTCCCGTCAAGAGGCCACATTTTCGCCATCACGGGCGGATCCAACCTCGAACACGAAAGTAAAAGAGCGAGAAAGGACTATCACCGAAGAGTCCAGACGGTATCACCAAGGCTTCCACTGAACAGGCTAGCTTGGTCGCTAGCGCCGATATGCTTCGATGAGTCAAATTTCAAAGTTCGCGATTACCCACATTGTGACGCTTTCGTAGCCACGGCCAATGTGGCCGGTTTCACCCTGCACAACATTTTGATCGACATCGGAAGTTCAGCAAACATCTTATTTAAGCTCTAGCCCGATTGGGCCCCAAGACCTAGGGGATTGTTCATATTCATTCACACTTAGATTTTGCACTAATCAATTCAATATTGTTACATCCGTGCACATGCTTTTATTTGCTGGCTGTCGAGAGAGGTCCTGGACTCCCGGCGAGTAGTTGGATAGCAGCAAGACATTCGGAGTTGCATAAACTCAGGTGTGAGTTCGGTCCATCGAAAGCACGACCACACTTTCATTAGGGCAAATAGGCAGACTCGGGTCTGCTCATCCTTTCGCCTGAAAGGATGATAGAGTTTTTTTTACCCCCGTAAGGTTTCTGCTGTTCTCTATTCAAACTTCTAGCAACAACTTTTTTCTAATTAACCAGCTATCTCCATGTTTTTAAGATTTCACGTGAACACAAATTTTTTTTTTCTAGAAACAACAGCTTTCATTCTCTGGCCTTTTTTTCAGGCTGTGTGGCTTTCATAGCAGCGAATGGTCATGTGCATGTTTTATTCACGTGTGCATGTCTTTTGTTCTACTTGTTAAATAGACAGGCTTAAAAAAGTAGCATTAGAGAGTTCATCCATGAAGGAAAGGAGTACAGGTTCAAGCAGCATCGGTAGCAAAACAGTGTGCATTCGCAGTTCGCACTTGGCTGCAAGGATCACGTACTTCTACGAATCAGCGACAGGCGAGTCTTGGCTAGCACGCCCAGTTTTCAGCGACTCATATCACTAAGATACTGGTTACCTATTCACAGGCAACTTTTACCTTTCGTCTCAAATAAGCCTGGTTTCATAATGTTTTGTCATTTTGCAATCACTTCAGATTCAGAACCCTTTTTCATTTGACACAAATTTTTATTATTATTGTCATTTAGCTTCATCAGTGTCTCTTCCAAAGACCTGGTTTTCCGATAGCTCCTAAAAAGTTTATGGCATCACATAACTATTCATTAAGGATGGGAAGTTGATCATAACATACGGCTTCAGTATTGCATCATCAAAGGAGCAGCCCATTCAGTATTGCTTTACCTGTACAAAATTCTTTCTTCTCATTTCATTTCAGCGTGAAAAATCACCCAGAGTGTCAGCTTTTTGGACTGCAGGTATCGCCAAGAGTTTTTTGTTGCACTGGTTCACTAACACCTTCCGTAGTTTGACGATAGCGAGAGCTTCCCATGTACGAAGACTGCAGGGTTCAAGCAAGAAGATTGATGAGGCAATCTTGGCTCTAGACCGGTCTGTTCAGACATCTTTCGGACATTCAGTACTAGCCAGCTACGGCCAATGGTACACGGAGTTCGCAAGAGTTCTCGCCAATTCTACTACCAGTTTTTGCAATTAGCGAAAACGCTTTCGCCGTACACAGTCTACTCTCATTTCAAGTTGGCTAGCATATATTCGCTGGACCCGACACAACCCCAAAAAGCTCAAGCTAAGTGGGCTGATTCTGAACCATTTTTGGCACTCAATATGTGGAAGTAGCGAAGCATTGTTCCCTTGACACAGCAGAATTCCCTAGCGCTTCACTCGTGGGCATTCCCAACTGAAGACTGTGGTCGACACTATCAGCTAGAGTCATTCTCACCATACATGTATCCTTTTTTTAGCAAAATGAGCAACTCTAGAAGAAAACCAGACTGCCAAGGGTTAGATGAAACTTGTCTACTCAATAGTTTTTGTTTTCCCATGTATGGCTCCTTCTTGCTGAAGTCGCATATTTAGTTATTTCTTGCCCATGCAAGTCGTACCTTTACAACTCAAATGCCTAAGGCTCAAGACTTTGTTCCTCTACGAGAGGGCAAAGCTGAGAAGCCTAAACCTTAAAGATCTTAAGGCAGCAGAATTTTCTTACAACATTCGTTAAGTTGAAAGACGAAAACAACCCGAAGAGGTTGAGCCATTCGTCCTAAAAGTTTCAGAGAATGCCAGCCCGTCAAACGAAACCCCTCTTTGACAGGGCTTGGCAACCTCAAAAGCCCACGGGCTAAATATAAACTTTCCAACCCTCCGAAAATGTGAGAGGGTGGAAGACAGCCTACGGGCACAAACATTCCAACCCTCCGAAAATACGAGAGGGTGGAAGACAGCCTACGGGCGTAAACATTCCAACCCTCCGAAAATGCAACAGGGTGGAAGACAGCCTACGGGCACAAACATTCCAACCCTCTGAGAATGCGAGAGAAACATTCCAACCCTCCAAAATACGAGAGGGTGGAAGACAGCCTACGAGCACAAACATTCCAACCCTCCGAAAATGCGAGAGGGCGAAAGACAGCCTACGGGCATAAACATTCCGACCTTCCGAAAATGCGAAAGGGTGGAAGGCAGCCTACGGGCATGAACATTTTTACCCACCGAAAATGCGAGAGGGCGGAAGGAAGCATACGGGCATAAGCATTCCGACCTTCCGAAAATGCGAGAGGGCATTTAAGGGGCTAGCGACGAAAGCACCCTCGGACGCATACGTTACCGCGCCCTCGTCGAAAAGAGAATGGGGCGGGCGTTTTACATTACACGCCGAGGGGCTTACGACGAAAGCACCCTCGTGTGAATACGTTATCGCCCCTCGTCAAAAAATGAATGGGGCGAGCGTTTCACATTACACGCTGAGGGGCTAGCGATGAAAGCACCCTCGCGCGAATACGTTACCGTCCCTCGTCGAAAAACGAATGGGGGCGAGCGTTTTTCATCACATGCCGAGGGGCTAACGACGAAAGCACCCTCGCGCGAATACGTTAGCGGCGCTCGTCGAAAAATGAATGGGACGGGCGTTTTACATTACACACCGAGGGGCTAATGACGAAAGCACCCTCGTGTGAATACGTTATCGCCCCTCGTCGAAAAACGAATGGGGCGGGCGTTTCACATTACACGCCGAGGGGCTAGCGACGAAAGCACCCTCGCGTGAATACGTTACCGCCCCTCTTTGAAAAATGAATGGGGGGCGGGTGTTTTACATTACACGCCGAGGGACTACCGACGAAAGCACCCTCGCACGAATACGCTAGCGGCCCTCGTCGAAAAAAACGAATGGGGGCAGGCGTCTTACATTACACGCCGAGGGGCTAACGACAAAAGCACCCTCGTGTGAATACGTTATCGCCCCTCGTCGAAAAACGAACGGGGCGGGCGTCTTACATTACACGCCGAGGGGCTAACGACGAAAGCACCCTCGCTTGAATACGTTATCGCCCCTTGTCGAAAAACGAATGGGGCGGACGTTTCACATTACACGCCGAGGGCCTAGCGACGAAAGCACCCTCGCTCGAATATGTTTACCGCCCCTCGTCGAAAAATGAAAGGGGGTCAGCATTTTTCATCACACGGCGAGGGGCTAACAACGAAAGCACCCTCGAGCGAATACGTTACCGCCCCCTCGTCGAAAAACGAATGACGCGGGCGTTCTACGTTACACGCCGAGAGGCTAACGATGAAAGCACCCTCGCGTGAATATGTTATCGCCCCTCGTCGAAAAACGAATGGGGCGGGCGTTTCACATTACACGCCGAGGGGCAAGCGACGAAAGCACCATCGCGCGAATACGTTACCGCCCCTCTTTGAAAAATGAATGGGGGCGGGTGTTTTACATTACACGCGGGGGCTACCGACGAAAGCACCCTCGCGCGAATACGCTAGCGGCCCTCGTCGAAAAGACGAATGGGGGCGGCGTCTTACATTACACGCCGAGGGGCTAACGACGAAAGCACCCTCGCGTGAATACGTTATCGCCCCTCGTCGAAAAACGAATGGGGCGGGCGTTTCACATTACACACCGAGGGCTAGCGACGAAAGCAACCTCGCGTGAATACGTTACCGTCCCTCGTCAAAAAATGAATGGGGCGAGCGTTTTTCATTACACGCCGAGGGGCTACCGACGAAAGCACCCTCGCGTGAATACGTTATCGCCCCTCGTCGAAAAACGAATGGGGTGGGCGTTCTATGTTACACGCCGAGGGGCTACCGACGAAAGCACCCTCGCGCGAATATGTTAGCGGCCCTCGTCGAAAAAACGAATAGGGGCGAGCGTTTTACATTACACGCCGAGGGGCTAACGACGAAAGCACCGTCGCGCGAATACGTTATCGCCCCTTGTCGAAAAACGAATGGGGGCAGGTTTTTTACATCACACGCCGAGGGGCTACCGACGAAAGAACCCTCAGACGAATACGTTACCGCCCCTCGTCAAAAAACGAATGGGGCGGGCGTTCTACATTACACGCCGAGGGGCTACCGGCGAAAGCACCCTCGCGTGAATACGTTACCGCCCCTCGTCAAAAAACGAATGGGGGCGTGCGTTTTTCATCACACGCCGAGAGGCTACCGACGAAAGCACCCTCGAGCAAATACGTTACCGCCCCTCGTCGAAAAACGAATGAGGCAGGCGTTCTACGTTACACACCGAGCGGCTAGCGACGAAAGCACCCTCGCGCGAATACGTTACCGCCTCTCGTCGAAAAACGAATGGGGGCGGCGTCTTACATTACACACGCCGAGGGGCTAACGACGAAAGAACCCTCGCATGAATACGTTATCGCCCCTCGTCGAAAAACGAATGGGGCGGGCGTTTCACATTACACGTCGAGGGGCTAGCGACGAAAGCACCCTCGCGCGAATACGTTACCGTCCCTCATCGAAAAACGAATGGGGCGAGCGTTTTTCATTACACGCCGAGGGGCTACCGACGAAAGCACCCTCGCGCGAATACGCTAGCGGCCCTTGTCGAAAAAACGAATGGGGGCGGGCGTCTTACATTACACGCGCCGAGAGGCTAACGACGAAAGCACCCTCGCGTGAATACGTTATCGCCCCTCGTCGAAAAACGAATGGGGCAGGCGTTCTACGTTACACGCCGAGGGGCTACCGACGAAAGCACCCTCGCGCGAATACGTTAGTGGCCCTCGTCGAAAAAACGAATGGGGGCGAGCGTTTTACATTACACACCGAGGGACTAACGACGAATGCACCCTCGCTTGAATATGTTATCGCCCCTCGTTGAAAAACGAATGGGGGCAGGTTTTTTACATCACACGCCGAGGGCTACCGACGAAAGCACCCTCGGACGAATACGTTACCGCCCCTCGTCGAAAAACGAATGGGGCGGGCGTCCTACATTACACGCCGAGGGGCTACCGGCGAAAGCACCCTCGCGCGAATACGTTACCGCCCCTCGTCGCACTACAAGAGATGCGTGGCTTTTTGACGTTTTTAGTATGACAAAAGGTCATAACGTCACTACATTATTCAATTTATGACATATAATATAAGATTTATGACATTATGTATTAGAAACTTCAACTTTATGACAATAATTCCATACATTATGACATATACAAATGTCACATGATCATTTGTGACGCTGGCTTTTTTGACATTTAGATTTCGTCATTTAAATGTCAAAAAGCCAGCGTCACAAATGATCATGTGACGTTTGTATATGTCATAATGTATGGAATTATTGTCACAAAATTGAAGTTTCTAAGACATAATGTCATAAATCTTATAATATATGTCATAAATCGGATAATGTAGTGACGTTATGACCTTTTGTCATACTAAAAACGTCAAAAAGCCACAAATGTCTTGTAGTGTCGAAAAAAGAATGGGGGCTTGTGTTTTTCATCACACGCCGAGGGGCTACCGACGAAAGCACCCTCGAGCGATACGTACGTTACCGCCCTCGTCGAAAAACGAATGAGGCGGGCGTTCTACGTTACACACCAAGGGGCTAGCGACGAAAGCACCCTCGCGCGAATACGTTACCGCCTCTCGTCGAAAAACGAATGGGGGCGGGCGTTTTTCATCACACACGCCGAGGGCTACCGGCGAAAGCACCCTCAGACAAATACGTTACTGCCCCTCATCGAAAAACGAATGAGGGCGGACGATAAACATAGCGAATTACTTAAAAATATAATATATAAAATTAAAATAATAATAATATATATAAGCAATATAATAATAATAATAAAAAATACATAGAATCAGGCTTCGTCAAAAACGCTTCAAGGTATGGCAAATATGAAATCAACCTTTCGCCAACCTTTAGCGGGCGGGCGTATAGTCTTTAACAAGGGCACCGTCGACCCGCGACAACGCACGGATCTATGGTAAGGGCTATTGTTGAGGCGGTACCCCAATCGTAGGGATCCTGCTTCCGCACAAAAGCATTTTCGACGAATCCCTTATCAAACGGAAGCAACTGTGAGCCGAATACTTTCAAGCGACATGTACAGTAGACGATCAGGAATGAATGTGGTCACCCGAGCAATGATGCTTTCGACCGAATATGTTCTCGAACAAATACAACTGTGCAACGATAGTCTCCCTTCTGAGCGAAAGCGCCTTCGTCTTCCGAAGTTGGTGGAGAGAAGACGCTTTCGTCCAAAAGCACTTTCGACCGAAGCGATAGTTTCCCTTCCGGACGAAAGCGCCTTCGTCTTCCAAAGTTGGTGGAGAGACGACGCTTTCGTCTGAGAGAACTTTCGACCAAAGCGATAGTTTCCCTCTAGGCGGAAGCGCTTTCGTCCTCCAAAGTTGGTGGAGAGACGACGCTTTCGCGCGAAAGCACTTTCGTCCGTAAGCGAATGGTTTTCGATTGTCTTCGTGCAGGTCCAGAGTCCAAAACTGGCAAAGGAGGGCCCACTTGTCGGAAGGAGGCCGTTTGACGGATGGAGAGCAGATGGGCCACCTCGACGTTGGTGCACGGAAATACCCTCCAGATGACAGAGGCGTCTTATCCAAAAAAAGTAGTTAGAAGGGCATTGTAGTACTTGTAAATAAAGAGTAGTTGGAAGGGTATTTCCGTACTTGTAAAGACTTGGTGATTAATATAAATAGCCCGACCTCCCCTATAGGGGGGAGGAGGATCACTGTTCAATTTACTCGAGCTACAGTTGATTCTCGCTTGTGAGTTTGTCTTTCGTCTTGCTTGTGTTCACTTGTGCAATGACCTGTTGTTTTAGGGTTTCGGCCTTAAACCAACACTACTACTTTCACTGTCAATTATAGTTAAAAATTATTGTAAGCGCATATATTCGCAGTTCTCGTAAATATCATCACATCTCGTAAACATTCCCAGTTCAAAATATTTCTCGTAACTATTCTCAGTGCAAAATCTCGTAAAAACTTCTTACTGATTATTCTCGTAAATATTTACTACTACAACATATTCATACTATTGTTGTAAATTTGCTTACCATAAAACTTATGGTTGAATCTCTCATAGGAAATGAGGCCTCCTAAACTTGTTCAGGGAGACTGAAATCATTCACCCTGCACACCACACAGGAGGATGTTAACATTGACATAAGTGACGTCACTGGTGTATCTCAGACACTACCACCTGAACCAGTTCATCAGCAGACAGCACATTGTCCAGGACCATCGACACGCCCTCGTTCATAGGACGATGACGACGACGATGATGACTTCATGCAAACCGCCCCCTCGGCGTACTACAAAGTTTTGTCAATGCGCGCAGAGATGGAAGAAAAATGCCCCTCGCACGGCTCCAACTAGGAAGGTATACTATTGTGAATAGATTATTAATTTTTGTTTGTTATGTTTACTATATTTTTTTCTCATAGTGCCACTCTACTCATATCGTTTTACCTTCTCCCAAACAGTATTCCATTACATTATTACTATAATGGTCCATTGTTCCTGTCCTCTCTTTTATTATTAGCACTTATTTTCAAGAAATTACACAAGTCCTTTCTCTCCATTCTGCAGACTAAACAACAAAAAGTTACCAAATATCTTCATGCACCAAGTGTTCGATGTGCACCTTCAATTTTCAACTCATTTATTGATCTCCTTACCATGAGGCAGTGTACTAGAATCAGTAATATGATTTTGGTGGTCTCCTCCAGATCCGAGCGGACAAGCTAGTTAGCCGAGAAATGTTGAAGCATTTGTATGACAGGCTAGACCCTGTAAATATGGTAACGGATCTGGTAAAGATAGGGTTATACATATAAACCTTTTGCTGTTAAGCAAGTGTTTGGCATTCCGGACACTGGCGAAGAATTATCTCTAGACACAAACCAGGAAGCATGCAAGGCCCTGATGATATCAAGGATTTTATTGGCTTACAAGAAGCTGATGATGTGCACACGAAGTATCTAGAAGAGATCTGGGAGTCTGACATTGAGCTAGATTCTAGGATGCTTGATGACGACATGTGCATTAAATTTTTCTAAATGATCACTTCTAACAAGCTGTTGTTTCCTTCCTCCTCCGACAATAACATCAGGGCCAAAGATGTTTATTTGGCTACGAATTTGTCGACTACCAACTATGAACTGGTGTAAGGCTGTTACTAAGAATCCGAGATGCTGCACGCACGTGGCGACTTGATAGAGCAACAAAAGTGTCACCTTCAATTACAGGATGCGCGATTTTTCTATTGGTCAGTTTTCCATTTATCATACATGCCTTCAAATATTACTTTAGCTAATTAGTTACTCGCATATATTATAGTTAACTTATTCTCCCATATTTCCATTTTTCTGGGTGTAGATAGTGTATTTGGATAACTTACGTTGCACACACCAGATTATAATCACAAGGACACTCCCCGTGCCAAGTACTTTACTCAAGATTTGATTAAAAAAATAATTGCTGCTGACAAGACAAAGGATGACCAAGGAAAGGTCGCATTTGGGCGATTACTGGTGAGACACAGTAACTATTGCCCCCCCATTTTCAAATGCGGATCTTTGTGCCAATGACTACTTACTGCCAAATAACTTTTTCCATTTTGTGTTGTGCAGCTTAGGAACATTAATGATACTTGCTACTATATGCATGATCATTTTAGTCCAGACATGCCAGCAAACATCCACCCTGTGCCTGCTACACAGTTCCCTAGCCTTCTTTCAGAACTAATTGGAGTAGTAAATGTGACGGTTGCCAGGCCAAAGAGGAAGCTATTATTGCAAGATTTGGCACAATTTGATATCAATTCAAAAAGGGCAACCAATTACATAAACAGGGGACAACTGATGCTACGGTCTTCACATGACCAAGTCATTGAAAACGTGCGATCAATTTTGGAGAGCCAAGGATGTGAAAATAACAACATAGATCACCATGCTCAACCTACCTCTCCAAGTGTTGGTCCATAGACCTACCCACTACTGACTTTTCGTTCATAATTTTATTAATCTGACCCTATTTATTGTTTTATGTATAAAGCTGATGCCAACAATCTTGACATGCATGATATCCATATTGGAAATAGTGTACATTTTCAACATGTACCTGAGCAACCAAATCATTCTGAAGGTAGGGGAGATCACATATCTGTCGGTATTGGTGGTAAATGCCTGTTGCAGATCCTCATGAACATGCTACTGCAGTTATGTCTCCACTAATTTAAATTTTATTTATTTAAGGTTATGGAACTAACCACACATACACCACGACACACCCACGTTCCACTGCAACAAAACAGTCCCACCGACGCTGTGGCACCACAACCCACAGATGCCACACCGAATGTCGAGCCAGACCAGGAATCAGATCATGCGCACTCACCGGTTCGATATCTAGTTACCATATGCTCATTCACATTAAAATTACAGTATATAGATATAATATTTACTATTTCGCTATGCCACTTTCTTCGCCATTCAAGAAACATGTGATTTTTGCATATGCAGGTTCACACGGATGTGACAATTGGTCATGTTATTCCTCCATTCTGGGTCAAGCGATAGACCAAGGAGGCATGGACAAGCATCACACATTGTCGGTATGTGTTTTCTTAGTAAATTCGTTGATAAATATTATCGTCACATTTTTATATTCCCTTGCAGGCCTGAATGTCAATGTTCAGGAAGAAACCTCACCCCTAGATTCTCTAGTTGACCTCATTCATGCATCTGTTATACCTACTGCCCACCAACAAACTACTACAACAGACACGATGACATCAGAGCCTACTGTGCTTACACAGACCCATCATCAGCTTCCTAATGAGGTGCCTTCACATGTTCATCCCCATGTAATTTTATCAAGCTGCTTACTATAATTTTACTCTTTGGGGATGAGCACAGGTTCTACGACCTGACAGCACAGTTCATGAAGAGCCCCTCCTACCTTCTGCTGTTTATCCAAAACCACAACGTCTCACAAGACGCCCATCCAAGTACGTGTCGCCATTTAAAGGCGATCCAATGCAAACACGAGTACCAATGTCGAAGGCAAAAGCTGTGAGGAAGAAGTTTCTCCCTGGTCTCAAGAGTTTAAAGTATGTCTTACAACGTCTTCTCAAATTTTGTTTCATCTTATAAGTTAGTGATGACGACTAACTTTTTCCCATACCAGTGAGGTTTTCATCAGCACAGTGTTGAAGGACTGAAAGTGCTACCAGAAAGCGACCAGAGGGGGGGTGAATGGGAGCTTTAAATTTCCTTTTAGAAACTTTAAGCCTCTGTCCCGAAAATCAACCCCAAGAGCAAAAAACGATGTGCGTGATGTCCACGACCCAAAAGAATGGGTGGATGTTCCCTAGGAACACAGCGGGACACCACAAAAATTCCCTTCGCCCAAGTTCACGCAGGTCAACTAGTGACAGGATGGACTTTGGGTAACCTCAAAAATTCAGGCTATTTTGTAAAGCGAGAAGCCTGATTTCTGTAGAGCACGAAGTCAAGAATCCAACGCAACAAGCGGATCTCAAATTGAAAGTCGGACGAACAAACTGCGGACAAAAACGTGCAAAACAGCACTCACCGGACTCACCCTGTGTCCGGTCAACACCCACCAGACGCGTCCGGTCGAGCGAAAACCGATTTGGGAACTCTCTGTTTGTGACCGGACTCACTGTCCCTGAGCGTCCGGTCACACCTCGAGCGTCCGGTCAGTCAAGACAAAAACTGTGAACAGTAGCACGAGTGAGTCCGGTGGTAGACCTCCAGAGCGTCTGGTCAAGTCAACGAAAATGAACTGGTCAACACCTTCAACGACCGGACTCTGACCGAGCGTCCGGTCAGCACGAAGTGAGTGTCCGGTCACCCCGAAACTGGGCAGTTCGTCCACCGATTCGACTCGATCTCACCCAAAACGAATCCACTAGGGATCAAACCTGGTGAGAGGAGTCACAAGGAGGATAGTGAGCTATCTCTAAGAGATCATGGCTCGAACCTATCTCCAAATCGATGAATCGAAGAAATTCGGGGGAAGGGAGACAAAACCGATCCAAAATGAAAATCGACCGATCTACTAGCTCGTGAGGTTACAGGTGAATTCCTTCGGTGGAAAGAAGTGCCTCACGATCTAGAACATCTTGGTTCAAACGGATTTGCAACAGACGCACCGAGCAAAGAGATCAATCGATGGGAAAAACGTGGAGAAAAGCAACCCGCGAAGAACAAGAACAAAACACGAATCACAACCACGAATTTGCAACCGTGTGGCTACCACACGCTACAATAGTGAGATTACGGTCTCACTTCCTCAAAATCTCACGGGCACAGAGGTATGATTCCCACTCTACCCCTAACTAATTACAGAGTGAACCAACTAAACCCTAGGGTTATTCTGGACCAACTCGAAGATAGCTGTGATCCGACAGCCACGCCCGCACAACTGGTAGTGTTGCCTCGACGCAACCTCACCAATTGCCGCCACGTGCCGCCACCACTCTGCTCATCCTTTTCCCGGACTTCGCACCCCCGGTTTTGTGGCCGAAACCGGGAAACCAGGCCTTCAAGTTCATCCCCCGGTTTTGTGGCCCAAACCGGGAAACCAGCCGCCCATTGCCTGAGTTTTGTGGCGCAAACTCAGAAACCCGCCAGCGCCCAGGTTTTGAGGCCCAAACCTGGAAACCCTTCTCAGCCCGAGTTTTGTGGCCCAAACTCGGCAAACCCGCAGCACGCCCAGGTTTTGTGTCCCAAACCTGGAAATCGTCCACCCGGTGGTTTTTCTGTGGCTCAACCACCAAACCGGAGTTGTAGAGGGGATGCACTGCCCGTGCACCCCGTCCACCGACATGTGTCCCCAGGTCCTCGACCCGAGCAACACCATGCCCCGCAAGTCTTCGCTCGTCGCTGTCCCAGGCTGCCAGCCACCACAGCTGATCCTCAGGCCACCGGTCCCTCAGTCCAAGCCTCACGTCCGCCCTTCACAGCTCCCGGTCCGTCGGCACGGCACGTCTCTACTTGACCTTCACCTTGCCCTTGATCACTGTCTCCATGCTCGACACCTGCACAACACAAGCCAAAGAACATGCGATCAAACCCGTTGACAATCACTCATCACTCGAGACTCAGCATACACCCATGTATCCGCAATCTCCCCCTTGATGAGTGCATTGTCAACTACACACACAAATCATAATGAAATAGAAGAAGAAAGGAGGAAGAAGTGGAGAGAACTCAACCAAATGACCCAAAAGCATAGCAAAGCCGAAGAAGGTCAAGTGGAAAGAGCAAGACAACTTGGTCCCCAAAGACATGGGCAACGGCTCGACGCAACCAAGCAGAGCAAAGCTAGCCCTCAAGAAGAGGTAGAACAGGCTCAACACCACTAGCCGAAAAGCTCGATACCAACTGTTACCAGCTTAAGAAGAAGAGCTCGACACCAATTGAAAATCGGAAAGGCAAATGCTTGTCCCTCAAGAAAGAGGCAAAAGCTCAACACAACTAGCAAACTGCTCCGAACCAATTGGAAATGTCAAAATCTCATCACGAGCAAACTCCCCCTCGAATGGTGCATACAACCAGGAAAACTCCCCCTTGATTCAACTCGGAAAGCACAAGATTTGAAAATTTTCTCTCCCTTATGAATACTCCCCCTTAGTTGAACTCTGGAAGCATATGATTTGCAATCTCTCCCCCTTAGTTCAAAATGCACCATCAAGCAAAGAATGTGCCATCGTGTAAAAACTCTCCCCCTTAGAAAATGCACCATCAAAAGTGCCAACAAGCCAATTTCTTTCCTTTCTATAATGCATATGAGTCAAAATGCAAGTTAGCAGCTTCAGGAATATAGTCAAGAGAATGCAAAGATGCTCTACAAAGTATAACTCCAACGACTCACTGGTAAGCATACAAGCTAGCAAGGGCTCAAACTGATCACCAAATACAAAATATGAACATGAGAGTAAAGTGAGCAGTTTTTAGCCACAAAGAGTATTCACCATCCAAATAGCACTACACATGTATAGACAGGAATTCAAACGAGTGCTAAACATGTATACAAGGTGAACTACCCCTAGCAAAGTTCAATCATCATGTTATAGAATGAAGCATACACTTGTGATTTCAAATTTTAATCGGAGTTGCAGCGGGGAAATTACACAAGTTCAGAATTTAGCATGTGATTGCGAGAGGTTGAAAGCTTGTCATTGCCTAACTTTTCAACCGAGCGAAGCCTATGCAAATGCAATCAGAAGCTTAAAGCATCGGTTTTGGTCATACACTACACGGCTCAAGTTTAACTCAAAGTGCAATGAGAAACAGTCTCGATACCGTGATGTGTTGACAAGCAATCCCATCTCGATCTTTTCAATTCACTTAAAACTTGGCTCAGATTTTAAACAGAATATGAACATACCAAGCAAGTGAATGACTCAGAACTAGAGACATAGCAACCTAGCATATATGAAAAGCACGAGTGAATTCAACACATCCTACACATGCTAGTTGCAAATCTCAATGGTGAACATTTTCAAGTTTTATGTTCATTAAGCAAGTTCACCATTCAAAAGTAGCTCAGCTCACAACATGTATTAGTGACCAGAAAGAGCATAAGCTACTTGCATCATCATAAAGCATCGAAGAATACTACATAGAGCATAGTTACATTCTAAAGATTATATACAAGAAGCTCAGAATGAAAAGCGTATGCTAAAATGCAAAAGACTAAAGAAAAAGAAATCAAGACAAACGAAAAATAGTCAGGCTATGATACAAGAACCAAAATGTTTCCCCCATCTAAAAGGGGAAACACACACCAAGCTCACCCCTCAACCGATTAAAGGTTGATTCGTCCAAAGGCTTGGTGAAAATATCAGCCAACTGATGATGAGTATCGACATGGCGAAGGTCGATATCACCCTTCTCATGGTGGTCTCACAGAAAATGAAAGCGCGCATCAATGTGTTTGGTCTTCGAGTGAAGCACGGGGTTCTTAGCAATGCTAATAGCACTCGTGCTGTCACAAAGCAATGGTACGCGAGAAAAACTCAGACCAAAATCACGCAAAGTGGCCATCATCCAAAGCAACTGGGAACAGCAGCTAGCCGCATCAACATATTCAGCCTCTATGGTAGACTGAGCGACACTAGACTGCTTGCGAGAAGACCACGATACAAGAGAAGAACCAATAAACTGGCAAGTCCCGGAAGTGGACTTGCGCTAAACACGGCAACCAGCAAAATCGGCATCGGAATAACCGCAAAGGGAGAGGGTGGAGGAAGCTGAATACCAAATCCCGAACTCAGGTGTGAAACGAAGGTACCTGAAAATGCGCTTCACCGCCTGACGGTGAGAAGTGCGCGGCGACGCCTGAAAGCGCGCGCACAGGCACACCGCGAACTGGATGTCCGGGCGTGTCGCCGTCAGGTAGAGTGGCGATCCGATCATGCTTTGGTACTCCTTCTGGTCCACAGCTTCTCCATCCTTGTCCGCATCCAGGGCCGTAGTGGTCGACATGGGTGTTGGAAGAGGCTGGGCCTCACCCATATCGAACCTCTTCAGCAAGTCCTTGGTGTACTTGCCCTGGTGCACAAACGTCCCTTCTCGGGATTGCTTAATTTGCAATCCGAGAAAGAAGGTCAGCTCGCCCATCATACTCATCTCAAACTCCCTGCTCATTATATCTGCAAACTTGGCAACCAAAGCGTGAGAAGAACCACCGAAAATGATATCATCCACGTAAATCTGGACCAAGAGAGTGTCTTTGCCTTGCTTGAGGAGAAAGAGCGTTTTATCCACACATCCCATTTTAAAACCCTTAGCAAGCAAAAAGGTTTTCAACCTATCATAACAGGCTCTAGGGGCTTGTTTCAAACCATATAAAGCTTTGTGAAGTTTAAAAACATGGTTTGGAAACTTGGGATTTTCAAAACCGGGGGGTTGTTCAACATACACCTCTTCTTCTATGTAGCCGTTTAAGAAGGCACTCTTGACATCCATTTGAAAAAGATTAAACCCTTTGGATGTAGCAAAAGCCAAGAGTATCCTAATAGCCTCCAAACGAGCTACAGGAGCAAAAGTCTCCTCATAGTCTTTCCCCTCCTTCTGACTATAACCCTTGGTCACAAGTCTCGCTTTGTTCCTCACAATGTGGCCATCCTCTCCTTGTTTGTTTTTGAAAACCCATTTTGTCCCAATAGGATTACAGTCTGGAGGAGGTGGAACTAAAACCCAAACCCAATTTTGCTCAAAGTTCTCTAACTCCTCATGCATGGCATTGACCCAATCTGGATCCGTCAAAGCGTGTCCAACATCTCGGGGTTCAAAATCAGCAACAAATGCAGAATGAGCAAAGCGAGAAATTTGTTGTGACCTGGACCGAGTGACACGTTCGTCGATGCTGCTGATCATCTGTTGAGGAGCGTGTTGGCGCTGGATATGTCGTGGCCTCTCCCGAGAAGAAGTGATCTCTCCCTCAACAGCAGCTGGTGCCTCCCCGGGTACAATAGGTACCGCTCGGGGTGGCGGATCCCACGGCCCCCATGAGGAAGAAGTGTTGGGGCCGTCAGTCGTAGTAGAAGCCGCTCTTTGCGGCACAGCAGGTGGAGGTGATGCTGGGTCACCCATGCCTTCAGCATCCTCGTCCTCCTCATCAAAAGAGGCTCACCAACCTCATGATCACCTGCACGCTCAAAACGAGAAGAAGAACAAACCATGGTCTCGTCGAAGGTGACATCGGATGTCTCCATGACTCGGTTAGTATCAAGGTTAAGTACATGATAAGCTCGAGTGTGAGTGCCATAACCCAAAAATACACCATCAGAAGAACGAGACTCAAATTTGTCGAGGTTGCCTTTCTTAAGTATAAAACAGTGGCAACCAAAAACTCGAAAGTAACTCACTTTAGGCTGTCTACCAAAACGCAACTCATAAGAAGTCTTTTTCAAGAAAGCTCGGAGAAAAATGCGATTGGAAATATAGCATGCAGTGTTCATAGCCTCGGCCCAATATCGCCTAGGAGTCCTATGCTCATCGAGCATCGTCCTGGCCATCTCTACAAGGGTCCGATTCTTCCTCTCTACAACACCATTTTGTGGCAGTGTGTAGGGGGAAGAAAACTGATGCTCCAAACCCAAAGAGTCACAAAACTTCTCAAAATCCAAATTCTTGAATTCGGAACCATTATCACTATGAATAGCTCGCATCGAGTTCATAGGGAACTCGTTCTGAAGACGCAAAATCAGATTGCGAGCAAAAGAGAAAGTCTCAGTCTTCTCAGTCAAAAAGAAGACCCACGAATATCTCGAAAAATCGTCGACAACAACAAGCACGTACCACTTTCCCCCAACCGAGCTCACCCGAGCCGGACCAACAAGGTCCACGTGTAAAAGTTCTCCAGGGTGCGGTGTCATGACCTGAGTCACTGGATGGTGGGGAGCGGCAACCATCTTCCCATGTCTACAAGAATGGCAAACAAGGTCCTTCTCCATCGACAACTTGGGCAATCCTCGGATTAGGCCAAGAAAGCTAAGCCTTGCAAGCAAGTCGAAGCTCAGGTGACCTAGTCTCCTATGCCACTTCCAAAGATCAGAGGAGGAAGGACCAGCCACAAGACAGCGAGAAAAGCCAAATGACTCTGAGAAATTCGCACGAAAGACTTTCCCAAAGGGTGAAATCAAACATACAAGATTGCCCTGAGGATCTAAAATACGATAGAGATTCGGTTTAAAACGAATCTCATAGTCATCATCAAAAAGTTGCGAAAACAAAAAGAAGGTTAAAATGCAAGTTAGAAACAAGAGCAACATCACGCAACACAAAGTGCTCATTTACTCGCACCGACCCACGAGACAACACTTTACCTTTACTATTGTCACCGAAGGTGATAAATTCCTTTCCAGCAACAGGACTAAGACTGGAGAACCACTTGGCGTTTCCGGTCATGTGTCTCGAGCAACCGGAATCCATCAACCAAATGTCCGCCAATCGTTTTACCTACATCAATAGAAAGACATAGGGTGAGCAAACGGTCCAACATTGGGGTTAGTGAAGTAGGAAGAGTACCAGTGTTGGGTCGGCTGCTCAAAAGAATGGTCAGTATAAAAACCATTCCTAGCATGCCTACGGGGAAAGCAATCACCACGCACAGGAAAACGTGGTCCGCTAAGGAAAGAGCGTCCATCGCGATAATCAAAACGTGGTGGGGGAAAACGCTCAACAAAGCCACCGCCACGGGGTCCGTATCCTGCAAAGTCAGGACCCCGTCGGGCAACACCTCCCTGATGCCTAGGACCTTGAGGCATTGGACCTCTAGGCCTAGCAGCTCTCCTCGGAGTTCTCCTCTGAACATTCGGCACATGTACATCATGGAAAGGATGGTACATGTCCGGATTGTTCATCTCCCTGGAACGGCGCTCCTCTCTCTTGCGCCAAAAGCAGAACTCACTCAAGTGTCCATCTCTCCCACAATGCTCACAATGGTACCTCACTGCTCTCATAGGGGGTTGTTGGTACTCACGGTTGTGGGTTTGGATCACTTTGCCCTTCTGTGGCATAAGCTCCTCCTGGATAGGTGGCATTGTATCCAGCTTGTTTTTCAGGTGATTGGGTTTGGGATGCCACACTTGGTTCTTGGGTGGAGCTCTCGGAGGTTCCTCAAACACTCCATCCTTGGTGTTGGGCTTAGGAGGCTCTTTGGGTGAAAGCTTGGTAAGCTTGAGAATAGTGGTGGAGTTGGGTTTCTCACTTGGGTTCAGACCACTCGACTCCCCAATCTTCCCAAAAGCAGAAACATCAACACCCAAAGCAAAACCTACACCTAGACCTCCAGCAGCTCGCTTAAACTGAGTGATCATCATCCTAAGCTGCGGCTCATTACATGACACCCATGACAAGATGGTCCGAAGGTATGTGTTTTCTTCCTCGGTTTGCATCTTGCCATGCTTTACATTGGCAATCTCCATCTCCAAACCCTCACACAAAGCACACCTAGTCACACAAGTGCTACCCGAGCTGGCCTTCTCAAGAGACTCAATCTTGGCATTCTTCTCTGCCAACTCAGTTTGCAAGCCTGCACAAGACTTGCACGCACCCAGCAACACAGGTCTAGCCCGGAGCTCATCCACCTCTCCAACCAAAGCAGCATACTTACTCCTCAAAGTGAGAAGATCAGTCATGTGCCTGGTGCACATCTCGCACTCAACCTCCTTAGACACGACCATGGTGGATCTAGCAAACTCAAGCTCCTTCACCGTATCCTCCCACTTTTGCCTAAACTCCTTGCGCTCTCTAGCTGCACGCCTAAGCAACTTATCCTGGCTAAGCAAAGCGGCAGTAAGCTTATCTACTTCAGCAGAGAGTTCCTTAGGAGTTCGCGATACCTGCGAGGAGTCGTCATCGTCGTCGTGAGGGATGTCCTCCAGCTTGCCATCAACCTCATCACCAAGGGCCATGGTGCAGAAGCCCTCGTCGTCGGCGAAGAAGCAGAGGCCGTTCAACTTGTCCTCGATCCTCTTCCTCTTCTCGGACTCATAATCGCTTGAGCGTGCGGAGTCGACATCCGAGTCGTCGATGTCGCTGAGCGTGGCGAAGAATGCACGCTGCTCAGCTTGGGCCTTCTCCAACTATTTCTTCTTGATGTACTCCTTGTTGAAGCTGCCCTTCCGCTTTGGCTTTGCGGGGACGTACTTCTCCTTGCGCTTCCCAGAGTTGTACTTGTGCCCATGATCGCCCTTCCCAGATTGCTTGTTCTTCTTGGGACAGTTGGCGATGAAGTGGTCGGGGTCGCCGCACTCAAAGCATCCTGAGCGTCCTCCTCCGCGGCGACGGTTCATGCGGTTGTCGTGAAACCGTAAGAACCGGTTGGCAAGCAAAGCCAACTCGTCATCCCCCAAAGACTCCAGCTGCTCCTCTGTGACAGAAAGAAGAGAGGAAAGTGCAAAACCTCCAGAGGGGTTAGCAGAAGAGCCAGAAAGCAAAGCCATAGTCGGGCCAGAAGGATTTTCATAAGAAGCCCTCGACATGGCATCAATCTCACTAGACTTGAGCTTACTAAAGAGCTCGTCGCATGTGAGGGTCTCATAGTTAGACGATTCGATGAGCGCCTGGACCTTTGAGTCCCACACCAATCGATCGAGAGTATGCAAAAGCTTCAAAGCTCTCTCATGATCGTCGAAAGGCAACAGCTCCTTGTTCGCTCTCATCTTGTTGACAATGACCTGAAATCGAGCGAATAAACTTTCTATGCTCTCGCCAGGCATGTGTCTAAAGTTCTCATACTCCCCCTTGTGTGACTCATAGAGACAGGATTTGACTTGAGTGGTTCCCTCATGGAAGCGCCTGAGGGTCGCCCAAATCTCACGAGCCGTGGGGAGGTGAGAAACGCGATCAAACTCGGACATGCTCAGACAGGAGAAAAGAGCATTACGCGCTCGGCTATTGGCATCGTGCTCATCGATCTGAAGCTGAGAGACACGAGTAGCCAAGACCACGTAATCTTCCTTGTTGCCAATCTCCCAAACAGAAGAGCCCATGCTCTGAAGATAGGCCGACATGCGTATCTTCCAATACGCATAGTTCGTCCCATCGAAAAACGGCGGTTTGCCCACTCCCCGATCCATGTCGCCTTCTGTGGATCTGGAACCAGCTAAGGTGGAAGATCCTTAACCCGCACTGATACCAATTGAAGGACTGAAAGTGCTACCAGAAAGCGACCAGAGGGGGGGTGAATGGGAGCTTTAAATTTCCTTTTAGAAACTTTAAGCCTCTGTCCCGAAAATCAACCCCAAGAGCAAAAAACGATGCGCGTGATGTCCACAACCCAAAAGAATGGGTTGATGTTCCCTAGGAACACAGCGGGACACCACAAAAATTCCCTTTGCCCAAGTTCACGCAGGTCAACTAGTGACAGGATGGACTTTGGGTAACCTCAAAAATTCAGGCTATATTGTAAAGCGAGAAGCCCGATTTCTGTAGAGCACGAAGTCAGGAATCCAACGCAACAAGCGGATCTCAAATCGAAAGTTGGACGAACAAACTGCGGACAAAAACGTGCAAAACAGCACTCACCGGACTCACCCTACGTCCGGTCAACACCCACCGGACGCGTCCGTGTTGACGTTCCTTAAACACCTGTTTTACCATCAACATTTGACCCTAAAATTCATCAAAAAGGCATGAAATGTAGTCAAATAGGTTTCAAACTAACCGAATTCCACATGTCCATAGAATTTTATTTCAATGCAGGATTTGAACCAAATTTGGACATTTTGACCTACCAGGAGTCAAGCCCACTCAGCAGGACCCAAATGGGCCTAATAGGGGTGGCGCCCGCCAGCCTCAAGTGGCGCCCGCCACTTGGGTTGGCCCAAGTACCACCCCCTGCCATGTCACCGATCCGTGTGACCTCCCCAAGGCTAAATCTCGGCCCTTGGTCACTAGGTCAGTGGCATCGGACGGCTCAGGATGAAGTGGCGTGGATCAAGGCTGATGGGCGGTTACTCAGACATGCAGCCGACCTCCAAACCGCCTCAGACAACCACCTGGAGGCCGTTGGATCAAAGGCGGTGCATCCAGCGGCCAGGAGACTGGCGGCCGCCAATAGGGTTTGGCGCCCGCCACCTGACCTAACCCTAGGTCGGTGGGCTGCCCCCTATAAGTACCCCCCTCACTCCTCAAGACTATAAATACCCGCCTGGTGGCACCATTCCATTCGTACCAAACACCATTCCAAGCAAAGCAACACCAAGCAAGAGAAGTGAGAGATAGGTTAGAAGCTCAGAGAGCTTAGGCAAGTAGGTAGCTAGTGAGGAATATATTTTTTTTCTATTTTTTAGTTGCGGATGACTCGAATGCATACAAGAAACTCAACATGATGTGGTTTTGATATAAGAAAACCTAAACTAAATGGAGTGGATGAATGATTAAAAGTAAACATGAAAGAAATTAAAAAGATAACTACTCATAAAGTTTAAAGTCCATGAGCAAGACTGTCTCACCTTGATCATACTTACCATGGCTCACAACTGGGATTAGTGAGTGGCGCAGCATAAATATCCGTCACATGGGATGGGAGTTGAATTCTTGTGACGACGACCTTTTCTCCAATCTACACATGGTTAGAATAAATAATATATATGTATACACAAACCTGTGAGATGGCAGGGTTCCAGGTTTAATGATGGATCTTGAATGTTCAGGCACCCTGGGTTCTTCATTCTTGTGGAATCTTGCGATAAGGTCGAAACGACATTTGATGTCCTGTCTATTCCACACTCAACAGAACAAGGGGTAATCCTACTAAAGCTAGTGGTACACTAAATTAGCAGACATCAAGATCATTATCAAAATCTTTACACCAATTGCTCCCCCGGCAATGGTGCCAAAAATGCTTGTTGACGTTCGTTAGTGCAAATAGAATATGAAAGATTCCGCAAGCGCACAGAACACCATTGTAGCATTTTACCGGGAGTATTCCAGGATCGTTATTTATATTTTACCACAGGGAAGCTAGGGTCAAGAATCTGATAACTCACTATCATGCATCTACTAACTTAGAGTACTAATTAGACTAAAGCAGGAGTAAATGATAAATGATATGATAATAAATGGAATCACAATAAAGAGAATTTAATGATAAATGTAAAGATAACTATAGTGGGAGGACAACGGGAGAGATCAAGGTTCCTATGCACTTCTCTATTACTTGGGTTCTAAGGTAACAAGGATGAAAAGATATAGCAATCATATAATAACACTTCAAGACATCAGAACACCAACCACAGAAAGGGATGAGAAGGGGGTTGGGAAGCTCTGACTACGGTCCTACGAACATCAACCCGAACGTGGTGGAATACGTCGGCCATCAGGGCTGTCACCACCTGGGGCTACCACAACTATCCGTGGGGTTGAGCGCAACCTCAGGTAACCTATAGACTAAACACCAAGTCTAATCTATCGATTACTACTCTAATTATGGCCTATAACTAGAGCACTCGATATGAGCGGAGATCCTATGCTAGAATGTAACAACTATACTAATCATAATATAAAAGGCATAAAGTAAACAGAGAAGATAAATATATTAAAGCATAAGTCTTATAAAGAAAAGATACAAAGATATACCAAAACTCTGAAGACTCCTCTGGAACCGGAGCGCAGCTCCGCTCTCCCTAACTCCCGACTAAAGCTAAGCAATTATATTGGAAAATCTAAACCTAATTACATAGAGAAGAGAGGTCATCCATTCGAGGGACGCCTCTACAACTCCACGATGGTGTGTTGCCTCAGGGGGGTCCTGGGTTTATTATATAGGGGCTCCTGGCCTCCCCTCCACCTTGGGCAAGCAATGTGGTACTAAATCCTTCGTCATATGCACATGAGCCTAAATGGGCCAAAATGTGTTGAAGAGGTCGGTTGGAGTGCGTCACGCGAAGGGGGAGCAGATTGGGCCCAATAGCTGACCGACCGGCCCAAGAGGGAGACCGACCGGTCTGCCTCTATGGTAGGTGGGCCTCGCCTTCCGTGGGTTGCCTTCTCGTGTCTTCTGGAGTGTTCTGGAATGTTCTAGAATCTTCCATGTTGTATCCATCGAGGACTCTCGCTCCGGGACTCCAAATATAGCAAATCATATATCCGTTTCGATCGTCTCGGCGAGGTCTTCGCAATGGTGTGCTCTGTTTCATCACTTGAGATACTTTTATATGGTGAAAACATGAATGTCCTACAAAACAAGTGAGAGCACCAAAACTCGTGGAACTTGTTAGATTCAAACCCTACAACTATGCTTTGTAGTTTATTTAATATCATTTCATGCAATAGTTGATGGTTAATTATGAGCATTAGTGAGCGTCAACAAGTTCCCCCAAGCTTAACCTTTGCTAGTCCCTTAGCAGAATCAAACTCAACAATGGATCAAAAGTTGCTACAATATCTGCACTTCTAACAAGTACACATGCATTCAAACAAAAGTTCTCATTTAGATTAGAAAAGATATCATATTTTTCATCATGGGGCTTAGTACTTTACCTTTAATCCTGAGTAATTGAAAGATAGAATGATCAAATCAAGCATTATGTCTCTTTCTCTTTCACTTCACCATTATCCCGGAGTTTTTATGAATTTTCAAAAAGATTAAAAACATATGTTGCCAAATTAAACAATGGATCCAAAGAGAAAGTCAACCACACAATTGAATCGAGAAGTGCATGTGTATGGAAAATGGAGGCGGATGCTCTTTTGAATATATCACTCTCTTTTGTCTATTAGAAACACATGGCTATTGGGCTAATTCTACTGTCGGGCACATGCCCATTTTTTTCTGATATTCATCATTTTTTTCTTTTTTTTTCTTTTTTTTCGAGGTTCTGGACACTTGTCCCTTTTTATTTCCTCGTGATCTTTCTTTTTGAGGTTTCGGACACTTGTCCCTTTTTATTTCCTCAGAATTTTTTTTCTTTTCTCTTTTTTTTCAATAGCCACATGCTTCCAACAATAGATAATCATGAGCATTTATGCGGAGGATGGATGAAATGTGTAAGTGATCTCAATTATGATAACTTCTCATAGGGTCAACAAAGCTTAATTTAACTCAATGCAATTATTGGTCATATTAATATTGGAAACTCTCCGGAACTCTAGTGTTGTTTTAGAACAAGATAATAGTAACTCAAATCATCACATGTCATATCTATCAATTACCTAGACTCTGGATCAAGCATTTGCTACCCATATATTTAATTTCATTTTAAGGAATTATTAATTTTTTAAACTTAAGAGAACTCATGCTTGAAGGCTAGGTACTAGAAAGAAATACAATAGAGCAACTATTCATCATTTCCATTTTAAGAAATTAGAGAGAGTTCTTCAGATTAGACATGCTTTATTTATTTAATCTAACACACACTATAACCTATTACTTAAAATATTAAGATAGTAGTAAGATATACCTGAATCACGAAGATAACGGGGGTGCACCTCCCCCAAGCTAATCCCTTCGATCGTATCGAGCCTTCATGTGCCCGAATATTTTTTGTTCTTTTTCTTTTTAAGGGTGAGCCTTCATGTTCTCACAATTTTTTTGTATTTTGAATTTATTTATACAAAGAAAAACTTAAGAGGATAAAAATACTTACCTGGATACACGGGGTGCCTTCCCCCAAGCTGAATGTTATCGTAGTCTTTCAATCTTGCAATGTAGCGAACTGGCACTGAAAATGTTCTTCCTCTATCAGAGCATTGATTGATGTTGATGGTTGTCAAAATAGTGCTCTAATAGTGGATGGAACATCCACTTACTCGTCAGCTTTTCTTGGTCTTTCAATCCTGTGAAACTCAAATAGACAACAAAACTTGTGGAATAGGTTAAGCGTTAGTGGTTGACCACTAAGCCTTAGTTGTCTAGAGTTTCAGTAAGATCTCTTTCTTAATATTTTTGTATTTTAATATTTTTTTCTGATGCAATGATAGCTTAACAAAATGAATGCATTTTTATTTTTGTTTTTATGCCACCACGGTGAATATTTCATGTGGGTTTTTACACACCACAAAATTATTCACATGGGGCTTTAGGTTTTATGATGAAGTGCAATAAGTAAAACATTTTTATTTTCTTTTTTTTATGTAATGCTAATGCAGAAAAGTAAATATGCTATGGAGGAATAATGATGAGAAGTAAACATGCAAAAAAGAAACTAATGCAGAAAAGATAAATATGAATAACTACCGATTTTACCTTTCGGCGAGGGTTCAATGTTTTAAGTCCTCTGAACAAGACTTCTCACCATGTTCATTCCTGAGGTGCATCATTTGATCTCAATATGTAGACCTTGATAACTACACCTCTTGATATGGTGTCACTCATGTTCTTCGTTCGCCCAGCAATTTGAAGTGAAACATTAATTGTGGAAGCTGGCAGCATCTTGCCCAGTGTGCATATTCTTGTAGATCCAGGACCTTCACTTTGTAAAATTTGGGAGTTGATAAACCCCTCTATGTTTTGCTCAAGAGTTTGTCCTACTCATAAAGACAAGGTAGAGATCAAGTGCATGGGCTCTGTTGGTGGAAAAACACCAACAGAACCAAAAGTTTTGTTCATTCTTCTCTAACCTTAGGCACATTGCACAAGATAAACTTGTTGTTTATGTGTTCTATTCAATCTTAACATGAGTGATATGATCAGAAGATGAGCATAAAAGTAACACCTTAAAATATTTAACAGATTAGATTGCTTAACCCAAGGAAGGATAATCTATGCATAATGTGTTGATCTTTTTATGGTTGTGATATATCATCTTCCAAAGGTTGGATGCACAAAACTTTAGCTCATATAGTTAAGATAGTGAGATTCAAGAGAGTAAAGCTAAGAACAAAGAGTAAAGAACTGAACATGTTGAGTTGATTAGGTTGGATCAAGTGAGGTGCAACTTAAACATGTTTGGTTCTTTATTTATGCGCATGCCAGAAACAAGGAGAAGCTTTTAAAGTGATGGCACTTACCTTGAAATGTTACCTTTATCATTGAAGAGTGATGGTGTCAACCACCTTGTGAAAGCTTCTCTTGTCTAGCTGGTTGTTGTTCATGACTAGCTTGTCTTCTCTTGCCTATCTCATAGTGGGCCAACTGAGTCTTGTTCTAATCAGGTCCAGACAATGGAGACTTTGTCAACTATTCTCTTGATTTGTAGGCTCAGGTACTATCTCTCCATCTTTGAATTCTTGTGGTGCAATGGCTTCATCCTTCATGATGTCCCCCTCAATTCCTGGCAGTTGATTTGTCGGTTGAGTCAACGTCTTCTCTTGGTTTTCTTCGGCTGCTCATAAATGGTGTAGCTGTTGAAGAAGCAGCGACCCTTTTGATCGAAGATCCAAAATTGGACGTCTCCATGTTCGACATAGATGACAACATTGGTGGTGTTCAAGAACGATCTTCAAGGAATGAGTGATGGATCATATTCTTCTTAGCTGGGGCAGCGTCTAGTGGCTTGTACTAATCAAAGTGGTGAAGCTGGATTTCTCTTTCCTCTCCTTGATCGTGAAGCAAATCTAGACAACGGAATTGTGTCTCCCCCAAGCTGGCTTGTGAAATAGGTGGATGTCCATATTTCTTCAACAACATGTTCATGAGTTGAAATTGTAGACCTTGTTGTTGTTGAAGTCGTACCACCTCGTCCACCAAACTAGCTCTTGTGTTGCAATGATTAGAAGTGAGGAGAACTTCCACTGCTTGTCTTTATAGTGAACCACCAACAAACTTCCTTCGGACGACACATAGATGTTATGATGTAGTGGCATATCGTCTCCCTGATATTTGTTGTTGGTGTCGGTATTGATGATTTGACAATGATGAGCGTAGGCATAGATTGACCCATACGGGGTGAGTTACATCCTACTCGTCATCAGTGTCCTAGCTTAAGCCTTGGTAAGGCTCACAGCTTGGCAGCCTTTGACATCACTAGTGACTTATCTGATGATGAGTTTTGTCTATCCACGGGTTGGGTTTTGGATCTTTAAGTTCACACCATGAACAAGCAAACCTCATCTCCTACAAAATGTTAGTGGACACATACCCGAAGGATTGCACTGAATTTGAAACATGGGTTGTTATCCACTACTTATGTGTTATTCATCCATGCTAATAAAAAGATGATTTTAGGATTACTTTAGCATAGACTAGTATTTTATGTGTTGGCTGCATTTTAACATGGTTCAAGGCAAAAGATAACTTGCAGTAGAAGATAAATGTAAATAATCTTTAATACTCATAGTTCTTTCATCCATGATGAATGAGCTGAGTCTTCTTTGTGCAGTTCATCAAATGCATTGCTTCATCTCTAATGTGAATTCATCTCAGGACTTTCCAAAATTGTATTTGAAAGTTTTCTGCAGGGGTTAGTCCAACAAAATATCCAATGTCTACACAAGCTAAGTTCAGATCAATAATCAAACCAAACTCCTTGTCTAATTTGATTAAGGTAGACTATTTAACCTAAGCACCACGCTTAAATTAAAAAGCCTATGAAAGTATTTGCAGTACTTCCAAACTAAAACTTGCTTGAGTAAACAAAGGTGGTATGAAAGCATAACAGAGATTTATTCAAAAAGAGATGACAGAGTATGATCACAGTGAGGAATATATTTTTTTTCTATTTTTTTAGTTGCGGATGACTCGAATGCATACAAGAAACTCAAAATGATGTGGTTTTGATATAAGAAAACCTAAACTAAATGGAGTGGATGAATGATTAAAAGTAAACATGCAAGAAATTAAAAAGATAACTACTCATAAAGTTTAAAGTCCATGAGCAAGACTGTCTCACCTTGATCATACTTACCATGGCTCACAACTGGGATTAGTGAGTGGCGCAGCATAAATATCCGTCACATGGGATGGGAGATGAATTCTTGTGACGACGACCTTTTCTCCAATCTACACATGGTTAGAATAAATAATATATATGTATACACAAACCTGTGAGATGGCAGGGTTCCCGGTTTAATGATGGATCTTGAATGTTCAGGCACCCTGGGTTCTTCATTCTTGTGGAATCTTGCGATAAGGTCGAAACGGCATCTGATGTCCTGTCTATTCCACACTCAACAGAACAAGGGGTAATCCTACTAAAGCTAGTGGTACACTAAATTAGCAGACATCAAGATCATTATCAAAATCTTTACACCAATTGCTTCCCCGGCAACGGCGCCAAAAATGCTTGTTGACGTTCGTTAGTGCAAATAGAATATGAAAGATTCCGCAAGCGCACAGAACACCATTGTAGCATTTTACCGGGAGTATTCCAGGATCGTTATTTATATTTTACCACAGGGAAGCTAGGGTCAAGAATCTGATAACTCACTATCATGCATCTACTAACTTAGAGTACTAATTAGACTAAAGCAGGAGTAAATGATAAATGATATGATAATAAATGGAAGCACAATAAAGAGAATTTAATGATAAATGTAAAGATAACTATAGTGGGAGGACAACGGGAGAGATCAAGGTTCCTATGCACTTCTCTATTACTTGGGTTCTAAGGTAACAAGGATGAAAAGATATAGCAATCATATAATAACACTTCAGGACATCAGAACACCAACCACAGAAAAGGGATGAGAAGGGGGTTGGGAATCTCTGACTACGGTCCTACGAACATCAACCCGAACGTGGTGGAATACGTCGGCCATCAGGGCTGTCACCACCTGGGGCTACCACAACTATCCGTGGGGTTGAGCGCAACCTCAGGTAACCTATAGACTAAACACCAAGTCTAATCTATCGATTACTACTCTAATTATGGCCTATAACTAGAGCACTCGATACGAGCAGAGATCCTATGCTAGAATGTAACAGCTATACTAACCATAATATAAAAGGCATAAAGTAAATAGAGAAGATAAATATATTAAAGCATAAGTCTTATAAAGAAAAGATATAAAGACATACCAAAACTCTGAAGACTCCTCCGGAACCGGAGCGCAGCTCCGCTCTCCCTAACTCCCGACTAAAGCTAAGCTATTACATTGGAAAATCTAAACCTAATTACATAGAGAAGAGAGGTCATCCATTCGAGGGACGCCTCTACAACTCCACGATGGTGTGTTGCCTTAGGGGGGTCCTGGGTTTATTATATAGGGGCTCTTAGCCTCCCCTCCACCTTGGGCTAGCGATGTGGTACTAAATCCTTCGTCATATGCACATGGGCCTAAATGGGCCAAAACGTGTTGAAGAGGTCGGTTGGAGTGCGTCACGCGAAGGGGGAGCAGGTTGGGCCCAATAGCTGACCGACCGGCCCAAGAGGGAGTCCGACCGGTCTACCTCTATGGTAGGTGGGCCCCGCCTTCTGTGGGTCGCCTTCTCGTGTCTTCTGGAGTGTTCTGGAATGTTCTAGAATCTTCCATGTTGTATCCATCGAGGACTCTCGCTCCGGGACACCAAATATAGCAAATCATATATCCGTTTCGATCGTCTCGACGAGGTCTTCGCAATGGTGTGCTCTGTTTCATCACTTGAGATACTTTTATATGGTGAAAACATGAATGTCCTACAAAACAAGTGAGAGCACCAAAACTCGTGGAACTTGTTAGTTTCAAACCCTACAACTATGCTTTGTAGTTTATTTAATATCATTTCATGCAATAGTTGATGGTTAATTATGAGCATTAGTGAGCGTCAACAGTCGAGTATTTGCTCTGACGTCCGCAAGGGTGTCTCTATTCAAAGCTAGGGTAGAGATAGTTAGAATATAGTTAAGCGTGGTGCTTAATTATAGACTTACCTTCAGATACGGCTGGACCCCCGGATAGCTGTGGTAGCAAGCAGGTGGTGACAGCCCTGTGCGCCTTGAATTCCACCACGTAGTTGGCCCAGTTTAATAGTAAGGCTCGTTGTGCTAGCGTTCAACCTAATTAAGTGGTAAAGGCTAGTACGCCTCGATACTTGACAAGATAGGAATAAAACTTTACTTAGCTTAGCTGCTTTGTTGTCTTTTGCCTGCCTTGCTTCGTAACTATCTTGCTTTGTAGTTATCTTGCTTAGTGGTTATCTAGGATTAGTTATTAGGAGTAGTTAGTTATCTTAGTTATCATTAGTTACCCTTAGTTATCCTATCCCCTCTATCCACCTATCCATCCACCTTACCTTAGCCATCCATTTCATCCTTACCTATCCACCCATATATTCTTGCTAGCCTTTCATCCCCTCTATTCTCTTCTCTCCTTTTCTCTTTTCTTTGACTCTCATCCCCTCCTTGACTCAACTCATACACCACCCTAGCCTTCCCTTGGGATCAAATAAATCGACACTTGGTACTCCCAGGCGAAGTGCTACTACGAT
Source organism: Coix lacryma-jobi var. lacryma-jobi (assembly GCA_009763385.1). Lineage (NCBI taxonomy): Eukaryota > Viridiplantae > Streptophyta > Magnoliopsida > Poales > Poaceae > Coix > Coix lacryma-jobi. Next base: position 80,449,496 of record CM019830.1, read on the forward strand.
AGTTCTGTGCGCTTGTAGAATCTCCTCTTGGTAGATTGCAACCTCTCTAGCTAGCTCCTACTAGTGTCAGGATTGACAACCCCATTTGACATTAGTAGATAGCTGCTTTAGCTTCACTCCTTTAGGTATAGTGACCGGACTTGCTACAAGCACTTCTGACTCCGTTGCCAGGAATAGATTTCATAGTCTACTCCTAGTAACAACGTTAGCAAGTGCCAACAAGCATTTCTGGGCTGTTACCGGGGATAGTGCCTAGCTCTATCTTTAGTGAAGTTAAGAACTACCAACAAGCATTTCTGGCGCCGTTGCCGGGGAAGGCATTCGGTGTAACGGTTGAGTCCGTGTCGAATTTATCTTCGTTTAAGCTCCCGCTTAGCGAATCCCATCTTTCCCCATTCTTTCTTTCCTTAGTCCTTCTTATCTTTTTTCCTTCATCTTCTTCAACTTCTTTCTTTCTTATCTCGTTCTATCTTCACGATGGCCAACAAGACCATTCGTGAGTTTTCTGCTCCTTCTGCTGCTAATGTAGCAATAGGACCAGACGTGATCGATGCCAACCTCAATTTTGAGTTAAAACCAGCTCTGATCACGATGGTACAAGCTATCCCGTTCTGTGGAAAAGCTCATGAGGATGCCAATGCTCACCTCCAACAATTTTTGGAGATTTGCGGCACCTTCACCATTAAGGGGATAACCCAAGAAGCCATCCGTCTTCGTCTCTTTCCTTTCTCTTTGCTAGGAAAAGCGAAGCAATGGTTCTATACCGATCGCAACGCTGTAGACACATGGGACAAGTGTTCCAATGCTTTTCTCGCTAAATTCTTTCCTATGGGCAAGACGAATGCTCTGCGCAACAAAATCTCCAGCTTTACGCAACAAGCCGAGGAATCTATTCCCGAGGCTTGGGAGAGGTTGCAAGAGTATGTCACTGCTTGTCCGCACCATGGTATGGAGGACTGGCTCTTGATCCAGAACTTCTACCATGGCCTAACCCTTCTCTCTAGAAGCCATTTGGATGCCGCCGCCGGCGGTGCATTCTTTTCTTTGAATGTTGCAGATGCTAAGGCTCTCATAGAGAAGATGGTGTCGAACCAAGGATGGAATGACGAGAGACTGCAGCCCCGTAAGCGAGGTATGCATTCCCTTAAGGAGGCCGACATGATCGTGGCCAAGATGGACCTGCTGGCAAAGAAGCTGGACAGCTGTGAGAAGATGAACCAACAAGAGAGTATCCAATCTTTGGAATCCTACATAACTTGTGAAGTCTGTGGAGAAACTGGACATTCTGGGAACCACTGCCTCGAGTTACATGAAGATTTGAACTTCATCAACAACAACAGTTTCCGTCAACAGAATCAAGGATGGAATCAGCACTCCAATTCTCAAGGTAACAATTCATTCCCTCGCTCTAATTTTCATAATTCTGATAATTTCTCATTCTTGAAGAATTTAGTTTACTCACAAGGTAAAACTACTGATTTCTTGAAAGAGAGATTAATGTCGAATGATAAAATTCTTGAGAATATAAATGCTAAATTGGAAGATTTCTCATCTGCTCTAAAAAATCAACTTAGCTTTAATAAGATGTTAGAGACCCAATTAGCTCAACTTGCTGCTATCATACCATCTTTTGAATCTGGCAAAATTCCTGCTAAACCTAACATGGAAACTGCAAATATCGTTGAAATAAAATATTTTAACTATTATGAAGATCAAACCATGACTGTTAAAAAGGGTGATCCTGGTAGTCCCATAATTAGATGCTCAATCTTTGGTGAAGTCTTTAAAAATGTCATGTGTGATTTAGGATCGAGTGTGAACATTCTATCTAAAGATTTTTATGAAAACTCGTTCTTTCCACCCAAGTCATCCACATCTGCCTATGTTGTGCTAGCTGATCAATCCACTTGCTATGTAGAGGGAATAGTTAATGATTTACCTGTTCATGTTAGAGGTTCATATGTTCCTACTGATTTTATAATACTAGATATGGGAAATAGGAAAGATGTGCCTCTAATCTTAGGTAGACCCTTCTTGAACACTGTTAATGCTTGCATATATATGGGAAGTGGTAAAATCCAAATGACATTAGGAGGGAGGAAGGAAATATTCTCCTTCTCCCGAGGTCCCGCATATGTCGCTAACATGCAGGATGCAAAGCCCATTCGTACCAAGAAGAGGCGCCGAAGAACAAGGTGGAACAGAAAGAAAGAACCACCTCCTGAGTTGTGTGATTCACATGACAAAGGAGAGGTGCTAAAAGAAGAAGAACCTGATGGAGTACTGAGAGAGGAAGCACCCAAGGAAGAAGATCCACCCGATAAGGATGAAACTCCATGGACCTAAGGTATGGTTTTACTTTTAATTTTTCCCTTCAATTTTCCCTTTTTCGAATAAATAACATATGTCATGCATGTAACTAAAAAAAATCAGTTATCATTAGTTATATGCATAGGTATATGTTAACTTGGTTGGAATAATAAAATATCGTAGGATAGTTTCCCTTTTTCACAACATTAGATAGTTTGCTTTTTAATAAAATGAGAACAAGAGCTCCGACTGAGAAGAAGAAGATCCTTCACCAAGCAAGAAGCCAGCTTGGGGGAGACACCCCCCTCCAATAAGGTATGTCTCAAGCCTACACTCTTTACATTCAGTTCTTAAATTCTATATCTTTTGAATGCTATATGCCTGCCTAAGTAACCATTCCATGAATAACATTGATAAAATCTGCTTAAACAAGTTGAAACCTGAATAAGATTTGAAATATGTCATGCAAATGCTATTGTTATGGTTTGAATAACTGGTCTTATCTAAGTTGTAGCTTTTGTGGGTTGTACATGCTTTAACTGAAATCATGCTTAGTGAATAAAGTTAGTAAGAAATGGAGTAATTCTTTAAACTTGCTAAGGAGAAATTAGGACCTAATCTGGAGAATTCCTTTTAGAAATTATGAAAACCTTGCTAAAAGTTCCTCCTGGATTTTATCCCATCCCACCACCAGCCAAATATTTGATTAGTCATTAGTCAAAACCACAAAGAGCTTTGTTTGTGTTGAGCTTTGTGAGACCTCATAGATCTTAGTAGAGAAGCTTATCATATCTTTTGAATCAAGATTCACGCACACCCACCATAAATTGCCTACTCTCCTCTCCGGAAGTTTGCAACCACCAAATAAATTGCTTATTCTCTACACTGGAGATATGCAATACCCTGCCAAACATCCCATTGCTGGCCTTATGCTTATTCCTACACTGGGGATAAGCATTTCTCCCTCTTCCCCCTTTTTTATTTCTGAAATCCTTTCCTATAGATTTCTGGGGAAATCTAGAGCTAAGAAAGAGAGATATCAAAAAAAAGAGAGAATGAGCAAAGTAGCTCAAGAAAGGACTATGTCCTAAGAGAATAAATGAGCAAAGTAGCTCAAGAGAGGACTATGTCCTAAGAAAATGTGAGGACACATCTTTTGTCTACTCACTATGTATTCAAAAAAAAAGAGAGAGAGAATTATCATTAGCTCTAGACCCCCAGAAATTAACTAGGAAGGATTATGAAATATCTCTCCATACACTTCCACATAACCACACATGCACATCTTGATCAATTTTTATGATTTGCTGCTCTCATGGAGATAACCATGTGATAATTAATCTAAGACCGGGCGGGATGTAGGAGCAGCAGGACATGGGTCCTGTGTGCTAGTAGTCTCCCGTCTGTGTCGATTAGGACCCGACGAAGGCACACCTCAGTCATTTTGAACGCGTCAATCACTTAACGGAGTAGGTCGGAGTACCTCCCGTGAAGCCGAGTAGGGCTATTCGAGCCGGTGATGGAGATGTTGACGCCTAACAGCCAGGGCCTTATATGTACCGTGGGCAACTATTCTGAGCAACCTGGCATGGTCCGTGGACAGGCGGGGTCTGACTGACCTGGCATGACCGTGGGCAGTTATAGCTTGAGCGACCTGGCATTGAGATAACCCCCGGTGTAGAAGGGCCCATGACCGTCCCGCGTGTTGTGTTCTCGAATTTCCTGAAGTGGTCGCCGACGGCTGCCTGGCAAGGTGTGATCGGGCGAGTGTGCGACATCTTTGTCCCTAGCTGGGTAGGAATCGATTATAATCGCCATCGCTCCTGGTTAGTGAGTAACTTGACTGGGCATGTGTTACCGTAGTAACTTATGGAACTAAAGATGGTTATGGTGTTTAATCTGAAAGGCTATTGATGAAATAGTCACTCTTGCTTGATTAATTAGCCAAGTGCTTGCTCTAGATCAGGTGCAAATCTAGTTAATCAGGTTGATTCCTTAAATTGACTGCTAATACTCTAATGATGATTATTTAAATAATAAAATGCTTTTATGCAAAAGAGTAAGTATAGCCAACCCCAGATACAGCCTTGCATACTCCTTGGTGTCGTTTATTTCTGGTTTATGACGGGTAAGCCTAGCTGAGTACCTTCTCGTACTCAGGGTTTTATCCCTTGTTGTTGCAGATGGGCAATGCTTCTACGGCTATTGCGAGAACTGTCTGTACCCCGTCGCGGGTGATGACTAGACCATGGGCATGGTCAACTCTTATCCTCTCCTGATGCTTTTGTGGACTGATCAGGCAATGACACCGTATTGTGAACTGAGAACTTATGTTTAAAACTATGTTGCTTCCGCTTTCGAAATTCGAACTATGGTTTGTAATAACTGTTAAACTCCGATGTGATTTGAATTATGTGCGAACTGAATGTACCTCATGGACATGTACGCTAATCTATTATGATCTTGGCTATTATTGAATGATTGAAATCCTTCGAGATTTCCGGACTACCGGGTTTGTACGAGCTTAAGTACCTGTAATCTCTGTGAAAGCGGGGATTCGGTGCTTAATCTGGTATAAATTGGTCGGTTCTGTTACAGTGTTAGTGCTGAATGTGTCGTGGTGCCTCCCGAGCTGAAGAAACCTCCCCCTCAACAGCAGCTGGCGCCTCCTCGGGTACAAATGGTACAGCCTGAGGTGGCGGATCCCACGGCCCCCAAGTAGTCGATGAAGAAGGGTTGGGGCCGTGAGTCGTCGTAGTAGAAGTCGATCCTAGCGACACAGCAGGTGGAGGTGGTGCTGGGTCATCCATCCCTTCAGCACCTTCTTCCTCGTCATCAAAAAGAGGTTCGCCAACCTCGTGATCACCTGCACGCTCAAATCTAGAAGAAGGACAAACCATGCTCTCATCGAAGGTGACATCGGATGTCTCCATGACTCGGTTATTATCAAGGTTAAGTACACGATATGCACGAGTATGAGTGCCATAACCCAAAAATACACCGTCAGAAGAACGAGACTCAAACTTGTCCAAGTTGCCCTTTTTAAGTATAAAACAATGGCAACCAAAAACTCTAAAATAACTCACTTTAGGCTATTTTCCAAAACGCAACTCATAAGATGTCTATTTCAAGAAAGCTCAGAGAAAAATGCGATTGGAAATATAGCATGCAGTGTTCATAGCCTCGGCTCAATATCGCCTAGGAGTTCTATGCTCATCGAGCATCGTCCTGGCCATCTCTACAAGGGTCTGATTCTTCCTCTCTACAACACCATTCTGAGGCAGTGTGTAGGGTGAAGAAAACTGATGCTCCAAACCTAATGAGTCACAAAACTTCTCAAAGTCCGAATTCTTAAATTCGGTACCATTATCACTACGAATAGCTCGCATCGAGTTCTTAGGGAACTCATTCTGAAGATGCAAAATCAGATTGCGAGCAAAAGAGAAAGTCTCAGTTTTCTCAGCTAAAAAGAAAATCCACGAATATCTCAAAAATTCGTAAACAACAACCAGCACATACCACTTCCCCCAACCGAGCTCACCCGAGCCGGACCAACGAGGTCCATGTGTAAAAGCTCTCCAGGGTGCTTGGTCATGACTTGGTTCACTGAATGGTGGGGAGCGGCAACTATCTTCCCATGTCTACAAGAATGGCAAACAGGATCCTTCTCCATGCACAACTTGGGCAATCCTTGGATTAAGCCAAGTGAGCTAAGCCTTGCAAGCAAGTCGAAGCTCAGGTGACCAAGTCTCCTATGCCACTTCCAAAGATCAGAGGAGGAAGGACTAGCCAAAAGACAACGAGAAATTCCAAACGACTCCGAGAAATTCACACGAAAGACTTTCTCAAAGGGCGAAATCAAACATACAAGATTGCCCTGAGGATCTAAAATGCGACTGAGATTCGGTTTAAAACGAATCTCATAGTCATCATCAAAAAGTTGCGAAACAGAAAGAAGGTCAAAATGCAAGTTAGAAACAAGAGCAACATCACGCAACACAAAGTGCTCATTAACTCGCACCGACCCACGAGACAACATTTTACCTTTGCTATTGTCGCCAAAGGTGATAAACTCCTTTCCGGCAACAGGACTAAGACTGGAGAACCACTTGGCATTTCCGGTCATGTGCCTCGAACACCCGGAATCCACCAACCAAATGTCCTCCAATCGTTTTACCTACATCAATAAAAAGACATAGGGTGAGCATACGGTCCAACACTGGGATGAGTGAAATAGGAAGAATACCAGTGTTGGGCCGGCTGCTCAAAAGAACGGTTAGTAAAAAAACCATTCCTAGCACGCCTACGGGGAAAGCGATCACCACGCACAGGAAAATGTGGTCTGCTAAGGGAAGAGCGTCCATTGCGGTACTCGAAACGCGGTGGAGGGAAACGCTCAACAAAGCCACTGCCACGGGGTCCATATCCTGCAAAGTCAGGATCCCGCCGGGCAAAACCTCCCTGAGGCCTAGGACCTTGAGGCATTGGACCTCTAGGCCTAGCAGCTCTTCTCGCAGCTCTCCTCTGCACATTCGGCACATGTACATCATGGAAGGGATGGTACTCACGGTAGTGGGTGTGGATCACTTTGCCCTTTTGAGGCATGATCTCCTCTTGGATAGGTGGCATGGTGTCTAGCTTGTTCTTGAGGTGGTTGGGCTTAGGAGACCACACTTGTTTCTTGGGTGGAGCTCTCGGAGGTTCCTCATACACTCCATCTTTGGTGTTAGGCTTGAGAGGCTCTTTGGGGGGAATCTTAGTAAGTTTGGGAGTAGTGGTGGAGTTTGGCTTCTCACTCGGGTTAAGACCACTAAACTCTCCAACCTTGCCAAAGAAGCAGCACTCTCCATCCCCTGAGCAAAGCCTACACCTAGACCTCCAGCAGCACGCTTGAATTGGGCAATCATCATCCCAAGCTGCGGCTCACCACAAGACACCCATGACAAGATGGTCCGAAGGTATGTGTTTTCTTCCTCGGTTTGCATCTTGTCATGCTTCACATTGGCTATCTCCATCTCCAAGCCCTCACACAAGGCGCACCTAGACACACACGTGCTACCCGAGCTGGCCTTCTCAAGAGACACAATCTTGGCATTATTCTCTGCCAACTCGGATTGCAAGCCTGCACAAGACTTGCACGCACCCAACAACACGGGTCTAGCCCGAAGCTCATCCACCTCTCCAACCAAAGCAGCATACTTACCTCTCAAAGTGAGAAGGTCAGTCATGCGCTTGGTGCACATCTCGCACTCACCCTCCTTAGAGACAACTATGGTGGACTTGGCAAACTCAAGCTCCTTCACCGTATCTTCCAAGTTCTGCCTAAACTCCTTCCGCTCTCTAGCAGCACACCTAAGAAGCTTATCTTGACTAAGAAGGGCGGCAGTAAGTTTCTCGACCTCAGCAGAAAGTTCATCAGGGGTCTGAGATACCTGGGAGGTGTCGTCGTCGTCATTGTTACGAGGGATCTCCTTCAGCTGGTTGTCGACCTCCTTGCCGAGGGCCATGGTGCAAAAGCCCTCGATGTTGGCGAAGAAGCAGAGGCCGTTCAGCTTGTCCTCGATCTTTCTTCTTCTCGGACTCGTCGTCGCTTGAGGAAGTGGAGTCGTCATCCGAGTCATCGACGTCGCTGAGCGTGGCGAAGAAAGCACGCTGCTCAACCTGGGCCTTCTCCAAGTACTTCTTCTTGATGTACTCCTTGTTGAAGCCGCCCTTCCGCTTGTGCTTCGCGGGGACGTACTTCTCCTTGCGTTTGTCGGAGTCGTACTTGTGCCCATGATCGCCCTTCCCAAAAGCTTGATTGTTCTTCTTGGGACAGTTGGCGATGAAGTGGTCGGGGTCGCCGCACTCGAAACATCTAGAGCATCCTCCTCCGCAGCGACGGTTCATGCGGTTGTTGTGAAACCGCGAGAACCGGTTGGCAAGCAAAGCCAACTCATCATCTCCCATGAACTCCAGCTGCTCCTCTATGACAGAAAGAAGTGAAGAAAGTGCAAAGCCTCCAGAGGGGTTAGCAGAAGAGCTAGAAAGCAAAGTCATAGATGGGCCAGAAGGATTTTCATAAGAAGCCCTTGTCATGGCGTCAATCTCACTGGACTTGAGCTTACTAAAGATCTCATCGCATGTGAGGGTCTCATAGTTAGGTGATTCGATGATCGCCTGAACCTTAGAGTCCCACACCGACCGATTGAGAGTATGTAAAAGCTTCAAAGCCCTCTCATGATCGTCGAAAGGCAACAGCTCCTTGTTAGCCCTCATCCTGTTGACAATCACCTGAAAGCAAGCGAATAAACTCTCTATGCTCTCGCCAGGCATGTGTCAAAAGTTCTCACACTCCCACTTGTGCGACTCGTAGAGACGGGATTTGACTTGAGTGGTTCCCTCATGGAAGCGCATGAGGGTCGCCCAAATCTCACGAGCCGTGGGGAGGTGAGAAACGTGATCAAACTCAGACATGCTCAAACAGGAGAAAAGAGCATTATGGGCTCGGCTATTGGCATCGTGCTCATCGATTTGCAGTTGAGTCACACGAGCAGCCAAGACCTCGTAATCTTCCTTGTTGCAAATCTCCCAGATAGAAGCACCCATGCTCTGAAGATAGCCCGACATGCGTATCTTCCAATACGCATAGTTCGTCCCATCAAAAAACAGCGGTTTCCCACGCCGCGATCCATGTCGCCTTCTGTGGATCTGGAACCGGCTAAGGTGGAAGATCCTTAACCCGCTCTGATACCAATTGAAGGACCGAGAATGCTAAAGCAAGGCAACCAAAGGGGGGGTGAATGGGAGCCTAAAAATTTCTCTTAAAACTTCGGCCTCTGTCCCGAAAATCAACCCCAAAAGCTTTGACCGAAACGTGATGCACAAGACCCTTGGAAGAGGGTGGATGATCCCTAAGATTACAGTGAGGCACCACAAGACAAGAGCAAGCCAAACATCAAAAGCTCTGGCTCAAGTTCAACCCCAAAAACCGACCCTCGAACGTAGATGGAAGGCTACGTCGAGAAATCTCCAAATACCTATGCTAACAAGTAGCAAAGATACCTAGAGAGATTCCTTGGTTAACTCTAGGGCCAAACGAGAAGTCCGAAAACCAAGCGGAAAAGTTGGGAGAGCAAACGCACTAAACCGGAGGCTTCAGCCAAGTCCCGGACTGTCCGGGGTCCAGTCCGCGGACTGTCTGCCCAACGGCGGACTGTCCGGGATCAGGTGGCGGACTGTCCGCCGGCAAAACCACCAAAACAGCAAGTCTGCTGAACTCGTTCTGCTTAGGCCCGGACTATCCGTGACCTAGCACTGCGGACTGTCCGCCGGTGTTCTGACCCACTGAACGCAGGAGCGAGCAGCCACTGGTCTGGCTCACGCCCGATGCGCGGACTGTCCGCGAGTCATGTCGTGGATTGTCCACCAACATCCAGTGAAGGCGATTTCAATCGCCACTTCACCAAATCTCCTCAAAATCGATCCAAATCAAAATCCCTTGTTTCTAAAATTGGAGAAGATGATCACGAGGTAGTTAGGAGACTATCCCCAAGAAATCATCCGCTCAAATCAACTCAATCAATAGGAAATCAAAGGGGAAGGTGTATGAACTGAAAAAGCGCCACGAAACTTGAATCGACCCGATCTACTTGTTCGTGAGGGTAGAGATTAATTCCTTCGGTGGAAATGTTCTCCTCACTTCAAAGAACAAGTTGATTCAAACGGATTCGAGAAAGATGCAGTGAGTAGAGAGATCAGTGACGGGAAAATCGTGGAGAAACGAAGAACGCGAAGAACAATTTCAAAACGTGAATCAAAACCACGAATTGCAACCGTGTGGCTACCACATGAAACAACAGCGAGATTACGGTCTCACTTCCTCAAAATCTCGAGAACACAGAGGTATGATTAGCCGTCTCTGCGGATCTCAGTTGCTACAGCAGCGATGTGGGAGAGCAGGAAACCCTAGGTGAAAATAGCAAATGGCTGAGATAGTTTGGGAGGTGGGTGTCTCCCCCTACTTATCCTAATTCTAATTCCCACTCTACCCCTAGTTAATTACAGAGCGAACCAGCTAAACCCTAACGTTATTCTGGACCAACTTGACGTAGATGGTGATCCGACGGCCACGCCCGCACAACAGGTAGCTTCGCCTCGACGCGACCTCACCGATTGCGGCCACGTGCTGCCACCGCTCTACTCGTCCTTTTCACGGACCTCGCCCCCGGTTTTGAGGCCGAAACCGGGAAACCAGCCTTCAAGTCCTCCCTCGGTTTTGAGGCCGAAACCGAGGAACCTGTCGTCCATCGTCTGAGTTTTGGGCCCAAACTCAGAAACCCGCCAGCACCCAGGTTTTGAGGCCCAAACCTGGAAACCGTCCTTAGCCCGAGTTTTGAGGCCCAAACTCGGAAACCCGCAGCACCCAGGTTTTGTGGCCCAAACCTGGAAACCGTCCACCCAGTGGTTTTTCTGTGGCTCCACCACCAAACCGACGCTGAAGAGGGGATGCACCGCCCGTGCACCCCGTCCACCGACACGTGTCCCGAGGTCCTCGACCCAAACAACATCGTGCCCCGCAAGCCTCCGCTCGTCGCTGTCCCAGGCTGTTAGCCACCACAGCTGAACCTCAGGCCACCGGTCCATCTGTCCAAGCCTCACGTACGCCCTTCACCGCTCTAGGTCCATCGGCATGGCACGTCCGCCGCACAGCACACCCATCCTTCACCGCACCCGGTCCATCGGCACGGCACATCTCTACTTGACCTTCACCTTGCCTTCGATCACTGTATCCATGCTCGACACCTGCACAACACAAGCCAAAGAACATGCGCATCAAACTAGTTGACAATCACTCATCACTCAAGATCTGGCATACACCCATATATCCGTACATCAGATATACCAAAGACTGCATTTACCACTCGTTATGGCCTGTATGAATTCACAGTAATGTTGTTTGGTCTGACCAACGCACCAGCTTACTTCATGTACTTAATGAACAATGTGTTCATGGAATATTTGGACAAGTTTGTAGTGGTTTTCATAGATGACATTCTGGTTTATTCCAAGAATGAAGAAGAACACGAGGAACATTTGAGGCTATTGTTGCAAAAGCTCAGGGAGAATCAGCTGTATGCTAAATTGAGCAAGTGTGAATTTTGGTTAAAGGAAGTATCCTTTCTTGGGCATGTTATCTCTAATGGTGGAGTAGCGGTAGACCCGAAGAAAGTTTAGGATGTGTTGAGTTGGAATCCAAATAAGGATGTCAGTGAGATTCGTAGTTTTCTGGGTATGGCCGGATACTACCGAAGATTCATAGAAGGGTTTTCCAAGCTTGCCAAGCCAATGACTACATTGCTAAAGAAGAATGCTAAGTTTGTCTGGTCAGAGAAGTGTCAAAAAACTTTGAGGAGTTAAAAAAGAGGTTGACAACCGCACTAGTGTTAGTCCTACCAGATCTCACCAGAAGTTTTTCGATATATTGTGATGCATCAAGGCTAGGTTTGGGATGTGTTCTTATGCAAGATGGCAAGGTAGTGGCATACGCATCACGACAGCTAAGAAAGCACGAACTCAACTATCCGGCTCATGATCTTGAATTGGCAGCAGTTGTGCACGCTTTGAAGATATGGAGACATTATCTGATAGGTCATAAAGTGTGAAATTTACACCGATCATAAGAGTTTGAAGTATATCTTTATGTAGTCTGATCTTAACTTGAGGCAAAGGAGATGGTTGGAATTAATCAAAGATTATGATCTTGAAGTACATTATCACCTAGGAAAGGCAAATGTTGTAGCAGACGCTCTTAGTCAGAGAAGCTATGCAAACATGGTTTGCGCGTCACAGTTTTCGGCAGAGCTAGCAGAGGAATTTGGGAAGTTGAATGTAGCAATTGTTACACACACAATGGAATTAGAAGTGGAACCTGTTCTTGAACAAGAGATCTGTAAAGGTCAGTTAAAAGATGAAGATATCATAGATATCGCAGAACGCATAGTGGATGGTAAAGCACCTGGATTCAGATTAGATGAACAAGGAATTGTGTGGCATGGTAAAAGAATCTGTGTGTCGGATATCAAGTCAATCAAGGACATGATTCTTAATGAGGCTCATAACTCAACATACTCAATTCACCCAGGCAGTACAAAGATGTATCTGGATTTGAAAGAAAAGTATTTGTGGTGTGGTATGAAAAGAGAAATAGCAGAATACGTTGCAATCTGTGATACTTATCAGAGAGTTAAGGCAGAACATCAAAGACTTGCAGGACTGCTTGAACCCATAAAATTCCAGAATGGAAGTGGGAAGAAGTAGGGATGGATTTCATCGTGGGATTACCCCATACTCAGAAGGGTTATGATTCAATATGGGTTATTGTGGACCGGTTATCCAAAGTGGCACATTTTCTTCCTGTCAAGACCACTTACACAGGAGCTAAGCTAGCAGAACTGTATATGGAAAGAATAGTATGTTTGCATGGAGTTCCTAAGAAGATCGTGTCAGATAGAGGAACGCAGTTTACATCTCAGTTCTGGCAGAAGTTACACGAATCTTTGGGAACCAAGCTCAATTTCAGCTCCGCATATCATCCACAGACTGATGGGTAGACAGAGAGAATGAATCAGATTCTCGAGGATATGTTACGAACATGTGCACTCTAGTATGGAATCAGTTGGGACAAAAGTTTGGCTTATGCAGAATTTTCATATAATAACAGTTATCAGAAGAGTTTAAAGATGTCACCCTTTGAGGCATTATACGGAAGGTAGTGTCGAACTCCTTTGTTCTGGAACCAGACTAGCGAAAGTCAAGTCTTTGGACCTGAGGTATTAAAAGAAGCAGAGAATCAAGTTCACATAATCAGGCAGAACCTGAAAATAGCTCAGTCAAGGTAGAAAAGTTACGCATATAACAGAAGAAGAAATTTGGAGTTTAAAATTAGAGATTATGTTTATCTAAAAGTTTCACCGATGAGAGGAACCAAGAGGTTTCATGACAAAGGAAAGTTAGCACCAAGATATGTGGGACCGTTCAGAATCTCAGATAGAAGAGATGAAGTGGTTTATCAGCTAGAGCTGCCAGATAATCTCTCAGGGGTACATAATGTGTTTCATGTATCCCAGTTAAAGAAATGTTTGCGAGTACCTGAGGAACAGTTACCCTTGGAAGAATTGGATATTAAGGAAGATTTCGCCTATGCAGAGTATCCTATCAGAATCTTGGACACCGTAGAGAGAATTACTCGAAGCAAGATAATCAGGATGTGTAAGGTTCAGTGGAATAGGCACTCTGAGGATGAGGCCACTTGGGAAAGAGAAGAGGATTTAAGATCAGAGTATTCCCAGCTTTTTCAATCTTTCGAATCTCGAGGACGAGATTCATCCTAAGGGGGGTAGGTTTGTGACACCCTAAAAATCAATTTTGGGAAATTAGGAATTAATATGATTTTATTTATTCATTTTTCATGAAACCTATAGAACAAACAAATAATTTTTGGTGAATTAATAATTTATCTTGGGGCTTAGAAACATTTTTGTTGCATACATGCTAGAGCATAGTTTTTGTTTGAGTGTAGGAATAGTGCTGTGTGGTTTGAATTCAAATCTGATTTGAATTTGAACAAGTTTGAGTCAAAAATAAAAAGAAAAGGCATTTCTTTTCCCTTTTCTCCCTACCCCTCCCTTTTGGCCTCGCTAGCAAAGCTGGCCCGGCCCGCAACCACTCCACCATTTCCCCTCTTCGCCTCCGCCCGCGCTAGCGTGCCCCGCGACCCACAACCACGCGGCCCAGCTCCCGGTTCGCCGCGCCGCGCAGCCGCTCGCGCCCGCTGATGACTCGGCCCCACACGTCAGCTGGCTCCCCCCTCGCCTGCCAAACCGGGCCCACCTGTCAGCGGCTGGCTCTTCCCCTACCTCGCGCCCGTTCAGTGCCCACCGCCGCCCTGCTCCGCCTGGGCCTCCCTGCGCCGTCCGATCGGCGCGGACGACCAGGATTAGAACCCAACCCCGAAGGGGTATGCGCCGGGTCTACGGACCCGTAGACCCCCGGCCAGCGCGCGGTCCACCGGCCAGTTGGTGGACTGGCCAATCCCATCGCACCGCGTGGCGCCATGTCGGTGCCAGCGCGGCAGCCGCCGCTTGTTTTGCAGAAAAGCCACCGCACTTTTTGAAAATCAACCCACAGTCCTAGTGCAGTTCAAATAGATTTAATCTAGGTCTTGTTTTCTTACGGTTTAACCGTGATCTTTCTAGGAATAGGACCCATAGTTCAGAGGCATGTTTTTCACGCGTTAGCCCCTGCCGGCTACGTTTATTTATGCATAGGTCCTCGGTTTTCGCAGGCTAGCCCCTAAGAAATGAATTTTATTTACAAAATAGCCCCTAAAACTGGTTTTCTTTATAACTTTCTCATTTTTAGTCCGATTAAAGTGGTCTATATGTTCATGTGATCGTATCGACGAGTAGAATAGTTTTATATATGTTTTTCTAACTGTCTTTTTATGCTTGGTGTACTGTTCTAATAAAAATATATTTTATTTGCATGTAATGATTGATTGGATGCTATAATTGGTTATTTATCGAGTCCAGACGGTGAAGTGTTCGAGGAGCAGGATCCTCAAGAGCAGTACTAGGACCAAGCGTGTGACCAAGGCAAGTATAACCTACAGTTTCCTTGTTACGCATTAAATGCAAGACTCAATAATCATTATGCATGTGTCAAACTTGATGAACCATAGGACAATACTAGATTCATTTGAACTGTATACCTTGTACCTATGGAATGGTTTTTGCATAATTTGAGTGGAAATTCTATGCGCTATATAATTGCTAAATGTTCAATTTTGATTAATGACTATGGAACAAATGTTAAAAGAGGCTTTTTAACCACATTTAAGGCACTGGAGCATGGTTTTTGCTCAGTGACCCACCCTAGGGACTATCTTTTAAAGCGGCTACCCGGGAGATCCCGTGCAGCCTTGGGAATCACATGGCTCAGATCTTAGTCATATATCTAGACTTTATCTAGCTTGTAGTAGTTACCGAAAGGCGCTAGAGGGGGGAACTGGGTTTAGGAATGGCTTCCTCGCCTGTCAAGATGTGTACTGGTCGGCTGTCAGGTGTGCCATCTTTGAAGGGGGCTTCCATTCGCCTGGACGCCAAAACCTTGTGACTACTACTTGTTAGGGTAGCTAGTGAAAGGCTACGTAGTGAAACCCTGCCGTACTTCCATAGAGGAGGTAATGTGGGACTTGCAAACCCCGGCATATGGGAATCATGGCCTAAGGTGAAAGTGTACAACCTCTGCAGAGTGTAAACCTGATATATCAGCCGTGCTCACGGATACGAGCGGCTCGGATCCTTTTTAAGTAGTTCATGGTGGGGTATGTTGGTGGTTGGTTGCCTACCTCTTTTTACCATGATGATTATCATATACTTTGGGACAACAGGGTTCATACATTTAGCAATGTAAGGTTAAAGTAAAATATGACCAACTTAAAATGTGAACCGCAGTTAACCGAGTCTAACCTTTGAGCCTTGCATCCCCGTTGTTGTACTTGCTGAGCATGGTGAGCTGACGCTTGTCGTTGGTTCACATAAAAATCCCAGATGGGTACCAGATGATGGAGACTGCAAGGAATATCCCGAAGATGTGCTAGACTTCTGAGGTTGGCATACCCCCAGTCGGTATCCCTGTGGAGTGTTGTTTACGTCTATGCTATCGTTGTAATAATGGGTCGTTGGCCGATGTGATGAACAATCCCTGTGATGTAATAAGTTTATTAAACGCTGTTCGTGTTGTAATGATATACATTTTGTGGTATATGTGGATTTGGGACCCCCTGGGCCCACATATGCTTTACCTCAGTTTTATTCGTAAATCCGGGTGTTACACAGACGGGGCTCTTGTGGTCCCAAAGGAAGAACACGTAGAAATTAGCGAAAGGGATCATAGATATATGTATAGAGCGAGTGTGTTGTCTGGAGAACTACCGATTGTTCCTGCCGCCCCTTTGTTGTGGGGGCCTATTGTTCCATCCGGTGTGGAAATGGAAGAAAACAACGAAGGGAGTGACAAGAATTAGTCTTCTATTTTTAGTGAAGATGGGTTGTAACCTGAAACATTGTGAAGTTCGTTTGTCAGATCATTGTATTTTCCTTCTTGCAAGAGTTTGTAAAGTGGTGACGCCTCTTGTGTTTTTAGCGAGGCTCGCTTTGTAAACGTTTAAGAGAGCTGTTTGTAAAACAACGACGCCCCCTATCTTTTTTAGCAAGGCTCGCTTTGTTAAACATTTAAGAGAGTTGTTTGTAAAACAGCGACGCCCCCTATCTTTTAGCGAGGCTCGCTTTGTAAAACATTTAAGAGAGTTGTTTGTAAAACAGCGACGCCCCTTATCTTTTTTAGCGAGGCTCGCTTCGTAAAACATTATGGCAGACCTTGCGTCTTCCTTTTCGTTAGGTGAAAATGAAATTTGTTTCATCGAGCCCCTAGCGTCTTCGCGAGGGTGCGTGACTTTTTGGACTTCGCGCCTCTCGTCTCTTAGGTGGAGGTGAAGTTTTGCTTTTGCGAGCCCCTAGCGTCTTTGCGAGGGTGCTCAATTTTTTTTGGACTTCGCGTCTCCCCTTATTTTAGGTGGAGGTGGAGTTTGATTTTGTGTGCCCCTAGCGTCTTCGCGAGGGTGCATGACTTTTTTGGACTTCGCGCCTCCCCTTATTTTAGGTGGAGGCGAAGTTTGCTTTTACGAGCCCCTAGCGTCTTCGCGAGGGTGCTCGACTTTTTTGGACTTTGCGCCTCCCCTTATTTTAGGTGGAGGTGAAGTTTTCTTTTGCGAGCCCCTAGTGTATTCACGAGGGTGCTCGTTTGTTTGGACTTCGCACCTCCCCTTATTTTAGGTGGAGGTGAAGTTTGCTTTTGCGAGCCCCTAGCATCATCGCGAGGGCGCTCGACTTTTTTGGACTTCGCGTCTCCCCTTATTTTAGGTGGAGGTGAAGTTTGCTTTTGCGAGCCCCTAGCGTCTTCGCGAGGGTGCTCGACTTTTTGGACTTCACGCCTCCCCTTATTTTAGGTGGAGGTGAAGTTTGCTTTAACAAATTTGATTTGGGACATTTTGGTTCCGAATCAATTTTCTGGGGTTGTTCATTGATATTAGCACTCTGGTTAAAGGGGTGCTATTTCGATGTGTACGAAAAAGAAATAGTTTATGTTTCTTTTCCCAGGGAACTTTTCTTTTTGTATTAATATTTTGGTCACTGTCGGAGAGATGGAAAGACCCTGGACGATTGGTTTCTATTATCAAGTATGGCCCTGTCCATTTTGGCTGTAATTTTCCCGCCATGTGGGCGTTTTGTTTCCTGATGAGAACGAGGTCACCTTTCTTTAGATCTTTGATTTTTACTTTCTTGTCTCTCCACCTTTTGGTTTTCTCTTGATACTTGCGAAGGTTGTGCACTGCATTGCATCTTGTTTCTTCGAGCAAATCTTTGTTTGTCAACTGACTTTGCTCGTTTGAATTGAGCGTTGACCTAAGTGAGAGTGTTTTATTTCTTCTGGTAACATTGCTTCTTCTCTAAAGATTAGTATGAAGGGTGTGAACTTTGTTGCTCTGCACTCTGACGTGTTATGGGACCAGGTGACCGAGGTTAGCTCTTCTGCCCATTTGCCTTTAGGCCTGCCGTGAAGTTTTTTGGAAATTGTTTGGAAAATTGTGGCATTAGCTCTTTCGACGAGGCTGTTTGATTGTGGGTGCCGGACTGAGGCGAAGCATATGGCTGTTCCAATTTGAGCACAAAATTCCTTAAAAACCTCGCTATCAAACTGAGTTCCGTTGTCGACGATTAAGTGTCTAGGGACCCCAAAATGACAAACTATCTGCTGCCAGAAGAACTTTTTCACGGCTTGCGAAGTTATGGATGCCACTGGTCTTGTTTCAATCCACTTTGTGAAGTATTCCACAGCTACCACCGCATACCGAAGGTTTCCTGGAGCTGCTGGTAATGGCCCGACTAAATCCATTGCCCACCTTTGCAGAGGCCAGGTTGGGCATATCAATGTTGTTGGAGCGTCCGGGGCATTTTGCGTTTTGGCTGTTAGCTGACATCCCTGGCAATGCTTGACTAACTCTTCTGCATCGCGTAGTGCTGTTGGCCAAAAGAAACCTTGCCGAAAGGCTTTACCGACCAACGCTCTTGGGCCGTTGTGTGAACCGCATATACCTTCGTGATTTAGTTTGAGTATGTCCTTTCCTTGACTGTGCGGCACACACTTTAGCCAGGGGGAAGTTACCGAAGCTTTAAACAGGGTGTTATCAACTATTTTGTACCCTCGAGCTCTTTGGCTGAGTCTGTTTTCTTCTTCTTTGGAGTCGGGCTCGTACAACCCGTTGATGTATGCCATGATGGGGGCTCTCCAATCTTCACTTTGTATTGCATTGATTTGCTTTGCTGTTCTTTCAAAAGCTTCGATGGCTGGTTTTGTTGTCACATCATAAAAAATGTCTGGGGGTAACTGTGACTGTTGCGCTGCTGCTTTGGCCAGATCGTCTGCTTCACTATTCTGTGTCCTTGGCATTGCCCTCGCTGTTATGCCCAAGAAAAAGGCTTCCAACCTTCGAACAAGTTGTAAGTACTTTTGTAGCTCTGTATCTTTTGCTTTATAATTTTCTCAATGTGTCCCGCAATGACTTGAGAATCTGTGTTGATGACTGCCCTTCGTACTGACAATGCTCGAAGCTTTGAGAGTGCCAGAATTATAGCTTTGTACTCTGCTGAGTTATTTGTGCATTTGAAGTCAAGCCTTGTGGCGTATCGTAGCTTCGACCCTGATGGTGAGGTTAAGATTGTTGATGCTCCTGCTCCAGCTGCTCCCCAAGCCCCATCGACATATATCATCCAAAATGGGTCTACTTTGACTCCTTCTTTGCGAGGGTCGGGAGTCCACTCGGCTATGAAATCTACTAGGGCCTATAATTTGATTGCTGATCTTCCCACGAAGGTTATGGCATAGCTATTCAGCTCAACTGCCCATCTTGCAATTCTCCCGATGGCTTCATTGTTCTTGAAAATATTTTCAAGAGGGTAGGTTGAGTGTTGACGGTCCTTAATGTCAATATTATACCATCAACTATTGTATGAAATGACACTAAATGAATCACAACGCATAGTTGTAGGGTTTGAAACTAACAAGTTCCATGAGTTTTGGTGCTCTCACTTGTTTTGTAGGACATCCATGTTTTTACCATATAAAAGTATCTCAAGTGATGAAACAGAGCACACCATTGCAAAGACCTCGTCAAGACGATCGAAACGGACATATCATTTGCTATATTTGGAGTCCCGGAGCGAGAGTCCTCGATGGATACGACTTGGAAGATTCTAGAACATTCCAGAAGACACGAGAAGGCGACCCACAGAAGGCGGGGCCCACTTGTCATAGAGGCAGACCGACCGGTCTCCCCCTTGGGCCGACCGGTCTGCTATAGGGCACAATCTCGCCCCCCTTCGTGTGGTGCACTCCAACCGACCTCTCCAACGCGTTCTGGCCCATTAAGGCCTATGTGCATATGGCGAAGGATTTAGTACCACATCGCTTGCTCAAGGTGGAGGGGAGGCCAGGAGCCCCTATATAATAAACCTCAGACCCCCCTGAGGCAACACATCATCATCTGGGAGTTGTAGAGGTGTCCCTCGAAGGACAACCTCTCCTCTCTAGAGAATTAGGATTAGATTTTCCAATGTAATAGATTAGTTCTAGTCGGGAGTTAGGGAGAGCGGAGCTGCGCTTCGGTTCCAGAGGAGTTTTCAGAGTTTTGGTATGTCTTTGTATCTTTTCTTTGTAAGACTTATGCTTTAATATATTTATCTTCTCTATTTACTTTATGCTTTATTATATGATTAGTATAGTTGTTATATATTGGCATGTGATCTTTGTTCGTATTGAGTGCTCTAGTTATCCTAGGTAATTAGAGTAGTAATCGATAGATTAGACATGGTGTTTAGTCTATAGGTTACCTGAGGTTGCGCTCAATCCCACGGAATAGTTGTGGTAGCCCCAGGGGTGACAGCTCTGTTAGGCCTTTGTAGTCCACCACGTTCGGATTGATGTTTCGTAGAGCTTTTGGTAGCCTTCTCCCAACAACCATTTTCCCAGTCTTCTTCGAGAGTTGGAAAGGACCTGCTGCTCCAAAGTGCCAATGTTTATGACTGCTATATCTTTTCATTTTTGTTGCCGTAGAACTCAAGTAATAGAGAAGTATATAGGAACCTTGATCTCTCCCGTTGTCCTCTCACTATAGTTATCTATACATTTATCATGAATTCTCTTTGTTGTGCTTTCATTATCATATCATATATCATTTACTCTTGTTTTAGTCCAATTATTGCTCTGAGTTAGTAGATGCATGATAGTGAGTTATCAGATTCTTAACCCTTGCTTCCCTGTGGTAAAATATAAATAACGATCCTGGAATACTCCCGGTAAAATGCTACAATGGTGTTCTGTGCGCTTGCGGAATCTTTCATATTCTATTTGCGTTAACAAACGTCAACAAGCATTTTTGGCGCCGTTGCCGGAGAAGCAATTGGTGTAAAGATTTTGATAATTATCTTGATGTCTGCTAATTTAGTGTACCACTAGCTTTAGTAAGATTACCCCTTGTTCTGTTGAGTGTGGAATAGACAGGACATCAGACGTCATTTCGACCTTATGGCGAACTTCCACAAGAATAAAGAACCCAGGGTGCCTGAACATTCAAGATCCATCATTAACTCTGGAGCCCTGCCATCTCACAGGTTTGTGTATGCATACATATATATTATTTATTCTAACCATGTGTAGATTGAAGAAAAGGTCGTTGTCACAACAAATCAACTCTCATCCCATGTGACGGATATTTACGCTGCACCACTCACAAATCCCAGTTGTGATTCATGGTAAGTATGATCAAGGTGAGACAGTCTTGCTCATGGACTTTAAATTTTATGAGTAGTTATCTTTTAAATTTCTTTCATACCACTGCATGTTTACACTTAATCATTCATCCACTCCATTTAGTTTATCTTTTCTCATATCAAGTTCCTTATATGCATTCATATCATCCGCATCTAAAAAAAAGAGAAAAAAATATATTCCTCACTGTGATCATACTTTGTCATCTCTATTTGAATAAATCTCTTTTATGCTTTCATGCTACCTATGTCTATGCTAGTATATTTTCGGTTTGAAAGTACTTCATATGGGTATTTTCATAGGCTTTTTAAATTAAGCGTGGTGCTTAGGTTAAATAGTCTACCTTAATCAAATTAGACACGGAGTTTGGTTTGATTATTGATCTGAAATTAGCTTGTGTAGACATTAGATATTTTGTTGGACTAACCCCTGCAGAGAACTCTAAATACACTTTGGGAAAGTCCTGAGATGAATTCACATCAGAGATCAAGCAAGGCATATGATGAACTGCACAAAGAAGACTCGGCTCATTCATCATGGATGAAAGAACTGTGAGTATTAAAGTTTATTTAAATTCATCTTCTACTGCAAGTTATCTTTTGCCTTGAACCATGTTAAAATGTAGCCAACATATAAAATGCTAGTCTATGCTAAAGTAATCTTAAAATCATCCTTTTATTAGCATGGATGAATAACACATAGTTGTGGGTAACAACCCATGTTTCACATTCAGTACAATCCTTCGGGTATATGTCCACTAACATTTTGAAGGAGATGAGGTTTGCTTATTCATGGTGTGAACTTAAAGATCCAAAACCCAACCCGTGGATAGACAAAACTCATCATTAGACAAGTCACTAGTGATGTCGAAGGCAGCCAAGCTGTGAAGGCTTAAGCTAGGACACTGATAATGCAACTCACCCCGTATCGGTCAATCTATGCCTACGCTCATCATTGTCGAAGACATCAACACCGACACCAACAACAAATATCAGGGTGATGATATGCCACTACATTATAACATCTATGAGTCGTCCGAAGGAAGTCTGTTGGTAAGACAAGCAGTGCAAGTTGTCCTCACTTCTAATCATTGAAACACAAGAGCTAGTTTAGGGGACAAGGTGGAACAACTTCAACAACAACAAGGTCGACAATTTCAACTCATGAACATGTTGTTGAAGAAATTTGGGCATCCACCTACATCACAAGCTAGCTTGGGGGAGACACGATTCCGTTGTCCAGATGTGCTTCACGATCAAGGGTAGGAAGGCGAAATCCAGCTTCAAGACACTTTGATCTCCTACTCATCACTTTGATCAGTACAAGCCGCTAGATGCTGCCCCAGCCAAGAAGAAGAATATGATCCATCACTCATTCTTGGAAGATCGTTCTTGAACACCACAAATGTTGTCATCTATGTTGGACCTGGAGACGTCCACTTTTGGATCTTTGATCAATAGGGTCGCTGCTTCTTTAACAAATACACCATTTATGAGCAGCCAAAGGAAACCAAGAGAAGACGTTGAATCAACCGACAAAGGAAGAACCAACTACCAGGAATTGAGGGAGACATCATGAAGGATGAAGCCACTGCACTGCAAGAATTCAAAGATGGAGAGATAGTACCCGAACCTAAAAATCAAGAGAATAGTTGACAAAGTCTCCATCGTCTGGACCTATTGAGAACAAGACTCAGCTGGCCCACTGTGAGATTGGCAAGAGAAGACAAGCTAGTCATGAACAACAACCAGCTAAACAAGAGAAGTTTTCACAAGGTGATTTGACACCATCACTCTTCAATGATAAAGGTAACATCTCAAGGTAAGTGACCATCACTTTAAAAGCTTCTCCTTGTTTCTGGTATACGCATAAATAAAGAACCAAACATGTTTAAGTTGCACCTCACTCGATCCAACCTAATCAACTCAACATGTTCAGTTCTTTACTCTTTGTTCTTAGCTTTACTCTCTTGAATCTCACTATCTTAACTAAATGAGCTAAAATGTTATGATTCTAACCTTTGGAAGATCCAATCATGAAAAGATCAACACATTATGCATAGATTATCTTTCCTTGGGTTAAGAAATCTGATCTATTAAATATTTTACGATGCTACTTTCATGCTCATCTTTTGATCCTATCACTCATGTTAAGTTTGAATAGAACACATAAATAACACGTTTATCTTGTGCAATGTGCGTAAGGTTAGAGAGGAATAAACAAAACTTTTGGTTCTGTTGGTGTTTTTCCACCAACAGAGCCCATGCACTTGATCTCTACCTTGTCTTTATGAGCAGGACACACTCTTGAGCAAAACAAGGAGGAGTTTGACAACTCCCAAATTCTACAGAGTGAAGGTTTTGGATCTACAAGAACATACAAACTAAGTAAGATGCTACCAACTTCCATAACTAATGCTTCACTTCAAATTGTTGGGCGAACGAAGAACATGAGTGACACCATATCAAGAGGTGTAGTTATCAAGGTCTACATATCGAGATCGAATGATACACCTCAGGAATGAACATGGTGAGAAGTCTTGTTCAGAGGACCTAAAACATTGAACCCTCGCCGAAAGGTAAATCGGTAGTTATCCATATTTATCTTTATTGCATTAGTTTCTCTTTTTGCATGTTTACTTTCCATCATTATTTCTGCATAGCATATTTACTTTTCTGCATTAGCTTGCATAAAAAAGAAGAAAATAAAAATATTTTACTTATTGCACTGCATCATAAAACCTAAAGCCCCATGTGAATAATTCTGTGGTGTGTAAAAACCCACATGAAATATTCACCGTGGTGGCATAAAAATAAAAATAAAAATGCATTCATTTTGTTAAGCTGTCATTGCATCATATAAATATGAAAATAATAATATATATATATTGAGAAAGAGATCTTACTAAAACTCTAGACATCTAAGGCTTGAGTGGCCAACCACTAACGCTTAATCTATTCCACAAGTTTTGTTGTCTATTTGAGTTTCATAGGATTGAAAGACCAAGAAAACCTGACGAGCAAGTGGATGTTCCATCCACTGTTGGAGCACTATTTGAACAACCATCGACATCAATCAATGCTTCAATAGAGGAAGAACATTTTCACCGCCAGTCCGCTAGATTGCAAGATCGAACGACTACGTCAACATCCAGCTTGAGGGAAAGCACCCCCGTGTATCCAGGTAAGTATTTTTATCCTCTTAAGTTTTTCTTTCTATAAATAAATTCAAAATACAAAAAAAAATGTGAGCACATGAAGGCTCAACACTATTACAACAACATCGAGCTTGGGGGAGGTGCACCGCCATTATCTTCGTGATTCAGGTATGTCTTACTACTGTCTTAATGTTTTTAAGTAATAGGTTATAGTGTGTGTTAGATTAAATAAATAAAGCATGTCAAATCTGAAGAACTCTCTCTCTAATTTCTTAAAATGGAAATGATGAATAGTTGCTCTATTGTAATTTCTTTCTAGTACCTAGCCTTCAAGCATGAGTTCTCTTAAGTTTAAAAATTAATGATGCCTTAAAATGAAATTAAATATATCGGTAGCAAATGCTTGATCTAGAGTCTAGGTAATTGACAGATATGACATGTGATGATTTGAGCTACTGTTATCTTGTTCTAAAACAACACTAGAGTTTCGGAGAGTTTCCAATATTAATATGACTAATAATTGCATTGAGTTAAATTAAGCTTTGTTGATCCTATGAGAAGTTATCATACTATTGAATTGAGATCACTTACACATTTCATCCATCTTCCGCATAAATGCTCATGATTATCTGTTCCTATCATCTCAAAAGTTTGTTGGAAGCATGTGGCTATTGAAAAAAAGAAAAAAAAGAAAAAAAAATTGAGGAAATAAAAAGGGACAAGTGTCCGAAACCTCAAAAAGATAGATCCCAAGGAAATAAAAAGGGACAAGTGTCCGGAACCTCAATATATATATATATATATGAATATCAGAAAAAAATGGGTACATGCCTGCTAGTAGAATTAGCCTGATAGCCATGTGTTTCTAATAGACAAAAGAGAGTCCGCCTCCATTTTCCATACACATGCATTTCTTGATTCAATGGTGTGGTTGACTTTCTCTTTGGATTCATTGTTTAATTTGGCAACATATGTTTTTAAGATTTTTGAAAATTCATAAAAACTCCGGGATAATGGTGAAGTAAAAGAGCAAGAGACATAGTGCTTGATTTGATCGTTCTATCTTTGAATTACGCAAGGTTCAAGGTAAACTACTAAGCCTCGTGATAAATAATATGATATCTTTTTCTAATCCAAATGAGAACTTTTGTTTGAATGCATGAGTACTTGTTAGAAGTGCAGATATTGCAGCAATTTCTGATCCATTGTTGAGTTTGACTTTGCTAAGGGACTAGCAAAGGGTAAGCTTGGGGGAACTTTTTGATGGTCCTTAATGTCAATATTATACCATCAACTATTGTATGAAATGACACTAAATGAATCACAAAGCATAGTTGTAGGGTTTGAAACTAACAAGTTCCACGAGTTTTGGTGCTCTCACTTGTTTTGTAGGACATCCATGTTTTTACCATATAAAAGTATCTCAAGTGATTAAACAGAGCACACCATTGTGAAGACCTCGTCGAGACGATCGAAATGGACATATGATTTGCTATATTTGGAGTCCCGGAGCGAGAGTCCTTGATGGATACGACTTGGAAGATTCTAGAACATTCCAGAAGACACAAGAAGGTGACCCACAGAAGGCGGGGCCCACCTGTCATAGAGGCAGACCAACCGGTCTCCCCCTTGGGCCGACCGGTCTGCTATAGGGCCCAATCTCGCCCCCTTCGCGTGGCGCACTCCAACCGACCTCTCCAACGCGTTTTGGCCCATTAAGGCCTATGTGCATATGGGGAAGGATTTAGTACCACATCGCTTGCTCAAGGTGGAGGGGAGGCCAGGAGCCCCTATATAATAAACCCCAGACGCCCCTAAGGCAAGACATCATCATCTGGGAGTTGTAGAGGTGTCCCTCGAAGGACAACCTCTCCTCTCTAGAGAATTAGGATTAGATTTTCCAATATAATAGATTAGCTCTAGTCGGGAGTTAGGGAGAGCGGAGCTGCGCTTCGGTTCCAGAGGAATTTTCAGAGTTTTGGTATGTCTTTGTATCTTTTCTTTGTAAGACTTATGCTTTAATATATTTATCTTCTCTATTTACTTTATGCTTTATTATATGATTAGTATAGTTGTTATATCTTGACATGGGATCTTTGTTCATATTAGTGCTCTAGTTATCCTAGGTAATTAGAGTAGTAATCGATATATTAGACATGGTGTTTAGTCTATAGGTTACATGAGGTTGCGCTCAATCCCACGGAATAGTTGTGGTAGCCCCAGAGGTGATAGCTTTGTTAGGCCTTCGTAGTCCACCATGTTCGGATTGATGATTCGTAGAGCTTTTGGCAGCCTTCTCCCAACTACCTTTTTCCCAGTCTTCTTCGAGTGTTGGAAAGGACCTGCTGCTCCAAAGTGCCAGTGTTTATGACTGCTATATCTTTTCTTTTTTGTTGCCTTAGAACTCAAGTAATAGAGAAGTATATAGGAACCTTGATCTCTCTCGTTGTCCTCCCACTATAGTTATCTATACATTTATCATGAATTCTCTTTGTTGTGCATTCATTATCATATCATATATCATTTACTCTTGTTTCAGTCTAATTAGTACTTTGAGTTAGTAGATGCATGATAGTGAGTTATCAGATTCTTAACCCTTGCTTCCATGTGGTAAAATATAAATAACAATCCTGGAATACTCCCGGTAAAATGTTACAATGGTGTTCTATGCGCTTGCGGAATCTTTCATATTCTATTTGTGTTAACAAACGTCAACATTGAGGGCACTTGAACTTCGTGTGACTGAAAATAGTGTTTGAGCTTTCTTGAAGCCTTGACCACAGCATATGCTATTTTTTCGAGCTCAGAATAGTGTCGCTTGGGGCCCTCGAGGGTCTCTGAGACATAGTAAATGGGGGTGTTGACACTGGTTATCTATCAAAATTAAAGGATAAATAAATATAAAAAGGGCATGAATTCAGTCACCAATAAAGGTTTAGGGTTTTAATTGACAATATTCCACGAGTTTTGGTGAATTGTGATTTTGCAGGGACTAAACAGGAAAACCAACACTGATTACTTCTCTTAGAAGGAACCCGACGGAAGATTACGGAACCGATGCATCAGGAATACTCCAGAAGGACCTAGAGGACACCAGAGGACACTAGGAGGCCGAGCACCCTAAGAGGCCGCCAGGTGGGACCAACCGGTCCCACCCTATGACTGGTCGGTCACCCCCTGGGCTCGATGGCCTCCGTCTTCTGGAACCTTCCTCTACCGCCTCTGAGGATCCATCTCAGCCCTACGTGAAGTCGGTTTGATCCAAGGGCCACGATTCTTTGCCCAGGGCTATATATATATATATATATATATAGGCCCCCAGGCCCCAGGGAAGATCAGGTCTCTCTTTAGAAAAGTCTACGCCTTATTTAGAAACCCTATAAGAAGACTTCAAGAGCCAGCTTTCAAGTAGAATACTAGATACCCCTATAGTTTAGGTTTAGAACCTAGTCTTATACTAGAACTAGAAGAGAGAGAGAGAGGAAGAGATCAAGAAGGAGCTCTGGCCTGTCGGATCAACTTCTTCATCTTGTACCTGTGGATTCAAGTTCATCTTCAACTTGCTTCAGCGATTGTTTCGGTAATCAACGTCTATATTTAAGTTTGAGCCGTTGTTCTTATTATTCTTAAGGTTTATGACTCTCTTTTGAGTACTTTAATTCTAGATGCGCTAGAGTTAGAGTAGTTGGATAGTGTAAGCATGGTGCTTAGACTTGATAGCTCATAATTGCCTCCTATAACGCCGGTAGTAGTGGTTGTTCGCAAGGGTGACTCTTATAGCCTTGTTGATTCTTCTATAGTCCACTTACTTGTGTGCAGGCTCGGTAGGATTATACATTTGCATAAAAGACTCATACTCTGTTTTGTGACCTTTTATGGCAACTTCCCCACTAAGAATAATATAAACATATCACTCTTAAATTAGAATTAGACAACCTTAGTGATCCCCTCTATACTTCTAGATTCTCCGTCCTTGTTAGCTACTCAGGGGATAGACTTTAAGACTTAACACTATCCGTTCCTTTGGGTTTGATATTAAAACTGGGTTACTCCGGTGAAGTGCTACATCGGTAGATTTTATCTGTGCGCTTGCGGATAAAGTAGAGTGTGCGTTAATTTATACCAACAAGCATTTCTGGCGCCGTTGACGGGGAACGGTCTAGAGTTAATCTTAAGTCTAAACTTGTAATCATACTTTTATCTTTTCCTTATTTGTACCAGTCTTTTCATCATTATTTTTGTGTTCATTCTTATGAATGTTGTTTTTGAATTCCACTCTTATCTATCACTACCCCATGAGCGCAAGCTATAACTAGTAGAATCCTTACACCCCATCATATTACCTGGTTATTAGCTATGCCTACCTTTCCGCTGCATTGAGCATAGAAATATAATTGTGAAAATATTCCTTCTGGAATTTTGTCACTAACCTTCCCAGGTCTGGAGCAGAAAAGGACGAAGGAACAACAAACACAAGGTATGCCCAACCAATAATCATGTAACAATGAATTACATTCATCCAATCTTGATTTGTGCAAAATCCAAGCATGGGGAATAGACTTTCTAAGAGCATCTCTTGCAGTGTTGCTATGTAGGTTGTCCCTACCTTTAAGATATGCTCATATACTAATCATGTTCTTTCATCACCATCTCAATAAATTTCTATAATACTTTCATGCTACCCTCATTCGCTATATTATATGTTTAGGTTTGGAGTACTTTCATACATCTCTTAAATTAAGCATGGTGCCTAGTTTAGGAGTGGTGATCTTGCTTTCAAAGGCTTTTAATTTAAGCGCTTAGGTTAAAATGCCTTCCTAGATCAAATTAGACATGGTGTCTAGGTTGATTTTTGAGCCGATAGTATGCTATAGTGGATGCTGGATATTTTGTTGGACTAACCCCTGCAGGGAAACTTTCAATATCAATTTGGGAAAGTCCGGAGATGAACTCACAATGGAGATAGAGAGACACATGAACTTCAACAACTTTGCACAATGAAGACTCGGCTCATTCATCATGGATGAAAGAACTGTGAGTATCAAAGTTTATTTATTTTGTCTTCTACTGCAAGTTATCTTTTGCCTTGAATCATGTTAAAGTGCAGCCAACACATAAAATAATAGTCTGCTAAAATAATCCTAAAAACATCTTTTTATTAGCATAGATGCAAAATACATAAGTTACAGATAACAACCCATGCTTCAAATCCTTGCAATCCTTCGGGTATATATCCACTAACGTTATGCAGGAGAGAGATTTTGTTCATCCATGGTTTGGTCTGACTCAAACCATAAACACACAAACCTACTCTCAGATCACAAATGGTGCTAGCCTAGCTTTGAGTCTTGCTTGGGCGCTGATGACGAACAGGATGCAACTTACCTCGTATGAGACAACCTATGCCTGCAATCATCATAGTCCAAGACATCAAGACAAGAAGTGGGAAGTTATCCTCTTTTCTAATCAAGAGCTAGCTTGGGAGACAAGATGGTACCACAACAACAATAGCAAGATCTACAAGTCAAACGCATGAACATGTTGTTGGGATTCCATCTACATCACAAGCCAGCCTAGGAGAGACAATTCCGTTGTCTAGATGTGTTTCACAATCAAAGGGAGGAAGGAGAAACCCAACTTCAAACATATTGATCTTCTACTCACCACTTTGATCAGTACAAACCACTAGATGTTGTCCTAGTCGAGAAGAAGAATATGATCCACCACACATTCTTGGAAGATCGTTCTTGAACACCATCAATATTATCATCTTTGCCAGACCTGGAGAAGTCAACTTTTGGATCTTTCCCTGCATCTTCAACATCTACATCACTTATGAGCAGCCAAAGAGAACCAAGAGAAGACGTCGAAGGGAGAACCAACTGCCAAGAATTAAGGAGGGCATCATGAATGATGAAGCCACTGCACCATAAGAGTTAGAAGATGGAGAGATTGTACCTGAGCCAACAAATCAAGAAGAACAACCGATAAGATCTCCATCATCTAGACACTGTTGAGCGGACAAGTCTCAGTTGTGACATTACAAGACAAAAGACTCTCATGGAGGCACTCGAGTAGCAGCTCTAAATTCAAGTCTCTTGCCAACCCAATGATTAAAGGAAAACAAGAAAGGTTGACAAGAGAAGAATGCAGAACTGTCCCTACATCCTCATAGTACAAAATTAATACAAGAAAGAGAGAGGATCCTAGTCAGCATACTCGAGGAACAATGCGCCTTCACTGATAAGTCGACACAAGAGAAGGAAGGTCGATACTTCTAAAGATGATTCCACTGTGATCTTCCTCCTCTCAATCACACTGTGAGACAAACAAGAGAAGACAAGCCATTCATAAACAACAACCAGCTAGACAAAAGGAGCTTCCACAAGGTGGTTCAGCACAATCACTTTCCAATGACAAAGTAACATTTCAAGGTAAGTAACCATCACTATAAAAGCTTCTTCTTGATTCTGGTATAAACATAAATAAAGAACTAAACATGTTTAAGTTGCACCTCACTTGATCCAACCTAATCAACTCAACATATTCAGTCCTTTGATCCTTGTTCGTAGCTTTACTCTCTTGAATCTCACTGTCTTAACAAAATGAGCTAAAATGTTGTGCATCTAACCTTTGGAAGATGACATATCTCAATTATGAAAAGATCGACACTTTATGCATAGATTATCCTTCCTTGGGTTAAGTAATTTGATCTGTTAAATATTTTAAGATACTACTTTTATGCTCATCCTCTGATCCTATCACTCATGTTAAGATTGAATAGAACACATAAACAACAAGTTTGTCTTGTGCAATGTGCCTAAGGTTAGAGGGGAATAAACAAAACTTCTGGTTCTGTTGGTGTTTTTCCACCAACAGAGCCCATGCACTTGATCCCTACCTTGTCTTTATGAGCAGGACACACTCTTGAGCAAACATGGCGAAGTTTGTCACTCCCAAATTCTATAGAGTGAAGGTCCTAGATCTACAAGAACATGCACATTGAGCAAGATGCTGTCAGCTTCCATAATTAACGCTTCACTTCAAATTGCTGGACGAACGAAGAACATGAGTGACACCATATCAAGAGGCATAAACAAGAAGGAATGATGGAAGACGTCGTAGTCAGAATTAGAGGTCATGAAGTCCCCACAAACTTCTTGATCCTCGACATGGGAGAAGACGATGATGTCCGCCACATCCTAGGAAGATCATTCCTCTACACTACAAGTATAATCATCTACAAGAGGAAATCCATTTTCACTTTCCTGGAGAAAAGGTATGATGCTACTTCATCAACTACATACCCAATGAAGCACTCAAGAAGAACAGAAGTGAAAGACACCGCTCTCAACGCCAAAGAAGACAAGCTATCAAGAATAGAGAGGCCAATCACAAAGAAGAAGCTATCGGCACTGTCCCAGAAAAGAAAGGAGAGAAACCTCAAGACAGTGAACCACAGGAAGTGAAGACTCAGACCAAGAAAGTATGGAAGAAAATGTCTGCACCTAAGAGGTGTAATCAATAACATATTTCCAAACGTCGGACATACCCTGGGAGGTCTGAACCAAGGGAAGGTCCGGTTCGTCGGACCTAAATATCTGAAGCTTCGCCAAAAGGTAAAAACCGGTAGTTATCCTCATATTTATTTTCCTGCATATTTCTCATATTTAATCCATCATCATTTCTTATATCATCATATTTAATTCACAAACATTTTAATTTTTGCATTGCATTAGAAAAGAAAATAAAAATATTGCATTTGTTGCACTACATCATAAACCATAAATCCCATGCGAATAATTCTATGGTGTGTAAAAACCTGCAAGGATATTCACCGTGGTGGCATAAAAAATAATAAAAATAAATATGCATACATTCATCCTGTTGCATTTTTCTCTTGCATCATAAAAATAATAAAATACAAAAATATTGAGAAAGAGATCTTACTGAAATTCTAGACAACTAAGGCTTGAGTGGCCAACCACTAACGCTTAATCTGTTCCACAAGTTTTGTTGTCTATTTGAGTTTGACAGGATTTGAAAGGCCAAGAAAAGCTGACGAGCAAGTGATCTACTGTTGGAGCACTGTCTTAACAAACATCAACATCAATCAAAGCTCTAATAGAGGAAGGACATATCCACTGCCAGTCTACTACATTGCAAGATCGAACGACTACGTCAATATTCAGCTTGGGGGAAGCACCCTCATGTATCCACGTAAGTATCTTTATCCTCTTAAGTTTTTTTATAAACAAATTCAAATTAAAAAAATGTGAGCACATGAAGGCTCACTCTTAAAAAGAAAATAACAAAAATATGTGGGCACATGAAGGCTCACCATTAATTAAAAAAGAGACAAAAATATATGGCCACATGAAGGCTCAACGCTATTAAGGGAACCACCTTGAGGGAGACACACCCCCGTTATCTTCGCGATTTAGGTATGTCTTCATTATTATTATTATTATTATTATTATTATTATTATTATTACTACTACTATTATTATTAGCTTTTATTTTAAGTGTGTTAGACTAAATAAATAAAATAGTTTGTCTAGTTTGTTTTAAGAAGTTGATGAACAAATAAGAACCCGCTCTCTCTAATCTTTTGCATGGAAATGATGAATAGTTGCTCTATCTAATTTCTTTCAAGTACCTAGTCTTCAAAGCATGAGTTCTCCTCATTAATAATGATGCCTTAAAATAAAATTAAATACATGGATGGCAAATACTTAATCTAAGGTCTAGGTAATTGGGATATGACATGTGATGATCTGAGTTGCTATTATCTTTTTCAAAACAACACTAAAGTTCCAGAGATTTCTAAATATAAACATGACTAATAATTGCATTGAGTTAAATTAAGCTTTGTTGACCCTATCAGTAGTTTATCATACCATTGAATTGAGATCACTTACACATTTCATCCATCTTCCGCATAAATGCTCATAATTATTTGTTGCTACCCTCTCAGAAGTTTGTTGGAAGCATGTGGCTATTATTTAAAAAAAGAAAAAAAGAAAGAAGATCCGAGGAAATAAAAAGGGACAAGTGTCTGAAACCTCAAAAAGATAGATCCCGAGGAAATAAAAAGGGACAAGTGTCCGAAACCTCAAAAAAATATATCAGAAAAAAATGGGCACGTGCCCGATAGTAGAATTAGCCTGATAGCCATATGTCTCTGATAAACAGAAGAGAGTGATATATTTAAAGAGCATCCAACTCTATTTTCCATACACATGCACTTCTTGATTCAATAGTTGGTTGACTTTCTCTTTGGATCCATTGTTTAATTTGACAACACATGTATTAAAGCTTTTGAAAATTTATTAAAACTCCGGGATAAAGGTGAAGTGAAAGAGCTAGAGACATGGTGCTTGATTTGATCGTTCAATCTTTCAATTACTCAAGATCTAAGGTAAAAGTAATAAGCCCCATGAAGAATAACATAATATATTTTGGAGAATTTTTGTTTAACACCAGATATAGTTGTTGGAAGTGAAGATTTTGTAGCAACTCCTGATCCATTGTTAATTTTTGGTTTTGCTAAGGGACTAGCAAAAGGGTAAGCTTGGGGGAGTTGTTGACACTGGTTATCTATCAAAATTAAAGGATAAATAAATATAAAAAGGGCATGAATTCAGTCACCAATAAAGGTTTAGGGTTTTAATTGACAATATTCCATGAGTTTTTAGTGAATTGTGATTCTGCACGGACTAAACAGGAAAACCAGCACTGATTACTTCTCCTAGAAGGAACCTGACGGAAGATTACGGAACTGACGCATCAGGAATACTCCAGAAGGACCTAGAGGACACCAGGAGGCCGAGCACCCCGAGAGGCCGCCAGGTGGGACCGACTGGTCCCACCCTATGACCGGTCGGTCATCCCCTGGGCCTGATGGCCTCTGTCTTCTGGAACCTTCCTCTACCGCCTCTGAGGATCCATCTCAGCCCTACGTGAAGTCGGTTTGATCCAAGGGTCACGGTTCCTCGCCCAGGGCTATATATACAGGCCCCCAGGCCCCAGGGAAGATTAGGTCTCTCTTCAGAAAAGTCTACATCTCATTTAGAAACCCTAGAAGAAGACTTCAATAGCCAGCTTTCAAGTAGAAGACTATATACCCCTCTAGTTTAGGTTTAGAACCTAGTCTTATACTAGAACTAGAAGAGAGAGAGAGAGAGAGAGAGAGGAAGAGATCAAGATGGAGCTCCGGCCTGTCGGATCAACTTCTTCATCTTGTACCTACGGATTCAAGTTCATCTTCAACTTGCTTCAGCGATTGTTTCGGTAATCAACGTCTATATTTAAGTTTGAGCCGTTGTTCTTATTATTCTTAAGGTTTATGACTCTCTTTTGAGTACTTTAATTCTAGATGCGCTAGAGTTAGAGTAGTTGGATAGTGTAAGTATGGTGCTTAGACTTGATAGCTCATAATTGCCTCCTATAACGCCGATAGTAGTGGTTGTTCGCAAGGGTGACTCTTATAGCCTTGTTGATTCTTCTATAGTCCACTTACCCGTGTGTAGGCTCGGTAGGATTATACATTTGCATAAAAGACTCATACTCTGTTTGTGACCTTTTATGGCAAGTTCCCCACTAAGAATAATATAAACATATCACTCTTAAATTAGAATTAGACAACCTTAGTGATCCCCTCTATACTTCTAGATTCTTCGTCCTTGTTAGCTACTTCAGGGGATAGACTTTAAGACTTAACACTATCCGTTCCTTTGAGTTCGATATTAAAACTGGGTTACTCCGGTGATGTGCTACATCGGTAGATTTTATCTGTGCGCTTGCGGATAAAGTAGAGTGTGTGTTAATTTATACCAACAGGGGGCTTGTTTGGTTTTGTTACCATCGTGCAGTTCCTTTATCAGCACCGTGCTGACCGCATGTGGCAAAGCCGCAATATACAATAGTAACTTGTCCACTATATTGGGCTGGCCAAGGTGGTCATGTTGGTGAGATACTTTTTCAAGTCTTCGAAAGCTTTTTGTTGTCGAGGTCCCCAGTTGAATGGAGCGGTGCTTCTCAGGGTTTCGAAGAAAGGTAACCCTCGTTCAGCTGACCTTGAAATGAACCTGCTGAGAGACGCTAAGCGTCCTGACAAGCGATGAGATGTTTTCTTGCTTGTTGGTGGCTCCATATTGAGGACGACATCTATTTTTTCTGGATTAGCTTCGATCCCCCTTGCTGACACGATGCAACCTAGTAGCTTTCCTTCGCTAACTCCGAAAACATACTTTTCGGGGTTTAGCTTCAGTCCTGCCGACCGAAGGTTGGAGAAAACTGTCGATGGTATGAAAAAGGAGTACCCCAAAACCTGCACCTCAAAAACCCAAATCATGGCAGAGCCTACAAGTGCCCCTCAAATCTCAGCACGCAAACCGACCCAAGTACCGATCTGTACTAGGTCGGCCCACAACTATACCTCCGCGATGCATCATACCCTCGAGGAATCCCTCCTCGAGACCGCGCCAACGCCCCTTCGAAGTACGACGATGGAAACTTCCCCAAGCGAATGGGGAAGGCCTCGACCGCCTCGCCATATATCCCCATCGCTCCTCGAGTTCCCCCGGGGTGAACCTCGACCACCAAGACTTCCTAGCAAACGAAGCAAGCCTCGACTACCCCGTACCTACCACTTGTACGACCCCAGAAGCATTAAATGCATTTCACCTGCTCTAGTCTAACTCGTATGGCTACAGTAAGTACTACAGTGGATCGTACCACGGTTAAATCAAACTATAACCGCCCATCCTCGGGAAAGGGGGCGACTCATACGACGTTGTAGCTCCATACGACGCACCGTCCCCCGCCAAGTACCACCTCGAGGTCCAAATTGCCAACATATTCCCCGTATCTCCCGGAGTTCGACCCCGCTTAGGTATGGCTCAAGCCCATCGACGCGGGCCTCGACTACCATGCACCCCTCGAGCACCCCTCGAAGTACTCTTCGGAGACTTCCCGAACGACTTCAGGAGCATTCAATGCATCCACCTACCCTCGTCCAAGTCATATGGGCACGGTGCGACGCCACAGTGGATCATACCCCGGTTAAATCAAACTTTAACCGCCCATACCCAGGAAACAACCACATCATGCAGATTAGTCGCTCCATACTGCGCACTATGCCTTGTCAGAACACCCCTCGAGGCGCGTTCATCAGCGCATCCCTCGCATGCCCAGAGCTCGACCCTACCCGCTCCAGCCTCGATCCCCTCCACGCCGGCCTCGATCCCGTCCACGCGGGCCTCGACCCCGCCTTCGAGCACGGCTCCACAAAGACCAGTGAGCGCCCCAACAACCCCCAACGCAATGCCTCTATGCATGGGCACTGTCCTTCACTGGCGTCACCAGCCACAACGCCACAAGGCCGAGCATGTCGCTACAGCGCGCCGACATGACCGGCAATGTCATCGCCAACATCATCGTCAATGTCATTGTCTACGACAACCCTAGAACTCATGTACCCTTGAGCCTCCCCTTCGCCTATAAAAGAGGACGCTAGGGCTTAGGACCAGGCAGAAGCCAGCAGGCTAACACCCAAGCACATCAGCTTCCCACCATAGTCTAGGGCTCCGAAGGTAAATTCTCTAGTCCTAGCTTCCTTTTTAACACTCCTTGTGTCCTCTCACGCTTGTATCCGCCCTTGTACAAGCACTTCGATGCAAGATAATACAAACCCTCTCCCCCCGCTGGACGTAGGGCCTTCTTTTGCCCGAACCAGGATAAATCGCTTGTATTCTTCTTGCATCACCATCCGAGTCAGGGAGCACGCACACTCATAAATCTACTCGTTGGTGTAGACCCCCGGGTCCCGACCACCGACAGTTGGCGCGCCAGGTAGGAGGCTCGCGTGTCTCTAACGACTTCCCGTGGTTTGTTCTGGATGGTAGATTCTGCATCTCTACTCCCTCGTGGCACGGTGATGCGCTTCGGGAGCCTAGAGTTCATCACTCTAGGCAGTGGCTACAACA
Source organism: Coix lacryma-jobi var. lacryma-jobi (assembly GCA_009763385.1). NCBI lineage: Eukaryota > Viridiplantae > Streptophyta > Magnoliopsida > Poales > Poaceae > Coix > Coix lacryma-jobi. Next base: position 80,486,879 of record CM019830.1, read on the forward strand.
TGACCCTCGTCCCGCCTGCACCGCCCCTTGCGATGGAGGCTCCTCAGCACCAGCCCGGACGTGCCAGACGTCCGGAGCATCGCTCCCAAAGCGCTCTGCGGGCGCGTTGGGTGCCAATCGCGCCCGGTCCTTCTGCGTGGGCCGGAAACGTCCCACCACGTTCCACCGAAGCTCCCCGTCCAGCTGATCCAGCGAAACCCTTCGTAAGGGGTTTAGCCGGAACGGATCAGGCTGGCCGAGGAACACCGACGGACCTTCCTCGAACTCTGACGACAAGCACTGCGATACCACCACCGATGGAGATGTCGGGCTTACCGGCATCCAGGGCAGGGGCGGCGCCGTCTCCGTACCTCTACGGTCTCGACAATGCCACTCAAGCCTACTCCACGATGGTGAGCGCCCGCTTCAACAACACTACAGGTCTCCCGGGGTGTCACCTGGGGCCAACCCTCAGCCCTGTGGCCATGCCGGCGATGCCCGCGTGCGCCGAGACTACCAACAACGATGATACGTGGGCGAACGCAGACTTCTCCGGGCTCCACGACACCAAGGCATTACGCCGCTTTCTCGCGGTCAGCGACTACTGCTTCAACGACTTTGACGCTGATGAAGACGACCTCCTCGACAACGACGATGACTTTGACCCCATGAGGGTATGCTTCCACATCGAGCGTGATGGAGCCACCACCTCGGACAACGAGATAAAAAATCCCGATGTGGCCACCGCAGCAGCTGCAGGGCGGCTGGGGGAACGCCTCTAGGACGAGGAGATGGACCAGAGGATCCCGTCGATCCAGCCAACCCGCATGACGAACAGGTCACGCAGATCACGCAAATCTAGGAGATGAAGGCCAAACTCGATGAGGATCACCGGCGACTGGACCAGATCAAGCAAGCCCTCGAGCGAAACCACGCCCTGCCACACGGCGAAGGCGCTCGAAGTAGGGCTCGAGATGTCCAACGGTAGATCGTCGAAGATGAAGTGCCTGAGCTTCCCGCCAACTGCTTCCCCCGAGCAGAACAAAATGTTATAGCCACAACCATGCTGCTACGAAACATGCCCAAGCCATCGACCCCCGAGGGTCAACGCATTCAGCACGAAGTAAAGAACCTACTCCAAACCGCGGTCGTGCAACAAGCGGAGAGTTCGGCCTCGAAATGTGCGGATACATGGGTGTATGCCGGATCTTGAGTGATGAGTGATTGTCAACTGGTTTGATGCGCATGTTCTTTGGCTTGTGTTGTGCAGGTGTCGAGCACGGAGACAGTGATCGAAGGAAAGGTGAAGGTCAAGTAGAGACGTGCCGTGCCGATGGACCCGGAGCGGTGAAGGGCGGACGTGAGGCTTGGACTGAGGGACCGGTGGCCTGAGGATCAGCTGTGGTGGGTGACAGCCTGGGACAGCGATGAGCGAAGACTTGCGGGGCACGGTTTGGCCCGAGTCAAGGACCTGGGGACACGTGTCGGTGGACGGGGTGCACGGGCAGTGCATCCCCTCTACGGCGACGGTTTGGTGATTGAGCCACAGAAAAACCACCGGGTGGACGGTTTCCAGGTTTGGGCCACAAAACCTGGGTGCGGCCGGTTTCTGAGTTTGGGCCACAAAACTCAGTCTGAGGACGGTTTCCAGGTTTGGGCCTCAAAACCTGGGCGCTGGCGGGTTTCTGAGTTTGGGCCACAAAACTCAGGTGATGGACGTCGGGTTTCCTGGTTTCGGCCTCAAAACCGGGGGGAGGACTTGAAGGCTGGTTTCCCAGTTTTGGCCTCAAAACCGGGGGCGAGGTCCATGAAAAGGACGAGCAGAGCGGTGGCGGCATGCGGCGGCAATCGGTGAGGTCGCGTCGAGGCGAAGCTACTAGTTGTGCGGGCGTGACCGTTGGATCACCATCTACTTTGAGCTGGTCCAGAATAGCCTTAGGGTTTAGCTGGTTCGCTCTGTATCATTTGGGGTAGAGTGGGAATAAAAATTAGGATAAATAGAGGGAGACACCCACCTCCCACACTATCTCAGTCATTGGTATTTTCTTTCTAGGGTTTCCTGCCAATCCCTGCTGTAGCTACTGAGATCCGCAGAGACGGCTAATCATACCTCTGTGTTCCCGAGATTTTGAGGAAGTGAGAACGTAATCTCACTGTAGTCTCATGTGTTCGAGACACGGTTGAATTTGTGGTGTTAATTCGCGTTTGTTCTTCGCGTTCTTGTTTACTCCAGGATTTTCTCATGACTCAATCTCCCACCTCGCTGCATCTTTTTCGATTCCGTTTGAACTGAGTTGTTCTAGATCGTGAGGCGCGTATTTCCACCGAAGGAATTTACCTCTAACCTCACGAGCTAGTAGATCGATCGATTTTCGTTACGAATCGGTTTTTCTCTCCCTTGCCCTCAATTCTTCTGATTCACCGATTTGGAGTTAGGTTCGAGCCATGATCTCTTAGGGATAGCTCACTAACCTCCTTGGAACTCCTCATACTAAGTCTAAGCCTTAGAGCTTTTGATTCGAAGGAGATCGGGTTGAATCCGTGGAAGAACTGTGCAGTTTCGGGGGCATCGGACGCTCGGGTCGGGGGCATCGAACGCTGAGTTCGTCACATCAGACGCTCAGGTGCCACGTGTCAAAGGACAACGTTTTTGAAGGAGCATCGGACGCTTCCCATCGGATGCTCCGTTGACCATCGGACGCGTCCGAGGGGTGAGCATCGGATGCTGAAGTGATACTGTAGACAGCGTCCGATGGCTATGCAGTGAGGTTCCAGAACAGTACATTTTGAATCGGATGTGTCCGGTACCTGGACATCGCACGCAGGCCAACATCCAATGTAGTGAGTTTTGCACTGTTTCGTCCGCAGTTTCCTCATTCATCTTCAGTTTTGATTTTGGGTTTTTGCGTTGGATTTCTGACTTTGTGCTCTACAGAAATCGGGCTTCCCGCTTTGCGAAATAGCCTAAATCGCCCTCGCGTTGCTCGGGGGAGGTTGAGGTTACCCAAAGTCCATCCTGTACTAGTTGACTTGCGTGAACTTGAGTGAGGAGGCTTTTGTGGTGTCCCGCTGTGTTCCTAGGGAACATCCACCCATTCTCTTGGGTTGTGGACATCACGCGCGTCGGTTTTGCTCTTGGGGTTGATTTTCTGGGACAGAGGCTAAAAGTTTCTAAAAAGAAATTTAAGGCTCCCATTCACCCCCCCTCTGGTCGCCTTTGGTAGCATTCTCGGTCCTTCAATTGGTATCGGAGCAGGTTAAGGATCTTCCACCTTAGCCGGTTCCAGATCCACAGAAGGCGACATGGATCGCGGCGTGGGCAAACCACCGTTTTTTGATGGGACGAACTATGCGAATTGGAAGATACGCATGTCGGCCTATCTTCAGAGCATGGGTGCTTCTGTTTGGGAGATTTGCAACAAAGTTGATTACGTGGTCTTGGCTACTCGTGTGACTCAACTGCAGATCGATGAGCACGATGCCAATAGCCGAGCCCGTAATGCTCTTTTCTCATGTTTGAGCATGTCTGAGTTTGATCGTGTTTCTCACCTCCCCATGGCTCGGGAGATTTGGGCGACCCTCATGCATTTCCATGAGGGAACCACTCAAGTCAAATCCCGTCTCTATGAGTCGCACAAGAGGGAGTATGAGAACTATTGACACATGCCTGGCGAGAGCATAGAAAGTTTATTCGCTCATTTTCATGTGATTGTCAACAGGATGAGGGCTAACAAGGAGCTATTGCCTTTTGACGACCATGAGAGGGCTCTCACGCTTTTACGTACTCTCGATCGGTCGGTGTGGGACTCCAAGGTTCAGGCGATCATCGAATCGCCTAACTATGAGACTTTCACGTGCGACGAGCTCTTTAGTAAGCTCAAGTCCAGTGAGATTGACGCCATGATGAGAGCATCTTATGAGAATCCTTTTGGCCCGTCGATGGCTTTGCTTTCTGGCTCTTCTGCTAACCCCTCTGGAGGCTTTGCATTGTCTCCTCTTCTTTCTGTCACAGAGGAGCAGCTGGAGTTCATGGGAGACGACGAGTTGGCTCTGCTTGCCAACCGGTTCTCACGGTTCCACAACAACCGCATGAACCGTCGTCGTGGAGGAGGACGCGTTGGGTACTACGAGTGCGGCGATCCTGATCACTTCATCGCCAACTGCCCAAAGAAGAACAAGTAACTCTTTGGCAAGGGTGATCACGGGCACAAGTACAACTCCGGCAAGCACAAGGAGAAGTACACCCCTCCCAAGCACAAGCGGAAGGGTGGCTTCAACAAGGAGTACATTAAGAAGAAGTACTTGGAGAAAGCCCAGGCCGAGCAGCGTGCTTTCTTCGCCACGCTCAGCGACGTCGACGACTCGGATGACGACTCCGCTGTCTCAAGCGACGACGAGTCCGAGAAGAAGAAGAGGATCGAGGACAAGCTGAACGGCCTCTACTTCTTCGCCGACAATGAGGGCTTTTGCACCATGGCCCTTGGCAAGGAGGTTGACAGCCAGCTGGAGGAGAACCCTCGAAACAACGACGACGACGATGACACCTCCCAGGTATCTCAGTCTCCTGAAGAACTTTCTGCTGAGGTCGATAAGCTTACTGCTGCTCTTCTTAGTCAAGATAAACTGCTTAGGCGTGCTGCTAGAGAGAGGAAGGAGTTTAGGCAGAAATGGGAGGATACGGTGAAGGAACTTGAGTTTGCTAAGTCCACTGTTGTTTTCTCTGAGGTGGGTGAGTGTGAGATGTGCTCTAAGCACATGACTGACCTTCTCACTTTGAGGGGGAAGTATGCTACTTTGGTTGGATAGGTGGATGAGCTTCGGGCTAGACCCGCGTTGGTAGGTGCGTGCAAGTCTTGTGCAGGCTTGCAATCCGAGTTGGCAGAGAAGAATGTCAAGATTGTGTCTCTTGAGAAGGCCAGCTCAGATAGCACTTGTGTGTCTGGGTGTGCTTTGTGTGAGGGTTTGGAGATGGAGATTGCAAATGTGAAGCATGACAAGATGCAAACTGAGGAAGAAAACACATACCGTCGGACCATCTTGTAATGGGTGTCTTGTGGTGAGCCACAATTTGGGATGATGATTGCCTAATTCAGGCGTGCTGCTGAAGGTCTAGGTGTAGGCTTTGCTCAGGGGATGCAGAGTGCTGCTTCTTTTGGCAAGATTGCAGAGTTTAGTGGTCTTAACCCAAGTGAGAAGCCCAACTCCTCCACTACTCCCAAACTTACCAAGATATCACCCAAAGAGCCTCTTAAGCCTAACACCAAAGATGGAGTGTATGAGGAACCTCCGAGAGCTCCACCAAAGAAACAAGTGTGGTCTCCTAAGCCCAACCACCTTAAGAACAAACTAGACACCATGCCACCAATCCAAGAGGAGTTCATGCCACAAAAGAGCCAAGTGATCCACACCCACTACCGTGAGTACCAACAACCCCCTATGAGAGCGGTGAGGTATCATTGTGAGCACTGTGGGAGAGATGAACACTTGAGGGAGTTTTGCTTTTGGCGTAAGAGAGAGGAGCGTCGTGCAAGGGAGATGAACAATGCGGACATGTACCATCCTTTCCATGATGTACATGTGCCGAATGTTCAAAGGAGAGCTACTAGGCCTCGAGGTCCAATGCCTCAAGGTCCTAGGCCACAAGGAGGTTTTGCCCGGCGGGATCCTAACTTTGCAGGATATGGACCCCGTGGCGGTGGCTTTGTTGAGCGTTACCCCCCACCGCGTTTTGAGTATCGCGATGGACGCTCTTCCCTTAGCGGATGTTGGGTATTTTAAACGCACACAGAAAAATCCGCAAGCGCACGGATACCGATGTAGCTTTCACCCGAGAGTATTCCAGGGTATCGATTTCCACGGGGAAAGTGAAGTGTACTAGAAGAATTAAGAACGTCCAAGAAAAGAATGGTAATGCGGTTAGAGAGGGATATAGGGTTTTCTAAGCTGGTCTATCTAATTAAAGGCTCACTATACTTTACTTACTTCGGAGCAGCAGGTCCTTTCCAACTCTCGAGAAAGACCGGGAAGAAGGTAGTTGGGGGAAGGCCGCCGAAAGCTCTACGAGAACACCAACCCTAACGTGGTGGATTACAAAGACCTGACAGAGCTGTCACCTCTGGGGCTACCACAACTATCCGGATGATTGGGCGCAAACTCAGGTAAACCCTAGTCTAGACACCGTGTCTACACTAACGCTTACTACTCTAATTACCGCGGATAACTAGAGCACTCAATACGAGCAGAGATCCAGTAAATAAAATAAAGCAAGAACTGAAATGAAATATAATACTTAGAATTAGTAAATGAAGAACCTGGAGATTACTTGAAGACGAACCAGATGCTGCACCAATACAATGTCGAGGAAGATCCGACAGATCCGGCTCCTCCTCAGCTCTCTCCTTCTCCTCTCTCTAATCTGATCTCTAATTACAACTAGATGAACTAGACAACTAGAACAAGAACTAGAACTAGAACTAGATCTAATTCTAGATGAACTAGAAGAGATTCATCTAGAGGGACCTCTACTTCTAATTGAAACCCTAGTTTCTGATGTGGAGATGAATAATGAAGATGGAGATGCCTGGAGAGGGGGGTCTGTGGTTGCTTATATAGCCCGAGGTGGAGTAGGGGGCAAGGAATCGCCATGTCATCGATCCGCGTCACGTTTATCGCCCACCGTTAGAGCAAACCGACTTCGGGGACAGTGGAGATGCATCCTAGGAGGCGGTGGAAGAAGGTTCCAGAAGGCGAAGGCGAAACGGGCTCCGTGGCCGACCGGTCGGTCTCCATGTGGGACCGGTCGGTCTGGCCCAGTGGGCTCACGTGGTAGCCCGCCTCGTGGTGTCTTCTGGTGTCTTCTAGATCCTTCTTTTGCAGATTTCGATGCGAAATTAATATCTTTTCATCCGGGACTCTGAATATAGCAAATGATATGTCTGTTTCAATCGTCTCGACGAGCCCTTCGCAATGGTGCACTCCAATTCATCACTTGAGATACTTTTATATGGTGAAATATTGATGTCCTACAAAACAAGTGAGAGCACCAAAACTCGTGGAACTTATTAGTTTCAAACCCTACAACTATGCTTTGTGATTCATTTAGTGTCATTTCATGCAATAGTTGATGGTTAATAATGCACATTAGTGAGCGTCAACAGCGGACCACGTTTTCCTGTGCGTGGTGATCGCTTTCCCTGTAGGCGTGCTAGGGATGGTTTTGTCACTAACCGTTCTTTTGAGCAGCCGGCCCAACACTGGTATTCTTCCCATTTTACTCACCCTAGTGTTGGACCGTTTGCTCACCCTATGTATTTTTATTGATGTAGGTAAAATGATTGGAGGACATTTGGTTGGTGGATTCCAGGTGTTCAAGGCACATGACCGGAAACGCCAAGTGGTTCTCCAGTCTTAGTCCAGTTGCCGGAAAGGAGTTTATCACCTGCGGCGACAATAGCAAAGGTAAAGTGTTGTCTCGTGGGTCGGTGCGAGTTAATGAGCACTTTGTGTTGCGTGATGTTGCTCTTGTTTCTAACTTGCATTTTAACCTTCTTTCTGTTTCGCAACTTTTTGATGATGACTATGAGATTTGTTTTAAGCCAAATCTCTGTCATATTTTAGATCCTCTGGGCAATCTTGTATGTTTGATTTCGCCCTTTGGGAAAGTCTTTCGTGCGAATTTCTCGGAGTCTTTTGGCATTTCTCGTTGTCTTGTGGCTGGACCTTCCTCCTCTGATCTTTGGAAGTGGCATAGGAGACTTGGTCATTTGAGCTTCGACTTGCTTGCAAGGCTTAATTCACTTGGCCTAATCCAAGGATTGCCCAAGTTGCATTTGGAGAATGATCTTGTTTGCCATTCTTGTAGACATGGGAAGATGGTTGCCGCTCCCCACCATCCTGTGAATCAAGTCATGACCAAGCACCCTGGAGAGCTTTAGCATATGGATCTTGTTGGTCCGGCTCGAGTGAGCTCGGTTGGTGGGAAGTGGTATGTGCTTGTTGTTGTTGACGACTTTTCGAGATATTCGTGGGTTTTCTTTTTAACTGAGAAAACTGAGACTTTCTCTTTTGCTCGAAAACTGATTTTGCGTCTTCAGAACGAGTTCCCTAAGAACTCGATGCGAGCTATTCGTAGTGATAATGGTACCGAGTTCAAAAACTCAGACTTTGAGAAATTTTGTGACTCTTTGGGTTTGGAGCATCAGTTTTCTCCCCCCTACACACCGCCACAAAATGGTGTTGTAGAGAGGAAGAATCGGACCCTTGTTGAGATGGCCAGGACGATGCTCGATGAGCATAGGACTCCTAGGCGATATTGGGCCGAGGCTATGAATACTGCATGCTATATTTCCAATCGCATTTTTCTCCGAGCTTTCTTGAAAAATACTTCTTATGAGTTGCGTTTTGGAAGACAGCCCAAAGTGAGTTATTTTAGAGTGTTTGGTTGCCATTGTTTTATACTCAAGAAAGGCAACCTAGACAAGTTTGAGTCTCGTTCTTCTGACGGTGTATTTTTGGGTTATGGTACTCATACTCGTGCATATCGTGTACTTAACCTTGATACTAACCGAGTCATGGAGACATTCGATGTCACCTTCGATGAGACCATGGCTTGTCCTTCTTCTAGATTTGAGCGGGCAGGTGATCACGAGGTTAGCGAAACTCTTTTTGATGACGAGGAAAAAGGTGCTGAAGGGATGGATGACCCAGCACCACCTCCACCTGCTGTGCCGCTAGGATCGGCTTCTACTACGACAACTCACGGCCCTAACCCCTCTTCGTCGACTACTTGGGGGTCGTGGGATCCGCCGCCTCGGGCTGTACCATTTGTACCCGAGGAGGCACCAGCTGCTGTTGAGGGGGAGGTTTCTTCAGCTCGGGAGGTGCCACGACACATTCAGCACCAACACCCACCTCAACAGATGATCGGCAGCATCGACGAATGTGTCACTCGGTCAAGGTCACAACAAATCTCTCACTTTGCTCATTCTGCATTTGTTGCTTATTTTGAACCCCAAGATGTTGGACACGCTTTATCTGATCCGGATTGGGTCAATGCCATGCATGAGGCGTTAGAAAATTTTGAGAGAAATCGGGTTTGGGTTTTGGTTCCACCTCTTCCAGACTGCAATCCTATTGGGACAAAATGGGTTTTCAAAAACAAACAAGGAGAGGATGGCCACATTGTGAGAAACAAGGCTAGACTTGTAGCCCAGGGGTATAGTTAGAAGGAGGGGATACACTATGAGGAGACTTTTGCTCCTGTAGCTCGTTTGGAGGCAATTAGGATACTCTTGGCTTTTGCTGCATCCAAAGGGTTTAAACTTTTTCAAATGGATGTCAAGAGTGCCTTCTTAAATGGCTACATAGAAGAAGAGGTGTATGTGAAACAACCCCCGATTTTGAAAATCCCAAGTTTCCAAACCATGTTTTTAAACTTCACAAAGCTTTGTATGGTTTGAAACAAGCCCCTAGAGCCTGGTATGATAGATTGAAAACCTTTTTGCTAGCTAAGGGTTTTAAAATGGGATGTGTTGATAAAACGCTCTTTCTCCTCAAGCAAGGCAATGACACTCTCTTGGTCCAGATTTACGTGGATGATATCTTTTTCGGTGGTTCTTCTCACGCTTTGGTTGCCAAGTTTGCAGATCGTATGAGCAGGGAATTTGAGATGAGCATGATGGGCGAGTTGACATTCTTCCTCGGATTGCAAATTAAGCAATACCGAGAAGGAACGTTTGTGCACCAGGGCAAGTATACCAAGGACATATTGAAGAAGTTCGATATGGGTGAGTCCAAGCCTCTTTCGACACCCATGTCGACTATGACGGCCCTGGATGCGGACAAGGATGGAGAAGCTGTGGACCAGAAGGAGTACCAGAGTATGATCGGGTCGCTGTTGTATCTGACGGCGACACGCCCGGACATCTAGTTCGCGGTGTGCCTTTGCGCGCGCTTTTAGGCGTCACCGCGCACCTCTCACCGTCAGGCGGTAAAGCGCATTATGAGGTACCTTCGTTTCACTCCAGAGTTTGGGATTTGGTATTCTGCTTCTTCCACCCTTTTCCCTTTGTGGCTACTCTGATGCCAATTTTGCTGGTTGCCGACTTGAGTGCAAGTCCACTTCTGGGACTTGTCAGTTTTTGGGATCTTCTTTTGTATCTTGGTCTTCTCGCAAGCTGTCTAGTGTCGCCCAGTCTACCACAGAGGCTGAGTATGTTGCTGCGGCTAGCTGCTGTTCCCAGTTGCTTTGGATGATGGCCACTTTGCGTGATTTTGGTCTGAGCTTTTCTCGAGTTTCTTTGCTTTGCGACAGCACGAGTGCGATTAGCGTTGCTAAGAACCCTGTGCTTCATTCTAAGACCAAACACATAGATGTGCGCTTTCATTTTCTATGAGACCATTTTGAGAAGGGTGATATCGACCTTAGGCATGTAGATACTCATAATCAGCTGGCTGATATCTTCACCAAGCCTTTGGACCAATCAACCTTTAATAGGTTGAGAGGTGAGCTTGGTGTGTGTTTCCCCTTTTAGATGGGGGAAACATTTTGTCTATTGTATCATAGACTGACTTCTTCCATTTTTCTTTTGATTTCCTTTTTTGGGAGTTTAGTCTTTGCATTTCATCCTGCATTTTGCACTTTCGAGCTTCATGACTATATTCTTTAGAATGTAACTATGCTCTGCTTAGTGTATGCTCCGATGATATATGATGATGCTTATAGCTTAGGCTCTTTTTGATCACTAATACATGTTGTGAGCTGAGCTGTTCTATGAATGGTGAATCTGCTTAAGAACTTAAAATTTGAAACTTGTTCACCATTAAGATTGGCAACTAGCATGTGTAGAATATGTTGAAATCACTTGTGCTTTTCATATATGCTAGGTTGCTATGTCTTTAGTTCTGAGTCATTCACTTGCTTGGTATGTTCATATTCTGTCATAAAATTGAACCAAGTTTAAGTGAATTGAAAAGATCGAGATGAGATTGCTTGTCAGCACATCACAGTATCGAGACAGTTTCTCATTGCACATTGAGTTAAACTTGAGCCGTGTAGTGTAAGACCGAAACCGTTGCTTTAAGCTTATGATTGCTTTTGCATAGGCTTAGCTTGGTTGAAAAGTTAGGCAATGACAAGCTTTCAACCTCTCGCCTGAATTTTGAACTTGTGTATTTTCACCGTTGCAACTCCGATAAAATTTGAAAACACAGGTCTATGTATCATTCTATAGGATGATGATTGAACTTTGCTAGGGGTAGTTCACCTTGTATACATGTTTAGCACTTGTTTGACTTCCTGTCTATACATGTTCAGTGCTATTTTGATGGTGAATACTTTTTGGCTAAAACTGCTCACTTTGCTCATATGTTCATATTATATATTTGGTGATCAGTTTGAGCCTTTGCTGGCATATATGCTTGTTGTTGAGTCATCGGACCAACATTCTTTGGAGCATCTTTTCATTCTATCGACTATAATCCTGAAGCTGCTAATCTGCATTCCTGACTCATATGCATTTAAGGGGTAGAAATTTGCTTGTTAGTGCATTATCAACTAAGGGGGAGAAATTTTGACAAATCATATCCTAGTTGTGTGCACTATTGAAGGGGGAGTTTATGTCTAGGGGGAGTTTGCTCGTTTAATTTGGAGCAATTTCAATTGGTTTGGAGCAATTTTATGCTAGTTGTGTTGAGCCTCTGTGCCTCTATCTTGAGGGACTAGTAGTTTTGCTTTGTGAGCATGTTTTTTCAATTGGTATCGAGCTTTTCTGCCTTTTCAGTTGGTATCGAGCTTTCTCGCTAGTGGTGTTGAGCCTGTTCTACCTCTTCTTGAGGGCTAGCTTTGCTTTGCTTGGTTGCGTCGAGCCATTGCCCATGTCTTTGGAGACCAAGTTGTTTTGCTCCTCCACTTGACCTTCTTTTGGGCTTTGTTGTGCTTTTGGGTCATTTAGACGAGTTCTCTACTTCTCCTTCTTCTTCTTTCTTCTACCTTCATATGATTTGTGTTGGTAGTTGACAATGCACTCATCAAGGGGGAGATTGTGGATACATGGGTGTATGCCGGATCTTGAGTGATGAGTGATTATCAACTGGTTTGATGCGCATGTTCTTTGGCTTGTGTTGTGCAGGTGTCGAGCACGGAGACAGTGATCGAAGGAAAGGTGAAGGTCAAGTAGAGACGTGTCGTGCCGATGGACCCGGAGCGGTGAAGGGCGGACGTGAGGCTTGGACTGAGGGACCGGTGGCCTGAGGATCAGCTGTGGTGGGTGACAGCCTGGGACAGCGATGAGCGAAGACTTGCGGGGCACGGTGTGGCCCGAGTCAAGGACCTGGGGACACGTGTCGGTGGACGGGGTGCACGGGCAGTGCATCCCCTCTACGGCGACGGTTTGGTGATTGAGCCACAGAAAAACCACCGGGTGGACGGCTTCCAGGTTTGGGCCACAAAACCTGGGTGCGGCCGGTTTCTGAGTTTGGGCCACAAAACTCAGTCTGAGGACGGTTTCCAGGTTTGGGCCTCAAAACCTGGGCGCTGGCGGGTTTCTGAGTTTGGGCCACAAAACTCAGGTGATGGACATCGGGTTTCCCGGTTTCGGCCTCAAAACCGGGGGTAGGACTTGAAGGTTGGTTTCCCGGTTTCGGCCTCAAAACCGGGGGGCGAGGTCCGTGAAAAGGACGAGCAGAGCAGTGGCGGCACGCGGCGACAATCGGTGAGGTCGCATCGAGGCGAAGCTACCAATTGTGCGGGCGTGGCTGTCGGATCACCATCTACTTCGAGCTGGTCCAGAATAGCCTTAGGGTTTAGCTGGTTCGCTCTGTATCATTAGGGGTAGAGTGGGAATAAAAATTAGGATAAGTGGAGAGAGACACCCACCTCCCACACTATCTCAGTCATTGCTATTTTCTTTCTATGGTTTCCTGCTCTCCCAATCCCTGCTGTAGCTACTGAGATCCGCAGAGACGGCTAATCATACCGGTTCTCGAGATTTTGAGGAAGTGATACCGTAATCTCACTATAGTCTCGTGTGTTCGAGACACGGTTGAATTTATGGTGTTGATTCGCGTTTTTTCTTCGCGTTCTTGTTTACTCCATGATTTTCTCATGACTCAATCTCCCACCTTGCTGCGTCTTTTTCGATTCCGTTTGAACTGAGTTGTTCTAGATCATGAGGCGCATATTTCCACCCAAGGAATTCACCTCTAACCTCACGAGCTAGTAGATCGATCGATTTTCGTTTCCAATCGGTTTTTGTCTCCCTTGCCCTCAATTCTTCTGATTCACCGATTTGGAGTTAGGTTCGAGCCATGATCTCTTAGAGATAGCTCACTAACCTCCTTGGAACTCCTCATACTAAGTCTAAGCCTTAGAGCTTTTGATTCGAAGGAGATCGGGTTGAATCTGCGTAAGAACTGTGTAGTTTCGAGGGCATCGGACGCTCGGGTCGGGGGCATCGGACGCTGAGTTCGTCACATCGGACGCTCAGGTGCCACGTGTCAAAGGACAACGTTTTTGAAGGAGCATCGAACGCTGCCCATCGGACGCTCCGTTGACCATCGGACGCGTGCGAGGGGTGAGCATCGGATGCTGAAGTGATACTGTAGCCAGCGTCCGATGGCTATGCAGTGAGGTTCCAGAACAGTACATTTTGCATCGGACGTGTCCGGTGCCTGGACATCGGACACAGGCCAACGTCCGATGCAGTGAGTTTTGCACTGTTTCGTCCGCAGTTTCCTCGTTCATCTTCGGTTTTGATTTTGGGTTTTTGCGTTGGATTTCTGACTTCGTGATCTACAGAAATCGGGCTTCCCGCTTTGCGAAATAGCCTAAACCCCCCTCGCGTTGCTCGGGGGAGGTTGAGGTTACCCAAAGTCCATCCTGTCACTAGTTGACTTGCGTGAACTTGAGTGAGGAGGCTTTTGTGGTGTCCCGCTGTGTTCCTAGGGAACATCCACCCATTCTCTTGGGTAGTGGACATCACGCGCATCGGTTTTGCTCTTGGGGTTGATTTTCTGGGGTAGAGGCTAAAAGTTTCTGAAAAGAAATTTAAGGCTCCCATTCACCCCCCCCCTCTGGTCGCCTTTGGTAGCATTCTTGGTCCTTCAAAATGTTGAGGAGCGGCCTCGGGACAACCAATCGAGCCCCCTGTTGACATCTATTAACTATCATTATTTACTATCAACAATACTTGAATAAATGGCAAAAAGAATTGCCAACTTCGAAATAGGAGGTTTAAACTAACAAATTCCACGAGTTTTGGTGATTCTATATTTTCCAGGTATTAAACAGGAAAACCGGACTACATTGCTTCCCCAAGAAGGAACCTGACGTAGATTACTCCACCGCCACGTCAGGAAGTCTCTAGAAGACTCCAGAGGACACCACGAGGCGAGGCACCCCGGGAGCCTTACCTGTGGGACCGACTGGTCCCCTGGGCCCACCGATCGATCCTGGCCAGGGCCCCCACGTCTCCTCCTTCCAGAATCTTCCTCCACCGACCTCTACGATGCATCTCGGCCGTACCTTAAGTCGGTTTGATCCAACGATCATGGTTCCACGCCCAGGGCTATATAACCAGACCCCTGACCCCCCTCCAGAGAGAGATCAGAAGAGAAGACAAGACAGAAGACAGAGAATTAGGGTTTCTAGAGAGAGAGTTAGAGCTCTACATCAAGATTAGAGTTTAGTCTAGCTAGATTCAAGTAGAGGCAGGCGACTTCGTCGGCATATCCGGCTAGAAGCTTCGTTTGAGTCTCCGGATCGTTGTTGAAGACTCGGTAATTTGTATCTTTACTCGACTTTGTGCTACTTTAATATATTTTAGTTTATTCAGTTTTGGAGTTTATTCTAGTTATATATTTAATATAGATCTGATTATGATAGAGTTTATGATCATGTTCGTAAAGTACTTAGCTTTATTCCGGATAAAGTTAAGTGGTCAAACTGGTGTAAACATGGTGTTTAGGCTAAGTTTACCTGCGAATACATCCTATGCTCCGGGTTGAGAGGTAGATCGCAGGAGTGACAGTCCTGTTGAGTCCTTTGTAGTCCTCCCCCTGAGTGTAGACCTTAGTAGGACGCGGTTGCAAGTTAGAATTCATTACTTTGTTCTTGATTCTAATTTAGTAATGTCCCTTGATCATGGATGATAGATTAATTAGCTATAAATGATTGTATATTAACTAGAGTAACCACTAGGCTTAGTAAATATGAAGTAACTTAGGTTTTGAATCGCTTAATTAATCTCATGACTGCTCTACTTGATCCATGTAGTTCGCTCTATCTCTAGAATTCCCATTTTTATTATCATTATCATTATTATCCATTATTTATCTTTACCTTATCTTACCCCTGTTTTGACATGTGAGTAGTGAATGAATGAATAGTAATCTCCACTACCTTTGAATCATATTTATATCCATTTGTTCCCCGCTTCGCTGTTTTCTTCAGTAAAATATAAATAACGATACCTAGACAACCTGGGTGAAATGCTGCTACAATAGGTATATTTATCTGTGCGCTTGCGGATAAATATTTGTTTATATCTTTTGAGCTAGTGTCATAAATGAATTACATTTCTAGTATCATGTTGGGGATGACAACTTGACGTTAAGTGATGCTAGGAGTGTCCTGTGCATTTCTGAGGGCTTTTGCTAGAATCAGTTCATTAAAGTTTATTATGGGCAATTGCATTAAGAAATACCAACAGCAGTTCAGTAAGTTTGTTGAAGTAATTCAGAAACTATATATCAATATTCCTCTGCTAGATGCATTACAGGTACCTACCTATGCCAAGTATGTAAGGGATATACTTAACAACAAACGACCACTGCCAATTACTAAAGTAATCGAGCTGACAGAAGAATGTAGTGCGGCTATCCTCAATCAAATACCAGAGAAGAAGAAGGACCCAGGATGCCCCACTATTGAGTGCTCACAACGCACTGTGTGATCTTGGAGCTAGTGTTAGCGTGATGCCCACATCAGTCTACTATAAGCTCAACCATTCAGCACTTGTGTCAACACCAATGTGTCTTCAGCTAGCTGATCAATCACTCAGATACCCAATAGGAATTGCTCAGAACATCCCAGTCAAGATTCGAGAGTTCTTTGTACCAGTGGACTTCGTGGTACTAGAAATGCACCCGGATTCAAAAGTATCACTCATTCTAGGAAGACCATTTTTGAGCACCACCAAGGCCCACATTGATGTCGGAGCTGGAGAAATCAAATTCACCATAAATGGAAAGGAAGAAAAGTTCTCATTCAAACCACGGCCCAAACAATGCTCAACTCTAGTAGACCATAAAGCTCAAGAAACAAAACTGCTGTCTTCGGTAGTGGAGACCCATCAAGAAGACCGGAGAGTCCAATTTGGTGGACTTTAAACCCCGAACCTTCGCCGGAGGTAACTCGGTAGTTATCTGTATTTACTTTTGCACTTCATATTTATTTACTCATACATAGGAAAACAAAAATTAGCATCATCATTGCATCATAAAATTGGCCCCATGTAATTAATATTTACGAACCCCGTAAGTATTATTTACTACGGCAACAAAAACATATAAGAATTTCATCATTAGAATCCTTGTTTTCTATAGTTTCATAAAAGCAATTTTCTTTTATACTTGCATTGTACAAATACGGGAGACATACAGACCCACAGACACCTGGAACCCACATCATATCACTTCAAATTATCACATGCACTCACAACCACTCATCTCACCTACCACCACATACAACTGTCGGCATATACTCCAAAGAGTGGGAACTTGAGCAAGGTAGGTGAGGGAAAAAGTTGGAGTGAAGTGGGCCCAGGAGGGGACCGGTCGGTCCCACCACTAGACCGACCGGCCTCCCTAATCTCCCCCTATAAAATGGCAAGCATCCCTCACACTCTCCACACACTCCACTCTTCAGAAACACCAGCCTCACTTCAAAATTCGAAATTTCAATTTCGAGTTCACTTGGCACTTCATTTGGGGTAGTTTCTGAGTGAGTGAAGATACGAGAGAATAGAGGAGGAAGCTTTGAGCTATTAGCAAGTAGAAAGGGATAGTGAGAGCAAGCAAGAGAAATCAATAAGAGAGGGGAAGTGTTGTCCAATTAGTTAATGAACTAGGAGAAGTTGAAATAAAAGTGCCAACTTGAACGACTGACTCCTAGACTACTGACTTTTGGACCGCTAACTCTCTGACATTTATTTGCTCTAACCCTCACTTGTTCCACTAGCTTTGTCTGTGTGCTCTCTTGTTTTTGCAGCAAAGATGAGCAACTTCTTGAGAAAGGCAAAGAACACGCTCACTTCCGATCAACAAGAAGTCGTTCGTGAGCTGGCTCATCACAAGGAGGCTCTGACATGGATACCTCATCCCTGCCTCGATCCTCTACCATGAGCCGGTCCGAGCCACGTGATCTTCTTCATGAAAGGCACATCAAGCTTCAGACAGCCTATGAGAAGGACCTGTTCAGGCATTACCGAGACAAAGAATACACCCATACTCCTACCTTTGATTCACAATTTCTCCGAGACACAAGTATGGACTATGAGTTTGATCTAGTCTTTCATAATATTGGGTGGGAGAACACTTGGGAGCTCTCCGAAGAGGGTTGTAGATTACTCACTCTAGAATTTCTTTGCACTCTCTCTTCGGATGACACATATGTCTACTTTAGGCTGTATAATGAACCTTTCACTCTCACATGAAAACAGTTCAGTCTAAATTTGGGTTTTCCTGAAAACTGCGCCATAGACATAGATGTTGCCTTAAGAAACTTTGATAGAGATAGCTTTTGGGAGGACATTACTGGCAAGAAAACAGATCATCACCCTTGCACTAATGATATACACAACCCCACATTAAGGGTGATGCACAAGTGGCTAGGTTTCACTCTCTTTCCTAGGCAAGAGGGTCGTATTGTTAGAATTGAGGAGTTAAATCTTATGTATGCTATGGTCAAGAAAACTAAAATCTCACCCGTAAAACTCCTGGTAGACTACTGGCCTTACATTCACACTCTACAAGGCCCCATATCTATCACTTCTTGGGTTACTCGTCTTGTTGGAAATTTGAACTTAAATGGAAATATTATGTACATCTCCACTCCACGACAAATAATAGGTTTCTACTTCTTTAGTCAAGCACATCTCATAAAGAAGAGGAATAACAAACTCTACATGCAATATAAGGGATATACAAATGAATATGAGTTGCCAAACAGATCACTTGGTCTGTATGTCGTGGAAACCTTTTTGCTAAACTTGCAGAGACCAGGCGCGGGAGTAGGAAGAAGCCCCTCCGTAAGATTCACCAGAAACACTGCCCCGAGATATCAAGGAGAAGATGTTGCACCACCTAGACCAGCTTACACTCACTATCAAGGATTCGAATGAGCTGGACCATCTACATCACACCATCAAGCCTGGGAAGATACTACTGCCTACGAGCCACATACACCACAAGGTTCATGGGGACAAGGAAACTTTCGCAATTACACTCCACCACATCGCGAAGAGGATACGATGTATGAATTCCAGGGAGGACGAATGTCTTTCTCTGGGAGAGGCGTTCATGACGCCACTCATCATCCATATTCCTACCATGCCACCCATGGTTACCCAGAACACCAGCCATACCACCAGTTCCCGTACCACAGAGAGCCTTACTTTCAGGGCATCGACACTCGTCTTACTCATCTTGAGACGGGTCAAGAAGACATGCGCCACACTCTTGAAGAGATACATCATCAAGGCGCCCAGACGAACGAGAATTTCTGCTACCTCTTCGGACACATGGGAATTAATCCACCTCAGCCGCCAGCACCGTACGAGTGAAACTAGCTTGGGGGAGGACCCCCTATTCTTGAGGTAAGTATGTTGTACCCCTCTGTTTGCTTTTTGTTTGTGTCTAGTATTATTAGCTAGTATCTACTTAGTATTTAAATAAAATAATCTTGAAGTAGAATATATAAAAAAAGAAAAAAAGAGAGCTGCTTTACATAGCCTCAACTGCAAGGAAATTCCTTTCAAATTTTTAATTGAAAAATCTCAAAACAATGATCTTAACCAAAGTTTGGATAGTTGAGAATTAGAAACGAAAAAGTCTAAGCTGATATTTATCTTGTTCTTAGTTTCAATGAATCTCCGGAATTTTAATTTTGAAAACTTCAAACATATGATGAGAACCTGTATGACATAATAACTAAAGTCTGATAATAAATGATTCATACTTTGAGGCTGCTTACTCTGTTCTATGTTTTTAACTATGGTAGAGAGGTTTATCATGCTCTAAAGATCAAGCTTCTATAAATATAAAAGATTCACTCTTCTGAAGTAGTATTGTGTTAGAGGCATGGGACTATGCAAAAATATGATAAGGAGGAAAGAAAAAGGGACAAGTGTCCGACTACCTCAGAAAAAAAAGAGAAAAATGTGTGTGATAAAAATATGAAAAGAAAAAGAATGATAGCCCATGGTCCCTCTAATTACAATATGCTAGTAAGAGTTGACAAATTTAAAAAGTTTCAAATGCTTGATCTAAAGGTATGACATTTCTCTCCCTAAGCTCTGAACTTTGACTTAGTAAAGTGTCCTTTTTAGTCTTGAAATTATATGCAATTTGAAAAATGTCATACAAAAGTTCTCTGAGCTTTTATTATGAAAATCTTGCAAAACTCCGGAGTAAAATTGGAATGAGAAATTTGAGACATAGTGTTTGACTTGATTGCTTCTAATTTTCAATAATTCTAAACTAAGGTAAAAGATTGGCGAAGGGAACATATGAAAATTCTTCCAAATTCTTTTCAAGGAAGTTTTCAGTTGATGGCTTGTATATTAAAGTAGTTTACAATTTTACGTTCAGAACCCGATGTTTGCTAAGGGACTAGCAAAAGTTTAGCTTGGGGGAGTTTGTTGACATCTATTAACTATCATTATTTACTGTCAATAATACTTGAATAAATGCCAAAAAGAATTGCCAACTTAGAAATAGGAGGTTTAAACTAACAAATTTCACGAGTTTTGGTGATTCTATATTTTCCAGGGATTAAACAGGAAAACCGGACTACATTGCTTCCCCAAGAAGGAACCCGACGTAGATTACTCCACCGCCACGTCAGGAAGTCTCTAGAAGACTCCAGAGAACACCAAAGGACACCACAAGGCGAGGCACCCCCGGGAGTCTGACCTGTGGGACCGACCAGTCCCCCGGGCCCACCGGTCGGTCTGGTCCAAGGCCCCCACGTCTTCTCCTTCCGAAATCTTCCTCCACCAACCTCTAGGACGTATCTCGACCGTACCTTATGTCGGTTTGATCCAACGGCCACGGTTCCACGCCCAGGGCTATATAACCAGACCCCTGACCCCCTCCAAGAGAGAAGCAGAAGAAGAGAAGAGACAGGAGACAGAGAAGAGAAGTTCAGTAGAACTAGGGTTTCTAGAGAGAGAGTTAGAGCTCTACATCAAGTTTAGAGTTTAGTCTAGCTAGGTTCAAGTAGAGGCAGGCGACTTCGTCGGCATATCCGGCTGGAAGCTTCGTCTGAGTCTCCGGATCGTTGTCGAAGACTCGGTAATTTGTATCTTTATTCGACTTTGTGCTACTTTAATATATTTCAGTTTATTCAGTTTTAGAGTTTATTCTAGTTATATATTTAATATAGATCTAATTATGATAGAGTTTATGATCATGTTCGTAAAGTACTTAGCTTTATTTCGGATAGAGTTAAGTGGTCAAACTGGTGTAAACATGGTGTTTAGGCTAAGTTTACCTGTGAATACATCCTATGCTCCGGGTCGAGAGGTAGATCGCAGGAGTGACAGTCCTGTTGAGTCCTTTGTAGTCCTCCCCCCGAGCGTAGACCTTAGTAGGACGCGGTTGCAAGTTAGAATTCATTACTTTGTTCTTGATTCTAATTTAGTAATGTCCCTTGATCATGGATGATAGATTAATTAGCTATAAATTATTGTATATTAACTAGAGTAACTACTTGGCTTAGTAACTGTGAAGTAACTTAGGTTTCGAATCTCTTAATTAATCTCCTAACTGCTCTACTTGATCCATGTAGTTCGCTTTATCTCTAGAATTCCCATTATCATTATCATTATTCAATATTTATCTTTATCTTGTCTTACCCCTGTTTAGACATGCGAGTATTAATGAATGAATAGTAATATCCACTACCTTTGAATCACATTTATATCCATCTGTTCCCCGCTTCGCTGTTTTCTTCGGTAAAATATAAATAACGATACCTAGACAACCTGGATGAAATGCTGCTACAACAGGTATATTTATCTGTGCGCTTGCGGATAAATATTTGTTTATATCTTTTGAGCTAGTGTAACAAATGAATTACATTTCTAGTATCATGTTGGGGATGACAACTTGACATTAAGTGATGCTAGGAGTGTCTTGTACATTTCTGAGGGCTTTTGCTAGAATCAGTTCATTAAAGTTTATTATAGGCAATTGCATTAAGAAGTGTCAACACCCCCCCCCCCGCCACGAAAGGGAGGCCTCGGTACACCAGCCGGTCGCCCCTCGAGCCAGGAACGTTCGAGACCACATCATCGATCCTCACGAGCCCCGCGATCCGAACGATGCCCGCCATGACATCCTCAGGCGGCGGTGTCGCAAGGACATGGGCGCCGAGGAGCGGGGCATTAGCGCCCATCGAGGGGGACATTACAACAGCGACGAGGACCGCATCACGCCCGAGCCGCCTGGCCCTCGAGTCTTCAGTAGGGCGATCCGCAGCACGCCGCTGCCAGAACCATTCTGCCCTCCCACAAGTCTCGTCAAATACAACGGTGAAACTAAGCCCGAGCTCTGGTTAGCCGATTTCCGCCTGGCCGGTCAGCTGGGTGGAGCTCGGGGCGACGACCAAGCCATCATCTGCCAACTACCGCTTTTCCTCTCTGACACCGCCCGAAGATGTCTCAAAGCACTCCCCCCCCGACTAGATCCGTAACTAGGCCGACCTAGTTCGGGTCTTCGAGGGGAATTTCAAAGGAACTTACATCCGCCCAGGCAACTCGTGGGACCTCAGCTGATGCAAATAGCGAGCCAACGAGTCTCTCCGCGATTATGCACGACGCTTCTCCAAGCAGCGCATGGAGCTCCCACACATCACCGACCATGACGTGATCATGGCGTTCGTCTCCAGCACCACATGCAAGGAGTTGGTCCGCGAACTGGGACACAACTGCCCCAAAACCGTCGATGAACTGATGGACGCCGTCGCAAACTACGCGGCCGGTGATGAGGTGGTCGGAGCATTCTTCGATGAAGCAAGCGAGAAGGGTAAAGCGTGGGCCGCAGACGGCGAAGGCTCAAGCAAGGGGCCAAAAAAGGGCAACGACAACAGCAACAAAAAGAAGAAGGAGAGAGGCCAGCGAGCCAAGCGTGAGGTCGAGGAGGACAATCTCGTCATCGCAACCGAGCGCAAGAAGCCTCGAGGTCCCACCGACGGGGGCGTCTTCAACAAAATGCTGAAAGAGCCCCGCCCATTTCACCAAGGGGCAGTAACCACACACTCGAGGACTGTCGCATGCTCAAAAGGCACTACGATAGCACGGGCGTCAGAAAGGACGACGAGAAGAAGGGCAAGGGTGGCGACAAGAACGATGGCGGGGAGGATGAGAAGTTCCCAGAGGTCTACGATTGCTACAAGATCTATGGGGGCCCTCAACCCAGCTCAGTCTTGGGCAACGCAAGAAGGAGTGTCGAGAGGTCTTCTCTGTCCAGACCGCAGCTCCCCAGTACCTCAACTGGTCCGATGAGCCCATCACGTTTGACCGTGATTACCATCCAGATCACGTCGTCAACCCGGGGGCCTATCCACATATCGTCGACCCCGTAATCATCAACACCCGCCTCATGAAAGTACTCATGGATGGAGGCAGCAGCCTCAACATTATCTACACCGACACCCTCGAGCTCCTCGGCGTCAAGAAGTCACAACTCCAGCTAAGTGTCGGGGGTTTTCACGGGGTCGTACTAGGGAAGAAGGCGCTACCCATCGGGCGCATCAACCTCCCAGTCTACTTCGCCCCCCCTCAAACTTCAGGCGAGAAACCCTCACCTTCGAGGTGGTCGGGTTCCCAGGCACATACCACACCATCATTGGCAGACCTGGCTACGCCCGATTCATGGCGGTCCCCAATTACACTTACCTTAAGATGAAAATGTCAGGGCCCAAAGGGGTCATCACCGTCGGTTCCTCCTACGAGCACGCCTACAACTGCGATGTCGAGTGCGTTGAAAAAGGAGAGGCCGACGTACAAACGACTCAGCTGGCTTCGACGCGCAACGGCCTCGCTGTCGAGGCCCTCGAGCCCGGTCGCCACGTCGGCATCTTCAAGGCAGCAGAGCACACCAAGAAGATCTGCCTCGACCGAAGCTCGTCAGAAGACAAGGCATTGACAATCAGTGCATCCCTCGACCCCAAATAGGAAGTCGTGCTCGTCGACTTTCTTCGCGCAAACGCCAACATGTTTGCGTGGAGTCCCTCGGACATGCCGGGCATACCGAGGCAAGTCGCCGAGCACGCCTTGGAAATCCGGGCCGGCTCCAAACCAATGAAACAACGCCTGCGCCGCTTCGACGAGGACAAGCGCAGGATCATCGGGGAGGAGATACACAAGCTTTTGGCGGCCGGGTTCATCAAGGAAGTCCACCATCCCGAGTGATATGGCTCGTAGGCCTCAAGCTTCAGCGCTTCCTTAACCACCACCGTCCGGGTCTTCTTCGGTAACATCGTGGCCATAGTCCGCCAGGTCGCCAATGACTTCCTCGACTCCAGGGGGAAGGACTTCAGGCTCGAACAGCTTCGCCAACGCCGCCCCAGGCCTCTCGGCTTCGGCGACAATGGTGAGGTGCTGCTTCTCGTTCTCGTCATCAGTTTTGCTGATGTTGGAGACGAAACCTTCGGAGACCAGCTCCATGTCATAGATATAGCCGGAGCGGACCACAGCCATCGCCCGTTTCACACCAAGGTGGAGCGCGTCCCAAACACGGCCCCTCAAGATGGCATCAAGATGGCTGAGCTGGTCGACGAGGTCGTCCCCCCGCACCTCGTCGTCAGCCTCGTTCGCCGGGCCGACGCCCCACACGGTGCCAAGACCGTTGATGGCCCCTCAAAGTCGGTTGGTCATGGCTGCCTCAGCCCGAAGCCCCTCTTGTAGCGTCGAGTTAGCCACTTTCACGGCTGACAGACCCTCCTCGAGGGCTAAAAACCAGAACAAAGGTTAGCCACGGCTAGCGACGCCTCAGGGTCGGAAGAGTCGAAACCAAGAGACTAAACCTCACCAGCGCAATGGGTTTGAAGGGCCGTATTATGGTCCTCCGCATTGGCGCATCCCTTTTCCGCTTGGCTTAGGGCACGGGCCGCCTCCGTCACCTTGACCTGCAGCTCCTCCATTCTCTAGCCGATGGTCGCGAGGGTAAGATCCTTCTCGATGAGGGCCGCCTTCGACGCTTCAAGCTCGGTGGACAGATCTTGGACCCGCGTCCTTTCCTCCCCAATCGCAATACTGAGGGAATCACGAGTACTAGAGAGTTTGGACACGTCCTTCTCGAGGTCCTCGATCTGACCCTCGGCCTTGCCAAGCTTGCCCTTGAGGTGAAAAACTCACTTCGAGCTCGAAGCAAGGTCCTCGAGGGTTGTTGCTTCCTTCGCCTTCGCTTCCGAGGCCTCCTCTTTGGCCCTCGCCGCTTCTGCCTTCGCCACCGCGGCCTCCTCCTTGGCCTTCCTCGCCTCCTCCTCGACTCGAGCCAAGGCTTCTTATGCGGCCTAGCCGACCTCAATTTGGCGTACCGCCTCATCGCGACTGCCCTGCGTCACGTGGAGGAAGAAGGACTTTGTGTGGGAGTGCCTCCTCAGATCCTACAAGCGAAAGGTGGACAATCAGTCGCCAAACCAAGAAAGAAGACAAAGACGAATGCGTCTAGAGGCTGCTCACCAACAGGCATCGACCGAAGTCCTCGATGATGATCTCGCAAGCCATCTTCAGGGACTGTGCCATCCACGAGCGGTACATTTCCATGTCCTCCCAACGCGTTAGCTCGGTGGGGTCGTCCAAGACGAGGGAAGGCCCGATTGGATCCTAGGGGTCCCGGAGCGAAATGCGCTCCTGGCCCCAGTGCGGAAGGCACATGATAATCCTATCACACACCTCGCCCCGGATGCTCTCCGCCGACTCGCGCGAGCCACCTTGTTGCTCCACTCGGTCGGCCAATGTGAAGTATGACATAGCTTTAGCACCACGAGGCCCCAGCTCAGGGGCTGACCACCTCGACGTGTTAGGAACGCCTCGAGTGGTCAATGCCCCGGCAAGTGCGAGAGCCTTGCCCGCCTCTAGCCGGTGCCGCGTCGGGGAGCTCGGGATCGCCACCTCCCCTTGTGGATGTCTGGCCTCGGTCCCTGCCATCTTCATGTCCTCCAGCCGGCTCGATGCCGACTGATCTCTGTCTTGCTGACGATGGGGCAAGACGGAAGTATCCGCCGCTTCTGGCGCCACGATCGGCGGCAGTGGCGGGAGGCTCGGGGCCGACATGGCCTCCTGCTATCCCTGTTGTTGCTGCTGCTGGTGGTGCTGTTGTTGTTGTTGTTGCTGTTGTTGTTGTTGTTGTTGTTGTTGTTGCTACTGCTCCTCTTGCAGCTGCAGCTCGTGCCGCTTGTTCTCCTCCTCCTCCCTCTTCTTTCGCTCCGCCTCGTGGAGCCCCGTGGGCCACACCCTTGTCAACCCCGCTGAAGCGCCGGCGGGTAGTGGCTCAGCGGCCACCTCCTCGACCTCGATGTCGATCAAGGCGGACTCCGAACCTACCCCCGGAGCCTCGGGAGTCGCCTCCTCGGGTCGAGGGATGGGACCCTCGGCCTGGCTCGAGGTGGAGCCCGTCGACGCCAGGGCTTGGGCCACAACGGCCTTGGAGACCTGGGTGGGGGCAGCGTCACCCTCGGTACTTGGCCTCAGGGGGGCGCCTGCAACCATAGCAACACCCGTCAGCTTGCCCTGAGCCATGGCCTCCCGGGCCGCCGTGGCCCAAGCCTGTGCATAAGGGGGCAAGAAAACCCCACCTCTGGCCGAGTCCGTCGACATCTTGGCAGCCACCTCCGCCTTGATCCTCTTAGCAGGAGCGGGGTCCACCGGCCCCACCTAACGCTTTGCCCTAAGGCCGCCAAGGACGAACAAATCACGTGACTGTCAAGTTAAGTCATAAGAACAAAGGACGAAAGGGAGCTTGAGGTGCAAATACTTACCCTCAGGGAAGGGGGAAATTCTTCCCGGAACCACCCGACCCGCTCGGGGGCTTCGGGGCCGCCCCTCCTTCGAGGCTCCGCTCAGGTTCAGAGCCCCCGGTCCGAGACCGAGGCGTGCGTTGCCCCGAGTGGCTACCCGGGGTCTTCTCGAGGCGCCGACCCTCGCTCGAGGGGGGCACCGTTTGCTCCTTGGAGGCAACGGTCGAGGTCAGCGACGTGCCACGTTGGCCTCGAATCAAGGCCAATGCCGCACCACTGAACGAATGTCGAGACCACGAGCCGCCCTGCTTCATCTCCTTCGGGCGCTCCAGGACATCCTCCAGCGCAGGGGGAACGTCAGCTCGCGGACTGAAGCCCAGTATACGACTCAGACGTGCGTCCATCCCCTCGTCGTCATAGTCATTGTTGACATCTATTAACTATCATTATTTACCATCAACAATACTTGAATAAATGCCAAAAAGAATTGCCAACTTAGAAATAGGAGGTTTAAACTGACAAATTCCACGGGTTTTGGTGATTCTATATTTTCCAGGGATTAAACAGAAAACCGGACTACATTGCTTCCCCAAGAAGGAACCCGACGCAGATTAATCCACCGCCAAGTCAGGAAGTCTCTAGAAGACTCTAGAAGACTCCAGAGGACGCCAGAGGACTCCACGAGGCGGGGCACCCCGGGACCCTGACCTGTGGGACTGACCGATCAGGTGGGCCCACCGGTCGGTCTGGTCCAGGGCCCCCACGCCTCCTCCTTCCGGAATCTTCCTCCACTGACCTCTATGACGCATCTCGACCATACCATAAGTCGGTTTGATCTAACGGTCACGGTTCCACGCCCAGGGCTATATAACCAGACCCCTGACCCCCCCTCCAGAGACAGGAGAGACAGAAGAGACAGAGAAGAGAAGTTCAGATCTTCCGACAAGAGTAGAACTAGGGTTTCTAGAGAGAGAGAGTTAGAGCTCTACTTCAAGTTTAGAGTTTAGTCTAGCTAGGTTCAAGTAGAGGTAGGCGACTTCGTCGGCATATCCGGCTAGAAGCTTCGTCTGAGTCTCCGGATCGTTGTCGAAGACTCGGTAATTTGTATCTTTATTCGACTTTAAGCTACATTAATATATTTCAGTTTATTCACTTTTGGAGTTTATTCTAGTTATATATTTGTTGACACTGGTTATCTATCATAATTAAAGAATAAATAAATATGAAAAGGGCAAGAATTTGATCACCAACAAAGGTTTAGGGTTTTAATTGACAATATTCCACGAGTTTTGGTGAACTATGATTCTGCAGGGACTAAACGAGGAAATCAACACCGATAGCTTCCCCTAGAAGGAAACCGACGGGAGATAACTCCACCGCCATGTCAGGAAGTTTCTAGAAGACTCCAGAGGACACCAGAAGACACCACGAGGCGAGGCACCATGGGACCCTGACCTGTGGGACCGACCGGTCCCCTAGGCCCACCGGTCGGTCTGGTCCAGGGCCCCCACGTCTCCTCCTTCCGGAATCTTCCTCCACCGACCTCCAGGATGCATCTCGGCCGTACCTTAAGTGGGTTTGATCCAATGGCCACGGTTCATCGCTCAGGGCTATATAAGCAGCCCCAGACCCCCCTCTCCAGAGCATCAATCAGATCTCAAGTCATTAGAAGAGGAGGAGGATCAATCAGAAACCCTAATTTCCTTAGAGCCACATCAACTTATGCATAGCTAGATAGAATTAGAATTAAAAGAGGCAAGCTTCGCTTGGATTCCGGATCTAGTCGCGAGAAGGCTCGGTAAACCCAAGATCTTCTCTCTTGTATCAACATTATGGATCTAATTATGTTTCTAGTTCATAATTGTTCTTCTAGTTCTTCATTGTTCTTCATTGTTCATCTTCTAGTTCTAGTTCATCGTCTAGTTCATCTTCTAGTCCTTAATCTAGTTCTAGTTCGTGTTCTAGTTCATACTCTAGTTCATCTATGTGTTCTAGTTCATTATACTGTTCATCATTGTGTGCTAGTTCATAATAGTTTAGATATAATTGATATGACTAAGACATTAATTACTATATTCTTAATTATACTGCTTGTAGTATGCTTTGATTATATATTTGGCATAGATAGATTATCATCATGTTTATATTCATGTTCGCATAGCGCTCATCTTAAAGTACAACGGGTGGGTGATAAATGTTGTGTAGGTGTGGTGCCTATACACTATTTATCTGCGAATGCGTCCTATGTTCCGGATAGAGTGGAAGATCGCGGTTGTGATATTCCTGTTGAGTCCTTTGTATTCCACCTCCCGAATGTAGTGTTCAGTATGGCTCAGTTAACTCATGGTTTAGGGGTTACTCTGTTTGGCACCTTTACTATGGAGTTGCCTCTTGAATAAGAATATGGGATAACCTAGCCAATGATTGCCAAATATAATTGCACTAATCAATGTATATTATGACTTATAATTAGAATAACTTAGGAATACTTCTTTATAATGTCTATTCTAATCCGCATGCCTTGTCTAAGTTGAAATGCTCTAAGGACTATCATAGATTGATCTTTTATCATTTATAGTGTACCACATTATTGTGACTGATCCCTGTTTAGGATAGAGGAGTGTGTTCTTGCTTTGTTCTCAATTCTCCTATCACATGTGTAGAGTAGCTCTTGTCCTTATTAATCTCACTTCATTCCTAGTGCTAAATATAAATAACGATACTTGGAACATCTCCGGGTAAAATGCTGCTACAACGGGAGTATTTATCTGTGCGCTTGCGGGTAAATATTTATCTTTAGAGTCAGTGCTATGATATAATTACATTGCTAGCTTCATGTTGGGGATGAAAACTTGACGTTAAGTGATGCTAGTAGTGTCCCGTACACTTCTTAGTGCCTTTACTAGGTTATTGTTTATGAAGTCTATCTTAGAGTGATTCCATTAAGGAGTGTCAACAAGCATTTTTTGGCGCCGTTGCCGGGAAATGAATGAGTAATTAAGGATGGTAGCTAGAATACATTTTCAACATCTAGGAGAACTCTTACACATGTGATAATTGAGATATATTATTCACCCTTTATCCAAACAGGCCCTGGCTTTTGTATAGTTTTGATCTTATGCAGGGTGAGGTGTATGACTGGTTTTGAACTTCCAACAAACTACATTGCTGGTCCAGAGGCTTTGCTCAAGCCTCAAGATCCATTCAACCACTTTGTTATGAATCAACCAGATAAGGTATAGACAATTGTTGTCACTTTGACTTTCCGACAAACTCCCACAAGGATCGAAGAAGGTCAACGTTACAAGTTTTCAAGCATGTGACGAGTGACGACACCAGACGTTGTACCACTCACAATTCCATTGTGAGTCATGGTAAGTTTAATCGAGGTGAGTCAGCCTTGCTCATGGACTTTAAATTGATGAGTAGTTATCTTATTAAATCCTTTGCATATCATCATACATTCACTCCATTTAGTTTATGTTCTCTCATACATGTTTAATTTTTATCACTTGCATCCACTCATGTTATGTGCATCTAAAAAAATAAAAAAAATAAATATATATACTACTCACCTTGATCACACTCTTTCATCTCCATTAAACTGAATCTCTGTAGTGCTTTCATACCACTGTTATTTACTATAGTATGCGTAAGGTTTGGAGTATGTTCATACATCTTTTAAATTAAGCATGGTGCTTAGTCTAGGAGTGTTGATCTTACTTTCAAAGGCTTTTTAAATTAAGCGTGGTGCTTAGGTTAAAATGCTTTCCTAGGTTAAATTAGACATGGCGTCTAGTTTGATCTTTGAACCAAGAGTATTCTCTAGTAGATATCGGTTATTTTGTTGGACTAACCCCTGCAGAAATCTCTCAATATCAAAACGGGGAAATCAAGAGATGAACTCACACTGGGATGAAGCAAGGCATAGGACGTGCTCTAACAACTTCACACAAAAGACATGGCTCATTCATCACTGAACTGTAAGTATCAAAGAATTTTCACTTTGTCTTTTGCTATAAGCTACCTTTGCCTTGAACCATGAAACAATACAGCCACCAAGTTGTCTATGAACTATGATGAATCATGTCTATGCTATGTCTATGCTAAAACAATTCCAAATCCATCTACCCATTAGCATAGATAAGGATTATAAATTTAATAGTGGATAACCTGTATTTCAACTTTATATATTCCCTCGGGTATGTGTCCATTAAAGAAAGGTCTTGCTCAACGAACCTAAAACTGTGAGCCCTCGCCGAGAGGTCAATCGGTAGTTATCTTATGACTTTTTAAATTTAATCTTGTCTTAATTTACAAAAAATTAAAAATTAATAAATAATTATGTTCTTAGGACTAGTTCCCTTCGGGTATTCTTGTCACTAACCACTGTAGGATGAACAATGTCTGAGAACATGGGAGTTGCAAATACAACGTGAGGGATGCTTCAACATTTACACTTGCCTTTGTCTAAGTGTGGGGAGGAAGGCTAGCTCTTCCAAAAATTCTACAACCATGCTCATCCTCCCAATCAAGAAGCTGTCAACATCCCGACACACTGGTTTGCAATCTCTCTACTCACTGTTACTTTGTCTCTTTAAGTTTGAATGATATTACAAATTCTAAGCTTAAAAATCAAACTTAAGATACAAAATAAATTAATCCTTTAGAGAAGAAGTAATGGTGAACAATGAAGGTAAATAAAATATGGGATACAAGTTCTATGCTAATTAAAATGCCAAGATTAACTTCTCTATAGCATAGAAAGTGACTTTAGCTCTATGACAACACTACCCTTGTTATTACTTGTATATCCCTTCGGGTATGTGTTGTCCACTAATGCTTTCAGGAATAAAATAATAAGTGGAGCAACAAGTCCAAACATAATTCATGAGGAGAGAGAAAAAGGATAGCTTAGAGGTTGAGGAAGATAAAGTGCAACACAGGAGATAAGATGCTCAGGAACAAGCTCAAGATGCAAGGAGAAGCTTCAAACAAAAGGAAGGGGTCATGATAGATCATCTATCCCTATCACATGGCGCCACTGTGTTTCAATGATGAAGGTAATATTTTAAGGTAAGTGATCATTCTCTACAAAAGCTTTCCCTTGGTCTTGCTCTGCACTTAAATCAAAAGAATCAAAATGTTTGAGTTACAACTTTGAATAATTCAATCTATAAAACTCAACATGCTTTGTTCTTTGAGTATCACTCTTTTAATCAATAGTCTTGAACAACTCAACCCTCATTGTCAAATTCATGCTCACTCTTCTGATTTCATCACCCATGGTGTTTAGGCCTAGTTTACCTACGAATACATCCTATGCTCTGGGTCGAGAGGTAGATCGCAGGAGTGACAGTCCTGTTGAGTCCTTTGTAGTCCTCCCTCCGAGTGTAGACCTTAGTAGGACGTGGTTGCAAGTTAGAATTCATTACTTTGTTCTTGATTCTAATTTAGTAGGCACTCCTTAGTGGATTGGCCGAACCTTGGGGTAAATCGTTGTGTCCCGTGTGCTTGTTGTTGTCTCTACTTTACATACTACGCTTGTTATTGTGTTCTTCGTGTTCTTCCTCTCCCTATCTCTTTCTTAGGTTGGGAAGGCTTGATCTACATCAAGGGAAGCAACCAAGGCTCGGTGAGAGTAGAATCGTTATTTATCATACTTAGGGAAGTGGGGTAGATTCTTGTATTACATTCATAGCTCACATACATTGGATTTGTAGTTCATTTTTAGGATCCCGGTTGTGCCGTTTGTTTGTGTCGGTAGTACCGGTGTTTTACACCCGGTAGTACCTACCCAAACAAACCGGCATCTCCGGTTGTTATCTAACTACATCTTCTAGTTTGTGAAGTTTCAGATTGTTAAAAATCACCTATTCACCCCCTCTAGGCTGATTTGATCCTTTCAATCGGTATCGGAGCCTAACCCTTGTGTTAGCGCTTCACCGCGTAAGGGAGAATCATGTCGACCCTAAGTCAAGAACAAATCGATGACATTGCCAAGAGGGTTTCTACTCAGCTACTAGAAGATCAAGCAAAGAAACACGAAGATGAAATGAAAAAGATGAAAGATGAGATTGAGAACTTGAGGCAAGCTTTGAGTAGCAAAGGAGAATCATCCGGAAGTGGAGAAGATCCGCCACAGCCCAAAGAGGATAAGAAGAAGGAAGATGAAGAGAAAGGCAAGAGA
The DNA here is from genome assembly GCA_009763385.1 of Coix lacryma-jobi var. lacryma-jobi. Lineage (NCBI taxonomy): Eukaryota > Viridiplantae > Streptophyta > Magnoliopsida > Poales > Poaceae > Coix > Coix lacryma-jobi. The sequence continues at coordinate 80,519,290 of CM019830.1, forward strand.
GAGGAGTTCTCTAGGGTGTCTTTTGACTACAGCCAAATGGGCAAAGTCCTTCAATTGCCTAGCGTCAATCTAGGCAAACCACCTTCCTTTGATGGAATCAACTACAATGATTGGACACACAAGATGAAGCTACATCTTCTTGCCTCAAGAGTTTGGGAAATTGTCGAGAATGGACCATGTCATGTTGAAGGCCAAGAGTTCACCGACAATGATGTGATTGAGTTTCAACAAAATGTTCAAGCCACATCATTGATTCTATCATGCCTTAAGCCCGAAGAAAGCAACAAGGTTCATGGAATGGAGAATGCCAAGATGATTTGGGACACTCTCAGGATATCATATGAGGGTGATGCAAGTGTGAGGAAGTGCAACATAGAGCTTCTTCAAGGAAAGATCGAGAACTTCGCTATCAAGAGTGGTGAAACCACTCAACAAATGTTTGATAGATTCATGACCTTGATCAACAAGATTAGAGCTCTCGGAGACAAGAAGTGGGATGACAACTCAGCTGCAAGGAAGCTATTGAGAGCATATAGAAAGAAGAACAAGACGCTTGCATCAATCATCATGGAGAGACCTAACTATGAGAGCATGGGACCTCATGAGATGCTTGCCAAAATAAAGCATCATGAAGTCTTGGATGATAAAGCTATAGAAGATCAAGAAGCAAGCAACAAGAAGGTGGTAGCTCTCAAGGCTAACCACGAAGAAGGAAGCAAGGCCCGAGATGACTCATCAAGTGAAGGAAGTGATGACTCCGATGATGAGATGACACTTCTTGTGAAGAACTTTAGAAGATTCATGAGAAAGAAGATATACAATAAGGGCAAAGGTGGATACTTCAAGAAATCAAAGAAGAGAAATTGCTATGAGTGTGGTGCGGACGATCACTTCATTGCCGATTGTCCACAAAAGAAGAACAAGAACAAGTATAGCAAGAGTGATGACAAGAAGCAAAGAAGAAGAAGAGGTGGTGAAGCTCATCTTGGTGAGGAATGGTTCTCGGAAGATGACTCAAGTGATGAAGAGAAAAGCAAGAGCAAGGAGAAGGAAAAAGGAGCAGCCAACATTGCCATACACAAGACCTCTTCTCCAAGCCTCTTCTCCAACATGACTACCTCGACCACTTCATCACGCTTGTTCGAGAGTCTCTCCGACGACGAGGATGACTTCACTCATTCTTGCTTCATGGCTAAGGATGAGAAGGTATCATCTAACTCTCCTACTTGTTCTAGCGATGAATATAGTGATGATGAAATGGATGAATTTGAGCTTAGCATAATTAGAAAATTTGGTAAGAAAGGTGGACCTAAAATCATAAAGTTGCTCACTAAGTTAGAGAGTCGGAATGAGAGTCTTGCCTTGCAAGGGGACTTGATCTCTCAAGAGAGAGAAAAGAACCTTGCATTGGAAGCCTCTCTTGCCGAGGAGAAGTTGAAGGTTGAGAAATTGACCGTGGAATTATCTTTAGCCAATGACTCTAACAAGAAGTTGGCTAAGGAGTGTTTCACAAGCAATGACTCAATTGCTAGTCTAAAGAATGAGGTTAGCTTGGTTCAAGAAAGCCTCACAAGCTTTCAAAATAAATATCAAACTCTTGAACTAAGCTACAACACTCTTTGGAATAGCACTTCTTCAACCTCTCCTAAGGATTTCGATGGCTCTAATGCCTCAACTAGTAATGGTTGCAAAAGATGCTATAAACTTGATATAAATGCTTGTGCAACTAACCTTGTTGAGCTAGAGAAGAAAGACAAGGAGATTCATAGGTTGAACATGATCTTGAGGAATGGTTGCAAGTGTAAGGTGCAACAACCAAAGGACATCCTCAAGACCGCAAGACATCCATCCATCAAGGATGGGATTGGCTACAATAGGTATGGTGGCAAGGCCAATGGAAGGAAGATGGTCAATGGGGCACCTTTTGTTAACTTTAACAAAGGGGTTCCTCACTTTGACCTCATGAACAAGGCCAACAAGATCGCCAATCCAAAGGCTCCACTTGCTACTGGTAAGATCAACAAGGAAAAGCAAGTGGAGGCCCCCAAGCAACAAAAGCCCATATCAAGAAGCTATACATGTGATTACTTGTGTTGTTGGGGAGAGAACGGCAAGATTGTCGTTAAGTATGTTGGTGCACTCAAGAAGAGAGAGATTATGAGAAATGTTTGGGTGCCCAAAGTTTATGTGACTAACCCCCTAGGACCCAATCTCACTTGGGTACCTAAATCGAGAACATAATCTTGTTTTGTAGGAATATGCCTCCGGTGGATCAAGTTGGGTGTTGGATAGTGGATGCACCAATCATATGACCGGGGCAAAAGAAATGTTCACCTCCTTCCAACCAAGCAACGATTCATGCAACAACATTGTGTTTGGTGACAATGGAAAAGGAGAAGTGCTTGGTTTGGGTAAAATTGCTATCTCAACTGACAATTCCATATCTATTGTTTTACTTGTGCATTCGTTGAGTTACAATTTGTTATCCGTTTCTCAACTTTGTGAAATGGGTTATGATTGTCTCTTTACGGATAAGGGTGTGACCTTCTCTAGAAGAAGGGATTCCTCCATTGCATTTAAAGGTGTGTTAAAGGGAAAGCTTTACTTAGTTGACTTCTCAACTAGTAAAGTGAAACCTAAGACATGCTTAATGGCAAAATCTAGCATGGGTTGGCTTTGGCATCGCCGGCTAGCGCATGTTGGGATGAGGAACTTGGCCCAACTTCAAAGAGAAGGACACATCCTCGGACTAACCAATGTTTCTTTTGAGAAAGATAGGATTTGCAGTGCGTGCCAAGCCGAAAAGCAAGTTGGAGCAAAGCATCCAATGAAGAACATCGTGTCAACCACAAGACCATTGGAGCTATTGCATATGGACCTCATTGGACCCGTTGCTTACCAAAGCATCGGTGGTAACAAATACGGTTTCGTTATTGTTGATGACTATTCTCACTTCACTTGGGTGTTCTTTTTAGCAGATAAAAGTGAAACGCAAGGCATTTTCAAGAAGTTTGCTAGAAGAGCTCAAAATGAGTTTGACCTCAAGATCAAGAAAGTGAGAAGTGGCAATGGGACCGAGTTTAGGAACACCAACATAGAAGAATATTTTGATGATGAAGGAATCAAGCATGAGTTCTCCGTTCCATATACCCCACAACAAAATGGGGTTGTGGAAAGGAAGAATAGAACTCTTGTTGAAGCCGCAAGATCTATGTTGGATGAGTACAAGACTTCCCATGGCTTTTGGGCGGAGGCGATGAACACGGCGTGTCATGCAATCAACCGCCTCTACCTCCACAAGCTAAGGGACAAGACGCCATATGAGCTTCTAACCGGTAACAAACCGAAGGTGCACTACTTTAGAGTCTTTGGCTGCAAGTGTTTCATACTTAACAAGAGGGCCAAAAGCTCAAAGTTTGCACCTAAGGTACACGAAGGCTTTCTACTTGGTTATGGTACTAACGAACACGGCTACCGTGTATTCAATAATGTCACCGGCACTATTGAGTTAACGGTAGACGTGACTTTTGATGAATCCGACGGCTCTCAAAAGGAGCAAGTCAATGATGAGCATGTAGGTAATGACGTGCCTCCATCCGAAGCTATCAAGAAGCTTGCAACCGGTGATGTGAGGCCCGTTGAAATTCAAGATGATGAAGATGATCTGTCACACACTCCACAAAATTCTCATGTCCATCATGTGCATCCAAATGCGCATGATGAAGCTTCCGCAACTCTGAATAGTGGTAGTGTGAGTGATGTTCAAGTGATACATCAAGTTGATGATCAAACACAAGCTCAACATGAAGACCGACAAGATGGTGGGGACATCAACACATATGACGATGATGATGAAGATGGACCCATCCAAAGGAGATCACTTGTGCCACATCCAAGAGTTCATCATACAGTTCAACGGGATCATCTCGTTGACAACATATTGGGGAGCATACAGCGTGGGGTAACGACACGCTCTCGTTTAGCAATTTTTTGTGAACATTACTTGTTTGTCTCCTCTTTGGAACCTCTTAGGGTGGAAGAAGCACTTGATGATCCGGACTGGGTGATGGCTATGCAAGAAGAGCTAAACAACTTCACCAGGAATGAAGTCTGGTCCTTGGTGGAAAGACCCAAGCAAAATGTGATAGGAACCAAATGGGTCTTCCACAACAAACAAGACGAGCATGGCGTGGTAACAAGGAACAAAGAACGGTTGGTGGCTCAAGGTTTCACTCAAATCGAAGGTTTCGATTTTGGGGAAACCTATGCAGTTGTAGCTAGGCTTGAGTCAGTTCGCATATTACTTGCCTTTGCTACTCACCATGATTTCAAGCTATATCAAATGGACGTGAAAAGTGCATTCCTCAATGGCCCCCTCTCCGAATTGGTATATGTGGAGCAACCACCGGGTTTTGAGGATCCAAAGTTTCCCAACCACGTCTACAAGCTCGACAAGGCGCTCTATGGGCTCAAGCAAGCCCCTAGAGCTTGGTACGATTGCCTTAAGGACTTCCTGCTCAAAAAAGGTTTTAAGATAGGGAAGGCCGATCTTACCTTATTTACTCGCAAAGTTGATAATGATATCTTTGTGTGCCAAATATATGTCGATGACATAATATTTGGTAGTACTAATGTGGCTTTCTGTGAGGAATTTAGTAGGATCATGACTAAAAGGTTCAAGATGTCCATGATGGGTGAGTTGAAGTACTTTCTCGGATTCCAAATCAAGCAACTCAAGGATGGCACGTTCATCAGTCAAACCAAGTATACAAAGGACATGCTAAATAAATTTGAGATGGACAAGGCCAAACCCATCAAGACTCCCATGCCAACCAATGGACATCTTGATCTAAATGAGGATGGTAAGCCAGTGGACCAAAAGGTATATCGCTCTATGATCGGTTCATTGCTTTACCTTTGTGCATCTAGGTCCGATATCATGCTTAGTGTGTGCATGTGTGCAAGGTTTCAAGCTAATCCGAAAGAATGTCATATTATGGCCGTTAAGAGAATTTTTCGATACTTAGTGCACACTCCGAATCTTGGCTTGTGGTATCCCAAGGGCTCCACTTTCGATCTACTTGGCTATTCCGATTCGGACTATGCCGGTTGCAAAGTAGATCGGAAGAGCACTACCGGGACTTGCCAATTTATTGGAAGGTCTTTGGTGTCTTGGAGTTCTAAGAAACAAAATAGTGTTGCCCTATCCACCGCCGAAGCCGAGTATGTGGCGGCCGGCGCATGCTATGCTCAACTACTTTGGATGAAGCAAACACTAAAAGACTTCGGGTGTGAGGAAACCAATATTCCACTTTTGTGTGACAATGAGAGTGCTATCAAACTAGCAAACAATCCTGTAAACCATTCTCGCACAAAACACATAGACATCCGACACAATTTCTTGAGAGACCACGAAGCCAAAGGAGATATCGCATTATGCCATGTGAGCATCGAAAAGCAACTAGCCGATATCTTCACAAAGCCTTTAGATGAGTCAAGATTTTGTGCTTTGAGGAGTGAACTAAATATCATTGATTCTCGTAACGTGGCTTGATATCTTGCACATATTTGTTTTCACCTAGAGACCTAGACAAATGTTTTGACAAATATTGTGTGTGATTTCAAAATCTATTTTGCATGCTTCACTTGTGTCCATAGTTATGTACTGCTTGTATGAAATCTGGACATGACTGGAGTATGTGTAGTATACCACACAAAGTTCTCCTAGAATAGCTCTTTGTCCGTTCTGGAAGTGAACGGTCGGTAGTACCGCCATAAGGGTCGGTAGTAACGACCGTCGGTAGTATCGACCCCTATGGGAGGTAGTACCGACCGGGGTTTTACCCTGGTATAAATAGTCGCGGTGAAATCTCTTTCAACCCTATCCAGTCAAATCGCTTTCACCGCAGCCGCCGCCGCTTTCAGCCGTGCCTTCTAGCCGCCACGCTCTCCCTCTCTCGATCTCTCTTCTCCTCCAGTCAAATCCAAATCCATTCGGTGGAAAGGTGCTTTGGAGTAAGGAGATTATCGTGGTGGTGTTCTTGAAGCCGGGAGTTCCTCCTTCATTGGATTTCGGCCTCTTCTTCACGAGTAGCAAGGTACTAGGGTGTTCTTTCCCGATCTCTCAATGTACCTTGTTCTAGGTCGATTCCTTTAGTAGGATTGTTCTATCTTATGTGTAGATGCTTCTAGGATGTATGGTTTGCAAGTTTATGGGCGATTTGTGTGATTGGATCGAAGTAAACCGCACGCTGGAGTGCGGTCGGTAGTACCGACCACTACGGGCGGTAGTACCGACCGCGCGCAGTGAGCAGTTTTCTTCCCCGATTTTGATCGTCGTCTTTGCTACATCCTTTGAAGTAGTCTCTCTTTCACCTATGTCTCATACCCGTCTATGTAATCTTTTTCTAGATGTCGCATAGCCGGAGGACCTCTCATGCTCGTTCGGCTAGAGATGAGGATGAGGAAGAATATGTTGCTATGGAGCAAGGAGGTGTGCAGCCGGGTGAGCCACAGCGACGCAATCCCGGGCGTCGTGCTCGGCCCGGTGGAAGCAGCGACGACCTCTCTCGTCAGGTCCGTGGACGTTCGTCCGGGGGCCTCGGGGACGTCGGAGTGTTGACAGCGGCAGGGGAGCTGGCAGCAGTCATGCTGCTCCTCCGCCTCCTCCGCCTCCTGTCAACGGTCCTCCCGGGCGTCTGCACAGTGTGATTGTGGGCGGAGCAGCTATGGGGGTTGGTCCTGAGCGTGAGGGTCGTTCCATCGATCCTCGCGTTGGACCTCTGTCCCCTCCAACATCCGGGTTGTTGCTGATCAACCGGGTGTTTCATATGCATGGAGAGGCCGGTGCGTTGTTGGTGAGGCCCGCTTACCCTGGCAATGTCATGGCCTATTCTGACAGGAAGCGGGCAAACCTGTTGAGGGCTCGGAGGCTGGAGAACCCTTACCACTTCATCAGGGATGACTTAGTGGACAAGCGGTTCTAGTCCTGCTTTCAGCAGGACTATTATGTCTCTGTCTGCTGGAAGGGGTTCTGTGCTAAGGGACATCCTCCCCTCTTTGAGCACAAGCGGCTGGCAATCCGCTCCCTGACAAACAAAGATTCTGAAGAGATTGATGCTTTGGTTCAGAGGCTAGAGGATTGGAGGATTCTTGTGTTGGTTTCTAGTGAGTGCAGCTACAACCAGGAGATCATATGTCAGTTCTGGGCCACCCTATTCATTGATCAACCTGCAAAGGTGTTGCAATGGATGACCCAAGGAGTTCACTACAGGTGTGACTTTGTCACATTTGCTAGATTGTTGGGGTTTGATAGTGCGGACAGGAATGCTCCCAGGCTGTCCGAGATGTATGGAGATGGTATGTTCCCTTCTAATCTGCAGAGTTCTAGGATCTATATGCCTGGGACGGTGGCAAACTTTCAGGTCAATGGGCTGAAGCCAGCCTACTTTGTCCTGAACAATCTGATGCGTCTCACTTTGGACCCCAAGAGTGGAGACAACACAACCTGCGGAATGATGCTCCTAAGGTCCTTGTTAGGTTCTCTATGCCAGATGGGCAGTTCAGTATATCTCACTTTTTGTGGCCGAAGATTTCTGATGTTTACAATGACCCGCACAAGGACCTGCCATTTGCTCCTTATTTGATTCATATCATTGAGCATGTGGTTGGAGCCACATTTGAGTATGACCGGACTTTGAAGGAGTACAGTGTCCGTCAGTTCTCGTCGATGGGCACAGGCATGGAAAAGGCAGATGAGGGTGATGATGCTCCAGCTACAGCAGCAGCTCCTGGCGAGGCTCATGGCCAGGAGCCGGCTCATGAGGACGTGCCTTCTGCTGCCACTCCTCCTCCGCGTCGTGAGAGGCATAGGAGTGGCGGTATTCGCTACGCTCTCGGCAAGTTCTTCCAGTGGTTTTGCTACAAGGCCGAGCACGACGAGCGACATCAGCAGGAGGTGCGTGATCACCTTGGTCTTCCTCCACGGTCTCCGCTCTAACCCTTCCTGGACCCTTTCGCCGAGTACGATGCTCAACCCAGGAGAGATGATGATGATGATGATGATGATGATGATGATGATGATGATGATGATGATGACGGTGCCCAGCAGCAGCAGCAGACGGGTGGTGACGAGGCCGGCATTTTCTCCTCCGACATGTTTCAGCCGCTTCAGCACCCGCCTTCGTACCAGCCTCCACCCTTCTCCCCGACTATGGTGGTGGTCCGTCACATGTTGGTGGATCCTCATCGTACCAGGGTGGTGGTGGTGGCTCCTACATGGGCTTTGCTGACCCCGACGCCGATCCAGCTGGGAGTGGTGGCTTCCGCGACCCTTCTCCTCCGCTGGATCCTTCTTCTGCTCCTTCGTCGTCGTTCCCAGGTGGTGACTTTGGTGCTAGTGCTTACTCCTCTCTTTTCGGTGGTCCTTATCATGGTGGTTCTTCTGGTGGCTACTATTAGTTGTTTATGCTTATCGTGGCCTACCCTTTTGGGCATTTGATGCCAAAGGGGAGTGTTAGGCTTATCTTTGTTGTAATAGTTAGCCCGTGAGAGAGAGTTAAAACTATGAGAAATAAGTGTGGTGATGCTACTTTTTATTTGTGATGTGATGAGGATGTAAAACATTTATGCTTAATGTTATATTCATGTATGGTTCATCCTCTATCGTTTATGCTCATGTCATGGTTGGTGATTGTTGTTTTCGATATGGCTATGTGATTTGAGTCCTTTTCTTTCTTCCATAGCCATTCGTTTTCTCTTATTACATTGTTATGTGAATCACCATGCCATCTTGCTTATGCATCACAAATTGATATATATGATGTTGTCACACACACTTAGGCACCCCACGGATTGCAAAATTTAGGGGGAACTCTTATTCTTGTGTATGCAACCTTGCTTAAAGTCAAGGTTTGAAATTCATATCCAAAGCATACACTAAAGGGGAGCTTGAACTAAATTTTGGGATTCAAAAGATTCAATTCTTTCTATCCTTATTGTAAGCCTAAGTTGGTTGTCATCAATTACCAAAAAGGGGGAGTTTGTAAGTGCATTCGCCCCCAATGTCGGTTTTGGCTAATTAATGACAATCAAATTAGGGACTAACGGGTTTATAAAAGCATGTATGCAGGTGTCCATTCTATTTAGTTTAGGTTTTCTTTTATCAAATCCACATCATGTTTAGTTCCTTATATGCATTCATGTCATCCGCATCTAATAAAAAATAAAAAATATATTCCTCACTGTGATCATACTTTGTCCTCTCTTTTCGAATAAATCTCTATTATGCTCTGATGCTACCTTTGTTTACCATAGTATGTTTTGGTTTGGAAGTACTAGCTATACTTCTAAAGGTTTTTAAATTAAGTGTGGTGCTTAGGTTAAAATACCTTCCTTAATCCAATTAGACATGGAGCCTAGTTTGATTATTGATCTGAAATTAGCTTGTTTGTATAGACATTAGATATTTTGTTGGACTAACCCCTGCAGAAAACTCTCAAATACAATTTGGGAAAGTCCTAAGATGAATTCACATCAGAGATGAAGCAAGGCATATGATGAACTGCACAAAGAAGACTCATCTCATTCATCATGGATGAAAGAACTGTGAGTATTAAAGTTTATTTAAGTCTATCATCTACTGCAAGTTATCTTTTTCCTTGAACCATGTTAAAATGCAGCCAACACATAAAATGCTAGTCTATGCTAAAGTAATCCTAAAATCATCTTTTCATTAGCATAGATGAATAACACATAAGTTGTGGATAACAACCCATATTTTAAATTCAGTGCAATCCTTCGGGTATGTGTCCACTAACATTTTGTAGGAGATGAGATTTGCTTGTTCATGGTGTGAACTTAAAGATCCAAAATCCAACCCGTGGATAGACAAAACTCATCATCAGACAAGTCACTAGTGATGTCAAAGGCAGTCAAGCTTTGAGCCATCCCAAGGCTTAAGCTAGGACACTGATGACGAGCAGGATGCAACTCACCCCGTATGGGCCAATCTATGCCTACGCTCATCATTATCGAAGACATCAACACCAACACCAACAACAAATATTAGGGTGATGATATGCCACTACATTATAACATCTATGTGTCATCCGAAGGAAGTTTGTTGATGGTTCACTATGAAGACAAGCAGTGGAAGTTCTCCTCACTTCTAATCATTGCAACACAAGAGATAGTTTGGGGGATGAGGTGGAACAACTTCAACAACAACAAGGTTGACAATTTCAACTCATGAACATGTTGTTGAAGAAATTTGGGCATCCACCTACATCACAAGCCAGCTTGGGGGAGACACGATTCCATTGTCCAGATCTGCTTCACGATCAAGGGTAGGAAGGAGAAATCCAGCTTCAAGACACTTTGATCTTCTACTCATCACTTTGATCGGTACAAGCCGCTAGACGCTGCCCCAGCCAAGAAGAAGAATATGATCCATCACTCATTCTTAGAAGATCATTCTTGAACACTATCAATATTGTCATCTATGTCGGACCTAGAGACATCTACTTTTGGATCTTCAATCAAAAGGTTCGCTGCTTCTTTAACAGCTACACCATTTATGAGCAGCCAAAGAGAGCCAAGAGAATACATCGATTCAACCGACAAATGAAGAACCAACTGCCAGAAATTGAGGGAGGCATCATGAAGGACGAAGTCACTGCACTGCAAGAATTAGAAGATGGAGAGATAGTACCCGAGCCTACAAATCAAGAGAATAGTCGACAAAGTCTCCATCGTCTGGACCTGTTGAGAACAAGACTCAGCTGGCCCACTGTGAGATAAGCAAGAGAAGACAAGCCATTCATGAACAACAACCAGCTAGACAAGAGAAGCTTCCACAAGGTGGTTCGACACACTCACTCTTCAATGATAAAGTAACATTTCAAGGTAAGTGACCATCACTTTAAAAGCTTCTCTTTGTTTCTGGTATGCGCATAAATAAAGAACCAAACATGTTTAAGTTGCACCTCACTTGATCCACCCTAATCAACTCAACATGTTCAGTTCTTTACTCTTTGTTCCTAGCTTTACTCTCTTGAATCTCACTATCTTAATGAGCTAAAATTTTGTGCATCCAACCTTTGAAAGATGATATATCACAATCATGAAAAGATCAACACATTATGCATAGATTATCCTTCCTTGGGTTAAGCAATCTGATTTGTTAAATATTTTATGATGCTACTTTCATGCTCATCTTCTGATTCTATCACTCATGTTAAGATTGAATAGAACACATAAACAACAAGTTCATCTTGTTCAATGTGCCTAAGGTTAGAGAGGAATGAACAAAACTTTTGGTTCTGTTGGTGTTTTTCCACCAATAGAGCCCATGCACCTGATCTCTACCTTGACTTTATGAGTAGGACACACTCTTGAGCAAAACATGGAGGAGTTTATCAACTCCCAAATTCTACAGAGTGAAGGTCCTGGATCTACGAGAACATGCACACTAAGAAAGATGCTGCCAGCTTCCACAACTAATGCTTCACTTCAAATTCCTAGGCGAACAAAGAACATGGGTGACACCATATCAAGAGGTGTAGTTATCAAGGTCTACATATTGGGATCAAATGATGCACCATAGGAATGAACATGGTGAGAAGTCCTATTCAGAGGACTTAAAACATTGAACCCTCACCGAAAGGTAAAATCGGTAGTTATCTACCCTCCCTTCGAAAGACTTCTACACCCTCATTCGTAAAGAGACAATTGTAGCCCATCTCACAAAGTTGTGAAACGGACAACAAGTTGTATCCCAACGAATCAACATGTAAAACATTTGAAAGTGCATGATCAAGAGTGATAGCAATTTTACCAAGACCTCTTACTCCCCCTTTGGAATTGTCTCCAAAGACAATGTTGTCATGTGAGTTGATCATGGGAGAGTATGAGATGAACATACTCCTACCTCCGGTCATATGATTTGTACATGCACTATCAAGCACCCAACTTGATCCACCGGAGGAGTATACCTTCAAGACAGATTAGTTCCTTGATTTAGGTCCCCAAACGCTTTTGGGGCCTTGCATGTTAGTTACAAGAATCTTTGGAACCCAAATAGAGGTATGCAAGTAAACATTAGTTCCTTTGCCAATATACTTGGCATACACATCCCCTTTGCTGTTGTTCTTCAAGACAAAACAGGATGACAAGCTTTGTCGAGGGGATTGTGCCTTTGGTTGATACTTATAGGCATTTGGATTGCCCCACATTGATTTCTTTGGTTTCTGGGCATCCTTCTTGGGCAGATACACCATCTTCTTGTGCTTGTTCTGACCAGGGGCATGATTGGTAGCCTTCCCTTTCTTGCGGGGATCGGCACTACCGACCAAGCCATCGGCACTGCCAACCTTGTGAGGCAGTGCTAGTTTGGCTGCCTGCTGTGCCGACATCTATGCAGGCTGATCTGTACCAATCTTGCCCTTGCTCATGAACTGAACACACTCGTAGCCATTTACCTTCTTTCTCCCATTGGTTTTGCCTCCTTTTGTGTGACCCAAACCATCCTTGATGAAAGGATGTCTTCCATCTATGTACTTGGGCTTGTTTTGGTCATTTGCTTTCTTGGTACCAATGTGTATACCTTTGTTGTTGCACCCTTGACCAATCATCTCATTTAGCCTAGCAATTTCCTTTCTCATTGCTCCATGTTTGCAAGGTTAGTGGAATAAACATTCATATCAAGATTATAACATTTTCCACATCCTTGACTAGTGGAGGGAGTAGAGTCATTCGTTGTCTTGGAGGAATGTGAGTTGCTATCCCAAAGAAGGTTATATTGCAGCTCAAGCTCCTTGTACTTTTCATCCAAGTTACAATACTTTTGCTTGAGTGCAACATTTTCTTTCTTTGTGATAGCATGGCCCTCTTGCTCTTTGGCCAAGGCCTTGCGCAAGGCAGCCACTTCACTTCTCACTAATGCAAGAGTTTCCTTGCTAGCTATGTAAATGTTCTCTTGTGCAATGAGATCATCATCTCTAGTTGCTAGCTCAACTTGAACTTTCTCTAGTTCCTCCAATAGCTTAGTGATATAGAGTTTGGTCTTTTTATCCAAGTTTCTAGTTATATTATCCAACTCCTCATCACTAGATTCATCATCACTAGAGGTATCACTAAGATCACTACTAGAGATATCCTTTAGAGTTAGAGAGGGAGTGAGAATTGATTTTACCTTCTCACTTTTGCCCATGAGACAAATGTGAGAGTTGTGGTCCTCGTCGTTGGTCAAGTTGTCAAATAGCTTTGGTGTGGAGGATGAATGTTGAATGGCCACAGTTGCAATCTTCTCATCCTCCTCACTTGATGCTTCATTTGTCGAATCCCATTCATGACCAATGTGAGCTTCTCCCATGTCCCTATGACCTCTCTTGTACTCATGCTTGCTCTCTCTCTTGTCCTTCTTGTACTTGCCATCTTTCAGCTCATGTGGGCACTTTGCAATAAAGTGTTCGGTGCCACCACAATTGTAGCAAAGCCTCTTCTTCTTGTTAGGAAACTTTCTTTTGGTGAACTTATAGCCTTGCCTTCTCAAGCTCTTGTTGTATTTCTTTATAAATAGTGCCATGTCACCAATTTCTTCACAATCCTCACCATCACTTATTTCTTCACTTGATGATGATGTTGTAGCTTCTTGATCTTGAATTTGCTTAGGTGCCTTTGCCTTGCATGTAGTTGCTTGATTGCTGCCCTTGCTCTTGTTTGAGGTGCTTGGCTTGCTTGTTTTCTTTTCCTTTAGTGCTACATCTTTGATCTTGAGGCCATCCAACTTGGCTTGCAACTCACCAAGTTTTCTTCTCTCATTTGCTTCTTCTTTTTGCATGTCATGTGTCAATATTCTTCCAAGCACATCATTTGGAGTGAATTTCTCAAACTTCTTCTTGTCTCTAATCAAAGTGACCATGGTCTCATTTCTTGGTAGATATGCCTCTAACATAACTTTCACTACTTTGTGATCATCCAACTCATCACAACCATAGCCTCTAATCTTTCCAACTATGGTCATCATCCTATCAAACATCTTTTGTGGCCCTTCATTTTCCAAAATCACAAACCGGTTGAGCTTGGCCATCAACAAGTCAACTCTAGCCTTCCTCACCTTGTCCACCCCTTCATGGGCAATGTGCAAGGTGTCCCAAATCTGCTTGGCAACATCAACACCCATCACTCTATTGTATTCTTCACCATCTAGTGCACTTAGAAGCACACTTGTGGCTTGTCTGTTGAGATGGACAGCCACCATCTCCTCATTCGTGGGATCTTCGGGATCAACCGGCGGCTCAAATCCCCTACACACAATCTCCCAAAGACCGGAGTGAAGACCAATAAGATAAGCCCTCATCAAGTGCTTCCACTTGGCAAAGTTGGTCCCATCGAAATGAGGCAACTTTCCCGCAGGCACGTTGATGAAAGACTTGCGATCATGGTTAGTCAAATAAGAATAGTTGAAGGATACGGCGGATTATTTCTTCTTGTTGTTGCTGCTGTCCTCATCCTTCTCCTTCTTCTTGCCTTTCTTCTTGTGATAGGATTCATCATCATCTCCATCATCCGAGCTACTTGATGAGTCACTTGGTGGAGGATCGGCTTTCTTCTTGGATTTTTCTTTGGCCTTCTCCTTCTTTTCTTCTTCTCTTGCTGTTCAGATCTTTCTTCACAACTCTTTTCTTTCTCTCTTCTCTTGGAGCAATCTATCAATCTCTCTTTGCTTTTCATGAGCTTCTCTTCTTAGTCTCTTCTCTTCTTTCTTTCTCTCTTTCTCAACCGGATCGACGGGCTTGTCGACGTCGGTTGGAGCTTGAGGAAGAGGATGGTCATGCGTTGTGGAAGCGCTGAGCTCGCTGCTCTCATCATCGAGATGCACATCGACCTTCTTCATACCTCCCGAACCGTCTTCGGTCTCCATACCTTACACGGTGAAGCATATACTCTGGAGGCCTAGAAGAGGGGGTTGAATAGGCCTGTCAAAACTCAAAACCTAACTCGGTTAGTAGCCTGATCGGCACTGCTGATCCTATGGTCGGCACTGCCGATCTGCGCAGGAATGAAATCGAGCTGCGTGAGTGTGGGATAGAAAGTTAAGCACAGAGAGAGTGAGTTTCCTGCAGGGTTAAACAGTTCACAGATATAGCAGAAACAGAAAGCACAGGTTGGAACCAGAACCCTAGAAATCACTTCACAAATTGAAAGTAAACCAAAGCACAAGGTGACACACGGATTTATCCTGTGGTTCAGTTCACCACTAAGGTTAACCTACTCCACGTTGTTGAGGTACGCCACCAAGGCTCAAGCTCACCACTTAAGTTTGCCCTTTCCTCGTTCTCAAGTCAAGAGACTTAACTCTTGAGATGTGGGGTGATTTCTTAGCTGCAAGTAGTTGGTTACAAACCTCCCTAGGCTACCACAATCAATGGCAAGCTTAAGGGCGACGCCTAGCCAGCTAGGAGCAAGCTCCAAGAGTAATAAACCCTAGAACCTCCGGCCAAACGTGAACCAATGCTCTTGAGACTTTGGGAATCAATGGATCTCCTCTCTAATCGAGTTTTGTTGCCCTCTCTTTCAAGTTTTAGTGGTTGGAATGGGAGATCCACTTGAAAGCTTTGGGAGCAACAATGGAGGAGTGAGAGAGAGAGAGAGCCTTTTCCAACGGTCAGAAACGCGAGCTGGAAGAAGCACTGGTTTTTCTGGGCCGTTGTGGGCTTTCTGAAAAGGTATATATAGTCTGAGCCCAACGGTCCGGTTATGATCGGATGGTCGGCAGTGCCGACCTCCCCAAAAAGATCTGATCCATATGAAACCTGTGGGGTTAGAAAGGTGGCTGGATGTGTATCTTTCTGGCAAAGATTGAGCATTGGTAACACATTTTGACTATGGGCGCTAGAATCCCTCTTGATAGTACGGCATTCCTATACTCAAATTCGAAATAGAAGATGAATTAAACCTCCTTTGAGTCGGAAACCATCATGAAAACAATTGGATACCCATCAATCATGTATGCCATCCTTTCGTTTGCTATTCCCTGCTTGTCAACTCAACAAATCTCATTAGTCCTCTAATTCGGTGGTCATCAACACCAAAACCCACTTAGGGCTTGATTGCACTTACAATGTCTCCTACAAGTATTTCAAACTTGTATGCACACTTTTAGGGGGAGTTTAATCTACAATTTGGAATCTTTGAGACTAACACTACTTTTAAGTTTATCATGAGTGTAGTAGTCTCATTGCAAGGAAAATGGAGTTCTGGAGACAAGCATCGTGTGTGACGATAATCTAATTGGTATCTACATGTGGTATTCCTAACCGATATCATTATGTTGATTTCAATTTGATACTTTTATATGCTTTCTCCATGCATTATATAGATTAAACTCCTTTGTCCATTAATTTGCCGGTTATGCATATGCCTTGCCATACACTATATGTATGCATACACTTAGGGAGAGTTTAGTTTATATAATATGAGAGTCAAATTTTGTGATCAATTTCACTCCACATAAAAAGGATCACAAAAATTGACCCTCCCTTATGCCACTAATGTCTTCCCTTTCGGTGTTTGATTCCAAAGGGGGAGAAATTGAGGGACCAAAGCAAGCCCAAAACAAATAAATAACCAAAATCAAAAAATCAAAATTTTGTGGTTATGACTTTGGGATGGTCCGAGAAAGAGAGGAAGTGGATTATGGAGTTAGGGGGAGGCTTAAATCCATAATTCCACAAAGGGACTCTATGGCAAGGGCAAGATACGTTATAATAGTGTTTTTCAATTTGGTATCTTTTTAGCATCATATGATTTTGCCCTTGCATTGCATCCTAGCAAGTAGATTGCATTTTAACTTTTGTATCTTTTATTTGCTTGCTTTGGTCGTGTTGTCATCAATCACCAAAAAGGGGGAGATTGTAAGGAAAATGGACCTTGGCCCATTTAACTTTGGATTTTGGTGTTTGATGAACAACATAACCAAATTGGACTAATGTGTTTGCAAGTGTTTGTTTTGTAGTCCAATAGGGTGCAAAAGGTGATTGGACTAAGGCGACAGGTGATCCGATGATCAACACCTCAAGCAAGACATTTGAAGCTTAGTAGAAGACTCTCAAGATCAAGCAAAGTCCAAGACACAAGACCGGAAACAAGACGGTGCAAAGAAATTATGAAGAAACGAAGAAGAAGGTACATCGAACGCTGCATTGGACGCTGACTGAACAAGCGTCGGACGCACCGATGGTAAACCCTAGCTCAAGACGGCACCAGCAGAGACATCGGACGCTGAGACCGAGACCATCGGACGCGACCATAACACTGTGCATCGTGCACAGTGCCACATCGGACGCACCGATGTGCATCGGGCGCTATAGGACCCCTACCTCCGATGCCTATGCAGAGAGGTTCCACAAAGGCTCTGAAGACATCGGACGCGTCAGGTGGTGAAGCATCGGACGCTGCAGAGTCCGATGTGACTCAGTGGCAGGTTGGCAAAACTAGCCGTTATGTGACATCAGACGCACGTCCGATGCTCCTATCAGGAGCGTCTGATGCTACGCAGAAAAGTCCATCTCTGGTGTCCAACGGCTCTATTTGGTTGGGGCTCTATATATACCCCCATGGCCGGCCAAAAACTTAAGGTTGGAGCTCAAGAAAGTGTACCAAGTGCATAGACACATATTTAGTTGCTCTAGCCACCTAAGTGCTTAGTGATATACTAGGTGATTAGTGTAGATGCTTTGCGAAGTGCTTAAGGTAGTTAGACCACCGTTTTGCGCTTGCTCTAGGTGTTAGGCCTAGTGTTTAGTGAGGTTTGCATACCTCTTACCTACCGGTGCTTGCCGCACCGTTGTTGTACATCGGAGGGGCTTGTAGTCTTGTGAGACCACACCAACCGTGTTTGTGGTGTGGCTGCCACCGTGTACCGAAGGGAATAAGGCCCGCAGCGGTTTGGCCGGAAGCTTGACAGTGAAGACGGGGGGAGCGGTCCGGGAGAGGCTTTGCCACGAGTGGCTTAACCGGAGACCCACTTGCGCGTGGGGAAGGCCCGGAGCTATCCACGAGTTACCCGACCGGGAGCTTGGCCCTTGTGAGGGATTTCTTGCGAGGGGCTCCAACGACGACTAGGGGGAAGCATGCGCGCTTCTCGATACCTCCGTAAAAATACTGAAGTAGTCGACGGAAGTTTGCATCTCTACCTCACTCTTTAGCTTTCGCATTTACTTTGCTACCTTGTTGTGTGCTTTACCTTTCCTAGCATAGTTGATAGGCTAGTTGATAGGTTTGGTTCATAGGTTGCATAATTCTTTTGCGGTAGAGATAGCAACACACCTAGCAAAACCTTAGTTGCACAATAGATAGTTTACTTTCTTGTATAGGTTTTGACTAGGTGGAAATAGAGGCCATAGTTTTGAGAAAAAGTTTTTAGTTACCTAATTCACCCCCCTCCTAGGCGTCACGATCCTTTCAGTACCAATGATCCTGACAATAGCCAATGAAGAGGAGCATTGTAACTGAGCTACATGCGCATTTTAACCTTAAAGCAACATATTCACTGAAACATGTTTTGCCTGCATCACATGATCGACCTCTTTGGATAATGGCAGAAACTAATTCAATGAGTCAATTAACTCACTGCCACGCCTCGCTGAGATCCAGGAATGAAGGGCCACTGCATTCATCACTAAAAACTTGCCAGCAATATGCAAGAACCCTGAACCAATATAATTTTCCTTTTCTAAAGGATAGGTAGCAGTTCAACATTAGAAGCAAAGCTGTGTGCCTGTAACCTTGTAAACTGAAAGGAAGCATAAATGCAAAAGAAGAAAGCACTCTTTTCAAGGTCCATTCCATATCAATTATGTCAATAAGGCCAGACAAACTATTTCTTGTAAGAGGGATGTCAATATGTCATGGATGATCTGACTACAAATGCCTCAAGATGAACCACGACTCCCCACATTAGCAGGTTGTAGTGGGGAAAATAACGCCCGAATGCATAGAGGACCTAACCCAGCTACGATTTTGCAAATTGTGAGTCTAAGTAACATTTGTTCACTAGAACGTTTGAATGTAGAGGTCCGCACTATTACACTAAAAAACACAAACAGAATCGACAAATACACAGATCTCACCGAGGCGAAAGAGGTAGAAGGCGACCTGCGCGCAACCACAGAGGACGTCGACAACGGTTGTGTTGATGGCCGAGAGTTGTTCCCCGGTCTTGTCATCCTGGACACAGAGAACACCGCAACCTTCTCGTCGTCCTCATCCTGTCATCTCCCGCACCGACCACGACCTTCGGGTGGCCGAGAGACAGAGATGAGGGTGGATCCATGGACATGGAGCCACCAATCTGATTTCGGTCGGAGGTAAACAACGTAGGAAGCTTCACCAGCGTCGTCTCCCAGGTCCACGAGGGCAGTGACAGTGAAGACAGATCGGAGGGCACGCGGCGGCACCCGACATGTCGATGTGGCTCCATCCCATCCACACTGCGATGGGTATGGCGATGTGCCATCCTCCCCACTCGACGTGGCAACAAGTGCCTCCCCTCGCCGGCACGATGCAAGGGAGCGAACACGGCTGCATCGACGGCGGCGTAGGGAGTGAGTGGAAAACCGGATAGAGACAGGCGCATAGGAGACAGGGAGGAGGGGGGCCTTGAGGATAAGGCCTGAGGCTTCAAGACCCAGGATGTGTAGAGGACCGGGATCATTCTAAGGGCACCCTCAACAGTTAAGCTAGCTAACTAGCTTATAATTTGCCACATCAGATAAGAGACAACACATAAGCTAACCTGCTCAATAATCAACTCTACGTCACTCACCATGGGCCCCATGTCTTCTTTTTCCAATACACTTCTATTTATAGGGCGTATGTTTTTTTGAGAGCCGCAGCCAAACGGAGAAGGAGAGAGAGCACGAATGGGTGCATGGGGCCATGCATGGCCTCGGTCTATGAGCGAGACTAGCACCAGACCAAGAGACAACGTTTTGATTTATTGCTTTCTCTCTCTTCTACATGAGCAAAATGATGACGTGGATACGTATGAGCTAGCTGAGGTGGCACTGTTGGGGACGCCCTAATCGACGGACGCGGGAGGAGGATGGAGTTGGACTCTTCATTCACCTTCCCTATACCACTAAAACGTCCAAACAGGAATCGTGAACAGCACTTTGGCGTGTCTTGTGATTTGGCGTGCCCACCACTCCCCGCGTCCGCCCCCAAGATACCAGACTGCTAAGCTTTCCTCTTCGGCGCTGTTCGGAGGCTCTGCGGTCCGTCCACGACGCTCGAGCGCCACCGGAAGTCTGTGCCCCCAAGTCGCTGGTCTCCTCCCACGGCGGCGCACGGATCTGCCACCGTCAGCCTGCGCCGACCGAGCGATATTCTCCCAGAAGTCATCGTAATCGCCCCGCTCCCCTCTTTACCCCGGCGATATTCTCCCACGGCTCATGAAACCGTCGCCTGGCCACGACCGCTCGCTCGCACTTTCCTCCACGTGGATGCCGCGTGATCCCCCAAATCCTGTGCCGCCGGCCAAACATCCATCGCAGTTGCCCTGCTCTGGCTAGACGAACACCATTCCCCACCATCCCCACCCTGCATCGCCCCTCCATGTACCCCGCGGTGGCCCCTTCATTCTGCATCTGATGCTGCCACTAGTTCCCACTGCAGCTCCTCGAAAAGGCGGAGGGCGAGACGAGGAGCTGGCAGTGCGGAAGAAAGGGAGGAAGCGACGGTTGGCGATGTTCCCTCGACGTCTCAGCGATCAGCCTCGCAAGCATGACGGTACGACCCCCTCGCCACTCTGCCATGCGCGACTGCGGGTGCGGCGCTGCGCCCAGCCCAACCCTAGCGGTCAGAGCCTAGCGGCGGCGGCTATGCCGCGAGTCCGCGACTGCCAGGGTTCGGCCCTCCGCCTCAGCTGTCGACGCCCTCCAGCCCTCCCTGTCCCAAGCTCCTAGCTCAAGTCCCTCGGTCATGCAAGGTGAGCACATCAAAGTCAGATCTATCATTCTGAGTAAAAACTAAAGATCTCGTTTTCTAATTTCCTTTCAATCGGTGTGGCTCTCCCACACAACAGCACAAGTCACCGTAGTAGTCGGTAGTCCGCTGCCTGCAGCTCCTCCACTGCGGGCATAGTAGCCTAGCATGGTCAGTTGGCTCGGCACATCTTGGTGAGCTCAAGGCAAGGGAGAGCACCGGCCTTGCCTCCTCTAAACCTGGTAGAGTTTACAAGGACTGCTCATCTGGGTTTCACTGTGAGCATCATCTTGGTGTGTTCAGTTCTTGAAGGAATTTCATTGGAGGTTTTTTCACGTTTTTATTCATCCTGTTTCATGCGGCTCCTAAAGAAAATCCCACAAATAATTGGATGCCTTGTGCTTCTACTGTATTGCGCGAGTAGAGATGATTATGTGTTGTTTGCTAATGATCTGAAAACTAGATGGAAAACTTTGCATGAGGTTGTTTTGTACTTTGAGAGACATGGAAACAATGATAGGACCTAACTTGTTCTATTCCCTTTCAATTATGCACTCTATGACACTGATGGATGCCAAGTGCCACAAGAGTTAGTACAAAAAGATTGAGAAGGTGTTTGAGACCATACTCCCTCATTCCAATCGTGTTTTTATTATTTTTTTTATAACCTGAAGCTTTGATTCAATGATTCCTCTACAGGTGTTCATGGAGATGAACGTGCAGATGAGGTACGGATTGAACCCTGATAAAGAGATGCTGGAGACACTGCAAGCTGCATCCAAGTCCAAGCAGGTAATATCTCTGCCGCAACTACTGACTTGTTGGCATAATTATCTGTTATATGCAATCATGTGTGATAATGAGGCATCATGCAACTTCTTCACTCTTTTTCAAGGGTACTGCTAGATGATTATACTTGGATGAAAAATGTATTGCTGCATAAAACAGAATGCATAATTTGCAACTGATACAACCCAAAGTATTTTTGTATTTAAAAAGGGCAGCAAAATAGCAAGGTCTATGGCCTAAATTTGACATCTAAATTTGACATCCCACAAAAAAAGGATACACTCAAATTCTCATATAAATCTGTGTTGTCGGAAGTCAGATCATCATGAAGCCATAATTTCAAGTTTAATCAAGTTTAGGGTAGCTGACTAGCTTCTATATGTGATTTTATATCATAGCTTCCCTAAATACGAAACTGAAGATGTATCTTTTCAGACGTTACTCCTCCTGTGTGGTATTATGCTCTAATAGTGTGAATGCATATGCAAACCAGTCAGGGACAAAACAATAGGCCTAACACTTCCCAACTTTTAATAAAACTGCAGAATTAGTAAGGGTACCGAGCAGCTGACATATGAAAACATACAACCAAAAACTCTCTGTGACATCCCCTTGAGATTATATGCACGAGTTTTTCAATGTTTTTTATATTTTGGTAAGGCTATGGCAACAACACACATTGTAAAAAGCACTTTTGAAGGTTACCTGTCGCTTGCCTTTCATGGCTGTAACTATCTACTTTGAGAGTCAACAAAAAAAATATTTTTGTATCAAATATACTATCTCTACTCCTAAAAAGACAGAAGAGGAGACGTCAACAAAGAAATCAACGTGCCCTCGCTCCCACAGTTTTTACCGCTCCCACACCCTCCCCACTCCCACATCATCAATCCACAGCACCGCGACGTCCCCAATGGGTGCACGTTGCTCGCCGCTCGGCCGGCCCAATCAGCTGCGGCGGTGCCACCCCAGTTCTGATTCGACAACCACGACGTCCTTATCGGGGTACCCCTGGCCCTCGACCGCACAACGCCCAAGCTGCAGTACTCTGTTGCACCCAGGGTGGGCGTTCGGTCAGGACCGAAAATTCGGGTCGAGTTTTTCGGTCTTTCTTAATTTCGGTCTTTGGAAATCATGAACTGAAACTCTGCCCGAAAGATCAATAACCGACTGTTCGGTCTTCGGTCTTTTAATTCGGATTTTCGGTTCTAGCCGAACAAGACCGATGCTTGTCCAGATTCACCTTGGACAGAGACAGAAGAGAGGGAGTAGGCATCTCAAGCAAACCAGGGCCCTTGAACTTGCTCGTGTAGCAGCAGCACCGACCGCAGAGCTGCGTCGCCCCTGCTCTCGCTCGTAGTCGCAGCAGCAACACCGATGGCGGAGAGCTGTGGCGCCCCTGCCCTCGCTCGGAAGAAAAGCACCGGCCGCGAAACAGCAGCGCCAGCTCGGAACAGCAGGCGCCCTCGTCGTCAAGGCCAAGACTCCAAGAGCAGCAAGCCACCGGTGCCGCACACGGCTGTGAGAGAAGCGTCCCTCAGCTCGTCGTCTCGTCCAGACAACAGACAGCGAGCCCCAAGCGGCCAATGCACTAGACTGTGAGAGAGAGTAGAGAGATTACTGGAGATGAGATGGGAAACGGAGAGCCATAAATGGGAGACATAGCCACATGACTGAGTCAGAGAAATGAAACGAGAGACAGACTGAACGGCTGACACAGGAGAGTATACAGATGAATGAATATGTCTTGAGCTGTTGTGCCTCGGTTTGTTCGGGTACTCGGTTAACCGAGCTAGAAGACCGAGCACCCGAATATACTAATTGGTCTTCAGAAACCGAACTGAGGACCGAGGACCGAAATTTCGGTCTGTTCGGTCGCGGTCTCGGTCCCTTCGGATTCGGTCTTCGGTCTCGTTTTTTTTTTTTTTTTTTTTTTTGCCCAGTCTGACCCCTACAGCCCAATGACGGATTTACCGCCGCCCGCCTCATCGGCGTCGTTGTGGGGGTCAGGGCGCCGGGCCTCCGCCGCCGCTGCAGCACCGTTCTGCCGACCATCCTCACCAACACCTACGACCCCCACTTGACCAGGGAGCCGGATCGCTGCAGTTCACCAGCATCCCCCTGAGCACGCATCCGTCACCAGGTCTTCATCGGTCCCTTCACTGGTGACGAAGGCCCGTAGCAGCAAAAGTCAGGAGGTCGCTCGCGTGTCCCTCGCCCCAATCCGGCTCGTGTCTTCGTCGGACCTGCTGTCCTGCCACATCCTGCACTCCAGCTGCACTTCTATCTCCCTTCCATCCAACGAGGAGACCACCAGGTGTGCCAATCCCTTCTCCCCTTCCTGCTGTGTGAAACTGAGCACCCCAGTCCTACCTGACTTCGATCTAATTCCTTCTCTCCAGGTGAATGCTGGATGGAACCTCCGCTCCGATTTCTGCGGGGTGGTATTTTCCTTGCTAATCAATTGATGGATGGTCACATGTCTGATTTGAGGAACATATTTCGGGGAAATTGAGGACCTCGTTAGATAGGGGATAGAGTAGCTCTTTTGTAACATCTCGGCTCAGGGCTTAATAGGATTAATAGAATACTCATACCAATAAGTTGCAACTTCTTTTCCGGAAGCCCATCTCCTAAAAACTCCAAAGTTAAGCGTGCTTGGCTTGGAGCGATGGGTGACCGACCGGGAAGTCTTTCCCGGGTGCGCATGAGTGAGGACAAAGTGCGCAGAAAAGACTGGTATTGGTCTGTGGGGATAGTCTAGGTCCTATGAAAGCTGCCTGATGTAAGCGGGCCTGGCCTCGAGGAGGCGGGACGTTACAGAATGGTATCGGAGCCGACTCTCGCGGTTTCACGGGCGCGTGTGTCGCAGTTGCGCAGGCATAGTGCGCATGGCTGGTGTGGATCCGGAGACGTGGCCAAGAGAGGACGTTCCTGGCCTGGGATTGATCGACGAGGACGTCGATCTCTTAAGGGGGTGAGATTGTAACATCTCGGCTCAGGGCTTAATAGGATTAATAGAATACTCATACCAATAAGTTGCAACTTCTTTTCCGGAAGCCCATCTCCTAAAAACTCCAAAGTTAAGCGTGCTTGGCTTGGAGCCGACTCTCGCGGTTTCACGGGCGCGTGTGTCGCAGTTGCGCATGCATAGTGCGCATGGCTGGTGTGGATCCGGAGACGTGGCCAAGAGAGGACGTTCCTGGCCTGGGATTGATCGACGAGGACGTCGATCTCTTAAGGGGGTGAGATTGTAACATCTCGGCTCAGGGCTTAATAGGATTAATAGAATACTCATACCAATAAGTTGCAACTTCTTTTCCGGAAGCCCATCTCCTAAAAACTCCAAAGTTAAGCGTGCTTGGCTTGGAGCGATGGGTGACCGACCGGGAAGTCTTTCCCGGGTGCGCATGAGTGAGGACAAAGTGCGCAGAAAAGACTGGTATTGGTCTGTGGGGATAGTCTAGGTCCTATGAAAGCTGCCTGATGTAAGCGGGCCTGGCCTCGAGGAGGCGGGACGTTACATCTTTCCTCAATTTCAAATCATGGATAGGCTTCAATTTAAGCTATTGTTAACTTTATTCATCTGGATTCCTTAACCAGTTACCTGGCCCGTTGGGCATTTTGTGGACTACTAAAGGGAATGGTTCTGGATACCTTAAGCTTGTTCTTCCTGCAGCTGCCTGTTTACCCTATGTAGTGTTGCGGTTGCAGTTTTTCACGCGTTGCGACCTTGTTGGCAAGGGTGATTTAGTTTGCAGCTTCAATTTGTGTTGTTTGCATATTTATATAAACTTGACTTGGGTATCTTTGAGAAAACATAGCTATGTTCTGAATTGGGGCGGTATTTGCTCATCCGTCTAAATTTACTGCATCAAACTGCTTATTGGATGTCGTGATTGTTCAGTTCTAAAGGGTGCTTTTGTTCTCTATACGATCTATTGTAGGATTAGCAGGCCAGACAGTCTAACTAATGATAATTTTATTTTTTGCTGAACATATTAGTAGTTGTTAATGAGATCATGAAAGAGAAAATGAACACCTCTTGATGCTGTGAATGGAAATGGTCATTCATCAAAGATAGGATTTTTTTTCTTTTTTTTGGCCGAACTGCTCTCTTTTTGTCAATTTTTGGCCTGATGGTCTCAACAGATTTATCAGCAGGTGGCTTTGTGCACCCAACATAATTCACAATAGCGAGACTTGCAAACAACCATATCTAACGAAAAACGAAAATACATTTGTACTTCGTGACAAAATAGTATCAAGGAGGATCTTGTGCACTGTCATTCTTGGCCTCTCTCTCTCTCTCTCTCTTGATCTCTCTCATGGAAATCACCATTACAAAATAATATATATGAGGGACTATTAAGAATTATATGACAAAAAGAAATGACCTGTAAATTTAGTTTACACTCTGAAAACTAAATTAAATGTACTATATTTCTTGCACTTTAGTGTTAATTTTCAATCAACTAAGTGGATAGAATTAGGAAATATTTTGTGCTATAAGTCATATAAGAGCTCAGAAGCCACCAAGCTTCACATGGAGAAAGCTAACAAGAACAAACACAACCAACCATTCAGAAACCAGTGATCAGAGTTGTTATGAAGAGCGCTTGGGTTTACTACCAGACTTGCAGTGCATTAAGGCGATGGTCTATGTTATTTTGTAGATTAGCATACCCAGTCAGCCCAGCTTAGAAACTAGTTTTGTCAGATTTACAATCCTGCATTTGCCTCACAGGTTCGTCGCCTAGCATCGAGCGATGACGGGAAGGTGAATGCCAATGCCTCACCATCTATTTACTATTTCAATTCGATTGATTTAGCACAATTAGAGTAGGTTTGCTGGAATTGATAAAACAGGCACACCCAGGGACAGTTCACAGTTAGTTCTGTTACTCTTCAGGCTTTCTTCCTTTACTGCATTTGTCTTAGTTACTGTATTTTAAAGATTTGTTAATACAGAATATCTCACACCAGTTCGTTTAATGGAGCGCTAAAGTGTTGTTGCCATACAACAATACCGTTATTTGTCATAGTTTGATTTATGTTCATTTTGGTGGATTTTGACAATACTGCATTTTGTTGATATATACATGTTTTATAGTTTGGTTAATATTTTATTTTCACTTATATAAGTAATGCAAATTAATGAACCATGTGTCGTTTTAACTTCATTATTGACATTAATATAGTTTCAAAAACCCTTCTCATTAGAGCAGCAAATTGAATCAATATAGTTTTCACCCATAGCAACGTACGGGTATTGGCTAGTACTGTTACTAAGGTGGTAGAGAAACTAAAGATCTTATATGATGATATGATTTGGGATCAGCGTTTTTTTAATATATAATAAAAGCTGTGCTAGTTGTAGAAACGTGTGCAGGCCCAGAAGCTGTCGCCCAGACAGACGGACGCCCTCACCATATTATTATCGATACATAAACCCCCATGGACCAAATGCGCCTATGGTAGATAGTGTTTCATACACATTAATGACAATACATAAACCCCCATCATATGCGCCTAGAGTAGATAGTGCTTCATACACATTAACTATATAGGCCCAAAATGTTTTGGTGGATCTCCACAACTTTCTCCCATCCCTCATGTTCTGAAAAAGGTTTTCACAAGACTGGCCATCTCTCACATCTTAGATCTTGTATCTACATGCTGTTTTTCATTTTTTTTTTCAAGCACTTACAACTTTGTGCCTGTTGCGTGCAAGTCAGTTCTGCGAACACCATGAATGAGGTATGCGTGCCTACCCTATCAGTGAAACTGCAAGAGAACTGCTGAGAATAATGATTAGATTACCTAAGCCAAACCCTAGGTGGGTGGCAATATTATTGTCATACATGGGCCTTGCCACATGGGTCATATCCTCATACACCAACACCCCCCGCAGTCTTAACTACCGGCGCAGCGGAGTTATAGACTGGACAGGAAAACAAACAACACACACGAGTCCCCCACAGACGCAACTAGCCACTTGTGACGTTGAGGCTGGTTCGAAACTCGGCGAAGCTCGAGGACGGGAGGCCCTTGGTGAAGATGTCGGCGAACTGGGAGGTGGTCGGAACATGAAGGACGCGCACCTCGCCGATGGCAACTCGGTCACGGACAAAGTGAAGGTCTATCTCCACATGCTTGGTGCGCTGGTGCTGAACAGGGTTGGTGGAGAGGTACACGGCGCTGACGTTGTCGCAGTAAACCATCGTGGTACGGCGAAGGGGACTCTGGAGCTCGGCAAGAAGCTGCCGGAGCCAGGAAGCCTCGGCCACGCCATTGGCGACGGCGCGGTACTCTGCCTCGGCGCTGGAGCGGGAGGCCAGTGCTGCTGCCTGGACGCGCGCCTGCCCCGCTGCAGCAGCAGCCCGCGCCGCGTCGAGGGCAGCCGCGAGGACCGTCGCATCCGCAGCCCCCAGTTGCCCGCCCTGCTGGCCATAGGGAGGCGGAGGGGGCGGGGGGAACGGCTGATGAGGGCCCGCGCGAGGGAGAGGAGCGCCGGGAACGCTAGCACCGGGCAGGACGACGAGCTCAGCGAGGGAGGGGTGCCGGGGCGCGCCGCCGGCTAGGGAGGGAAACAGGGGCGCGGTGGTGAGGCCGCCCGTGACAGGGAGGCCACCGGCGAGGGAGGGGAAGAGGGCGCCCAGGCCGCCAGGAGGAGCGGCGCCCAGGCCGCCCGCGCCTGGAGCACCAGGGAGGCCGCCGGCGAGGGAGGGGAAGAAGGCGCCCAGGCCGCCCGCGGTCAGGCCGCCCGCGCCTGTAGCCCCGTTCGCGGGAGGCTCGGCGCCGGGATGAACCGCGCCGCCAGCAGGGAGTTCGCCGGACTCCGCCCCGCCTGGGCCGCTCGCGCCAAGCTCGGGGAGGGAGGGGTTCAGGGGAGCGCCGCCAGCGGGAGGAGGTTCGTCCGCGGCCGCGCCGCCAGTGGGAGGGGCGCCCAGGGCTCCCGCGCCCAGTCCGCCCGCGCCGCCAGAGCTGGTGGTGCTGTCGCTGGCGTGAAGGACGGCGGCTGCATGCCGAGAAGCAGCGATGCGCGCCCAGGAATTGGGATGGGGAAGGGGAGGGAAGCTTTGGAAGTATTAGGGAAGGGAGGGGAAGTCCTCACCGCCGGCCATGGAGGCAACGGCGGCGCCGGCGGCTGGAGGAAGCTGCGCCGGCGGCTGGGAGGGAGAGGGGGAGGAGAGGACCTAGCCCTAGCTTGATACCATGCTATGAATAATGATTAGATTACCTAAGTCAAACCCTAGATGGGTGGCAATATTATTGTCATACATGGGCCTCATGGGCCTTGCCACATGGGCCATATCCTCATACGCCAACAAGAACCTGTATCATCAGCACTGAAACATCACCCACCACGGCATTTTAAAGAAAAAAAAACTGAACATTTGTAGAAAGAGTGTCACAATATGCGACTTCCTGTTGTAATTCCAAACCTAGTGTCCTTTTTCAAACCTTTGGATCACTGCTCAAAGTAAAATTAGTCATTCTTCACTCGAGGGTCAACAAATCACCTAGTGACGTTTTTTCTGGTATAGCGAAAATCCAACAAGAGCAGACAATAATATTGTCCACAAAACCTGCATATGAAACCAAGTGGATCAATAGTTGAACAATGACTTGCATAATGTTAAATTCATTTTTAACATATAATATACACAATTACACCAACAAAGTTACCTGAATATGTACCAAACGTGCAATTCCACATCAGCTAAATTTTAACCTAAAATAGCACTCAAATTTAAAAGATTACCATGTTTATCGTATTCCATCTCTCAAGCTTCCTTATCCTCGACTGCATATCATCAAGAACATTATCTGTAGAGGAAATTTCTCGCATTGGTGAAGATGAATCTGAATTGAAGCTCCCTCCCTGCATTAGTAATGATTGCAGTATATGAGAATAACTTCAAAAGAACAGTACCATAAAACATTAGCAGACAGACAGTTGTTGCTAAGGCAAAATTGGCTATACAACACTGAAAGTGAACTCTCATTCCTATCGGACATACAAATGAAATAGTTTGCTGGTGGACACTCTGTTTCTTGTTAAATTTACTGATAGACGCCAAAGGGCCTCTAGTCCAGTTGGTTAGGGGATCCCGACGACACTCCTCAGGTCCTAGGTTTGATTCCTCGTGGGACTAAATTTCAGGCTGGAGTTAAAAAAATCCTCTTGTCTGTCCCATGCCAAAGCACAGGTCGATTCCCCGTGGGAGCGAATTTCAGGCTGGGGTTAAAAAAAATCCCCTCGTCTGTCCCATGCCAAAGCACAAGTCTAAGGCCCGGTCCTGGTCGTGGTCGTTCTCACATGGGCTACGATGCCGTTTGTATGGGTGGGGCAGGGGTTCGGGGGTTTTCTCGACCTGCGTGAGAAGGTCTTTTTCTAAATACAATGCCCAGGGGCTGTCTTAGCATGTTGAGTTTTAAATTTGCCAATAGACACCGTGCACAGTAAAAAATTTACAAATGCTAAAAAAATATAATATGAAATCTTCTACACTCTATATGATGAGAACTACATGGTAAATACTGTTTTGCACTGAAATGACCATTTTACACCTCTTCAAAAATAAACAAAATTATAACATGGTTAATTTGTTCATATATTTGTGGGACACTAAATCTTTGAAAAATCACAGAATGTGTACAACATCAAATCATTACTATGCTAAAAATATCAGCTTGAAATAAGAAAGTTTATTATATCAATTAAGCTTGACAAATATCATGCCGCAGGGTCTCATAACAGCAAAGATTGGCGAGGAGAGGGCCCGAACAGCAGTACCATCCTCATCACGGCGGGACAGGGCATCAGCTACAGTGTTGAGCTTGCCGGGCCGGTATTCAACAAAGAGATCATACCCAAACAGCTTGGATATCCATGTATGTTGAGGAATTGTTGTCGTCAAGCGCTGATCCCGCAGAAATTTCAGGCTCCAATGGTCTGTGCGGACGGTGAAAGCACGACCACAGAGGTAGGGCCGCCAATAGCATACTGCCTTGACCAACCCAATGAGTTCCCACTCGTATGCCAGCAGCTTAGCATGGTGAGGGGCAACAGCATGGCTGAAGAAGGCTACTGCGCCATCCCCTTGGTGTAAGACAGCACCGAATCCAGCACCAGATGCATCAGTCAACCACAAAACGTCTGGTGAAGTCCGGCAGTTGGAGTAGGGGTGCCAATGTTAGCACCCTCTTGAGTGCAAGGAACGCCCTCTGACGTCCTAGCAAACACCTCACGCTTGAGGAGCGCCGTCAGGAGCTCGACCACGCCACCATAGCCCGCGATGAACTTCCGGCAATAACTGGTGCGGCCCACGAAGCCACGGAGGGCATGAGCCATCCGTGGTCGCAGCCAGGCCTCCACTGCCTCCAACTTGGCTGGGTCCACGGTGACACCTACAGCAGTGACAATGTGGCCGAGGTAATTCACCGAGGTTTCACCAAAGAAGCACTTGGAGCGTTTGGCGGAGAGGTGGTGGTCACGCATCTGCTGCATCACAGTCCGGACGTGCTTTAAGTGCTCCGCCCAGGAAGAACTGGAGATCAAAATATCATCAAAAAATACAAGCACAAAGCGACAGATATACGGCTTCAAAATGTCTAGTGCTTGAAAGGTAGTAGAAGCATTGGTGAGGCCAAAAGGCATGACAAGGAACTCAAAATGACCACGGTGTGTCCGGAACGCGGTCTTGGCGATGTCATCAGGGTGCATGCGCACCTAATGGTACCCTCTATGAAGATCAATTTTGGTGAAGAAGCGGGCACCCTTCAACTCAACAAGCAGCTCATCGACGACCGGAATAGGAAATTTTTCCTTGACACTGCAGCTGTTGAAAGCCCGATAGTCCACGCAGAAGCGCCAGCTGCCATCTTGCTTGCGCACCAGGAGCATCAGGGTGGAAAATGGTGATGTTGATTCCCCAATGATCCCTTCCGCCAACATATTATCACACTGCTGCTCAATCTCATCCTTGAGAAATTGTGGATAACGATAAGACCACACAGCCACTTGAGGCGAGCCAGGAGCGAGATGTATGCGGTGATCGTGACGTCGTGCGGGCGACAGGCCACGCGGGCCTCCACCAAGATGTATGCGGTGATCATGACGTCCGGTCGGCCTATGCGGTGATCGTCAATCACATACATCACGTGCAGTGCCTCGGACGAGCAGTGGCAGCGGCGGTTGGAGGCCTGCCACATACATCACAAGCAGCGCTGGCCGAGGCAGAGACGCGGCGCCCCGAGGCCTTGGGCGCGGCGGAGTTGTTGACGGTGGAGGCCTTCGACTGCCGCTGCTTATACGCCCACACCAAACTCATGGGCTGCTGCAAATTGGCAGGGTGTTGCAGCTCAACATCAGAGTCCAGTGGCTGGCCCAAGCCTCCAGTATAGAGGTCGATGTCCGTCCGCGTAGAGTGGTGGTCGCAGCGCGAAAGCAGAGCAAGGAAGCGCTGCGAGTACTACTCCACGTTGCCCGTGCGGACTAAAGCCTTGATCTCATTGATGGAGTTGGTAAGGATGGGTGGCCCGAATCGCAGGTTGATGAATTCGACGAAACGCAGCCACGAAACCTTCCCAAAGTCACCTTCAATTTAGTAGTACCATTTTGCAGTGGTACCATCCAAGTGCAGGGACTCCATCCAAACCTTCTCGTTGTTCGGCACGCGATGCCCCGAAAGTAGTTGTTGCACTTGTATAGCCACGTGAGTGGATCCGATTCCCCATCAATGTTGGGAAACTGGATCTTCGGTAGTCGGTGCAGTTCACGGCGGCCGAAGTTGTCACGGTAGCGTTCCCAGCCGAAGTCGTGATTGTAGCGTTCCCCGCCGAAGTCGTCACGGTCGCCACAATAGAGCCCACCGCGGCCGAACGCGCGGCCCTCGCTGTCGTAGGTGTGGCCGAACCCATGGTCTCGGCGGTCGTCGAAATCGTGGTCGTGGGCACCGCGGTCATTGTAGTCATAGCCGCCCGGTTGTAGAAGACGCGATCATAGCGGTCCGAGTCGTGACGGTCAAGGCGATCGTGCAAGTCAAAGTAGTGGTCCCAATCACGCAGGGCACGATCGCGAAACTCGGCCCAAGCGCGATCCTGCCCAGAGCCGCAGTCGTCATGGTCCTCCCAGTCTTTCGTGCAAAGGTCATCGTCGCCATGCTCGGTAGGACCACCCTTGCCAGAATCGGGCTTGCTGGTGTCGATGCAAGCCAGGTGGGAGTCATGGGAGTTGAAGCGATTGGTGATAGTGGTGAGTTAGCCGAAGATATGAATCCAACTTTGCTTCGCCACAAAATCACCAAAAGGGAGTGTCGGACATGGCAGTCGAATGTCGATGCACTCGTGGTCTCTGATACCAAATTGTTACGACAACAGCGGTGAGGATATCGCAGGGTAGAGTAGAGGAGAAGGCTGGCAACACAGGGTGTAGCGAGGAGCCCCCCACCAACAGCCTAGCCACGGTTTGAACTAGTGGCGGAGCCAGGAATTTTGTAGAGCCTAGGCAAGATATAAGTCATGCTAAAGGGCTAACTCAGCTTCACTAATAAAAGAGAGCTGCAACGATGCATCCTTGATCTAATGTTAAAGATTAAAGATCTTAGGCTTGTCTTTAGGAAGTTTGTGTTCAAGTATGTTAATTATAGATCTTGTAATAAGATAGCTCATGTGTTAGCGAAACAAGTCACGAATACACATCAATCGGAAATATGGTATGAAACACTGGCATTTGTGCGTGATTTGGTTTAGTATAAAGGGCAGGCCAGCCACAGAATAATATTTTTCTCTTAGAACAAATCAGTCACAGCCACAAATAAGTACCGGCGATAGAGCCACAGTTTTTCTTCAGATTCATAAAGCAGCTTCACCATTGAAGGTAAAGCTGTTTTCAAAAATAAATGTTTAATAAAACAACTTTTCAGCAAAGATAGCAAAGAAAGAGTTTGGAGAAACTATTATTTTAAGCTTCAACCGAAGAACTGTGCATCTAAGAGAAAAGCTTCTTCGGGAGAGAAAATGTCTCATCAACGCCTATTTGATAGGAGAAGTTGAAAAAATACTTTGTGTACCCGAAGCAAATAGACTAACATTAGCAAGGCTAGGCAAGTTAGTGCAAATAATTATATAACATATAAGTAAATTGGACAGCCAAATTACTCTAAACTAAAACACCGATAAGAATATATGGGAGGAACTAGCATCTATGTATGTATGTAGCTAAACACTGATTAAATCTTTGTGTATTTGTGTGTACGTACGAATAGCCAGCATACGAGTATGTGCATGCAGCAGCCAGCCGGGGAAGCCCGGCCATCCGCCCAGGGTGGCCGGGCCTTGGCTCCGCCGCTGGTTTGAACCTGCTGGCTGGCATGGTCTGACGCCTATAGGTGCGCCCAACAAAGGAGTCTATAACATTGCAGCAAATATCTGAGTCCTGGTCAAACCAGTTATTCACAGGATACTAAATTAAGACCAATTTTGTCTTAATTAATACAAATGCTACATGAACTCAAAGAAACTGGCATACACTAAAAAACTATAGGCTGTGTAAGAATATTTGAAAGGTCCAAAATTAGGTAACTTTGCAATTTAACAATCATGACACATTTATCAAATATGATACAAAACTATAAGAAAGAACATTTTGGAGAAAATTGCATAGGAGTTCCCTCAATTCATTCAAGTTAGAATATTTAGCTCGTCGAACTTGCAAATTACTCCATCCCAAATTATAAGTCGTTTTGGGTCTTCTAGATACATAACTTTTCCTATGCACCAAGATATACACTAGTCATAGTAAAAACTAAATTAGTACTTGTATAATCCCAATTCCCAAAAGTTTGATGATTCCAAATTAATGTTTTTTTCTAACATTGTCCCTGCTATATTAATTGAAACAATAATGGTTAACAATATGGTAACTGAATGCAGACAAGTATTCTCAGTTGTAAATATTGCATTGATATTGTTATTAAAAAAAACTCGATTGGAAGGAGCAGACCGCACCCCCATTTTTTTAATTAAGAGGATGCAGGGCTCAAACCTGGGTCTCTGGACTGAGAGCGAGCTCCAGTAACCAGTCGCCCACGAGAGCACCTGCTATTGATATTGTTACTGCCCTCACGAATAGCTATCAAGGCAGCTTCCTAGTATGGTGCACAAATAGTTTACATACGTGCAACATACCTGTGACTGGATGAACTCAACCAGTTCCTGCAGCCTTGCAGCTTGTTGATTGTGAATACCAATAGATACATTACCATCAGCTGGTAAGCTCTCCAAAATAATTTGAAGATAGCTCTGCACAGCACCAAGGAACCATGAAACTGAAAATAGAAATAAGCTATATATATATGACTGCTTCACATTGATTTATTTCAGGACTCCTAACTAACCAAACCTTTGTTGTGTATGAACCATCCAAGCTGAGTGCAGAACCAGCAGAGGTAACTATGTCTTTATTTGTTCCTTTAATTTGAAGATATGGAGTCGACACTCCTTGTAGATGGTCAACTTCTATTAAAATCTTCAATGGATTTCAAAAGGCATCAGAGCATACTCATAGTTAACAGATACACTACTACTTCCATCATAACATTATAAAATAATGCTAAAATAATACTGTAGATGAGATGATCATTGCTTTAGGTATGTAAAGTTACTAACGAAGCAGTTTTAAACCACAAAAATGAGAGACAAATGTGTTAAATTCATATGTTCAACCATACCAATAGAGGTATAGTAATAGGAGTGAGCGGTAGGATTGTGCCCAGTTACAAGATTGTTCATCCACAATATGCATGCATTCAGTTCATTTTCATCACTATAGTATTTGTTTCCTGTAAAGCTAGATAAATATTACAGGTCCATCCAAAAACTACTAATAAAATTGGCAAGAGATTGTAGTTTTCATTTTTCAAAATTATGAATTTCTCCCGAACTTAAAATTTCTAAATCTACAGGATAAATATGTGATAATGCTTTGATAAATCTTTCCTCTTAACAAAGGCATCCATAATAATCAAGCAAATCTAGAAATGTGCCAGCAAATTTCATAATTCATGTCATTTAATCCTTAATCATACATAGCTCAACAATGACCCCAAAGGATCATAAATCACTGTACAAGCAAGCAATAATGGCATAATAGCACAGTAGGGAGATTTTTACAAAAGCAAAAACGCCTTTGTCCATTTAGGGGGTAGGTTAGTATGTGGTTTTTTCTCCAAATAAAAAAGAAGCTACAGTGGTTAAGGAACATAATAACCTTTCCGTCTTGGTAAATCACCGCAGAAGCTTCAATATATGCAACAGCTTGGTAACTACAAAACAAGAATGGAAATAAATTAATATATCATAGTCGTCAAGAGAACTTTAGGAAGGCTCATATAGTTTAGGAAATATCTGGGTGGATTTTAGCATATCAATCGAAAAATTACTAAAATAAAATCCCAACATTTTGTGTTACATAGCTCTGCTAGTACAGCACAGTTCCCCAGACGTCATAAGTTCCACTGCACCATTAATTGAACCTTTATAATATTCCCTCTTGTATATTTCAAGAAGCATATAGAATTTGTTGACTTAGTTCTGGTAAGTTGATGTCTAATGGTGGCCAAAACAGGTAGCCACTTTGCAATAGTTTTATTAGTTTTATTAGAGGTCTGGCCCTAAACAATGTATTCCTATATAATTTGCCCAAAAGGCTTAGCAATACAACCAACAATTCCACCAATTTTCTCCCTCTTACATGGTATCACGAGTTCAAATTCAGATCTAGGCCACAACATCGCTTCCATACCATGTGCCTCCGGGGAGATCGATCTCCGCTGGGGGCAGCGCCCTTGTTTAGGCAGCAAATTCTAATGATTTCTCGCCCTTTGTCATCGTTCTAGCGTGGGTCACAACATCAGATTCTCTACCTCTGTCCAGATCTTCGCTGCCGAACCGCACCTCGCTCCCGTCCAGATGTGGTGGCGCTCAGGCCTGAACACAAACTAACCCCACGTCACCGTGGTGACGACCAGGGCAGATCGTGCCCTGACCATGCACTCCGGCATCATCCACCACCATCCAACCGTCCGCCCCACTGCCGTAGAACATCCTAGCAGACGATTTGTTCCGGATGCCCAGCCGCTGTCCATGCTCCACTACCAACCCGCATCATCTACGCCTTGCCACTCTCCTGCGCCACCGGGATCCATCAGATCTTGTGACGGGAGCCCAACACCTGGCCACCCTATACACATCACCAAAGGATGCCTTCAGCGGGACGCCTATGCCGGAAACTCGTCACCGACCAGGGTCATCAAGGCCCACCGCTCCCTCCTGCACAACCAAGATAGGTCTAATCCTGCGCTGGGAGGCCGCTATGGGACTGCACCGCCAGCGTCGCCAGAGGACACCACTAGCGAGGCCACCCCACAACTAGTTTTTGATCTGTTGCTGCAAGTATACTTTTTTGGTTTACCTGATCACTGATTGAGATTAAGTCGCACATCAACCTAGCACGTATGAACTCCCACCTCATTCAGGCCTATCTCCCACTTCGCTACTGGGTAGATGTTGGAGTATGAGTATATGGCCCATGTGGCAAGGCCCATGAGGCCCATGTATGGAACCTATATTGCTACCCTTGTTAGGGTTATGCTGAATCAATTGAGAGTAATTCCAACATGGTATCGGAGCAGGTTAAGACAGACTCATCAAACACCACATGGCGAGGGATGAGAACCCGACGGGAGGTAAGGTCAAAGCACCGGTACCCCTTGTGATCCGGGGAGTACCCGAGGAAGACACAGAGAGTGGACCGGGTGGGGCAGCTTATGGGGAGCAGTGGCGGCGGTGTTAGCGTAACACGCACAACCAAAGACTCGAAGATGGTCGTACCGAGGAGGGGTACCGAACAGAGCGTGGTGAGGTGTAGGAGCTGGGCAAGCAGCGGAAGGAAGACGGTTAAGGAGATAGGTGGAGGTGTGCAGACTCTCGGCCCAGAAGCGAGCGCGTAGGGATGCCTGAAGCAGAAGGGTGCGCATGGTGTCATTGGTGGTGCGGATCATGCGCTCGGCCTTGCCGTTCTGAGAGGAGGTATACGGACAAGACATGCGCAGCTGGACACCGTGAGAGAGGAAGAAGTCACGTGAGGTTGAGTTATCGAACTCACGACCATTGTCGCACTGGACGGCCTTGATGGTGAGGCCAAACTGAGTGGACACCCAAGCAAAAAAGTGGAGAAGAGTGGGAAAAGCATCCGACTTGGCACGTAAGGGAAAGGTCCAAGAGTAGTGGGAGAAATCATCGACCACCACCAAGTAGTACTTATAGCCAGACAAGCTAAGTACAGGAGATGTCCACAAGTCGCAATGGATTAGATCAAAGATGCGAGCCGCATGTGAGGAGGAGGTAGGGAAAGGAAGCCGAACATGACGGCCCAATTGGCACGCATGACACAAGTGCTCATCGTGAGTCCGAGGACACCGAATGTCGGAACTACGACTGAGCTGCGTCAGAGCATCACAACCAGGATGGCCGAGACGCCGGCGCCATGTGGTGTTTGATGAGTCTGTCTTCCCCTACTCCGCTAGCACCACCCCCACTTCCACCCCGGATCTTGACGTCTCCTCGTTGTTTCCCACTGACACGGTGGTCGAGCCACCTTTTCGGTTCTCTCCTGCACGTACTGCTGCACCGTGCCCGTCGCCGGAGCCGTGCCCCCCCAGCTCGCCGCCCGCCAGCAACCACCTCGGCCCTGCTCCTTGCCCGGGCCTGGAGGGGTCCTCGGCCCCCGTCGCTGTTCCTGACGCGGGTCCCGAGCCGGTTGCTCATGCGCCACCTGGCCGCTTTGCTCAGCCGGCGTTGGTTTACCAGCGCCACGGGACGGCCCCCGTCGCCGCTCCGGGTGCGGTTCCCGGACCGTCGACTCCAGCACCACCGGCACGCTTCGCCCAGCCGGCGCTCGTCTACCAGCGCCGTGGCGCGGCCACCGGCACTGCGCCTGACGCGGGTCCCGGGCCGTCGACACAGCACCACCGGCACGCTACGCCCAGCCGGCGCGCCCAGCCGGCGCTTGTCTACCAGCGCCGTGCACGGATGGCGCCGCCGCCGCCGCCACCGGTGACTCCTTCGCCGGGGCCGTCGCCCTCACCCGTAGCCTCCTCTCCGCCAGCGACACCGACACCACCGCCTCGACCACCGGCTGCCCGTGTCACGACGCCGGTGTACCACCTGCCGCTCCTTCACCGACACCCGTGGCATGTTCACCCTATGGTGACGCGGCACGCGGCTGGTACCCTGCAGCCCCGGGCCCTTGCGGCGGTGCCCGGAGACTCGTAGGTCTCTCCAGTACCTTCTTCCGTCCGTGAGGCCTTGTTGGATCCTCACTGGCGCCGTGCGATGGAGGAGTACGCGGCGCTCCTCGCCAACCAGACGTGGGAGCTGGTGCCCCGTCCCTCGGGTGCCAACGTTGTCACCGGCAAGTGGATCTGGACACACAAGCGTCGGGCTGATGGCACTTTGGAGCGGTACAAGGCTCGCTGGGTTCTTCGGGGTTTCACTCAGCGTCCTGGAGTTGACTATGATGAGACGTTCAGCCCAGTGGTGAAGCCGGCCACCATCCGCACAGTGCTCTCTCTGGCTCTCACTCGCTCCTGGCCTGTGCATCAGTTGGATGTGAAGAATGCCTTTCTGCATGGTCTTCTCACAGAGACAGTGTACTGCAGTCAGCCGGCCGGGTTTGTTGACTCCTCTCGTCCTGACATGGTGTGCCGGCTCAACAGGTCTCTCTATGGCCTTAAGCAGGCTCCTCGAGCGTGGAATCATCGGTTTGCCACTTTTCTCCGGACACTGGGTTTTGTGGAGGCCAAGTCAGACACCTCTCTGTATATCTACAACCGTGGAGCTGAGACTGCGGACTGCGTATCTGCTGCTCTATGTGGATGACATTGTCCTCACGGCCTCCAGTGAGTCACTCCTTCGCCGGATTATCAGCTCTCTTTAGCAGGAGTTTGCTATGAAGGATTTGGGTGTGCTCCACTTCCTTGGGGTTACAGTTGAGCCTCATCCTACCGGGGTCCTTCACCAGAGGCAGTACACTCGGGATATCTTGGAGCGCGCTGGGATGACTGATTGCAACCCCTGTGCCACTCCGGTTGACACACAGGGCAAGCTGTCTGAGTCTGAGGGCCCTCCAGTGTCAGATCCTACTGCATACCGGAGTCTTGCTGGTACGCTTCAGTACCTCACCTTCACCAGGCTGGACATCACCTATGATGTTCAGCAGATCTGTCTCCACATGCATGATCCCCGGGAGCCACACCTTACCGCTCTTAAGCGTCTCCTCCGCTACCTCCGCAGGACTGCTGACCACGGCCTCCTCCTCCACCGGCGGTCGTCCTCCACCGAGATGATTGTGTACACCGATGCTGACTGGGCTGGCTGTCCGGACACTCGCCGCTCCACCTCCAGCTACGCTGTCTTCTTGGGCGGCAACCTGGTGTCTTGGTCGTCCAAGCGCCAGCACGTGGCCTCCCGCTCCAACGCCGAGGCGGAGTACCGCGCCGTCGCCAACGGCGTGGCTGAGGCTTTCTGGCTCCGGCAGCTTCTTGCCGAGCTCCAGAGCCCCCTTCGCCGGACCACGCTGGTCTACTGCGACAACGTCAGCGCCGTGTACCTCTCCACCAACCCTGTTCAACACCAGCGGACCAAGCATTGGAGATCGACCTACACTTTGTCCGTGACCGAGTTGCCATCGGCGAGGTGCGCGTCCTTCATGTTCCGACCACCTCCCAGTTCGCCGACATCTTCACCAAGGGCCTCCCGTCCTGGAGCTTCGCCGAGTTTCGCTCCAGCCTCAACATCACCAGTGGCTAGTTGCGTCTGTGGGGGGACTCGTGTGTGTTCTTTGTTTTCATGTCCAGTCTATAACTCCGCTGCGCCGGTAGTTAAGACTGCGGGGGAGTGTTGGAGTATGAGTATATGGCCCATGTGGCAAGGCCCATGTATGGAACCTATATTGCTACCCTTGTTAGGGTTATGCTGAATCAATTGAGAGTAATTCCAACAGTAGAAGCCCTGAACACCACCACCATGCTACTCAACATCTTATCAAGACGTTGTGCTCCCGCACGCCACATGAAGCCTTGCTTGGCTCTCGTCCAGCGTATGATTATCTGCGCGTCTTTGGTTGTCGATGCTATCCCCACAGCTGTCCACAAACTCGCTCCACGCTCCACTTCATGTATTTTCCTTGGCTACTCTTTGATGAATCCTCTTTTCCCTTTGCCGAGCAGCCCAGCCCCCCATCTCCTGCAGAGTTTGAGTTTTTGGATACCTTCACTAACCCCGCTTCGGTGCCCATAGGCCCGATGCGGTTGTTATCACCTACTGTAGGAACCTCGCCGGCATCCCCGAGCCTCCTGTGCTGCAGTCCCCCGCACTGCCACGTGCGGCAGTGCCCTTCGACGCCCGTCCTGCGGCGTCAACGACTCCTTCGCCCGCACAGCCACGTGCAGCAGTCCCGGCGTCTTCATCCCGGCCTGCACAGCCATGTGCGACTGCAGCTGGTCCAACGACTCCCGCACAGCATGTGCGGCCCCAGTGTCCCCCGCACAGCCACATGCGGCTGCCCAGCTCCCACCGCGCACCGCTATCACCAAGGTGTTTAGTCAGCGTCGTGCGGCTGTGCAGCTCCCACCACACCCTGCTATGTATGGCCGACGTCGCCCAGCTCCTTCGGTGCAATCAATGTCGCCGCTGGTCGCTCCTTCATCCCTCCCGAAGGGTGCTGTAGCCATTCCCCCCGTGGTCAATCAACATTCCATGACCACCAGGGCGAAACGTGGCATCCGGCTTAGCCATTCCCCCTGTGGTCAATCAACATTCCATGACCACCAGGGCGAAACATGGCTTCCGGCTTCCTGCTCTCTACCATGCTGCACCATTATCTCCTGTGTCGAAGACATACCGTGCTGCTCTCGCAGACATGCAGTGGCATGCTGCTATGATGGAGGAACATACTGCCCTTCTCCAAAACAGCACCTGGGATCTAGTTCCTCATCCCCCTGGTGCAAATGTGGTTACCGAGAAATGGATCTTCAAACACAAGCTGAAGGCTGATGGCTCATTGAAGCGTTATAAAGCTCGTTGGGTTCTCCGTGGCTTTACTCAGTGGTCCGGTGTCGACTTTGTAGAAACTTTTAGCCCCGTCATCAAACCAGCCACTGTGCGGACTATGTTGTCTCCAGCTCTCTCTCGCAACTGGCCTATTCGTCAACTTGATGTGAAGAATGCATTCCTCCACGACAATCTTGGAGCCTGTTTGAGAGATTTGTGCTCCCTGATTCTCCAGTTGTGCTCCTAGATTATCTGGTGAAGTGATTCTCTTTGGTTCTTTACAATAAACTCTCAAAATCAGGATGGACTTCATAGAATCAGGTGAAGCTACTTTTTCCAGCTCTCAGTCTCTTAGATCATTTTACAGAATCAGCAAAGAATCACTTCTTGACATCCAGGGAGTGATTCTCCCTGAGAATCCGCTCTGTGGAGCTCTGCCAAACGGCCTCTTGATGAGACAGTGTAATGTGCTCAGCCCTCCAAATTTGAGGATTCCAATCACTTGGACTACGTCTATCGTCTGAACCGCTCTCTCTAAGGTCTCAAGCAGGCACCTCGGGCATGGTATAGCCGCTTTGCAGCCTACTTGGTCTCTCTCGGTTTTGTGGAAGCCAAGTTTGACACATCGCTCTTCTTTATCGTCACGGTGCTGATATTATTTAACTGCTGCTCTACGTGGATGACATCGTTCTCACTGCTTCGTCGCCTGTGCTCCTTCAACGCACTGTTCATGCCTTTTAGTAGGAGTTTTCGATGAAGGATTTGGGTGATCTTCATCACTTTCATGGGATGCAGGTTCAGCGCAGACCTGATGGTCTCTTTCTCTCGCAGCGATTGTACATGCAGGAGATCCTCGACCATGCGAACATGGCTGAATGTAAGCCCTGCTCCACCACTGTGGACACTTGCTCAAAGGTCTGAGGTCTGGATGGTGCTCCTGTTAGTGATGCCACAGATTTTCAGAGTCTTGCTGGTGCCTTGCAGTACCTCACATTCACTCGTCCAGACATCTCCTACGTCATTCAGCAAGTCAGCCTTCACATGCATGATCCTCAGGAGCCTCACCTTGCAGATTTGAAGTGCATCCTAAGGTACTTACGTGGTACTATTCACCTTGGGCTGCTCATTCGACCTTCAGCACAATCTGATCTAGTAGTCTACTCTGATGCCGACTGGGCCAGTTGTCCCGATACACGCAAGTCCACCTCGGACTATGTTGTGTTTCTCGGGGACAGCCTCGTCTCCTGGTCCCCCAAGCTCCAGAACACTGTCTCCAGGTCCAGCGCCGAAGTCGAGTATTGTGGAGTTGCTAATGCTATGGCTGAGGCAACCTGGCTGCACCAACTCCTCTGTGAGCTCCACTCCCCCACCCAGCAAGGCTACCTTGGTTTATTGTGACAACATAAGCACCGTCTACATGTCATCCAACCCGGTTCAACACCAACGCACCAAACACATTTGTTGACACTCAAAAGTGTCCCAAGCGTATAATGGACTCCACCATCAAGTTTCTGTCGTCAAGATGGCTAGAAAGCATGCTTAGATCATTGTATTTGGAGCCAAGACAAAGAACGACTGTCTCCGAGCAATTTATATCTGACGAGTAGGGTGTTCTGAGATTTTCCGAGCAGGTTGGGTCTGGTCGCTTGATCCGATCACTGTTGCAGATATCCTCCGACCAGGAACTAG
This sequence comes from Coix lacryma-jobi var. lacryma-jobi, assembly GCA_009763385.1. Classification (NCBI taxonomy): domain Eukaryota; kingdom Viridiplantae; phylum Streptophyta; class Magnoliopsida; order Poales; family Poaceae; genus Coix; species Coix lacryma-jobi. Next base: position 80,562,877 of record CM019830.1, read on the forward strand.
TCACGAGACCTCTTGAGAGACTTCCGACCAGGCAAAACTGGTCGGAGACGGCGAGACAGCAATGGAGACCAGCTCGTAGTTATCAAAGTGCTGATTTAAAGATCTTTCTTCTGTCGGGTGTTGAACAAGCCAGAATCGGCTTAGCTGGGTCCCAAGTTGGCTAAGACGATTTTGCCAAACTTTCTCAAATGCAAGAATAGACTTCACCAATGTGTTCCTCTCGTCGAGATGGTCGAAAAACATATATGGAATGTCCAATTTGGAGCCCGGATGGAAGAGTTATGACCTAATAGAGATGGCTCAATGCCGGAGTTCTGACCCTCGCAGTCGGAAGTTCTTACGGAAAACCTGATTTGAACACCTGTTAGGATCTGCCCTTTAGGATTCCGATCCGAACTGTTCCAAACTTGTGGGAAACTTGGAAAATAAGGCTTGAAAGGGTTTTTCTACTGGGATAGGACCACCCCCTTTCTATATATATGAGAGGATCATGGCCGATTGAGATCTCATCTATCTAATCGTCAAAAACACATCTATTACTTTTATATTCTATCCCAAGCTCCTCCAACCCCCTTGCTGTTCAGCGCATCTCTCGACGAGATTCGTTGGCGTTCTAGGTGGCCTTGGCGACCCTAGAACACCCCCACCGTGCGTCTCCCTAACGGGTCTTCCCGGGAGACGTTCGTGGGTTTATCGGGCGAAGAACGAGCATCTATTCGGCTTCGTCGACCTGCTGGTCGGCTTCGCCGTTGGGATCTCCCTCCGCCGAGTGCTAGGCCGTATGCGGCCTCTGGGAGATCTAGCCTCTATCGGTGTGTGACCCGAATCGGCGTCAACAACATTGAGATTGATCTTCATTTTGTTCGGGAGCATGTCTCCATTGGTGTTGTCCGTGTTCTTCACGTATTGACGTCGTCCCAGTATACCGACGTCTTCACCAAGGGCCTGCCATCGACAGTCTTTCAGGAGTTCAGGTCCAGTCTGAACATCTGTGCCAACACTCCTACTACCGGGGGGGGGGGGGGGTGTTCAGGTCCTCGCCTATTTATGTAACCATGCCTTTTGGCTCCTAATCAATCGATAGACTTCCATAGCTTTCACTAACTTCTTTTCATATGTGTCCACTCAGTCTAGCGCCTCTATCAAGGAAGTCCAGTGCGACAATGGCCGCGAGTTTGATAACTCTAATGCCCGCACGTTCTTCCTCGCTCACGGTGCTCATCTCCGCATATCTTCCCCATGCCTCGCCCCAAAATGGTAAAGTAGAGCGGATCATTCGTTCCATAAACAATATAATTCGCTCACTCTTATTTCAGGCTGTTGTACCACCATCCTACTGGGTAGAGGCACTTCACATGGCGACATATCTGCTAAACATTTTACCCACCAAGACACCAGTTTTCCACACCACACTTTGCCCTCTTTGGCTCTGTGCCATCTTATCATCACTTGCGTGTCTTCGGTTGTAAATGCTACCTGAACTTGTCTGCCACCGCTCCGCACAAGCTTGCCCGCCACTCGTCTTTCTACATCTTCCTGGGTTACTCCAAACATCATACAGGATACCGCTGCCTTGATATTCCGTCCAATATGATTATCATCTCGTCATGTCACCTTTCACAAGTCTGTCTTCCCATTTGCTGAGAACAACTCGCCTACGCTTGCGGCCTATGCAGCACTGATATGGATACGTGTATCGGTATCAGACGGATACGGATATGCGAATACGTCATTTTTCGAAAAAAACCTGATACGCGTATACGTTTCATTATTTTTTTATAAAAATAAATGATAAGATATTTTAAAATTACTGGCAGAGACTACAATTATTTTACAACTTCTAATAGCTATTTACTAGTAGTATTAATAAGCACAGCTCTCTGGTGTCCACCACTTATCCCACCGACACCTTAAAAAAATCAGAGTCAGCACTGCACCGCTCGTCCTTCCAGTTTCCACACGGGAAGACAAAAAAAAAAGAAACAAACTGGAGGTCACCAATCAGCATTGAGGAAGAACTAGTGATTAGATCAGGAGAGGAAGAAATAAATCGAAAGGTGGAATCACCGGAGGCAGCTGTTGAATCACGACAGGGAATTGCAGGAGGTCGTCAGTCGTCACGGCCTCCGTGGCGGGTCGGCAGCCAGACGGGAAGCGTCTTGTGGGCTCACTCCCGTCGTCAGCGCTTGTGGGTGCAGCAGGCACGCACCGGCGCATCAGGCGGTGGTGCTCATGCCACCATGCGCCGGGATGTGAGGCGATGTTCGTGTGGGATTGCGGGGTGCGGGCAGGATTGGCGCCTCGGCTGCGCTCGTGCGCGTCATGGCCGGGGGCTGGCAGTGAGGTGCGTCCAGGCAGAGGCAGAGGCTCGTGGCCCGTGGCCAGTGGCCGGCGAGCGGTGATGCAGCAACACTGAGCGGGCGAGAGGGGAATAGGGACGCGGTGCGAGGCGTGGGCTGCGATTGCGGGCATCGGGACAGAGGATAACCTGCTGGACCGTATCAGAAAGGCAGATACATATCAGCTTACGTATCCAATATTCGCGAAAATGGGAAAAAGTCGAATACTTCCCTGATACGTATCGGCGACGTATCGGGCGCGTATCCGTATCGGAGACGTATCTGATACGCGATACGAGGTCTCAGCCACGTATCCATGTTTCTGAGCTTGCGGCCTTTGTTTTTTTGGATGACCCTGCGGATCTGGTGTCAGTTCCCATAGGAACGTCACCACCTCTTCTGTCTGCAGGAACAGCCTCGACGACCTCAGGCGCTGCCTCCTTGGTGCCATTGGTCACGGTCAACCTCTAGCCACAATTGGCCAGCCGTCGTGTGGCAACTTCGTCGCCCCAGCCGGCCCGGGCCGGTCACCATCTGTCCGATCGCCAGCCGGTCTTGGTCACGGACCCGACAACAGTCGGGCACTCCTGTGCCCTCGATGGGTGCCGCTGCTACTCTCCAGCAGCTGGCAGCTGCCTCCCTGCTGGCTGTAGCCATCCTCGCGGTCGTGGCCCACCCGGTACCATGACCTGCTCCACGGCCTCTCCTGACACTCCCGACGGCAGCGCTTTGCACCAACGACCGCCCTGCTTGTCACTCCGCCCTTGCCCAAGGGTGTTGTGTCGGTTTGCCCCATGACAAACCAACACGCCATGACGACACAAGCAAAGCTTGGCTTCCAACAACTTGCGTTGTACCACGTTGTGCCACTGTGTCCCGCCTCGAGGACCTTCCGTGCCCTCGTTGATCTAAATTGGCGGGCCAGTATGGAAGAACATGCTGCCCTCTTGAAGAACCACACCTAGGACTTGGTTCCTCGTCAGCCAAGCACCAATGTTGTTTCCGGCAAGTGGATCTTCAAGCACAAGTTCCTTTCGAACGGTTCTCTTGAGCATTACAAGGTTCGCTGGGTGCTTCGTGGTTTTTCCAAGTGACCAAGTGTGGACTTTGATGAGACTTTTAGCACCACCGTCAAGCCGGCCACAGTTCTCACTATTTTGTCCCTGGCTCCCGTGGACAGGTCATTCACCAGCTTGATGTGCAGAATGCATTCCTCCATGGCACCCTCTCCGAGAGGGTGTTCTGCGCTCAACCTTCCGGGTTTGAGGATCTAGCACTCCTTGACTTCGTCTGCCTTCTCAACAAATCTCTACGGATTGAAGCAGGCTCCCCGAGCATGGTACAACCGCTTTACTGCGCACCACCTCACACTTGGGTCCGTCAAAGCCAGGACAGATGCATCGCTCTTCGTCTACCACCACGGCTCCGACATGGTCTACCCACTTCTTTATGTTAATGTTGATGACATTGTGCTCAGGAATTTGCCATGAAGGATTTGGGCGAGTTGCATCACTTTCTAGCAATGCATGTTCAGCGTACAGGTAATGGTCTTCTGCTGTCTCAGCGCTAGTATATATGGGATATTCTGACTCGTGCAGGGATGTCCAAGTGCAAGCCCTGCTCTACTTCAGTGGATACTAGCCCCAAGCTGCCTACCAATGATGGTCCACCAGTGTATTTTCGTAGTCTTGTTGGGGCCCTGCAGTACCTCACCTTCACCAGAACAGACATTGCTTATGCTGTTCCGGATAGGGTCCAGGGTCCAGCGCCGAAGCCAAGTATCGTGTCGTGGCCAATGGCGTTGCTAAGGTCTACGGGCTGCGATAACTCCTTCTGGAGCTGCACGCGCCTCCTCGCCGCGCTTCGCTACTCTACTGTGACAACATAAGTGTTGAAGTATAAGTGAATTGTCCATCTCTCCCCATCAGCGTTGCTAAGGTCTACGGGCTGCGATAACTCCTTCTGGAGCTGCACGCGCCTCCTCGCCGCGCTTCGCTACTCTACTGTGACAACATAAGTGTTGAAGTATAAGTGAATTGTCCATCTCTCCCCATCAGCTTAAGCTTTTGGGTTGAACTGGTTGGTGTGGGTGCATGCAACTTAATATGGTATCAAAGCTAGAGGTCACGAGTTCGAATTCTGGTAGGCACAATTAATAAAATAATTGTTGCCCGCTCCTATTCCACGTCTGATGCCTGAGGGAGCCTCCACGTGAGGGGGAGTATTGGAGTATAAGTGAATTGTTCATATCTCCCCATCAGCTTAAGCTTTTGGGTTGAACTGGTTGGTGCATGCAACTTAATAATAAGTGTCGTCTACATATCCGCCAACCCCGTCCAGCATCAGCGCACCAAGCATATTGAGATTGATCTTCATTTTGTTCAGGAGCGCATTGCAGTTGATGATGTTCGCGTCCTCCATCTTCTGACATCCTCTCAGTACGGCGATATCTTCACCAAAGGACTTCCGTCTTCAGTGTTCTCCAAATTTAGGTTCAGTCTGAACGTCTGTGGCACCAACAATCAGACAGCGGGGTCACGTTAGCAAGATGGTTTAGGCAGGTCATTTGGATCCATGGTTGATGGGCATGCGGCTGCATCAGCCATCTTGGCCATGCGCCCTGCCCTGTATGGAATGATAGATTAGTCAAGGTAGTCTTAATTAATTTGTACCTCTATAATCAATCTATTATTCCTGGCTACACACTCTTTTATGGACAATTGCGTGAAGATGGCATAATTAATGACAAAATAACGACATCAACCTAGAATGGCACATAGGGGATGAAAAATTTAAACGAATGGCATTGAAGCAAATCGGTAATTTTTAATGGCACATAAGCAAGAAGTGTAACTTTCAATATGGCATATAACAAATCTTCTGTATTATACCTTCCTGGCATATTTTGAGTCCTACCTGTTCCTTTAGCCATCTATTATGCTAAGCTATGTCTTGCGCACCATCTATCTCAACCTAATCAAGTCGTTATCACCAACATCTAGCACCACCGCCACCGCCTACCGCACATAGTGTCAGGATTGCTCCCCTTCGAGCAAGGGCATCCACCCGGACTGCTCACCTTCGCGCATGAGTGTCCTCATAATGCTTCTTTTTCGTCTAGCACAACCTCGTTGCTACAATCACCATCTCTTCACTACACACTTTTTTACCTCGAAAACGCAGGAGAATTGCGCTTCATTATATATAGAAGAAAAAGGGGGAAAGAAGCTCTAAGTCCAGCACACACCACACCACCAAAAAAAATAAAATAAAAATACAGAAGCGCCTGAGAGATAGAAGGCGACCAGGCTACACAAAGAAACTAAAATACAAAAACCATTAGACTACTGGATTGGCGGGATGGTAAGGAAACAGAAAAGACAGCCCCCTCGCCCCAGCCAAGGCCCACTGCCGACTCTCCTCTAAAGCAGATCTCAGAGCACCCAGCAAATTGGGAGTGGCTCCATCAAAAACACATCTATTGTGGTGATTCCACAAGGTCCAAACTCCAAGGATCACTAGAGAATTGAGTCCCTTCCTTATTAACCCAGTAACAGTATTGCTTGCATTTTCCCACCATTACTCAAAAGAAGAAACTGCAGGCTGCGGGCATAGATGGTGGATTCCAAAGCGTTGGAGCAGAAGAAACCAAAACTGCCGAGCAAAGACGCAAGACACCAGCAAATGGTTAATGGTTTCCTCCTCCTGATCACAAAGAGGACACTGCTCCGGATGTGGCAGCCCCCGCCTTTCAAGCCGATCCGCCGTCCAACATCTATCATGTGCAACTAACCACAAGAAAAAAAAAACACTTGGGAGGAGCCCACGATTTCCAGATTCTCTCATAAGAGCCAAAAAGGGTAGATCCCACGATTCCCTACACACTTCAGTTACTACAACAACAGGTTGCATCTGCGCATTCTACCCCTACCGTTTTGCACACCACAACTATCATGAGGCCTTTTATGCTAGCCCCTTGGTGTATGGTTGGGGTCAACTACCTAGTACATCAAGTATTGACAACACTGGTTGATGCATTCATCCTCGACGTGTTACTAGTCCTAGCAACTCCAGCGCACGCTTCATCCATAGAAATTTTACTACATCGACTTTGGCATCGACCCTCCCTTTCGCATCCCATTCCGTTTTTCGTCTACATCGACAGCCCTACTACATCAACCTCCACATCGCCCTGATCCACGACAAGACGTGTCTCTGTCATCACCATGGCACCTCTTTTGCGCCTATGGCTTGATGTGCAACTACGTCTGCATCAACAACCCGACCACAACTATGTAGACCACAACTTGATGGTTTCTTCAACCATGGCTACTTTGATCTCACGCTCATCCCTCGACATTGGCACAAAGGGCTATCACCTTTCATGAGCTACTCATCGATTTTCTTCTCCGGTAATATCATGGCTAGGATCAAGTTATTTGGGATTACGATCTCGCATCGATTTCACACGCAAGTCATTTAAATAGTATATATACCACACGAGAGGCTCAATGTAAATCATCCTATTCCACAAATTCTATTCCTCTTACACATCGCATCAATGAGCCCTCACTAGCATATTATACTAAAATGGCAATAAATCCAACAAGCGACTTAACCAACAACTCAAGATTATGATGTTTACACCTAGCGCGCCAGTACTCAGATAAAGGAATGCCCAGTACATTATTCCCTGTAATATGTAAAGAGATGGATACAGTCAAACAATGCACCACTTACCCAAGCTTAAGAAGCCCTGCAACAGTGCTGGCACTAATATCAAAATCAACCTTTGGCTGGATAATAAAATTTCCTTCCCTTATAGGCTAGCAAATATTGAAGCGAAGAGAAAGGGCAAAATGTTACAGACCCATGTCAAAGAAACATAATGAAAAAATAATAATAAGTGTGCATACCTCTCGTATTAACAGTGCGAATCTTCCTTCACAGATTCTGACCCGGATACACTCAACTTCTGTCAGCTGGCCATTTGATGGTATGCCAGGACGCCGTAAGTACACATCAGTAAAGTTCTGGACAGAACTGCAGACTTTACTAGCATCTAGTACCTTCAGTATTTCTTGGTAGGACACCTAACAATAGAGCACAAACTCTTCAGGACCCAAAACATGGAATGCACATTGTTTCCCAAGACGGCTTCCTAGGTGCTCAGAGATAAAACCCCAGTAGTAGGTTTACATAGCCTAGGCAACTATCTAGGCTCTAGTGACACCATCCCCACAGGACAGTCAGCTAAGCATACCAATCACCTATTAGGTACAAAGCAATGATCAGCCTCCCAACTATCACCTAGAGCCGAGAGCAAACATAGGAAATGTGGGAATATAAAGTTGTATGTTTACCTGTTTTTTACTTTTTAACACAAAAAGCGAGCTTTCAGGAGAGAGCACAGGATCAAAATCGTTTTGAATCTTAAGCTGCCAAGCAAGTGGAGAAACAACAATGCATAAGTACACAAACATACTGGATGCATAATAACAGCAGAATATTTGACAGTTATGTAAGGAGAAAAAAAATAGGTCAACAATTATGTTTCTTGTACCGACATGAGCATGGACAAGATGTGGTTCAATGTATTGCTGAAACAGTGGAAAGACAGTGGTCATGATTTCAGTTTGGGAAATTGAAAAGCCAGCACGATTCTTGTCTCTCTGTATTCTTGCAATAAGGTGTGAATGAACTCCACCAACCTATTGCCAGGGAATATGTTAATCTCAAAAGAAATATTTACAATGATATAGCAAGATGATGGGGACTAGAAATTTGTTAAAGATTTGAGAAGGGTCTTACAACTGCAATCCACAAATCCAGCAATTTCCTTATAGCAGGATGTAAAGTATAGACACCTTCAAAGATGACCTGGTATCCAAATATAAATCATGAAAGGATCACCCCTCATCCATGAGATCTAAGCATTGCAGATTGTGATACATCCTTCATTCCAAATCATAGCTCACTTTGGTTTTGTCTAAGTCAAACTTCTCTAAGTTTGAATGAGTTTTTCGAGAAAAAAAAATCTTGAAGGACGCAGGAGAGCTGCGTGTAATTTCAAAAAATATATTAACACCTACAAGCTTAAATAGATGTACTACCGAAACATATTTCATGGAGAATCCATGGTTCTTAAAAATGTAATTAATCATATGTTTACGCACGCTTAATAATCATTAACAGACCCCTACCATTTCTATTAGGCTCTATGCTGGGTTCCATTTGTTACGAATAAAGAGAGACTGAATTGGATGATAATATTGAGGCCCAACAGGGACTACTATATGTCGAGAACATGAGAGACACAAGAAGGAAACCCTAGACTATGAGATTACACTAATACCCTCGACTATTATACCTTAACACCTTCTCTCAAATGCAACATGAATGCATTATCATTGCATTTAGAGAGTTGGCACTATGCACTAGACTTTAGAAAATAAAAGAGACTAATTACATCCAAAATCCAAAATAGAAGATGTTGTCGAAGCATGCAACTCTTGAACTATGTCGATGTAAAAAATGATCTCAACCCATACTTCACCAAATACCTCAAGTCTTCACAAAACAGTACTTCACCTCGATAGAATCATGATCAATGACTATGAACCTTGCTTTGGAGACTTTTAAACTCGACATAAAATAGAGATGTTAGACAGCCGTATGTAGGCTCTTGGACTATCAACCCATTATGGCTAATATGGCTAATATAGATTGATTGATACTCTATTAAGCAAGGAGATCCCACGGTGGTCATACTTCTATAAACCAGCCGAGGGTCCTCCTTGCCTATATATGTACTCTGCCAATCGGCCCTATAATCAATCTAGCAATTCCAATTGCCTTCATGGTATCAGACGCCAAGGTTAACCTTCCACTGCCCTACCTCCCGCGCGCCTCTCAACTGCACACCGCGCGACTCCTCCCCGCGCGCCTCCTCTAAGCCCGTTCCCCACCTTCCTGGAGGCCAGGACTGGCCTCCTGCTTGAGGAGCTGAACATTGCCCATCGCTCGACGCCCTCACCGACAGCCCTCGTTGCTTCTGGTGCCGGCAGCCCAGCTGGTCCTCTCCAACAATCCAGCAGGACAGCCACACCACCACAACAGCCCTCCATCAACAATTCCAGGAACTTTGGCAACGGCGACAAGCGCGGCATGTGCAGTGGCAAGAGCAAGGAGCGGCAATCTGGCACGCCCGCCCCTACCTCTGGCCTCGCTGCGCCGCACCAGCAGGCTCCACCAGGCGCCAGTGGCCTAGCTTCTACAAGTCGTGGTCCAGCTCCATCATCATGTGGCCCGGAAATCGGCCTCCTCTGGCTCCTTTGCCAGCACCTGCACCTCAGCCGCAGGCATTTGTGGCTGGCGCCCAGGGGCAGTGGCCTAGCCATCAGTGGCACTGGGCTCCCCCTCCTGGCTTCTACTACCCTACAGCTGCTTGGGATGCTCCGGGACTCGCCTCCTCCTTCAACACCATGTCACTAACTCCCCCACAACAACACGACTGGATCTTCGACACTAGTACTCTTTCTCACACCACTTCTCCGCGGTATCCTTGTTATGGTGCCGGTAAGGCAGCAACGGCGGAGGTGTGGGTAACTCACCCCGACTACAGAGGTCGTAGTCGTGGCTAGGTTGGGAGTGAGGTTTTGCCCCTCTGCTCCCAATTTTGGTAGAAGGGGATGAGATTAAGACTGATTGTTCTTCATTGATCCATTATTTCTCAGGTGCCAACCGGCTTACATAGCCATACGGCTTTTGACTCTTTCACTTGTGCAGCTACTGATCTCCTCAAACTAAGGCCTATCAATGAACTAAATCCTGCATTCATGCAGCCAACGAGCTCCACAAGCTGGGCTCAGTTACTCTTATCACTAATGACCAAGAACCAGGCTAAGTTTAGCCACTAGCTGACCCAGCTGGCGCCTCTGCTTCCTCCCCTTCCTGGAGTAGTACTTGTCCCACATAACATCTCTCCCACCCTCGAGGAACAGCTCATCCTCGAGCTGAAATGAAGGGTAGTGCTGCTGGAACAGCTCGATGTCCTCCCAGGAGGCAGCAGAGGGTGGCTGTTCATGCCACTTTATAAGGACCTGGCGCACCCCGCGAGGCAGCTGAGCCCGAACGGCTTCCTCCAGTATGGGCAGTGCAGCTCCGTGGTGCATTGGGCGCAAGGGGGGCGGCGAAGCTGGAGGTTCACCCACAAACTTCTTGAGGAGGCCGACGTGGAAGACGTTGTGGACGCGTGCTTGCGGAGGCAGCTGGAGCCTAGCAGCCACCACGTTGATGAGCTCGGCGATCCTATAGGGGCCGTAGTGTAGAAGTTTAGAGTTTGGGGCAATTGGCCACACCTCAATGGGAGGGGGTGCCTTTCTATTATAGGGCTGGCTGGCCTTGCTTTACAAGGCAGGATAATTTCCTTGATTTACAACTGCTGACTATAGCAACTAATCCCTGATTTACAACTGCTAATTATAGCTACTAATCCCTGATTTACAGCTGCTAATTATAGCTATGATATCCACAGATGCCGCAGCATATGGAAGGAGGCTGCGGCATATTCTATTGCCTAACACGTAGTAACGAGGTCGCAGCTTCCCCGTTGTAGCCAAGGGCAAGGACAGCGGAGTGCGGTAGCGCACCCTGAGCCATACCCAGTCACCCACATGGAAATCCACGGCGCGGTGGCGACGGTCGTAATGCTTCTTGTACACCGCCTGGGCTTGCTCCAGCAGGTACTTGACATCGCCAAGGAGCTGATCGCGTTCAGCCATGTATTTCGCGACCGCTGCTACTCAGGCCTCGCCTGGTTCATAGGAGAGGACTGTCAGGGCGTCACGGCCATAGACGAGCTTGAACGGAGTGTCCCAAGGCAAGGTCTGGAACGACGTGTTGTAGGTATACTCGGCTCATGGCAGCCACCGGAGCCACTGGTGTGGGCGATCTCTTGTAAAGCAACGCAGGTTGTGGTGATCACCTTGTTGGCGGCCTCTGCCTGGTCGTCTGCCTGGGGGTGGAAAGTCGTAGTCATGTGCAGCTTAGCACCGGAGAGGGAGAGCAGCTTCTTCCAAAATGCAGATGTGAAGACGGGATCCTGGTCAGAAACCAGGGACTGCAATATGCCATGGAGGCGCACCACCTCAGCGAAGAATGTCTTGGCCACGAACTCTGTCGTGTATGGGTGGCCCAGCGGCAAGAAATGGCAATACATCTTGTTGGCGGTCTCTGCCTGGTCGTCTGCCTGGGGGTGGAAAGTCGTAGTCATGTGCAGCTTAGCACCGGAGAGGGAGAGCAGCTTCTTCCAAAATGCAGATGTGAAGACGGGATCCTGGTCAGAAACCAGGGACTGCAGTATGCCATGGAGGCGCACCACCTCAGCGAAGAATGTCTTGGCCACGGACTCTGCCGTGTATGGGTGGCCCAGTGGCAAGAAATGGCAATACATGGAGAAACGATCCACCACGGTGTGCCGCCCACCTTAGGAAAGCCTTCTATGAAGTCGAGAGCCACATCTGCCCAAACTTTGGATGGCATAGGCAGGGGCAGCAGCAGGCCTGCTGACTGTAGATGCTCTGTCTTGTAGCATTGGCATGTGGAGCAGCCACGCACATAATCCTGCACCACCGAACAAAGGTTAGGGGCGTGAATGTCATGTCGGAGCTGCTGTAGAGTGCGCTAAACGCTTTCATGGCCATCATTATGGACATCAGCCACCAAGTCGAGGAGGAGCGCACAGGATGGTGGTACATAGAGCTTGGAGTGGAACGTGACCAGGCCATCCACCAACGCCCAGGGTTGCTGTTGCACCCCATTCTGGATGTCGTCTGCCAATGCGCGCAGGGCTGGGTCTTTGTCATGCACTTGGCGAAGACGTGTGATGAAGTCGAAGTGGGGCGTGGACATCACGAAAGGCATGGCAGCGTCGGTGTCGTGGCGAGAGAGCGTCCGCCACGATGTTGGTGCTCCCCGGCTTGTACTCCACCGTGAAGTCGAATCCCAAGAGCTTCCCCGCCCAATGATGTTGAAGGATGGTGGCGAGGCGCCGGTCTAACAAATACTTCAAGCTCGTGCTCATAGGCCGCCAGGGAGCTATGGTGCAGTGCGGCTAGCCGGCTGAAGAACACGATGGGCCGCTTCTCCTATAGCAAAACAGCACCAAACCCCACAGTGGGGGCGTCACACTCGACGATGAACGGGTGGTAGAAGTCAGGCAGTGTGAGGACTGGCGCAGTGGTGAGTGCGTCTTGAGTGCCTGGTGTTAGTCGTTGGATCCTTGCTCTTGGAGATAGCAAGATCCTAACTCTCATCGAGAGGATGACACTTCGAGATGGGGCAATTTTCTAGGGTTTATTTCTCACACAATCTTACACAAGTGCCATGCCAACCTGAGGGGTTGGGGATACATATTTATAGGGCTGCTAGCCAGCCAAGCATATGCCAAGATGCTAGTCTAAGATGACACTAAGATGCTGTCCTAGATGTCCTAGATGTTGTCCTAAAAGTGGTCAAGATGCTGTCCTTAACCACCATGCAGATGCTGTCCTAAAGATGCTAACAACCAGTCAAGATGCTGTCCTTGAGGGGCAGCAATACCACCAATGCAGCATGTGCTGCAGCCTCCCACAAAAGCAGCCAACGCAAAGACTTATCCATCATTCTCCCCCTAAGTCTTGTGTGGCTCCTTGCGAGGAATCTGAACCATCCCGATCCTGGTGCGAAGCTCTTGGAACTTGACTCGCCCAAGAGACTTGGTCAGGAAGTCGGCGAGCTGGTCTTGGGTGTTGATGTAGTTGGCCCGGACACTCCCCTCATCCAGGCAGCTCCTGATGAAGTGATATCTCACTCGGATGTGCTTGCTGCGCTCATGGAAGACGGGGTTCTTCGCCAAGGCCAAGGCGGACTTGCTGTCCACCCTGAGCTCCACTGCCTCCGCGTCTCTGCCAAGGAGATCGCCAAGCAGCCGAGCCAGCCACAGAGCCTGAGTAGAAGCGGTAGTGGCTGCGATGTACTCTGCCTCGCAGCTGGACAGAGCCACCACCTGTTGTTTGACCGACTGCCAGCTGATCGGACACTTGCGAGGAAGAACATCGTCCCACTGGTGGTCTTGCTCGTGTCGATGTCGCCGGCGTGGTCGCTGTCGCTGTACCCGATGAAGTGCGCCGCACCGGGGCACCTCGGGTAGTGCAAACCGTAGTCAGAGGTGCCCGCGACGTAGCGGAGGATCCTCTTCACGGCCTGCTGGTGCTCCGTCGTTGGTCGCTGCATGAACCGGCTCACGTAGCCAACGGCGAAAGCCAGATCCGGACGCGTGTGGACAAGGTAGCGAAGGCTGCCCACAATGCGCCGGTACTGTGTCGCGTCCACCTCCTCCGCCGTACTCTCACGACTCAGCTTCAGCCTCTCCTCCATAGGAGTGTGGGCTGGGTTGCAGTCGGTGAGGCCGCCTAGCTCCACGATGCGCTTGGCATAGGCGGTCTGGCGAAGAGAAATGCCAGAGCAGTCCTGGTGGACCTCGATCCCGAGATAGAAGGAGAGGAGCCCGAGGTCGCTCATCTGAAAGGTGGCCTTCATCTCCTCCTTGAATGCCTCGATCTCCTTCTCCTTGGAACCGGTGATCACAAGGTCGTCGACGTAGACGCCTACTAGCAGGGCATTGTCTCCGTTGCCCCGCCGGTAGACCGCAGCCTCGTGAGCACTCTGCTGGAACTCCATTTGCCTGAGAGTGGAGTCCAGCTTGGCGTTCCAAGCTTGAGGTGCCTGCCGCAAGCCGTAGAGGGCCTTGCGCAGGCGGAGAACCTTGTTCTCCTTGCCGGGGATAACGAATCCCGGCGGCTGGCGGACGTAGACCTCCTCCTTCAAGTCGCCGTTGAGAAAGGCAGACTTGACATCCATGTGATGGACGCTCCAACCCTCCTGGGCTGCGAGGGCGAGGAGGAGACGCACGGACTCCATCCGTGCAACAGGCGCGAAGGCGTCGTCGAAGTCGACTCCCTCCTGCTGGAGGAAGCCACGCGCCACCAAACGCGCCTTGTGCTTGATCACTTCGCCGGCCTCGTCCTTCTTGAGCTTGAAGACCCACTTGAGAGAGATGGCGTGGTGGCCGGCCGGAAGATCGGCCAGCTCCCACGTCTTGTTCCGCTTGACGGCGTCCATCTCCTGCTCCATCGCGGCACGCCATGCCGCGTCTCTGTCCGCCTCGGCGAAAGAACGAGGCTCGCCGTCATCCTGTGCGAGGTGCAGCTCAGCCTCGAAGTCGCGCTGCGCCAGTCCAGGGACCGGCTGCTCGCCGAAGAGGTCGTCCACAGTACGGTAGCGCAAAGGCTCGCCGTCGTGGTAGGCGTCGATGCGGTCCTCGTCGTTGGACAGCGGAGTGGCGAACTCCACCGTGCGCTGCTCGTCGTGGACCGAAGCTGCCGGCGCCGAGCCTGAAGATGTTGGCGCCGGTGTAGGGGATCGAGGTGTAGCCGGCGATGTCGGTGAACCCGCCGAAACCTGTGGACTCGCCGGGGCTGGTGACGAGCGAGGTGGTGGTGTAGGCGAGCTCGATGAAGACGAGCTGCTAGCTCTCCCCTCCTCCTCGAAGTGGACGTAGTCGACGACGAAATCGCTGGTCGTCGGAGTCGAGCCGTCATCCACCATCTTGCCCCATGTCCAGCCTCGCCCTTCGTCGAACACGACGTCACGCGTGGTGCGCACACGCCGTGTTACAGGGTCAAGGACTCGATAGGCCTTGGCGCCCTCCGCGTAGCCTATGAAGACCCCTGGTGAGCTCCGGTCGTCGAGCTTGCCGACGTGGTTGAGCTCCTTGACGAAGGCCAGGCAGCCAAAGACGCAGAGGTGGCTCACCGCGGGTTTGCGCCCATGCCACGCCTCGTATGGCGTCTTGTCGTCAAGGGCCTTGGTGGGGGAGCGGTTGAGCAAGTGAACGGCAGTCATCACCGCCTCACCCTAGTAGATCGCCGGCATCCCTCTCTGCTTGAGGAGGGCGCGAGCAGTGGCCACCACCGTCTGGTTGCGGCGCTCGACGACGCCGTTTTGCTGCGGGGTGTACGGCGCGGAGAAGTGGCGGTGGATCCCCTTGTCGGCGCAGTACGTCGCAAACTCGGCCGCCGTGAACTCGCCGCCGTTGTCCGTGCGTAGGACCCGAAGCTTGCGGCCGCACTCCGCCTCTGCAGCAGCTTGAAGGCGCTTGATGGCGTCTGCTGCAGCTGCCTTGGTGTCGAGCAGGACAGCCCACATGTAGCGGGACACGTTGTCGACGAGGAGGAGGAAGTAGCGCCGACCTCCAGGTGTAGCCGGAGTTACGGGGCCACAGAGGTCACCGTGCACGAGCTCCAGCTTTTCCTTGGCTCGGAAGCTCGCCTGGCGAGGGAAGGGGAGCCGCCGCAGCTTGGTGAGGACGCAGGTGTCGCAAAACTGCTCCACGTGGTCGATGTGCGGCATGCCTCGCACCATCTCCTTGCTGCCGAGCTGCCTCAGGGCCTCAAAGTTGAGGTGCCCAAAGCGCTCGTGCCACCGCCAGGCGTCGTCGTCGCGGCGGGCTGCAAGGCAAAGAGGTTGCCCTACCTGCGCATGAAGTATGTAGAGGCGGTTGCTCCTGTTGACCTTGGCGAGGAGCCGCCGCTGCCGATCCCAGATGCGCAGCACCCGCGTTCGATCTCCACGCGCGATCCATTCTCATCTAGCTGTCCCAAGCTGATGATGGAGTTCCGTAACGCGGGGATGTAGTAGACACCGGTGAGCGGCCGGTGCTCGCCAGTCTTGGCGACGAAGACGACAGAGCCGACGCCCTTGATCTCCACGGTGGAGGCGTCGCCGAACTTGACGGTGCCTCGGACGCTGGAATCGAGCTCGGAGAAGAACTCCCGCCGCCCGGTCATGTGATGGGTGGCGCCGGTGTCGAGGCACCACCCATCCACCTTGCCGTTGCTGAGGCTGTCGCCGAGAAGGGCTTGTGCTTTCAGCTCGTCGAGGTGGAGGGAAGCTGTTGCGGCCGATGCCGCTGGAGGTCGTTCGAGACTCGCATGAGCCATGAACAGACCCGGCTGTTCCTCCTCCTCCGCCTGCGCGACGTGAGCCTGGCCGCGTCGTGGCTGTCGACAATCCTTGGCCCAATGGCTAAGCTTGCCGCAGTTGTGGCAAGGGTCGTCTCGTGCCGGCTTCTTGCCAGCCGCGCCACCTTGGGCGCCTGCACGATCATCACCCTCTGCACGTCCTCGCGCCCCTGCCTGGGTGTCTTTGCGCAGCTTGCCACGCTTGCCGCGCTTGCGGCCGCCTGTCGCGAAAGAAGGCTCCCCCTTCTTCTTGTCGCCTTGGCCGACAGCCCACTGCTCCCGAGTAAGGAGGAGCTTCCCGCCAATGGTGACGGATCCCGGAAGGGGCTGTGGCTCATCAAGATCCACGACCTTGAGGCAACCCAACGCCTCCTCGATAGTCGTCGTGGAGAGATCCTGCATGGACTGCATCGGGCGAGCCATCTGCTTGTACTTCTCGGGGACAACGCGGAGGAGCTTATCCACAGCTCTCTCCTCGTCGTAGGTGTTGTCGCCGAACTGCACCAACTTCTGCCACAGGGTGTTGAGACGGAGGGCAAAATCATCAATGTCCTCACCTGGCTTGAAGGCCAGGCTCTCCCACTCTTGGCGAAGTGCTTGCAGTGTAGACTTGCGGGCGCGTTCGCTGCCGATGCGTGCTACAGCAATGGCTTCCCAAGCCTCTTTGGCAGTCCGCTTGCTGGTAAGCGAGAACTGCATCTCGGGCGGGACCGCAGCGATGAGGGCGTCCAGCGCCCGTCGATCCTGGTCGTAGTCGACGTCGCCGTAGCGGACTACATCCCACATATGCCGCACCTGGAGCCTCACCCTCATCACCGTAGCCCACTCGACGTAGTTGGTTTTGGTGAGGGAAGGCCACCCGCCGCCGGAGCCAACGTCCCTGACGATAGCAGCTTGGTACTCGTGGTGACCACGGTACCGAACCGGGGAGAGAGAGCCGCGCCGCCTGTGAAGGTCGCGCTCTCCTACGACCCGTCTACCGCCCTCGTGTGCACCTCCTCTAGGAGCGCCGTCGCCGTGCGCGCCTCCTCCAGGAGCACCGCCGGCGTGTCCGAGCCTGCCTGGACTGCCACCACGCTCATGAGCGTGCGCGGCTGCCCACTGCGCTGCTCGCCCTCGCCCGGCCTCCCTCTCCAACAGCTCGAGGTCAGCGTCGGCACTGTCGTCAGCGGAGATGGAGCTGCTGTTGCTGCCGCGCAGGACCTCTACCTCCGCTGCTGCAGCACGCGCTGCATCCGCAGCTGCTGCTGCCTCCACCTCCGCTCGAGCTGCTGCCAGCTCCGCCGCTGCCAGCCTCGACGCCCTCTCTGCTGCTGCAGCAGCCTGTGCTGCTGCTCGCTCGCGTCCCTCTGCTGCGGCGAGGTCGGCTTGCTGCCGCCGCTGCATGCTCGAGGTGACCGAACGCTGAGAGTGTCCTGCGGACATGGCACACTGTCGGAGGGCTGCTGCGTGGAGTGCTCGCTGCTTCTGAAGAGCTGCTGCTCGTCTGAACAGCGGAGGAACGGTGAGCAGAGGCAGTCGGAGCTGCTGCTGCTCGCTGCAAGGCTGCGAGTGGGGCTGGAGAGGAAGTTGAGCAGGAGATGCTTAGGCTACAGGATAATTTGGCTTTGATACCACTTGTTAGTCGTTGGATCCTTGCTCTTGGAGATAGCAAGATCCTAACTCTCATCGAGAGGATGACACTTCGAGATGGGGCAATTTTCTAGGGTTTATTTCTCACACAATCTTACACAAGTGCCATGCCAACCTGAGGGGTTGGGGATACATATTTATAGGGCTGCTAGCCAGCCAAGCATATGCCAAGATGCTAGTCTAAGATGACACTAAGATGCTGTCCTAGATGTCCTAGATGCTGTCCTAAAAGTGGTCAAGATGCTGTCCTTAACCACCATGCAGATGCTGTCCTAAAGATGCTAACAACCAGTCAAGATGCTGTCCTTGAGGGGCAGCAATACCACCAATGCAGCATGTGCTGTCCTTGAGGGGCAGCAATACCACCAATGCAGCATGTGCTGCAGCCTCCCACAAAAGCAGCCAACGCAAAGACTTATCCGTCACCTGGAACACTGCAGCGGCCTCCCCCGACCAGCAGAATGCGTCCTTGAGGAGGGCAGTCAAGGGGGCCGCCACCGTGCCATAGTCCTAGACGAATCTGCGGTAGTATCCTGCAAGGCCCAGGAAACCCCGCAGCGCACGCACAGAGCGCGGCGTGGGCCACTCGACCACCGCCTAAACCTTGGTCGTGCCCATGGCCACTCATCTGCCGAGAAGACGTGACCTAATTAGGCGATGAACATCTCGCCGAAGGCGCACTTCGACCGTTTGACAAAGAGGCGTTGCTGCTGGAGGACCGTGAGCACGACACATATAAGGCAAAGGTGCTTCGCCCATGAGTTGCTAAAGATGAGGATGTCGTCGAAGAAGACGCGCACAAAGCACCGGAGGAAATGGCGCATGACTTCATTCATCAGCACCTGGAATGTGGCTTGTGTTGGAGCATATGACTTTAGGCCCATGAGGCCCATGTAATAGCTACAATATTGCTACCCATCCTGGGTTAGCCCATCAATCCAATCACAATCTCTATCATGGTCGCCTCCCCTGCCGACGCTGCTGTCGCGGCCATGGTCGGCGGCCCGCCTCCTCCTCCTCCTCCCACCTACTTCACCTCCTTCCCTCCACTCCCCTCCCCCTCCTGGGCGCACCTCGCTGCCCTCCGGCCGGCACTGCGCGACACCGCGGCCATCGTCGCGAGCGCGGGCGGCTCCGGCGGCGCGGGTGGCCAGGGCGCCGGCGCCCTCGATGCGCGCGGCCTCGGCGGGGCCAGCCACGGCGCCGACGGCCAGGGCAACAGCGACCCGGGCGCGACTGGTCAGGGCACGGGCGGCACCGGCACCGCGGCGCCGCTGCCCGCCGCGCAGCTGCCCGACCCTCCCCCGGCGCCCCACCCTCCTCCCAGCGCTCCGCCGACGGACGACACGGGCCTCCTCCCCGGCGCACAGGGCTCCGCCGGCCTCCTCCTCCCCTGGGCGCCCGGCACCGGCAGCCCCGAGCAGTAGGCGTCCGCTCCCTCCTCTGCTGCTCCTCTGTTTCACCCGGGCGTTCCTCTGCCTCTACACCTGCTGCTGGTCTACAGCCCGAGGCAGCTGTTGTGGGCCCGTTCTCCTTCCTTCCAGGCGCGCCCGGCACCGGCAGTCCCGAGCAGCAGCCGTCCGCTCCGTCCTCCACTGCTACTCTGCTCCATCCGGCCGCTGCTAGTCTGCAGCGTGGTGGGGCAGCTGTGGGCCCGGGCTGGGGTACTCTTGCCCTGAGCGCAGGCACCGGTGGCTACTTCCCGGCGCCCCCTCCTCCGCCGTTTCTTCCCCAACCCGACACCACCCTTACCGCTGCCCTCGCAGCCGCCCGGGTCGCCGCTGCGGAGAGTCAAGCGCGCGTCCGTGCAGCTGCCCTCGTCTGGGAGCGGGAGCGTGATGCCGCCGATGCTATTGCCCGTCAGGTTGCCGAGGCGGAGCAGCTCCTCGTCTACCCGACTCTTCCCGACACCGGTGCCACCTCCTCCAGCTCGCGGGTTCCCCGCCCGACTCTCGCACCGTCCGATCCGGCAGATCCCCTTGTCGCACAGCTCCACTACCAGGCCGGGGCTGTCCAGAACATCCGGAGTCTGGTGCCCGTCGTCCTACGCTCGTTGGCGCGACCTGGTCCTCCTCACCCTCCGCCGCTACGCCCTCGACGACCACGTCCTCGCTGACATTGCGGCTGCAGCTCGGACCTCTATGTGGCTGCGCCTCGACAGCATTGTCCTGTCGTGGATCCTTGGGACCATCTGCCTCGACCTGCACGACCTCGTCCGCGCTCCTCCAGAGGGTACCCCCGCCACAGCCCGTCATGCCTGGCTGGCCCGCGAAGGTCAGTTCTTGGGCAATGCTGAAGCCCGGGCCCTGCGTCTCGATGCGAGCTTCCGCAACTTCGTCCAGGGTGACCTCTCCGTCGGTGAGTACTGTCGCCGGATGAAGGGCATGGCCGATGCCCTCGGTGACCTGGGCTGCGCTGTGGACGACCGATTCTTGGTCCTCAACGTCCTCCGCGGCCTCAGCGAGCGCTACAGCCACCTTCGGACATGGATCACTCGGCAGCGGCCTTACCCCACCTTCCTTCAGGTTCGTGACGACCTCGTCATGGAGGAGCTTACTCAGGGCTTTCAGCCTGGGTCGCTCTCCACGCCAGGGTCCTCGTCGTCTTCGACTGCCCTGGCCGCCACTCCTTCGCCGCGTCCCACCACTCCACCCGCGTCGTCGCTACTTGGTCCTCCTCCCGGGCCGAGCGGAGGTGGGGGGGGGGGGGCGGCCGTCGTCGTCGCGGGGGCGGGCAGAGTGTTGGGTCCGGCCGTGGCAGCACACCGGCGCCTCCACGAGGTGCACCCTGGCCATCCTACAACCACCCAAGGTCAGGGCGCATCTCCATGTGGCCCTTTCAGGCGGGCGGCGGTGAGTCTCGTCCTCCGGCGGCCATGCTCGCAGGGGGGGTCCCGGGTGCTCAGTGGGCTCCGAGTACTGCCGTCCCTCCTGAAAGCCCTAGTTTGGTTTTGGTTAATTGATGAAACCTATTTGGTCTAATCCTATTGCTAAGCATGTGTGTAGCTTATAAGAAAGGATTGTGACCAAGCCAAGTGGTGGAGCTAGCAAGGTGGCAACCATGAAGGATGGTGATGACCATATGCAACTCAAGTGATCAAGTGCTCTACCATTGGTGAAATGAAGAAGAGAAGAGATGGAGCAAAGACCCCGAAGGCAAAGGTATAACCCATAGGGCTTTTTGTTTTGGTGATCAAGACACTTAGCGAGTGTGATCACATTTAGGATATATAGCCGTACTATTAAGAGGAGATAATTCACG
The DNA here is from genome assembly GCA_009763385.1 of Coix lacryma-jobi var. lacryma-jobi. Lineage (NCBI taxonomy): Eukaryota > Viridiplantae > Streptophyta > Magnoliopsida > Poales > Poaceae > Coix > Coix lacryma-jobi. The sequence goes on from CM019830.1 coordinate 80,584,172, forward strand.
GCTTATGCAGTGTTCAAGTGCCACTAGGAGTTCTCTAACATATCGATGCTATAGACCTAGTGAGTGACTAACAAAACCCCTTAGAAAATGCTTTGCAAAATGCTAACACACTTGCATACAATGATGTACACTTGGTGGTGTTGGCACTTTTGGGATAAAGGGGTGTTTGAGGAGTTATGGAGTTGTGGATAAATGCTTTGCAAAATGCTAACACACTTGCATACAATGATGCAACGTTTTTCGGAAGAGAAGTAGTGTGTTCAGAAGCATCGGACGCTGGTCCGAGGAGCATCGGACGCTGGCTGAGCGTCCGATGGTTAACCCTAGTTTCTGACAGAAGTTGAAGGAGCATCGGACGCTGGCAACGGACGCTGAGGAATCACTGTTGCAGAGTCCGATGCAGGTGACGTGGCGCGAGCGTGTTTTCCAGGAAGCATCGGACGCTGGCATGCGTCCGATGCCCATCCATCGGACGCGTCCGATGTGGTTTGGTGCGTTCTGGAACCTTTCTATTGTGTCATCGGACGCAGGGGTTGAGCGTCCGATGTGGAGATGCCGGAGCGTCCGATGTGGCGCAGAAAAGAGCTGAAATGAGCAGTGGCATCGGCGCGTCCGATGTCACATTAATCGTGGCGCGAAGGGATATGACCGTTGGGATCTAACGGGCTGAATTCATATCAGGGGGACACGTGGTTCCACCTGGAGCATCGGGCGTCCGATGCCCCCGATTCTGGCCCAACGGCTAGGTCGACTTGTGTGGCCTATTTAAGGGGCTTGGCCGGCTCACTTGGTGTCACTCTTGCACATTCTGATTCCTAAGCACACTAGTGAGTTTTGGCAAGCCTCCCAACTCATCTCCCAAGTTGATTTGATCAAACCTAGTGAGATTGAGTGATCTAGTGCGTGTTTTGAAAGAGTTCAATCTAGTGGCACTAGTTCTTCGCAACGGCATTGAGTTTTCTTGTTACTCTTGGCATTTGCCGGTGCCTAGACGGCTTGGAGGTGTTGAGGTGGTTTTGGCAAGAGAAGGAGATTGTTCTTGGCCACCACCGATCGTGATTGTGAGAGGTTTTGGAGCCTCACCTCGCCGGAGCGGCAAGAGGCATCCTTAGTGGATTGCCCGTGTCATTGAGCTACCTCACTAGTGGTAGATTCTTGTGACGCTCTTTGTGAGCTTGGCTTTGCGCCGATTAGCCACCGGTCACCTAGTGTTGGTCGACACAACGGGGAGTAGCGTGCCGGCAAGCACGTGAACCTCGGGATAAATCTTGGTGTCCCGTGTGCTTATTGTAATTGCTTCCACATCTTGGTGATTGGTCTTGATCTTCACATCTTTGATGATTGGCTTCACAAGTGGATTTCACCGGTGATTGGTTCTCTACGTGGCGATCCCGAAGGCTCGGTGAAACCCCCTCTATCTAGCTCATTTACTTTGTGTATTTATCTTGAGCTATTCTTGTGTAGATACTCTTACTCGTTGTCTATCATTTATCATATACCTTGTGTAGTAATAGTATGATTAGATTGCTTAGTTTATATATTGCATATACTTGCCACATTTACTTTCTCATATATCATACTTGTACTAGAGCTAGAATTGTTTTATTCCACACTAAGATATTAGCTCTAGTTGTTTGTGTGACATAGAAATATTAAGTAGAATTGTTGGATAGGTGGCTTGCAACACACTATTAGGCTAGCGCAAAAAGCTTCGCCTTTTGTTATACTAATAGTGTTTGCCTAAGTAACTTTGTAGATTTTTAATTAGGCTATTCACCCCCTCTAGCCAATTTGGACCTTTCAAGTGGTATCGGAGCCGTGGTCACCGTTTGTTTGAGGCTTAACATCCTCCGGTGTTAAAATGGCTCAAATCAACTATATGGGGAAGCCACCACATTTTGACGGCACCAACTTTGATTGTTGGAAGAGGAAGATGTGTGCATTCACAAGAGGAATGAATAGAAAGATTTGGGAAGTGATTGAACGTGACTTTGCGGTAATTGACACCGTAAGTCCCACTCCAAGAGAAGGAGAGAAGTTTCAATGGAATGATGTGGCAATCAACTTGTTCTATGAAGCATTTGACACAAAAGTCTTTGAGTAAATCAAGGACCTTGAAAGAGCAAGTGAAATATGGGAGAGATTGGAGGAGACATATGAGGGCACCAAGGCGGTCAAGGGTGCCAAGCTATATATCCTCAAGGACAAGCTTGCTACCTTCAAGATGCAAGATGATGAGAGCATACCGGAGATGTTTCACCGGTTGCAAGTTATTATCAATGACTTGAAGGCTTTGGGAGAGAAGGTGGAGGACAAGGACTTTTCTCACAAGTTCTTGAGATGCTTACCACCAAGGTTTGATACTTTGGTGACCATCCTAGTGAGAGAAGGATTGGATACGGTAACCCCAAACCAAGTACTAGGTGATGTGGTCACACAAGACACATACCGTGTGGAACGAGATGGGGGAGTCCAAGAGGAAGAAAAGAAGAAGACCGTGGCATTCAAGGCTTCATTCTCCAAGAGCAAGAGCAAGGGCAAAGCAAAGAAAGATGAAAGTGATGATGAAGCAAGCTCTAGTGGTTGTGAGATAGATGATGAAGAAATGGCTCTATTTGTCAAGAGATTTGGCAAGTTCATGAAGAAGAAGGGCTATGGAGCAAGAAAGAGAAGAGATGCAAACAAGAGCACAACCAAGAGATGCTATAGATGTAAGAGCAAAGATCACTTCATTGCGGATTGTCCATACTCTAGTGATGAAGATGATGATGACCGCAAGAAGAAGGACAAGAAGGAAAAGAAAGAAAAGGAGATGAAGAAGGAGAAGAAGAAGGGTGGATCCTATGCTGTGACATGGGATAGTGATGCATCCTCGAGCGATGATGATGATTCTAGTGATGATGAGAGGAAGACCACCAAGAAGAAGGCTATGGCTAATCTTGCTATCTCAAGCAAGCCTTCTATCTTCAACACTCCATCGACATGCTTCATGGCTAAGGCCACTAAGGTATCATCCGATGAGAGTGAAAGTGATGATGAGGAGTACTCAAAGGAGGACCTCATGAGCATGCTTGTGCTCACTCTTACATTGAGACTAAGAGGAAGGAGTGCAAAGAATTGCGCAAGGCCAACAAGGCTCTTGAGCAATCCTTTGATGAGCTCAAGTCTACTCATGAGAGGCTAGAGGAAGCCCATGAGAAGCTTAACCAAGCTCACACTAGGCTTAAGGAAGCCCACTCCTCCCTCCTTGATCAAAGTAAGATTGAGGATGTTGTAGAGACGTGCAACATAGGAGAAACATGTGATATTCTTGATGAATCCTTTTATGCTCCTATTATTGTTGCTCCCACCAATGCATCATCATCATCTAGCTCAACTAAAATGCCTACTTCTACTACATGTGATTCATCATTAGTGGTAGAAAATGAGAACCTTAAGAACAAGGTGTATGAGCTCACTCATGCTTTAGGCAATGCCTATGGTGGAGATGCCCGCTTGCTAAAGTGCTTGGGTAGCCAAAGGTGTCCACTCAACAAGGAGGGACTTGGCTATACCCCCAAGAAGGGCAAAGCCGCTTTTGCTCCTCACAAGACTAGTTTTGTGAAGAGCAATGGTCGGTATTGTCATAGTTGCAAGCAATCCGGGCATATAGAGCAAAATTGCTTTAACAAGAACAAGAATAAGAACAATGCTCATGCTTCATCCATTAGACTTGATTCTTGTTATATGCTTATAAAGGGCACTAATGGTGTGAAGGCTAAGTATATTGGTGCACCCTTGGTTGGCCCAAAGAAGAAGGCAATTTGGGTGCCCAAGAGCTTGGTAACTAACCTTGGAGGACCCAAAAAGGTTTGGGTACCTAAAAAGAATTGATCTCTCTTGTAGGTGAACTATAAAGCAGGAGGAAGGCATTGGGTGCTTGATAGTGGGTGCACTCAACACATGACCGGAGATGGTAGAATGTTCAAATCAATCAACACTAGTGGCAATGATCATGCGGATGCTATCACATTTGATGACAACAAGAAAGGCAAGGTCAAAGGCTTGGGCAAGATTGCAATATCCAATGACTTGAGCATCTCCAATCTGCTATTAGTGGAATCTCTCAACTTCAACCTATTGTCCGTGGCACAATTGTGTGACTTGGGTTTCAAATGCATGTTTGGGGTTGAGCATGTGGAGATAGTGAGTGTTGATGGAAGTGACTTGGTGTTCAAAGGATTTAGATATGAGAACTTTTATTTGGTGGACTTTGATGCAAGTAAAGCTCAATTGACAACATGCTTATTCACCAAATCAAGTATGGGTTGGCTATGGCATAGGCGCTTGGAACATGTTGGAATGAAGCAACTAAAGAGGCTAGTGAAGCATGACATGGTTAGAGGACTAAAAGATGTTCACTTTGAGAAAGACAAGCTATGTAGTGCATGTCAAATGGGAAAGCAAGTTGGAAACACTCATCCCAACAAAGGAATGATGAGCACTACACATGCACTTGAGTTGTTGCACATGGACTTGTTTGGACCAACTACATATGCAAGTATTGGGGGAAACAAGTATGGCTTTGTGATAGTGGATGATTATACAAGGTACACATAGGTCTTCTTTCTCGTTGACAAGAGTGAAGTGTTTGGCATATTCAAAACCTTTGTCAAGAGAAGTCAAAATGAGTTTGATAGAATAATCAAGAAAGTGAGAAGTGACAATGGAAGTGAGTTTAGAAACACAAGAGTTGATGAGCTATGTGATGAATTTGGAATCAAACATCAATTCTCAGCCAAGTATACACCTCAATCCAATGGGATAGTTGAAAGAAAGAATAGGACACTCATTGATATGTCAAGATCCATGCTTAGTGAATACAATGTGAGTGATTCCTTTTGGGCCGAAGCAATCAACACGGCATGCTATTATAGCAACCGACTCTATTGTCACCCTCTATTGAAGAAGACACCATATGAGCTCCTCAATGATAGAAAGCCCAACATTGCTTATTTTCGGGTCTTTGGGTGCAAATGCTATATATTGAAAAAGGGCACAAAACTTGGCAAGTTTGAAAAGAAGTGTGATGAAGGGTTCCTACTTGGTTACTCCACTACAAGCAAGGCATATAGAGTGTGGAACAACACATCAAGAATAGTTGAAGAAGTCCATGATGTTGAGTTTGATGAAACCAATGGCTCTCATGAAGAACAAGACAACCTAGATGATGTGAGAGGAACACAATTGGTAGAAGCTATGAAGAACATGGACATTGGTGATATAAGGTCAAAGCAAGTGATTGACATAGAAGATGACAAGGATCAAGTACTCTCCCCTCCAACCATGCAAGGCAATGATATTGCAAGCTCTAGTGGTTCTCATGATCAACAAGCTGCTGATAGCTCTCAAGTGGCTCATCCAAGTGCAAGTGTCCAACCACAACAAGTGCTCCAACCAACACACATTGCAAGAGATCATCCTCTAGATCAAATTGTTGGTGACATAAGAAGAGGTGTGCAAACAAAATCAAGATTGGCTTCATTTTGTGAACACTACTCATTTGTTTCATTCATTGAACCAACCAAGATTGATGAAACTTTGATGGATGTTGATTGGGTAAATGCAATGCATGAAGAATTGAATAACTTTACCCGCAATGATGTTTGGGAGTTAGTGGAAAGACCAAAGAACACAAATATTATTGGTACAAGATGGGTCTTCCGGAACAAGCAAGATGAAGATGGCATTGTTGTTAGAAACAAAGCAAGATTGGTTGCAGAAGGGTACACTCAATTGGAAGGCATTGACTTTGAAGAAACCTATACACCGGTTGCTAGATTGGAGGCCATTAGAATCCTACTTGCATATGCTTGTTCACACAACATCAAGCTCTATCAAGTGGATGTCAAAAGTGCTTTTCTCAATGGATTTATCAATGAGTTAGTGTATGTTGAGCAACCTACCGGATTTGAAGATTTGAAGAAGCCAAACCATGTGTACAAGCTTAAGAAGGCATTATATGGGTTGAAGCAAGCACCAAGAGCATGATATGAAAGATTGAGGGATTTCTTGCTATCAAAGGGTTTCAAGATGGGAAAGGTTGACACCACACTCTTCACCAAGAAGATACTCTTACTTGTTGTCTATCATTTATCATATACCTTGTGTAGTAATAATGTGATTAGATTGCTTAGTTTATATATTGCATATACTTGCCACATTTACTTTCTCATATATCATACTTGTACTAGAGCTAGAATTGTTTTATTCCGCACTAAGATATTAGCTCTAGTTGTTTGTGTGACATAGAAATATTAAGTAGAATTGTTGGATAGGTGGCTTGCAACACACTATTAGGCTAGCGCAAAAAGCTTCGCCTTTTGTTATACTAATAGTGTTTGCCTAAGTAACTTTGTAGATTTTTAATTAGGCTATTCACCCCCCTCTAGCCAATTTGGACCTTTCACCTCCTCTACCGTCGCCGTGGACTCCTCCCGGGGTCACGCCCGGGCTTGTCGGATGGGACCCAACAGCCCTGGCCCGCTCCTTCAGCACCATAGGTCTGACTCCACCAGTCAGCTCGGACTGGATCGCCGACTCGGGTGCCACCTACCACACCACTCCTGACCCTGGTATACTCTCCTCCGTTCACCCTCCTTCCTCCTCTCACCCTTCGTCCATCATGGTCGCAAATGGTTCGTGCCTTCCCGTCACATCTGTGGGTGCTGCCGGCACTCATGGCTCCTTTCGTCTTCCTGACGTTCTTGTCGCTGCTTCTATGGTTCATAACCTTCTTTCTATTCGTCGTTTTACCACTGACAATTCATGTTCTGTTGAATTTGACTCTTCTGGTCTTACTATGAAGGATTTGGCTTCCCGGCGTCCTCTCCTCCGATGTGATAGGGCGGGGCCCATTTACACTCTCCGGTTTCCTCCGCCCTCGCCTTCCACCACGCCAGCTGCTTTCGCCGCCACTGCTTCCTCCACTACTTGGCACCGTCGTCTCGGACATCCTGGCCGGGACATTTTGAGGCAGCTTAGTCGTAGTTCCGACATTCCATGTACTCGGGCTCACGATGAGCATTTGTGCCATGCGTGCCAACTGGGCCGTCATGTTCGCCTTCCTTTTCCTACCTCTTCTTCTCATACGACCCATATTTTTGATCTTGTACATTGCGACCTGTGGACATCTCCTGTCATGAGTATTTCTGGCTATAAATACTATCTTGTGTGGTGGATGATTTCTCTCACTATTCCTGGACTTTTCCTCTTCGTGCAAAGTCTGATACTTTCTCCACTCTTCTTCACTTCTTTGCCTGGGTGTCCACTCAGTTCGGCCTCACCATCAAGGCCGTTCAGTGTGACAACGGGTGTGAGTTCGACAACAACGCTTCTCGTGCTTTCTTCCTCTCCCACGGCATGCAGTTGCGCATGTCGTGCCCCTACACCTCCTCCCAAAACGGCAAGGCCGAGCGTATGATTCGCACCACAAACGACACCCGCACCCTCCTCTTGCAGGCCTCGCTCCCTGCTCGTTTCTGGGCCGAGGGTCTTCACACCTCCACCTACCTCCTCAACCGTTTACCCTCCGCTGCCTGTCCCGCTCTCACTCCTCACCACGCCCTCTTCGGTTCCCCTCCTCGCTACAACCACCTCCATGTCTTCGGGTGTGCGTGTTACCCGAACATCGGTGCCACTGCTCCTCACAAGCTGGCTCCCCGGTCGACTCGGTGTGTCTTCCTCGGGTACTCCCCGGATCACAAGGGGTACCGTTGCTTTGACCTCTCCTCTCGTCGCGTCCTAATTTCCCGACACGTTGTGTTCAACGAGGCCGACTTCCCCTTCACCACCACCTCTCCTCCCACCTCCACACAACCTCCCACCTCCCGCCGTCTCCTGCGCCCTGCGCCGGTCCGGTGGCCACATCCCCCGGTGCTGCGCCTGACCCCGCATCCGCCGCCGGCCCGGTGCCTTCAGCACCTCCAGCGCGCTTCGCCCAGCCGGTGCGGGTCTACCAGCGCCGGACGCGGGCGGTCTCGCCGCACCCGGTGCGGGACCCGTCGCCGCCGCCGCCACCACGGTCACCTCCCGTGGCCTCTTCTCTGCCGTGGACGCCTACGCCGCCACCTCCACCACCGCCGGCTGCTCGGGTCGAGACGCCCGTGTACCACCCGCCTCTTCTTCACCGCCACCCGCGTCATATTCACCCCATGGTGACGCGGCAGGCGGCGGGGTACTACGACCTCGGGCTCTCGCCGTGACGCCCGGCGAGCCGCGGGTCTCTCCGGTACCCTCTTCCATGCGGGACGCCTTGGCCGACCCTCACTGGCGGGGTGCCATGGAAGAGGAGTACGCGGCTCTTCTCGCCAACCAGACTTGGGATCTGGTGCCTCGTCCACCTGGCTCCAATGTTGTCACCGGCAAGTGGATATGGACACACAAGCGACAGGCCGATGGCACTCTTGAGCAGTACAAGGCTCGTTGGGTTCTCCGGGGTATCACTCAGCGACCTGGAGTAGACTATGATGAGACATTCAGTCCCGTGGTGAAGCCCACTACAGTCCGCACCGTTCTCTCACTGGCTCTCTCTCGCTCCTAGCTAGTGCATCAGCTGGACGTCAAGAATGCTTTCCTCCACGGGACGCTTGCTGAGACGGTCTACTGCAGTCAGCCTGCGGGTTTTGTTGACTCGTCCCGCCCAGATCTGGTCTGCCGCCTCAACAAGTCACTCTACGGCCTCAAGCAGGCTCCTCGGGCGTGGTACTCTCGGTTTGTTGCCTTTCTGCTTACCCTGGGGTTTGTGGAGGCCAAGTCAGATACTTCTCTGTTCATATGTCACCACGGCGGGGAGACTGCTTATCTGTTGCTCTATGTTGATGATATTGTGCTCACAGCTTCTAGCGCAACCCTACTGCGACAGATCATCACCTCTCTTCAGCAGGAGTTTGCGATGAAGTATCTCGGTGTGCTCCATCACTTCCTCGGGGTCACCGTTGAGCCTCGTCTTGGGGGTCTTTTTCTTCACCAGCGGCAGTACACTCTTGATATCCTGGAGCGAGCTGGGATGACAGACTGCAAGCCCTGCTCCACCTCAGTTGACACTCAGGCCAAGCTGTCAGAGACCGAGGGCACCGGTATGACTCTGACCCCACTGCGTACAGGAGTCTTGCAGGGGCGCTTTAGTACCTCACCTTCACCCGCCCGGACATCACATATGCAGTTCAGCAGATTTGCCTCCATATGCATGATCCACGTGAGCCTCACCTCACGGCTCTCAAGCGCCTCCTTCGCTACCTCCGTGGCACCATCGACTACGGCTTGCTCCTCCACCGGTCGGCCTCCACCGAGCTTGTGGTCTACACCGACGCTGACTGGGCCGGGTGTCCGGACACTCGCTGGTCCACCTCCGGCTATGCTGTCTTCCTCGGCGGCAACCTGGTGTCTTGATTGTCCAAGCGCCAGACGGTGGTCTCCCGCTCCAGTGCCGAGGCAGAGTACCGCGTTGTTGCTAACGGTGTGGCTGAGGCCTCCTGGCTCCGGCAGCTCCTTGGCGAGCTCCACAGTCCTCTAACCCGGAGCACGTTGGTCTACTACGACAACGTCAGCGCGGTCTACCAATCCACCAACCCCGTTCAGCACCAGCAGACCAAACATGTGGAGATCGACCTCCACTTTGTCCGCGATCAGGTGGCCATCGGAGATGTTCGAGTTCTCCACGTCCCGACCACCTCCCAGTTTGCTGACATCTTCACCAAGGGCCTCCCGTCCTCGACGTTCTCCGAGTTTCGCTCCAGCCTCAACATCACTAGTGGCTAGTTGAGTCTGTGGGGGGGCTCGTGTGTTGCACGGCTTTTCGTGCTCAGTCTTGAAACTCCGCTGCGCCGGTAGTTCAGACTGCGGGGGGGTGTTGGAGTATATGACTTTAGGCCCATGAGGCCCATGTAATAGCTACAATATTGCTACCCATCCTGGGTTAGCCCATCAATCCAATCACAATCTCTATCAGCCAGTGCGTTGAAGAAGCCAAATGGCATCACCAGAAACTCGTAGAGGCCATCATGGGTGCGGAAGGCTGTCTTGTGAATGTCTCCAGGGAACATGCACACCTGGTGGTAACCAGATCGGAGATCGAGCTTGGTAAAGAAGCGAGCGCCTGAGCTCGTCCACCACCGGGATCGTCTTTCACCGTAATGTTGTTGAGGGTTCTGTAGTCGATGGAGAACCTTCAGGATCCATCCGACTTCTTGACGAGCAGCACCGGTGAGGAGAAGGTCGAGGAACTGGTTCGGGTTAGGCCTTGGTCGAGCATGACGCGGCACTGGTGTTCCAGCTCGTCCTTGTCCATCGATGGGTAGCATTAAGGACAAACCATCATAGGAGATGCGCTTGGCTTGAGGTTGATGTGGTGGTCATGCGAGCGCAGTGGCAGCCCCTGTGGTTCAGCAAAAACACCCGCGAACTGGTTGAGCAGGTCATCGAGGAAATTGCCATCGGTGGAGAGGTGGAGGCCGGGCCCGGTTGGTCCAGCTGTGCCGCGCCAACAGACATGGTGGTCGTGACGCCAGAACGACATCGAGAGGCGACTGAGGTCCCAGAGGATCGGACCCAAAGTGGCCAGCCACCGAGTCCCTAGCACCACATCGTATCCAGCAAGCGGGAGAGCGAAGAAGTCGTCGACGAAGGACTCCCCCTCGATGGTGAACATGGCCTGGCGCAGGATGCCCCTACGTGGAACGCGCTCCCCATTGGCCACCGTGACGAAGAGGGTGCCGCGGCATCGAGCCTTAGAAGTTTGGAGCCGATGTCCAACAGGGCGTGGAGAATGGAGCCGCCCATTGTGAGGAAGAGCTGCATCGTCTCGCTCATGCGGATCCCCGCTATTGCATGGTGCGAGACCTGGGGCTCGTCGTCAGTGCGTGGCTCCTCGGAGCTTTTAGTGTCATCGAACGCGTCATCGAAATCGACGAGGAAAAGGTGTTGGCACACCATGTTGTGGCCCCGGCTGAACTTCTCGTCGTAGGTGAAGCAGAGGCCGAGCCGGTGGCGCACCTCCATCTCGGACTGCCATAGCTTCTTGACTTGGCGGCCCTCCACGGTGACTGTCATGGTCGGCGGCGCTGGCAGTGCCAAGGGTGTGGTCGCTGCTGTCAAGGCCCTGGGCACCCAGAAAGCACCTCTACCTTGGTGTTGGGCGAGCATGGCCGCCGTGGACATCACAAACTAGTTGCGCACCTCTAGTGTGCGTGCTAGGCTCATGGCCATCGCAAGCGATTGAGGGTTGAGAACCTCCACGTCATGCTGAGCGGGTGGCTAGATCCCACAGTGAATAGCTGCACCTTCTAGGCCTTGGTGAGATGGCCCACACGCGGTAGGAGAGCCTGGAAGCAGTCCTACAAATCCTGCATAGAGGTTGTGCGCTTGCAAGCCGCAAGCTCGCCCAGGGGGCTGGCTCGGACGGGGGAGGGGGGGCAAAACGCAGGTTCAGGAGCTCCGAGAAGCGGCGCTAGTGCCCTCGTCCATCTGGATCTACATATACCAGAGGTTGTACGATGCCATCCAAACCTTCTCTTCCTCCATGATGCGCTGCTAGAAGTACGATTCGCAGCGGTTGAGGATGGGCAATGGGTCGCCCTTGCCGTCATATTTGGGAAAGTCCATCTTCTGGAATTTTGGGGGGCGATCCTGGTGCTGCTCGCCAGTGCGGTAGTGGCTGTCCGAGGAGCTGGAGCTAGAGCTGGCGTGTGGACGCTGTTGGTTCCAGGCGTTGGATGGCCTGGGAGTTGTTCTCAGTCTTGGCAGTGAGGGCGTTCATGGCTGCGGTGAGCTCCTTCAGTTGGGCTGCCACGACGGTGGTGGACGTCGGCTGGTCGTCGTTGCCCGGCATGGTGGCATCGACGGCTAGTGCGGGGGCATGGATGGACGAGGAAGGCCTGGCTGCTGATACCAGGATGTTATGGTGTCAGTAAGGCGGCAACGGTGGAGGTGTGGGTAACTCACCCCGACTACGGAAGTCGTAGTCGTGGCTGGGTTGGGAACGAGGTTTTGCCCCTTTGCTCCCTATTTTGGTAGAAGGGGATGAGATTAAGACTGATTGTTCTTCATTCCATTATTTCTCAGGTGCCAACCGGCTTACATTGCCATACGACTTCTGAGTCTTTCACTCATGCATACTGATCTCCTCAAACTAAGGCCTACCAATGAACTAAATCCTGCACTCATGCAGCCAACGAGCCCCACAAGTTGGGCTCGGCTACTCTTATCACTAAGTTTAGCCACTAGCTGACCCAGCTGGTGCCACTGACTTCTTCCCCTTCCTCGTTCACTATGTCTTAATAATATCCTTGTCTCTCCTGGTCTTGTTCCTCCCGAGCGAGACGGGCGGCATCAGTGTCCAGGAGAGGCGGCTGCTGGAGAGACAGCAGTGGAAGAACGGCGCTGGTGGCTGCGCTGGAGGAAACAGGGGGACCGGCGGTGGGTTGCCCATGGCAGCGAGATGTCGCGCACAGTGGAGATCGATGGAGAAAAGGAAAGAGACCTAAACTCGTGATACCATGAAAGCAATAGAGATTGCCAGGGATAATAGATTGATTGATTAGAGAAGCCTATGTACAAAAATATAGTGTGGAGATCTTGTGGCTTATGGAAACAGAACCAAACAAGATCTCATCATATCTCTCTAACCATAACAGGGGATGGCCGGTTAAACCAGAGTCCAATCCCTATCCAATCTATTCATCAAGGGTGGCCAGCAAGACCAGGCCCAAACCCATAAACAGGCAGCAATATACATTCTAACACATGGAAATAGGAAAGATGTGTGGAATCAGTGGGATGGATTTGACCCAAGGTACATCTATATAGGGGAGAGGAGACCTAGTGGCTTATAGAAATAGAACCAGTCAGAGCTCCTCAAAGCCCTCTCATCTCAACTAAGTCACACAGGGCCGGCTAGCATGGAGAGCCAAGCATTGGACCCAAAACTCACGCAAGCCATATATATGGCTGTCTAAAAAAGAGGATGGCGTCATCCTTCAACCTGATGTTCAGGATCAATATCGTTGGAAATTCTCTCAATCAGGAACATTCAGCAGCAAATCTGCATACTTTTTAGAGGAATCTGTCAGTTCTCCTTGGTGAAGAATTTAGAAAAGTTGGACTCCACCGTTCTGCAGATTTTTCATATGGCTGGCTATCAACAAGCAATGTTTCTTTTCTCGAACACGCAGGAGAGCTGCGTATCATTATATTAAGAAGAGTAAGAGCAAAAAAGTGGTTTAGGAACCACATACAGCCACAAACACACACACCCCTCTTTACATCTAAAGGAGTATCTCTCTCACACTTTTCAACATGACCCAAGACCACTACATAGGAACTCATGCATTGATTGGCTCTAGAGCAAGGAGATTAGATATTCCCCGAGCTTCGGCCAAACTCCACAAGAGAACCTCATCTTTTACCGAAACCAGCACACTACTAAGGCTTGGCTGAATCCCATCGAACACGCAGCGATTGCGGTGATTCCAAACGGACCAAGCTCCCAGAATGATGATGGAATTGAGACCTTTTTTAGTCTGGTCATCAACCCTAGAAATTGTCCCTGCCCACAATGCATCAAAGGAGTAGTTTTCAAACTTGGGAGAGAGGTCCTGCAGGCCGGCCTTAAGTAGGATGTTGTACCACACTTGTCGGAAGAATACACATGAGATCAGTAGATGTTCAATTGTTTCCTCAGCTTGATCACAGAGCGGGCAGCGCTCAGGGTGAGGAAGACCTCTTTTGGCAAGGCGATCTGCAGTCCAGCACCTATTGTGTGCCACTAACCACATGAAGCACTTGCATTTGCCTGGTGCCCAGCTCTTCCAAATTCTCTCCCAAGACTCAAACTGTACAGCCCCAATAAAAAATCCCTCATATGCAGATTTAGCAGAGTATGCTCCAGAGCTAGAAAATTGCCATATATGATTATCATCTACTTCAGGCTGCAAAGTCAAATTCGAGATAAGGTTCCACAGCTTCAAAAATTCCGCCAACACATTTACTGTAATGGCACCTCGAATGTCCTGCACCCATTTCATCTCGGTAAGGGCTTCAAACACCGTCCTTCCCTTTGCTTTGCTGTTGACTGATCCAAAACGATTAGGCACTGTTGGGCAGCAGACTGTTAGTCGCTGGATTCTTGCTCTTGGAGATAGCAAGATCTTTACTCTCATCGAGAGGATGACACTTCGAGATGAGGCAGATTTTCTGGGTTTATTTCTCACACAATTTTACACAAGTGCCATGCCAACCTGAGGGGTTGGGGGGGCAAATATATAGGGCTGCTAACCAGCCAAGCATATACCAATATGCTGTCCTAGATGCTAGTCAAGATGCTGTCCTTAAAGGGCAGCAAAACTACCATGCAGATGCTGTCCTTAAACCACCATGCAGATGTTGTCCTAAAGATTCTAACAGCCAGTCAATATGATGTCCTTGAGGGGCAGCAATACCACCATGCAGCCATGTGCTGCAGCCACGCAGAGACTTATCCATCACAGACCGCCTAACCATGTGAAGGCTGCCCCACCTGGCCGGTTGTCCCTTCTGTGATCAGGCCACGGAGACAATCCAGCATTTGCTTATCTCCTGTGTTTTCACATGGCAGGTCTGGGCCTTGATTCTTCAACATTTGAACTTTGTCACTGTTGCACCTTCGCCAATGACATAATTTCTCCAGTGGTGGAGGTTGGCTATCAAAAGGGTGCCGAAGGAGATGAGGAAGGGCTTGAATTCCCTCATGATTCTTGTTTGCTGGGAAGTTGGAAACATCAGAACTCTTCTGTATTTGAAGGAGCTTCTCCAAATGTTCAAGGGCTTTTACAAACCACAGGGGACGAGTGTAGTCTTTGGTACATGGCAAGTGCTTCCAAGCACAGTGACCTCCTAGCTAGGTCACTGACCCCGGAGGCTGGGGGTTTAGCCACTGGTGTGGTAGGATGGTCATGTTTCTTTTTTGTCACAAGCAATAGCCTACATTGTGTGTGTTGGGAACCTCGAGTCCAGGTTCTTTCTAAACTCGGCTCATTGTGTTTTTTGTCCTTCTATCTTAATGAAATGACACGCAGCTCTCCTTCGTAGTTCGAGAAAAAAAAGGTGAACTATAATATGGAACGGAGGGAGTAAGTACCTAAAGAGAAGTATAATATTTGGAAGACAATGTTGTCAATCTCAACCTATTTGATCCAGTGTCTCCATTTGTTTAAATACAAATATTTCAATTATCTCAGCTTTACAATTCATTAATCTATCTACTAAGCATACCATTTAATGAAACTGACAACCATTTGAATGGAGGTATAAAATTGCATATTCAGAAAATATTGAGTAGGGATGAAACCGGATCAGACAGATAACAGTGATTCTGAATTATGTCCCGTATCCCGTATTCTATCCCATATTTTTTCTGGGATCTCAGAACCGGGGATACAGATCATTCGATATTGATATCTATCTCATATACATACCATAAATCCGATTTTGAGTATTCAGATTCAGATATGATCAGATATTAAATGTTTGGATTCAGATACGGGCTATCCATATAGTGTTCTGACCCTTTCGGGACAGACAGATACCTGTTTTCATCCCAACACCAGAGGATTACCCTATTCTTCCAATACAATAGTTGACAAATTTCATTAAAAAATTGCTTAGAAGAATAAAAAAATAACCCTATTGAAACAAAGTAAATGTACTCAATCAGAGGCTTGGATGAATATATACTTTACCACTCCACTTTCCTCGGATACTTGAAGCTCCTTGAAACCCTTTCTGCTAAAATTTTCAAAGTCGGAGCAAGGAACTTCCGCTTTATGACTATTTCTGATTTCCATAATGTTCTGTGTTATAATAATTCATGTACACATTTTAGACATAGTAACGAGTAAATAATATATGTACCAAACTACTCTCTTTATTTCATCATAATATAAGAGCAAAAGCGATCAGCACATAGGCCAATTTTATAGAGGCCTAAAATTATTTCATGACTTGTACTTTCATAGAGAGAATGAGGCATCGCATTTTGAGGCTGATCCATATTTAAAGAACCACTAAACCATGAATCAACTCCTTTAGGCTCAGTCATTGTGGTGGCATTTCAAGGGCACTCATTTCTTTCCCGACATAACAGACTAGATTCCATAGCGCAGCAACAAAAAACTGGAGTACTGGAACTTACTAGATTTATATTAATGCATAGATGTTGATACTATGTTTAGACTTTAGAGCTTCAAGATGAATAAATTGTATTGCAGATACCTTTTGAATTTTGAATGATGTACTCTTAGTGCACATGTAAAAGCTGCAAAAGGGAAGGTTCCATGGATTTGATGGTAAAATGGATCACAGCATTTAACATTCATCAGGTTCAATCAAAAACGTATGCAAGGCAACATAAATAAAACAGGATGGAGTAACAACATGATTCACTTTAAATTGTCCTGTTTTAGCAAGGAACGAAGTTGGTCTAGAGCTGTCAAGTACTCAAGTTGAGACGTTAGATGTTTGCTTCCTTCTATACTGTGAGTAAAATCTCAACTACAATTTCAACTCATGTTGATCAGTTTGAGCATGTTCAGCAAGTTCACCAGCTATCCCACCAGCTTTTCAACTGAAGTACATAACAAGCCAGTTATGAGAATAAGCTCTTCATCTTGTTACCAGCTTACTGCTATGTACAGCCATGATTCTAGCATGTAAAATGGAGATCAGCTCATTTCTACTGATTTTTTATCAGCTGATTCATCCTTTAATTTGTTTAAGTTTCTATATTTACTCTGAACATGGAAAATATGCTAATATCGGCATCTGTGCTTGCTAACTTTCAGAATAATTAATTGTCACACCTTGAAAATACCATAGTATCAGAGTGATATGTATGCCAGCTGCATTGATATTAAGAGAAAGAAATTCAAAAGGTGCCTTACCACCAGTTTTGACTAGCTTTGCATGTTCAGAAATTTTGAAGCATTTGAAGTG
The DNA here is from genome assembly GCA_009763385.1 of Coix lacryma-jobi var. lacryma-jobi. NCBI lineage: Eukaryota > Viridiplantae > Streptophyta > Magnoliopsida > Poales > Poaceae > Coix > Coix lacryma-jobi. Next base: position 80,601,176 of record CM019830.1, read on the forward strand.
TATGTTAGTATAGGAAACAAAAATGGGATACACCACCTTAGTGAGCAAAGCAATATCCAATGAGCTGTAATCATCATACTTAAAATCTCTCACTTGTTCAGGCTTGTAATAACTTTCCAAGCTTACAACTTCACAACCAATTATATTTGCCATCTTCTGAGCTAAACTTGTCTTTCCTGATCCACTAGGACCACCTACAAAGTGCAAGAGGTCAAATAGTACTAACTTAAACACTTATACCAAAACCCTCTAATGTCAAAGGGAGAGGAGAGGAGGGGAGGGGGAGAGGAGGAGGGGGAGGAGATAGGAGAGAGTGATAGACCTCTTTAACTCTTGTGCTTATCTATTAAGAATATGCTTAGTATCTACTTTAGAATATGTTGTACTTTGCACCAACTTGGCAGCCAAATTGAGGTCCCTTGGCAGCCAAGTTTGCTGCCTTATATATGTATCCCTGCAGTTTACTTTGCCTCTAAGGGCTAATAATATCATATCTATCCCCAATTCCCTGTGCCAATTCCAACAAATGGTATCAAAGCCTAGTTTAGGTTCTGGATCTTCCCTTCTTATCCTTCCCCATCCCAACCATACCCATGGCTGGCAGAGCAAGCTCTGGCCCCTCCACCTTCTATACTCGGCGGCGATCAGTTGGAGCAGGCAGCGACTCTCAGGCCGCGTCGGCGGCTCTGGGCACGGAGGCGGCACGTGAGGCAGATGCGCAGGCTCAGGGAGCCGCGGCGACCGCGCACGAGCGCCAGCGCGAGGAGGAGCGGGCCAAGCAGGAGTCGGCGCAGCTCCAGGCGGCGGAGCAGAGGAAGAGGGAGGCGGAACGGCGGGCGGCGGCGGCTGCTCGCACTTAGCGGCTGGCGCTCGCAGAGCTAGCAGCTGCGCAGGCCGCCGAGGCAGCCGCGATGGAAGCTGAGGCCTTGCGGCTGGAGGAAGAGCCGCGTGGAGAGGGCGCCGACGCAGAGGACTACGGCCTCGACGCGCGCAGCCAGCTGCTGCTGCAGGTCGCACGGATGTGGGAGACAGAGGCGCGAGCGGCTACGGGCGCGACTCCGACGTCCGCAGCCTCCACGGGTTCGAGCGGGAGGAGATGGGCGCAGACGCGGGCGCGCGCAGCAGAGCCGCAGCCCAGGAGGACACCGCTGCGGACCTGCGCGCAGGAGGAGGCCGCGACCTGGGCACGCGCGGTCTTGCTCGAGCGCGTGGCTTCGAACTGCGCAGGCACGAGGAGGCCTGGAACACCGCGCAACCTGCGACGCCAACTGGTGGCTGGAGCGCGAGGAGCAGCAGGAGCGCGAGGCGCGTGGGCTCGGCCGCAACCGCGGCGCGGCAGCTCAGGACCTGCGCATCCAGCTCAGGTGAGCGGGCCGAGCAGCTGGAGGCGCAGCGAGAGATGCAGGCGCGTGATGCTCGAGCGAGGCTCGCACACGGCCCATACGGACGCGACCTGAACGCTTTCGACGACCGCGAGCTGGGCAGATGGGACGCCAGGGCGCGGTCACCACCCAGGCGGCGTGCTTCTCCTTCTCTAGAGCCGCGCCAGGGTCGTCGTGGCCGGCCGGGATCCCCACCACTCGTCAAGACCATCGTCAAGGACGCCGGCGCCAGCAGCGGTTGGCCTATGCTCACCAGACCAACTTCAACGAGTGCTCGATGGTGATGAAGGTCAAGCTGCAGGCGCGCCACATGTAGGACGCGGTACGGTACGGCGACATCGACTTCACCGAGGATCGACGGGCGATGGAGGCGCTTCTCGCCGTTGTACCGGTGGAGATGCAGACCACCCTCGCGGACAAGGAGACCGCCAAGGACGCTTGGGACGCCATCACCGCGGCACGTATCGGCAGTGACCACGCTCTGCGATCCACGCTGCAGCGGCTGCGGAAGGAGTGGGAGGACGTCGAGGACTTCGCCATTCGCCTCTGCACCCTACAGCAGCAGCTCCTGTGGTACGTTGACACCAAGTTCGATGAGGAGGCTGTCGAGAAGCTTCTCCACTCCGTCCCCGACATGTACAAGCAGGTTGCTGTGTCAATCGAGATCTCGCTGGAGTTCACCTCGCTGACGATCGAGGAGGTGACGGGTCGCCTCAAGGCCATCGATGAGTACTGGAAGGCTCCCTAGCAGTCGGTCAACGCCGGCAGCAAGCTCCTCTACACCGAGGAGCAGTGGCTCACTTGGCAGAAGGAGCGGAGGAAGGGCGAGGCTGCACCGTCGTCGAGCACTCGCAAGCGTCGGCCGTGCAAGCGGGACAAGGCTCCCCAGGCCACGTGGTGGCGCTCCTGATGGCGCCGACGGCGAGCGCAAGGCAAACCGGGATGACATTTGCAAAAACTGTGGCAAGACCGGCCATTGGGCCAGGGACTGTCGGCAGGCGAGGCGCGACGTTCAGGCTCACGTCGCGCAGGCACATGAGGGTGATGAGCCGGCTCTGTTCTTCATCCATGGGGACATTGAGTTGTGTTCCACTCCTGCGCTGACCGCCGCCGCGCTTCTCCACCTCGACGAGCCGCGCGCCAATGCCTTCTTCGGCTCTGCCAACGACGACAAGATCGACGGCTGGTACCTCGACACCGGCACCACCCACCACATGATAGGGCGACGAGAGTTCTTCTCTGACTTGGACTCTGCCGTGCGAGGCTCCATCAAGTTTGGTGACGCCTCCGCTGTAGAGATCAAGGGAGTCGGCTCGGTCGTCTTCACCGCCAAAACCGGAGAACACCGGCTGCTCACCGGCGTCTACTACATCCCCGCGCTGAGGAACTCCATCATCAGCTTGGGACAGTCGGATGAGAACGACTCGCACGTGGAGATCGAGCACGGGGTGCTGCGCATCTGGGACCGCAGTCACAGGCTCCTCGCCAAGGTAAACAGAGGGAGGAATCGCCTCTACGTCCTTCACGTGCAGGTTGCGCAGCCCGCCTGTCTTGCTGCCCGCCGCGATGACGACACGTGGCGCTGGCACGAGCGCTTTGGGCACCTCAATTTTGAGGCCCTGAAGCAGCTTGGCAGCAAGGAGATGGTGCGGGGGATGCCCCACGTCGACCACATGGAGCAGTTCTGCGACACCAACGTCGTCACCAAGCAGCGCCGGCTTCCCTTCCCTCGCCAGGCGAGCTTCCGGTCCAAGGAAAAGCTGGAGCTCGTACATGGCGACCTCTGTGGCCCCATGACCCCTGCTACACTCGGAGGACGGCGCTACATCCTCCTTGTCGATGACATGTCCCGCTTCATGTGGGTTGTCCTGCTCGACACCAAGGGGGCAGCTGCGGACGCCATTAAGCTACTGCGGAGAAGGAGTGCGGCCGCAAGCTTCGGATGCTGTGCACGGACAACGGCGGCGAGTTCACTGCTGCTAAGTTCGCGGCGTACTGCGCCAACAAGGGGATCCAGCGCCACTTCTCCGCCCCGTATACCCCGCAGCAAAACGGCGTCGTCGAGCGCCGCAACCAGACAGTGGTGGCCACTGCCCACGCCCTCCTCAAGCAGAGAGGGCTGCCGGCGATCTACTGGGGAGAGGCGGTGATGACAGCCATCCACGTCCTCAACCGCTCGCACACAAAGGCGCTTGACGACTAGATTACAGGAGCCCAATGGGGCTGGATTACAGGGTGTACATACGTTGTATGCGGGACTATACATGTCTAACACCTGCCCGCAATCGCAGCGGGAGGATCTCGGACGCAAAGACTGGACCTGAAGTCAGTGAACAGCTGTACATGCAGTCCTTTGGTCATAATGTACGTGAACTGATGTGTCCTGGGAACATGGAGGACAAAAACCTATCCCAAGTTGTCGCGGACGAAGTGGATGTCAGTCTCGATGTGCTTCGTGCGACGATGATGGACAGGGTTATCTGTCATATAGACCGTGCTAACATTGTCGCAGTAGACGACAATCGCTGAAGCAATGGGAGCTTGAGGCTCGTTGAGAAGCTGACGAAGCCAACACTCAGCAACGGCATGGGCAACTGCGCGGTACTCCGCCTCAGCACTAGAGCGAGACACCGTTGTTTGGCACTTGGAGGACCAAGAAACCCGATTGTCAACGAGGAAAATGCAGTAGCTAGACGTAAAGCGCCTGGAGTCTGGACAGCCCGCCCAGTCCGTGTCAGAGTACGCGGTGAGAGAGTTGGCCGACCCAGAGCCAAGGTGGAGGCTGACAGACAATGTACCCTTCACGTAGCAGAGAATGTGTTTCATCAGCGCAAGGTAGGGCTCACGCGGATCATGCATGAAGAGGCACAGTTGCTGAAAAGCGTAAGCGAGCTCGGGACAAGTGAGCGTGAGGTACTGTAGAGCACCGGCGACACTCCGGTAGTGTAACGGATCAGCAACTGGAGCTCCATCAGTGGCAAAGAGCTTGGCCCGATGTCAACCGGTGTGGATGTAGAGTGACACTCGGCCATGCCCGCCCACAGGAGAAGATCCACAACATACTGCCGCTGAGCGCTGAGACAAGAAGAGCCCCCGTCGCGAGCGTGTGACGGCGATGCCGAGAAAGTGGTGCAAGTCGCCAAGGTCCGTCATGGCGAACTCGGAGTGGAGACGCACGATGATGCACTGCAGGAGAGCAGTCGAAGACGCGGTGGGGATGATGTCGTAGTCGTACAGGAGCAGGTAGGCTATGGCGTCCCCTTCTTTGAGCACAAAGAGAGACATGTTGGAGACGGAGGCGACGAAGCCGAGGAGCCGGAGGTAGACGGTGAACTGCTGATACCAGGCCTGAGGAGCCTGTTTCAGGCCATACAAAGAACGCTGCAAGAGACGAACATCGTCAGGACGAGCAGGGTCGACGAAGTCTGGAGGCTGCTGACAGTAGACAGACAGTTTCCTCTAGATGACCATGGAGGAAGGCGTTCTTCACGTCAAGCTGATGGATCGGCCAGGAGCGGGATGTTGCGGGGCTAAGAACGATGCGGATCGTGGTCGGCTTGACGACGGGGCTGAACGTCTCGTCGATCGTCGTAGTCGACGCCGTGACACTGGGAGAAGCCACAGACAACCCAGCGTGCCTTGTGGCGGGCAAGAGAGCCGTCCGAGTGGAATTTGTGTTTCAAAATCGACTTGCCCGTCACAATGTTGGCGCCGTGAGGACGAGGAATGAAGCGCCAAGTCACGTTGTCCATGAGTGCCTTGTACTCATCGGCCATGGAAGCCCGCCACTGCGGGTCGGTCAAGGCGCTCATGTAGTCCGACAGAACAGGTGAGACGACAGAGAGGTTGGCGGAGAAGCCAAAGCGCTGGACCGGGCGTAGAGTTCCAGTTTGGGACCAGGTAACCGTCCGTGTAACTACTGGTGCGGGTGCCGACACCACCGGCACGAGAGCATGATGTACAGGCGGTGCTCAGTGGCCGGCTGTTATGTAGGTGTCGGTTCAGCAGCCGGTTCGACCCGAGGATGGCGACTGTACGTCAAGTGGAAGTCCCAGGCCAGTGGAGCAGCGGGAGCAGCAGCCACTGGTGGAACAGGGGCGCGGCTGCCACCACAGGTCCATGGAGGAGGCCAGCATGCTCGTCGTGCAGATCCTCCACAACCACCTAGGAACTGCACAGAGGCAGCGCCAAGGCAGCTGCTGATGAGCACTCCGATACAGTACCTGCAAGCAAGAAGTCTAGGTCGCTCGGCGCGGACCTGGATGGGTGAAATCCGAAGGGAAAACGTGTCTCGTCAAACACAACATGGCGCAAGATGATGCGTCGTGTAGACATATCGAGGAAGCAGTATCCCTTATGTGAGGAAGGATAGCCGAGGAAGACACAAGCGGCGGAGCGAGGAGCAAGCTTGTGGCAAGTCGTGGCGGTCATGTTGAGATAGCATAAACACCCAAATACTCATAGATGGGAGTAGTTGGGTGTTTTGTGGTGGAGGAGGGTATAGGGTACGGAGTTGCCAACGGCGGAGCACGGGCACAGATTGAGCAAGTATGTTGTTGTGGCAAGGGCCTCAGCCCAGTAGGGAGGAGGCAGGTGGGCATGAATAAGTATGGTGCGGCTGATGTTGTTCAGTGTGCGAAGGAGGCATTCAGCCTTGCTATTTTGTGAAGTATATGGACACGAAAAGCGTAAATGAATACCACGTGAAACGAAAAGATTGTGGAGGGTATTATTCACGAATTCGGTTTCGTTGTCGGCTTGGATGGCTTTTATGGGGAGGCTGAACTGTGTGGACACATAGTTGCAAAAGTTAGTGATATGAGTGGCAACCTCAGATTTGCGAACAAGAGGAAAAGTCTAACAGAAGTGGGTAAAATCATCAAGTAAGACAAGATAATATTGAAAACCAGAATGCTAGCAACAGGGGATGTCCACACGTCACAATGAACTAGTTCAAAAGGCATAGAGCTAAATGAAATGGAATTTTAAAAAGGAAGCCGCACATGTTTCGTTAGCTGACATGAATGACAGAGTATGATCTACTTTATTATAGCTGATAGACGCACTATGGCGTAGAGCATCTATGGTGCTGGGACTGGGATGTCCTAGGCGGTGATGCCAGATGGTGGTGGAGATGGTGATGCTAGCGTGTGGAGGGGGATGTGCAGAGGGAATGGTGTAAGATCGCCAGCACTATTGTAGCGAAGCATCACACGCCGGGTCTGGATATCCTTAACAGAAAAAACAATAGCGTCAAATTTGATTGAACAGTTGTTATCTCTAGTGAACTGACGAACAAAAAGAAGATTTTGCACTAGTGATGGAACAAGTAGAACATTGTGAAGAGGAAAATTGGAGGTAGGTGTGTGAAGAATGGACTCGCCACGACATGAAATGGGTAGAGTTTGACCATTACCAATAGTAATGGAGGAATAGAGAGGAGAATGACGTGCGAGAAGTATACCATCCGAGGAGCTCATGTGGAGTGAGGCATCGGAGTCCATCACCCAGGGCTGTTGTTCCTCGATGTTCATCTGGTTCAGTGCAGCAACGAGACCAATCGGGTTCCACATAGGAGCAGGCAGGGAGGCCCGGAGTAGGGCGAAGGTAGTGGGAGGCTACATCGGTGCAAACGTCGTGTGTGCCTGAGGAGGGGCGCTGAGGATCCTAGGGCACAAGTTGCCATGGCCATGTGGTTGCTGCTGGAACGCTTGGGGAACCCATGGGTTATAGCACCAGCCAGGGACCCATGGGGGTGGCTTGTTGTGCAGTGCCTAGAGCAGGGACGCGCAGCTGAGAGCCTCGGCCCCTGCCCTTGCCTTTGCCCTTGCCGCCGGAGCCGCCGTAGCCGCTGCCAGACCCGCTGGTGTGGCCGTCGTGGTCACTGTGACCGGACTAGTACAGCCTGAGCTGGCTGTGGCTGCAGCGAGGAGAGGAGTGTTTGCGACCGTCTTCTCATCGTTGGCGAGGTGCAGCTCCTTGAGAACCAGCATGTCATGGGCACGGGTGAACGTCGGGAGGATGGCAGAGTTGGCGATGTCATCAGCGGTGTTGGAGAAGAGAGGATTGAGGCCGCACAGCAGGGTGAGGACTAGCTACGAGTCCTCCACAGGATGGTCGACGCCGCAGAGGGTGGCAGCCTTCGTCTTGAGGCGCTGGCTGAAGATCCCCTCGATGGCCACCCACCCACAGATCACGGGCGGACGGATCAGCCTCGTCCATGGCAAGATCAAGAACGGGGTCGTCGATGGTGTCAGAAAGCCAGCCGCGAACGCAGCACTCGGCGGCGTCCCAGTAGGGGTCGTCGGGCTGGGGAGGAGTGGAGCCGTCGATGTGCGAGCGGAGGCCGAATTTGCGGCACAAGGACTTGAAGAAGAAAACCCACTTCGAGTAGTTGGAGTTGAGTTATAACGTGATCGGAATGTGGGCTTTGACATTGATCGTGGCAAAAGGATGAGCCACGACCGCCGCCATGCATGTTCCCATGGCACCCAAGGTGAGCGCACCGCTGCAGGGAGAGTGGTGGCGCCGAGGGCAAGGAGAGTGCCATCCCCAGCGGTTGGCATGGTGCTGGAACTGATCGCAGGGACAGTGGCCATCGGGAAGAAGAGGAAGCCGCTGGAGGAGGAGAGGAGGGAGCCGTTGGAGGAGGAGAGGAGGGAGCCGCCGGTGGGTGGACGCGCGGAGGGAGGTTGCACGGAGGGGGAGGAGCGCGATCAGGAAGGAGGCGCACGGGGAAGGGAAGTGTGGAATGATAGGATCTGATAGGCTTTGATACCATGTAGAGAAACACCTCACACCCTCTTTGGGGGGTGGCCTTTATATACTTATATATATAGCCCAATGGGGCTAGATTACAGGAGCCCAATGGGGCTGGATTACAGGGTGTCCACATATGTTGTATGCGGGACTATACATGTCTAACAAATATGAAATTGTCACTACGATATTTGGAATTCTAGGACCAACCAAGACAGAAGAATCATGTTAGTTTTTTTACCTATCAAGTACTGCAAGGTAGATGTTTGATCTACAACTTTAGTCTAAATACTAAACAGGTTCCACTATGTTAGAAGAAAAAGGTGGAAGCATTACCAATCCCAACAATGACAGGGTATCCTTTGTTCTCCAACAATGCCTGACAGATAACAGAATAAACGTTTAATGAGATATCTATGACACTAAGGGTGTAAATTAGTGACCCTTACGTGCACCTCCAACCCTCTATAGTTGAAATATTTATACTACTTCAAAGTGAGATCTCATTTAGTATAAATGAACTAAAGAGGTTTGGAGGTGCACCTAAAGGTCACCAATTTGCACCCTGGACGCTAACAATGCATAGGACTCATGGCAACATTTACCTGAATTGCTTGAACTGATAGGAAAAGGCCCCTATCCAGGTCATAAGAATCTGGCAGAGGAGCTAGCTGAATGTTATTTCTTGAAGAAGAATCTGAAAATGTAGATAATCATCATATATACATTGGACTCTGTGGTTCTAAGCTATTCTATTTTTCTTTCCATGGAAAAAGTTTTACGAAATTCCAATACAAAGTTAAAGCTAACAACCTGGGATAAACTGCCATTTTGCCAAAACATGTTCCTGTTCCAACTTTTTGGGTGGAGATCTCGTCCACGGTTGCATCAAGTCATCAAGATTTGTAATGCTTTCAGAAGAAACACGAATAGGTTTAGGTGCAGCAATTTTCTTTTCTTGACTTTCAGTTAGCAGTGTGCTTGACACTGGTGGTGGTGTATTAAGTCGTGGAACCCCTAAGATCAATGAGGAGCTTATTAGCAAGAAGGTCCAGTTGCAAACTAAAGGGAATACAAGATATTATACCTTTGCTCTCCAAGATCATTTCTAAGTATGACTTTGTGATCCATGGTCCCTTTATACCAAGCTTTGAAGCCTCTGCTGCAACAATCTAAATTATGTAAGTCAGTTAAATTATCAAACTCTAAATAGCCTATTAAATTCCATACGCCTATTAAATTCACAGCATAAAAGATCCTATAGCCTAAACATTGTGAACTCTAGGTACCTAAATAGTTAGAATTTCATAAGCTTCCTAGAAGTAAACACGTATAACAAACAGTTGAAGTACACAATTGTCAAACTAAAGGTGATAGTGCATTATGGGAAATATTGACTAGTTATAAGAACACCTGTAAGCAACCCTAAATATTTTAAGCGAAAAGGCAGACATTATCCAAATTCAACAATTATGAATTCCAAGGACAAAATAGAACAATTTTAGCACAAGATAAAAATTAGCATCAATCAGATTCAACGATGACTATGACATGCTAGATGTGGCAAGACCCAAGAATGGACATCATGTTTGATCTTAAAAATTCCTGAGAATCCAGAAAAAATCAAGAGCGCCAAAAAGCACAACCGAGTCATAACTCATCACCCAGCATAGAAGAATGTATACCTTTCTACTTGGACCTTTTAATACCAAAAAGGTCTCGTTTAGGGTGTCAATGGTCTCTGCCGCTATCAGTAATTGATCTCTATTGACAGATGTGCATGTACGCTTAAAACTAACAACAACACTGTACCCCAAGGCCAACAATCCTCCAAGAGTTGTTCGTCCAACCTGAAATAATTCAGAAACATGCAGCACATCCAGAACATCTCATTATGTTGCTGGAATTTTTAAGTGATACAAAGTGCTCCTATGAAACAATTTAACTCTTCATTAAATGAAGGCTTCACCTATTTGAACTATGAAAAACACTTGCTAGTTGGGAGAAATTAAACGTAATATAAACATTTCATCTTAAGGAGTGTAATACTGTAGAAGATACATAAGAATATTTAAGTTTTAAGTGTTGTTCTCAAATAAATTAATATCATTTGCTACCAATATTTTGCAGGTTCGCAGCACAAACAAACTTCTATGGTAATATGTACTCCATTCCAAATTACAAGACGTTTTGGTTTTCTAGATACATAACTTTTGTTATGCACTTAGATATACACTATGTCTAGATACATATGTATCTAGAAAAGCCGAAATGTCTTGTAATAATTTGGAATGGAGGGAGTAATATCTAATATTTCCATTAGTATTGCCACTTTCAGATTTACAACCACTGCTTTAGATTTCATCACCCTGCCCACTCAAGCTGTCAACATGCGGAACATACACAGCCTCATCCCAGCTGTCCTCGACATCGACTCCAACAACTACACCCACTGGTGCAGTCAGATCCTTCTCATCCTTGGGAAGTACTGCCTCTAGCGCCACATTGTCAGGCCCGGGGCGGCGATGTACGACGCCAGGGACGATGGCTCTCGCCGGAGAAGAGAGAACAGGTACACACGCGAACACTTAGACAAAATGAACACGGAGTATTTTTGGTGCTGCACTAGAACCGCAGCGTTTTCTCATATTAGCTTCTCCTTTTATTATGCATTACAAGAAGAGCTCTCGGTGGCCGGCCACACACCACGCTGCACGACGTGTCCATCCCCACGTCCGCGGTGTTCATCCAGAACCAATCGCTCAGGAACGTGCACGAGCTATTCTCGCGCCACTTCCTCCTAAGCGCACGGCGACCACAACATTAGTGCTCGTGCGCATGCAGTGCAGGAAAGAAACATGCATATCTATCTATTTACAGCGCGAGACTTAACTAACACACATCCTTGATGATGCTACCAATCATAGCTTTCCAGACTGAGCACACAGAAACTGTTTTTGTCCTGTCATGGCTCTACGGCAACATCTCCAACTATCTCAAGGAGATCGGCCGGGCACAAAACACTACCGCCCATGCCATCTGGCTTGCCCTAGAACACCAATTCCTTGCCAATCGCGAACAGCGCAGCCTCTACCTCGATGCCGCCTTTCAAAACTTCATCCAAGGTGACCTCTCCATCACCGGCTAGTGTTGTAAGTTCAAGAACATGGCAAACATCCTTGGTGATCTCAGAGGACCTCAACGACATCCGTGGCCTCAACGAGCACTTTGCCTCTATCGGCATGCACCTTCAATTTAGGGTGTCTCATTCCCAACTTCCTAGAGACCCGCAACGACTTGATTTGGGCTGCTCACAGTTGTAGGCATCTAGGCCTTGAGCCCGCCATGGTTTTCTATAGATTGATCATTAGACATAATAGGCAAGGATATCTGACGGTGGTCAAACTTTTATAAAACAACCCTACATCATCCTTGCCTGTATATGCCCCTGTACTCTACAGCCCCTAATCAATCTACTATTCTCCCGTGTATTACCATTGCTTTCAAATCTACTTCCGTCAATCTCCTCTACCAAGCATAGAGAAGTCAGGGCTTGACTCTAGCCCTTAGTCGCCCCCTGTTACAAGTCAAAGTCCTGCTCATTCCAATAACTCTAGGAACTTGGTTGATACGAAAAGAAGGCAACAATTGCATTTTCCATAAAGCATCACCAAGTATCGAAGGGCAAGCACAGCTTGCTGTGAAGTTCCGCAATGCCTACTGATAGATATGTAAATAGATATGTACATTAGGCAAGTCTATATTAGACAATCAGGCAAGTCTATATTAGGCAATTTGTATTAGACAATCAGGCAAGTCTATATTAGGCAATCTGTAATTGATTGGTGCAATCAGCACCTGCCATGTACTCAGCCATATTGGCCTATATAATGAAGGTCACCCCCCTCACGCAATCAGATCCTGATCCACTGCTTCCACCTCCCCCCGTCTCTCAGCACCTGCAGCAGCCACCCACCATGCCTGCTGCCGGTGACGATGCTGTACCCAACCCTGTCCCTCCACCACCACCACCGCAGGCGGTTGTTGTCCATCCCTACACCGCCGTCAACGTGAAGACCCATATTCCGGTGACCCTGGAGATGAAGAACCCCAACTTCACCAAGTGGGCTTCTTTCTTCAAGGCACTATGTGGGAAATTCAGCCTTCGCCCTCATATCGACGGGCCTGCTGCTCTCGCTGAAGATCCATCGTGAGACATCGCCGAGTGCACTGTCCGCGGTTGGATCTTGAACACCGTCGACGACTCGGTCCTTGATCTCGCCATCACCGACGAGAATCAGTCTGCCCGCGAGCTGTGGGTGGCTATTGAAGGTCTCTTCCGCTCCAATCGCGCCCCCCGGGCTGTCTTCCTGCTTGAGGAATTTCACTCCTTGAAGCAGGGTGACTCGACGATCGACGAGTACTACCAGCGCCTCAAGATCAAGGCCGCCGCGCTTCGGGACGTCGGCCACACCGTCGAGGACTCCCAGCTCGTTCTCAGCCTCCTCCGTGGCCTCAACCCACGCTACACCGCCACCGCCGACGACATCGCCAACTCTACCGTGCTGCCATCCTTCTCCCGAGCGCGTGAGATGCTCTCACTCAAAGAGCTGCGTCTCGCCAACGACGAGAAAAGCACGGCTGCTTCTGCCATGGTGACCACCTGCACCTCTCCGGGATGCCGCTCCTCATCCTCTGGTGCCCCTACTGGAGCTCCTCCAAAGGGCACTTGGGGCGGCAAGAAAAACAAGGGCGGCAAGAAGGGCGGCTGGCAGCAGCGCGGTCATGGCAATGGCTGGCAGCAAGGCAGCAGCAGCAGCCAGCCTGGAGGCAACCGCCCAACGGGGCCCTGGTTCTGTTACAACCCTTGGGCCTACCAAGGTGGCCCTCCTCCTCCAGGCGGCGGTTGGCAGCAGGGCACTAGCCATGGCGGCTCGCAGCCCCATGGTTCACAGGGCGGGCGTGGCCAGGGCATCATGGGTGCAAGCCCGCAGGCGCACACAGCATTCGCTCCCGCACCTCCGCCCACTCCCATGTGGGATCAGGCTGGTCTCATTGCTGCATTGAACCACATGGCGCTCTAGAACTCCAGCTGGGTCATGGACTCCGGCGCCCCCTCCCATAGGGTTATTTAACTTTTTGCCATCCTTATGGAAGCCACTCCTTCGTTTGCCAGTTTTATACGAGCTCCTACATATTTGCCATCGTAAACAGTAAATCGCTTACATTTTTGCCATTTTTGCTGATGTGGCACACCAAGTAAGCACGCCAGCGTGGCTGAGTTTGGGAGCGCACACAAGACATGCGAAATGACAAGTTACCCCTACTGCTTTTTGTCTGCACTGACTGACATGTGGGCCCCACGAGTCAGTTTCTTCTTCAACCTCCCTCTGTCACTGCTCATGGAGCGAAGGGGGAGGAACTCGTGCAGTCCTGGCCGTGGCTGCTTCCAAGCCCATTCCGGTCATGCGGTTGTGTTGTCGTCGTCGCCACCGCAGACGTCCAACTCTTGGATGTTGCAGGTCCTCCGGCCGACGGCTCGCCGACGATGAAGAGCGTCGGGCTGCCGCGAGCTCCTCTTCCTCCGTGGCTCCAGCGCGTCCAGCTCAATGATGGTGGCCCGAGAGCTCCTCTTCCTCCGCGGCTCCAGCGCGTCCAGCTCGATGATGGTGGCGTGCACGCCCACCGGCACCGGCAGCCGCTTCATCACGTACGTGTGCCATGCAGCATCCGCGGTCGACGAAGATCACCACGGGGCTCTCACGGACCAGCTGCCCCACACGCGCTGCGGCAGGCTACTCCTCCCCATCGGTTCGATGGTCAGGCCACCACATGATGCCTACCGCCTGCATGCTCGAGCTGCATAGCTCTCCTGACGAATCGATCGAAGCAGCATGGGCTTGCTTGCTGCTTGCAAATGATGCATGGCTCTCGTGACGAGTGTACGTACGGTGGTGACCAGCGCTCGTACAGATGGGACCTATGTGTGCTGCGCCGACCGCCTGGGGCTCCTATCCGACATGCACGAGTTTTTCTCCTTCGCTCGCTGTGATGCAGGGAGGTTGAAGAAGAAGCTGACTCATGGGGCCCACACATCAGTCAGTGCAAACAGAGAAGCAGTAGGGGTAACTTGTCATTTCGCATGTCCTGTGTGCACTCCTAGACTCGCGGCCACGCTGGCATGCTTACTTGGCGTGCCACATCAGCAAAAATGGCAAAAATGTAAGTGATTTACTGTTTACGATGGCAAATATGTAGGAGCTCGTATAAAACTGGCAAACGAAGGAGTGGCTTCCATAAGGATGGCAAAAAGTTAAATAACCCCCTCCCATATGCACAACTCGGATGGTATACTCCTCTCTCGTCAACCCTCTCCTATTCCATCCATTACCGTTGGCAATCGTCATCATCTTCCTGTCTCTTGCTCCGGCACTTCTAAATTGCCCGGCCACGCGTCACCCTTTTCGCTTCGCAATGTTCTAGTTGTCCCCTCTCTAGTGCGCAACTTACTTTCAGTTCGCCAATTCACTCGTGACAACCATTGCACCATTGAATTTGACGCGTTTGGTTTTTCTGTCAAGGACCTGCAGACCCGACGCGTGATTCTTCGCTCCAATAGTTCTGAAGGTCTCTACACCATCCCTGCCACGCCACAAGCCAACCTTGCCACCTCCACCGACCTGTGGCACCATCGTCTCGGTCATCCAGGAGCTGCTACTCTCCATTTGCTTAGACAAAATAAATCCATTCCATGTAATAAATCAGCCCATAGCCTGTGTCACTCGTGTCAACTTGGCAAGCATGTGCGGCTGCCTTTTGGAAATTCAAATACAGTTTCATCTTTACCTTTTGAGCTTATACACTGTGATGTTTGGACGTCCCCAGTCGCTAGTATTTCTAGTGCACGGTATTACCTCGTCATCCTCGATAATTTCACTCACTTTTGCTGGACCTTCCCTCTCGTCCACAAGTCCGAGGTAGCCACTCACATCATTAATTTCTGCGCTTTTGTCCACACACAGTTCAGTCTTCCAGTCAAGGCTATTCAGGCTGATAATGGCACTGAGTTCGTCAATAATGCCCTTGCCTCTTTCTTTGCCACCGGCGGCATTCACCTACGACTCTCCTGCCCTTACACCTCCTCTCAAAACGGCAAAGCTGAACGTATCATCCGTTCTCTGAACGACATATGCCGCACACTGCTCATCCACGCTCACATGCCACCCAAGTACTGGGCAGAGGCGCTAGCTACAGCCACATACCTCATAAATAGGCGCCCCTGCTCAGCCATTCAGCATCGAGTTCCCTATGAACAACTCTTCCAGCAGCCCCCCGACTACACCATTCTTCGTGTCTTTGGTTGCTTATGCTATCCTAACCTCACAGCCACTTCTAAACACAAGCTGTCACCTCGGTCCACAGCTTGTGTCTTCCTCGGATATCCCACCTCACACAAGGGCTATCGCTGTCTCGACCTCACTACTCGACGGATCATCATCTCCCGTCATGTAGTCTTCGATGAAACGCAGTTCCCTTTTAGAACTGACTTCACCAGTTCCAAGCTCTCTGGATTTTCTTGTTACAGGTCCTGCAGCGCCGGTGCCCCACACTACTACCACGGTGCCCCCTGCAGCTGCTGAGCAGCCGCCCCGCCGAGCTCACTTGGAGGAAATCGCTGAGGACCCCGCCATTCTCCAGATTGGCCCGGTCCTTGTGCCTGCACCGGCTGCTCCTGCAAGGGCCGGCCCTCCACCTCTACGGGTTTACACTCGGCGGCAAGCTGGTGCCCCTGATCCGGCAACAGCACCGGCGACGACTGCACCAGCCTCTCCAACAGCTGCACCGGCCTCTCCACCAGCGACGGCGCCTGCTGTCCCAGTACAGCCGGCTCCTACAGCAGCTCCACCGCCGCCTCCTACCTCGAGTCGGACTGTGACACGCCTCCAGACAGGCTCGCTGAAGCCTATTGATCGTTACGGCTTCCCACCGTCTGCTCATGTCGCCGTCTCCTCCACTGCCTCGCCGGTTCCCCGTGACTACAGAGGGGCCCTTGCTGACCCCCAGTGGCGCGCAGCAATGGCTGAGGAGCACAAGGCCCTTGTCGACAACAGCACGTGGCGCCTCGTTCCACGACCTCCCGGCGCCAACGTGGTCACCGGCAAATGGATCTTCAGGCACAAGTTCCACTCCGATGGCACCTTGGCTCGTCACAAGGCTCGCTGGGTCGTTCGCGGCTTCAACCAGCGACACGGCATCGACTATGACGAGACGTTCAGCCCCGTCGTCAAGCCTGCCACCATGCGGGTCGTCCTCAGCATCGCTGCCTCCCGTCAGTGGCCCATCCATCAGTTGGACGTGAAGAATGCCTTTCTTCACGGTCACCTGACTGATACGGTCTACTGTCAGCAGCCCCCCGGCTTCGTCGACCCGGCGCAGCCCGACGCCGTGTGTCTTCTTCAGCGCTCGCTATACGGCCTCAAGCAGGCTCCTCGGGCGTGGCACCAGCGCTTCGCCACGTACGTTCGACAGCTCGGCTTCGTCGCCTCTGCCACTGACACCTCCCTCTTTGTCTTCACTGAGGGTGCTAACAGTGCTTACTTGCTGCTGTACGTCGACGACATCGTCCTCACGGCTTCCTTGGACGTTCTACTCCACCGCCTCATCGACCGACTTCACTCCGAGTTTGCCATGACGGATCTTGGCGAGCTACATCACTTCCTGGGGATCTCCGTCACTCGCTCCTCCGACGGGCTCTTCCTCAGCCAGCGTCAGTACGCTGTGGACCTTCTTCAGAAGGCTGGCATGGCCGAGTGTCACTCCACATCGACACCAGTTGACTCTCGTGCCAAGCTCTCAGCCTCGGAGGGCGCTCCTGTCGCCGATCCCACTATGTACCGGAGTCTCGCCGGCTCTCTCCAGTACCTGACACTCACTCGCCCTGACTTGGCGTACGCTGTGCAGCAGGTGTGCCTCTTCATGCATGACCCGCGCGACGCACATCTTGCGCTACTCAAGCGCATCCTTCGGTATGTCAAGGGCACACTGTCAGCCGGCCTCCACATCAGCGCTGGGCCTGTTGACAAGCTGATTGCCTACTCCGATGCTGACTGGGCAGGGTGCCCAGACTCCCGTCGCTCCACATCAGGCTTCTGTGTCTTCCTCGGTGATAGCCTGGTGTCCTGGTCGTCCAAGCGGCAAACCACGGTGTCCTGGTCCAGTGCGGAGGCCGAGTACCGGGCTGTTGCTCATGTGGTCACAGAGTGTTGTTGGCTCTGCCAACTCCTTCAGGAACTGCACGTTCCATTGAAGGTTGCCACGATTGTCTACCGTGACAACGTCAGCTCTGTCTATATGACTGCCAACCCGGTCAACCACCGCCGTACCAAGCACATTGAGATCGACATCCATTTCGTCCGTGAGAAGGTGGCTCTCGGCGAAGTTCGCGTTCTCCATGTGCCGTCCAAGCATCAGTTTGCTGATATTATGACAAAGGGCTTGCCAACACAGCTGTTTGAGGATTTTCGGTACAGTCTCTGCATCCGGAATCCTGACGCTTCGACTGAGGGCGGGTGATAGATATGTAAATAGATATGTACATTAGGCAAGTCTATATTAGACAATCAGGCAAGTCTATATTAGGCAATTTGTATTAGACAATCAGGCAGGTCTATATTAGGCAATCTGTAATTGATTGGTGCAATCAGCACCTGCCATGTACTCAGCCATATTGGCCTATATAATGAAGGTCACCCCCCTCACGTATGGGTGTGGTGTTTTCCCTAATCTCCCTGTCATTCTACACCTACTAGTAGATGTGATAACTCATTTATTTCCAGGGCACTAATGTAACCGTAGTTTTGGGTATGTGTTGTTACACATGTAACAGCTCTCCTGCATATTTGAGGAAAATAGCCTAACATCTATTACATGCCTGAGTGAAGCATGCCGTTAGTTCGCACTGTGCTCTAAACACTGGCAGTACATACTGTTTCACCTTAGTAAGCCACACCTATTCTTTTGCCAGAATGACAAACCAATGTACTCAGCAATAAAAGGAAACACAAAACAGATCCTTGAAGATCAGTGTATACCTCAAACTCAGCTTTTGGACGGATTATGAAGTACTTGTCAACAATCCTCTGGTCTCCGAGAGATAGGTAGTATCTTATTCCACATTGCCTAACCTTAATCCAATCATCAATCTTCATTTCTTCAGAAGCAGAAGGTGGCCTAAGATACATCTCAATAAAGCTGGAATAATTGAGAAACCAGTTGTCACAAACCAAATACCTTGATGAAGGTACAGGGAACTTTAAAAAGGCTGTCAGGATCCTGACCTAGGTAGTATCTTTACCATTTGACTGTAATCAATCATAAAATTATGATCCTGCCAGACTTTAACATCATACATATTTTAAATGAAAACTTTTTTTTAGATAAAGGATAGATAGTCTATCCGGCTTCATTTATCCCAAAAAGAGATAAACTCAGACCATAATATTACAGAGCAAACATGTCCATGTTATGGCTCACGCCATAGACCATAGGACCAAAGGTCTTAACACAACCACTCCAACAATGAAAACTGAAAACGTGGATTTTGTAACATGCCTCTTCAGTTACAGTCTACAGCATTGATTATGAATGTGAACATGTGCTACCCCATATAAGTCTGAGATTTTATTCTCTAAGGCATGCAGTGTGCAACAAAATTGAACTAATACAATAGAAGTATCAACAAATTGTATATTAATGCTAAGTTAGTTTGGAGTCAGGAATACATTAGAACTGTCATGTGGGGCCCTCAATACGGCCGGCGTAACAAGAAGAAGGAATATACGCAGCTGCCGGCCTAGAGATAAGATCATACGATGGATAGATTTGCTATTGGATTGTTTTATTTATTCGGTAAGCCTTTTGTGTGGCTGAACGTGGGTAGCATATAAACCTCCGATCCAGCATAGTTAGGCATTAGATTGATCCATCTCTAGTTCCTCTCGGTGCTACCTTCTCAGCGCAACATCGAGCTTCCACCATTGCTCCACCGCACAATCGAGGTCCAGGGCCGCATCTTGTCACTGCATTTGATTATAATCTACGCCATATTCGCAGCACCAATCGTCCTCCTTCCTCTGCCTGTGACAACCTGGTATCAGATACGTCTGGTTCCATCTCCATGGTGACAACACCTCACTCACCGCCGCAGTTGACGAGGTGTCCACAACTCTCGTGGATGTTGCGACCAAGCTCACCGACCTTAGGCCTTCTGCAGTGCTGAGTGAAGCCAGAAAAAAATTGGGGCCCACAGATGAGAATCAGGCATTGCTCCTGTTACAACACAGCATGGGTATTCAGAGTAGGTCCCACCTGGGACATTAAAAAAATAAAAATAAAAGCAAACGTCAGGATTATGAGCACCGATTCCTGATGTTGCACTGCTCTCCATTTTCCTAGAACTAGCACTGTGTGTTGCCGTGTCGAAAGTAGCGATTAAACCTTCTCTCTCCAATCTTGGCACTACTCTTGGCATACACTGCGGAAGGCCTTAACACCCAGTTCACCACTCTCAAACCACTTATCCTCCTCGCCAAGAAACTCGATGGCCACCCAGAGAAAGTCGTCACGCTACAGGCCTCTACTTTCAAGAATGTCGAGCAAGTCCACGTGCTGAATCTTGCAGTAAGCCGCCTGGACCACCCTCGCCGTGAGGGCAAGCTCCCCATCTACCCGGCGCCAAAGTCCGACGACAGCAGGCGGGACTTAGGGCCCCAGCCGCCGCGCTGTGACTACCACACGCAGCATAGGGACAACCATGACCATTGGGACCCTTACCAAGATGCGCACGACAGCCATTACATCCGCCGCGCAGCACAAGACTGCGATGATCTCGACGGCGTTCGTTCCACCACAAGGCCAAGCTAGATTTCCTGGTATTCGATGGCAAGGAGGATCCTCTCCCTTAGCTCAACCGTTGCAAGACGTTCTTCCGGGTCAACACATGCCAGAACACCGCAAGGTGTGGTATGCGTCGCTGCACCTAACTGGTGTTAGAATGAAATGGCCAACCAATTTCCATTCAAGGCCCAAAGGGGCAAGTATACATGTGAGTGTACATATGCAAAGAAGTCCTTCAAGAGAAGGGAAAATACATGTATGACCTATACATCTAACACCCCCCCTCAAACTCATGGTGGGTCTACAACACTGAGTTTGGAAAGCAAGAATCTATGGTGAATCCGTGTCTGTGCCTTGGTGAAGAAATCCGCGAGTTGAACCTCTGAAGGCACATGGTGGAGGGACACGACCTGAGCATGCACCTGCGATCTCATGTAGGAAGCATCAACGCCAATGTGTTTTGTGAGCTCATGTTTGACCGGATCACGAGCAATACTGAGGGCACCAGTGTTGTCAGTAGAAAGAGGAGTAGGGGCAGCAGCAGAAACACCAAAATAGCACGCAACTCAGCCTCAGCACTCGAGCAGGAAACTGCAGTTTGCTTCTTGGTTTTCCGGGCAATCAAGGAGGAGCCAAGGAAAACACAGTAAGCTGAGAGGGAGCAGCGATCAGCGGGATCACTCGACCAGGTCGCGTCAGAGTTTGCTTCTTGCTTCTTGTTTATTTATTATGTTTGATATTTTCTTTGGATTTTGTGAGATCAAGACTAGCAATATTTGTTGCCATTCAGCATATAAGAAATCAATGTTGTTCAAATTGATGCCTATTTTCGAAGCATGTATTTGATTTTGCTCAAACTGATGTCTACATGTTTGAATTTGATGTGAGATATATATAGATGTATGTTTCAACTATCATGTTCGTCACTGTGTCGGGTAAGCGGGCATGCCCGCGGGCAACACATGCCTGCGGATAGCGGGTGCGGGCAGATAGTGCTGCCCGTTGCGGGTGGCGGGCACGGATATGGGCCTAAAAATATTCTTGCGGGTGCGGGTCTGTGTTACCTGTATCCGCGGGTATTTTACCCGTTGCCATTTTTAGTCTAGGCGATGCCAGACGTCTGTCATCTTCCGGTGGAAATCCTCAACTGTAGAATCAAGCTGGCGAAGTGACTGAGCTTCCTCGACAACAGCAAGGTACATCGCCTCATTGCGGATCTCATAGCTGCGACAGAGGTGATCCCACATGAGGTGTGATGTGGCAAGGCCTCTGAGAGACCGTGCAAGATCAATATCCATGCTAGCAAGTAAGATGGCCTTGGCAGATTTCTCCTCACGCAACCAAGTCTCATAAAGACCAAGATCAGACTGATAGGTCTCCATCTCAGCCTCAAAGGCATCAAGAATAGCATGCTTGGTAGCATCATCAGCATCCTGAGGATATGGAGGCTGCGCAGGAATAGCAGGACAGGGAGGACAGATCCGATCCCCCGTAAGGTAACCCCACAATAGCTGGCCATCCATGTGAACCTCCATGTGAAAAACGAAGACGCCCCAATTTGTGCCATTGAAGATGACAGGGCACTTGGGGACAGGAATGGCACCAGGACAGGTCTGGCCTGGGGAGGCCATGAAGGAGAAGCAACTAGCACGGCCTTGCTGCTGTCACTTTTTTTTTGCCACAAAGCGCACTGAGAAGACGAGCAAACAGAGGCGGACGGAAGCAGAGGCAAGCAGGCGAGGGAGCGCTCGCGCTCGGGGTCAGCCGGGCGAACCGAAGCAGCGCGAGCGGACGAGGGAGCGCTCGCGCTCGGGGTCAGGGGGGCGGGCGAGGGAGCGCTCGCGCGCGCGGCCCAGAAGAGGGGCCGGCGCCGCCGGAGATGCGGACGCGGCCGCGAGCACCGCGAGTGGGAGGCCGAGCGCAGGGCCGGCGCCACCAGATCCAGAGGCTCTGCGCCGAGGCGCTCCAGGCACAGGTGTACGCACTGGAGCTCCGCAACCGCGAGCGGGACCGCCGTCGCGTGCGTCGTCGTCAGCGGCTTCTTCGGGCCGGCGCGGGCGTGGACGACGCGCGGCTCCCAGCAACGCCGCGGGTAGCTTCGGCGGCGGCGGGAGCTCGGCGAGCGAGTCCGACAGGGATAGGAAGAGGCACGACGAGTCCGCCGGGAGGAGCAGCAGCGGCGAAGCAGAGGGAGAGGCGCGGGGAAAGCGCGCGGGCGCAGGGGACGATGCGGCGGGGCTGGCTCGGCAGGATTCGCCGGCGGGAGAAAAGGTAAGGATTGGAACCCTAGCTTGATACCATGTTAGAATGAAATGACCAACCAATTTCCATTCTAGGCCCAAAGGGGCAAGTATACATGTTAGTGTACATATGCAAAGAAGTCCTTCAAGAGAAGGGAAAATACATGTATGACTTATACATCTAACAACTGGCACAGCCCAACTCTGGTACTATCGGCTGGAGCTCACCGGAGGTGCCCCATCGTGGCACTGCTTTGCGCAGCTTGTTTTCCAGCACTTAGGTTCGCCCATGACCAAAGAGATTGCCACTCTCCGTCGCACGGGATCGGCGCGCAACTACTCCGGTCGGTTCATGACCTTGGCATGCCACAACGCGGAACTCATGGAGTCACAGCAGGTCCAGCTGTTCATGGCCAGGCTCCAGAATCCTCTGAAGACCATTGTTGCACTTCATCTACTGCGGACTCTCAACAACATCGTCATCCTGGCCAGGGCATATGAGCAACGCCTCTAGCTCGATTCACCAGGCACTTCCACCGGCCAGGCCTCATCAACCCGTAAAGCCTCTACCAGCGGCAACAATATCCAGAGCGGCAGCACGCAGCGTCATGCCGATGGCTTGTGCTACTATTGTGATCGCAAGTACATCACAGGACGCCATGCAAATAAGTTGTTCATCATTGAGGTCAAGGACTCAGATAACACAGAGGGGCACTTCACACCTACCACGACGGATGAGCCCAGCATCTCCCTCATGGCGCTCACAAGTGTCCGCTCTCTAGATACCAAACCATCAAGGTTAACTCCAAACTAGGCCCCCACACATTCATTGCCTTGCTAGACTCTGGTTCGACAAATAATTTCATCAATGTCGATGTGATGGGCCAAGTGGGCATCGTCGTTGCTGGCAGCGCTGGTAATCCACCCGGCGTCATCTGGGCAAGACGGGGCGACACGCCTCGCGAGTCCAGCAGCAGCACGTTCCTCTTCAAAGGTGTGGAGGGCAGCGCAGATACCTACATGTGCATCTGCGGCCACACTCATGTGGAGGGCAGCTACCTCCAGGGCAGCCTTTGCCATGGTAAGCAGCAGCAGCTGCATGCTCCTTGGTATTAGGAAAGGATGCATTAGGATCATTTATATTAGGAAAGGATCCATCAGGATCATCTGTATATCAGGATAGGATCCATCAGGATCAATCATAGCTTCTAGCTTCCTAGTGTTGTAGTACCTTCCTTGTAACATGTTGAGTACGGCCATATATATGACAGGCACCCCTCACATTGGGTGTGTGCTGTGTTTCCCATACCTTTCTACTAAGTACATGGTAACACGAGTCCGGGCCTAGGTCCACTCGCCCCAGGCCCCAGCCCCTCTCTTCCCTCTGCAACGCCACCCATCCAGGGCCGCGCCACCCTCCTCTGTCGTGCCACCCACCCTGGGCCCCACCCTCCTCCCACCCCAGCCAGCGGCGCCAATCTTCCTTGCCACACCGCCACCATGATGACCCCTCAACTCACTAGCGCCACCTCTGGTGCACTCTCTTCTGCCTCTGTCGGGTCAGGGTTGGCACCGGCAATCTTGTCCATCCCTCCATACGCCACAATCTCTGTCAAGTCCCATGTGCCGATCACCCTCGAGTTGAAGCACACTAACTTCACTTGGCGGTGGCTAGCGCCTGTGCAGCATGCACAGCAGCATCAGCAGCAGAGGGCGAGGCAGCCGTGGCACGCTCTGCTTCGAGAGTGGCGAGGACGCGGTCCTAGGTGGCGGCTGCTGCACGGGCAGCGACCTCCTCCAGGTCCACCTTCTCCTTGGCCGTGGCGGCGGTAGCCGCACACCCGATTGCGGCGGCTTGCTCATGCTCAGCCTGCGCAGCGGCAGTAGGAGTTAACGCCTCACGAGCCATGGAGGGAGGACAGCGGAAATTAGAGGGTGTGGAAGGAAGAGATCACAGGATCTCGGGAGTCTCTTGATACTATATTAGAATACAAACCTGCTCGTGTATTTCTCAATAGACGAAGAAGGGTCTGTGATACAAGTATTAAAGGGAGAAGCTAAACTAGAGAATTAAGAGGAGAAGAATCACAGGCAACACACCGGAAGAGCCCCTAGGCAGCACGCTGTGCAGAAACCCAGGAGGCAGCCATCAGCTATTAATAGCACATATTAAACATGCTAACAATCCTGAGCACAAATAGTTGATGATTCTATTAAGGTCACATCCATGGACCGACCGGTTAAGTCCAAGGCTCCAAGCTGTACAATTGCCAGAATTTACACACCTACAATCTATATCACGATCTTGACAACCTTAAACCCTCTGAACAACTCCAACCAAGTGGACAAATAAATTAAGAGGGTGAAGAGGATACATGAACTCACTTCTCAGTTTCTGCTTTATTTTGTTCAAAAGAATATAACTTCTTGCCATCTGATGACTACAATAAAACACAAAAAGTTAAAAAACCAAATAATATAAAAAAATGGAATGAGTAACCAACTAACCACAGCAACAAATTGTGTATACCACATCAAAAAACACAAAAGCTCAATTCTGTAATATGAAGATAACTAAATAAATAAAACACTCCAAAATGAAATGTAGGTAGCTATTATGATAATGTTGAAATATGAGCATGCATAAAACCCCAAAACGGTCAAGGACTTCAAACCCAATATTTAAATGTAACATAGGGTCCATAACTATACATTTCTGGTACTACTCATTGGCCACATGTACAATTTGCTGAAAGCACTGTGCTCTCCAAGATCAATGTTTTTGCATATTTAGCATTTGCAATTTACAGTCAACTTGATAATGCATAGACAAAGCACCACAATACTAACTGCATCTGTTTACAGAAGCAGCACTCCTAAATTAACATTTCAAATTTTCAATATAAAGAATACATCATGTTAGTTTCCCACTGAATAGTTAAACAGCAGTATTTTATCATCAAATGTCACATCAGGCAAAACTAGCAAAGAAGGGAGTAAACAGGAAAAACAATACATAATCAAAATTCTACTGTCAAGGTGAACAAAATAGCCATAGATTTCATATTCATGTACCCACAATAGAGTAAGGTATCATTCTTGAAATGACTGAAGGGTATTCAAGCTAAGAAATTCCGATACAAGGAATCTTAGGTGGGATGGGATACTTCTAAGTGCAACCTGGTTTCTTGTTGGCCAATTCTCATAGGCTGACATGGGACTGGGGCAGGAAATACAAATGGGAGGCACAAGGTTGTCGCCCTGGATGATAGATATGTAAATAGATATGTATATTAGGCAAGTCTATATTAGACAATCAGGCAAGTCTATATTAGGCAATCTGTAATTGATTGGTGCAATCAGCACCTGCCATGTACTCAGCCATATTGGCCCATATAATGAAGGTCACCCCCCTCACGTATGGGTGTGGTGTTTTCCCTAATCTCCCTGTCATTCTACATGGTATCAGACGCGATCACATCCTGATCCACTGCTTCCGCCTCCCCCCTCTCCACCATCCCTAGCCTCCCAGCACCTGCAGCCGCCCACCATGCCTGACGCCGGTGATGATGTGCCCAACCCTGTCCCTCCACCACCACCACCGCAGGCTGTTGTTGTCCATCCCTACACCGCCGTCAACGTGAAGACCCATATTCCGGTGACACTGGAGATGAAGAATCCCAACTTCACCAAGTGCGCTTCTTTCTTCAAGGCACTGTGTGGGAAATTCAGCCTTCGCCCTCACATCGACGGGCCTGCTCCTCTCGCTGCAGATCCATCATGGGACATCGCCGAGTGCACTGTCCGCGGTTGGATCTTGAACACCGTCGACGACTCGGTCCTTCATCTCGCCATCACCGACGAGAACCAGTCTGCCCGCGAGCTGTGGGAGGGCATTGAAGGTCTCTTCCGCTCCAATCGCGCCCCCCGGGCTGTCTTCCTGCTTGAGGAATTTCACTCCTTGAAGCAGGGTGACTCGACGATCGACGAGTACTGCCAGCGCCTCAAGATCAAGGCTGCCGCTCTTCGGGACGTCGGCCACACCGTCGAGGACTCCCAGCTCGTCCTCAGCCTCCTCCGTGGCCTCAACCCGCGCTACACCGCCACCGCCGACGACATCGCCAACTCTACCATGCTGCCATCCTTCTCCCGAGCGCGTGAGATGCTCTCACTCAAAGAGCTGCGTCTCGCCAACGAGGAGAAAAGCACGGCTGCCTCTGCCATGGTGGCCACCTCTGGTCCCACCTGCACCTCTCCGGGATGCCGCTCCTCATCCTCTGGTGCCCCCACTGGAGCTCCTCCAAAGGGCACTAGGGGCGGCAAGAAGGGCGGCTGGCAGCAGCGCGGACAGGGCAACGGCGATGGCTGGCAGCAAGGCAGCAGCAGCAGCCAGCCAGGAGGCAACCGCCCAGTGGGGCCCTGGTTCTGTTACAACCCTTGGGCCTACCAAGGTTGCCCTCCTCCTCCAGGCGGCGGTTGGCAGCAGGGCACCGGCCCTGGCGGCTGGCAGCCCCATGGTTCCCAGGGCGGGCGTGGCCAGGGCATCATGGGTGCAAGCCCACAGGCGCACACAGCATTCGCTCCCGCACCTCCGTCCACTCCCATGTGGGATCAGGCTGGCCTCATTGCTGCATTGAACCAGATGGCGCTCTAGAACTCCGGCTGGGTCATGGACTCCGGCGCCACCTCCCATATGCACAAACTCGGATGGTATACTCCTCCTATTCCATCCATCACCGTTGGCAACGGTCATCATCTTCTTGTCTCTTGCTCCGGCACTTCTAAATTGCCCGGCCACGCGTCACCTTTTTCGCTTCGCAATGTTCTAGTTGTCCCCTCTCTAGTGCGCAACTTACTTTCAGTTCGCCAATTCACTCGTGACAACCATTGCACCATTGAATTTGACGTGTTTGGTTTTTCTATCAAGGACCTGCGACCCGGCGCGTGATTCTTCGCTCCAATAGTTCTGAAGGTCTCTACACCATTCCTGCCACGCCACAAGCCAACCTCGCCACCTCCACCGACCTGTGGCACCATCGTCTCGGTCATCCAGGAGCTGCTACTCTCCATTTTCTTAGACAAAATAAATCCATTCCATGTAACAAATCAGCCCATAGCCTGTGTCACTCGTGTCAACTTGGCAAGCATGTGTGGCTGCCTTTTGGAAATTCAAATACAGTTTCATCTTTACCTTTTGAGCTTATACACTGTGATGTTTGGACGTCCCTAGTCGCTAGTATTTCTGGTGCACCGTATTACCTCGTCATCCTTGATGATTTCAGCCACTTTTGTTGGACCTTCCCTCTCGTCCAAAGTCCGAGGTAGCCACTCACATCATTAATTTCTGCGCCTTTGTCCACACACAGTTCAGCCTTCATGTCAAGGCTATTCAGGCTGATACTAGGGGAAAAACCAGCAGCCTGTATCATAGAGACAAACCTCTCAAACCAGGCACGAAGAGCCTGTTTGAGACCATATAAAGCACGGCGAAGACGACAGACATATTGTCATGTGTTGGAGTGTGCAAGTGTTAGGCCCATGAGGCCCATGTAAGACAATATTATTGCCACCCTCCTAGGGTTTGGCTGAATAATCCAATGTCTATTCTCAGCATGGTATCAAGCTAGGGCTAGGTCCTCTCCTCTTCCCTCCCAGCCGGCGCCGCCTCTTCCAGCCGCCGGCGCCGCCGTTGCCTCCATGGCCGGCGGTACGGACTTCCCCTCCCTTCCCCAATACTTCCAAAACTTCCCTCCCCTTCCCCATCCCAACTCCTGGGCGCGCATCGCGGCTTCCCGTCACGCAGCTGCTGTCCTCCACGCCGGAGAGGGCACCAGCGGCTCCGGCGCAAGGGCTGCCGCCGCCGCCGCAGCAGCCGCCGCCGCAGCCGCCGCCGCAGCCGCGGGCGGCCCTGGCGGCGCGGAAGGCGCGGGCTCGGGCGGCGGACTCGCGGGCGGCTTCCCTCCCACCAGCGCGCCTCTCTTTCCCTCCCTCGCTGGCGGCGCGGATGGCGCGGCTGGCGGGCTCGCGGGCGGGATCCCTGCGGGCGGCTTCCCTCCCACCAGCACGCCTCTCTTTCCCTCCCTCGCTGGCGGCGCGGATGGCGCGGCTGGCGGGCTCGCGGGCGGGATCCCTGAAGGCGCGGGTGGCGGCCTCACGGGCGACCCAGTCGGGGGCGAACCCGTCGCGCTCCCTGCCGGCGCGGGCGCGGGGGGGGGTTCCTACCGGCGCGGGCGTCGTTCCTGAAGGCGCGGGCTCGGGCGGACTCGCGGGCGGCTTCCCTCCCACCGGCGCGCCCCTGTTCCCCTCCCGCGGCGCGCCCAGCGCGGCCCGTTTCCCTGCCGCGCCCGGTGGCCTCACTGCCACAGGCGCCGGCCTCTTTCCCTCCCTCGCCAGCGGCGCACCCCTCTTCCCCTCCCTCGCCGAGCTCGTCGTCCTGCCTGGTGGTGGCGTTCCCGGCGCACCTCTCCCTGGCGCGGGCGGCCTCACTCATCAGCCGTTCCCACCGCCCCCTCCACCTCCCTCGGGTCTGCGGCTGCCCCTGCACTATGGCCAGCAGGGCGGGCAACTGGGCGCTGCAGATGCTACCCTCACAGCCGCCCTCGACGCAGCGCGGGCTGCTGCTGCGGCGGGGCAGGCACGCGTCCAGGCTGCAGCCCTTGCCTGGGAGCGTGAGCGCGACGCTGCTGATGCTTTGGCCCGCCGTATCGCCGAGGCGGAGCAGCTGCTCGTCTTCCCCACTCATCACGACGCCAGCGCCACCTCCTCCGGCTCCACTGCGGCTCCTCGTCCGCTGGCTACGGCGATCCTCTGGCATGATCCAGCCGACCCTCTCGTGGCACAACTACACATCCAGGCGGGAGGTGTCCAGAACATCCGCAGCTTGGTTACCGTCGTCCTGGAGTCGGAGTCGCCTTCCTATGCTCGTTGGCGGGACCAGGTCCTCCTCACCCTTCGTCGCTACGCTCTCGACGACCACGTCCTCCTCGACACTCCAGCTGCGGCCCAGACTCCTGCGTGGCTGAGGCTCGATAGCATCGTCCTCTCCTGGATCGTCGGCACCATCTCCCTCGACCTTCAGGATCTGGTCCGCAACACTCCTGGCGCTCGACACGCGTGGGTGGCTCTCGAGGGGCAGTTTCTGGGCAATGCCGAGGCCCGGGCCCTGCGCCTCGATGCGAGCTTCCGCACGTCCGTTCAGGGGGACCTCTCCGTGGGTGAGTTCTGCCGCCGCATGAAGGGCCTCGCCGACTCTCTGGGTGATCTTGGCTGCCCGGTTGACGACCGGATCCTGGTCCTCCAAGTCCTCCGCGGCCTCAATGACCGCTACAGCCACCTGCGGACATGGATCACCCGGCAGCGTCCCTTTCCCTCCTTCATGCAGGTCCGTGACGACCTTGTCATGGAGGAGCTCACTCAGGGCATTCAGTCCGGGTCTCACTCGACGCCGGGATCTTCGTCCTCATCGACCGCCCTTGCTGCGGCTGCTCCACCACGCTCCACCGCTCCACCCACGTCGTCCCTTCTTGGTCCTCCTCCCCTCGGGCCGAGCGGGGGTGGGGGGGCCGTGGCGGTCGCCGTCGACGTGGGGGGGGCCGTGGTGCGGGGTCCGGTCGTGGGACTGCTCCGGCCGCCCCAGCACCTCCTCGGGGTGCACCCTGGCCATCCTTCCACAACCCGTGGTCAGGGCGCATCTCCATGTGGCCCTATCAGGTGGCTGGTGGTGAGCCCCGTGCTCCGGCGGCCATGCTCACGGGCACGGCTCCATTCCCGGCACCGTGGACTGCGCCAGCGGTGGCTGCCCCTCCGGTCTCGTCACCTTGGACTCCACCTGCTGGGACGCCTGGGCCTGTCGGTTGGGACCCGACGGTCTTGGCTCGCTCCTTCGGCACCATGACCCTCACGCCTCCAGTCAGCCAAGACTGGATCGCCGACTCAGGAGCCACGTTCCATACCACTCCTGACCCTGGTATACTCTCTTTTGTTCACCCTCCTTCTCCTTCCCATCCCTCGTCCATTATGGTCGCAAATGGGTCCTGTATTCCTGTCACCTCTGTGGGCGCTGCCGGCACCCATGGCTCCTTTCATCTTCCTGATGTCTTAGTTGCCCCGTCTATGGTTCATAACCTTCTTTCGATTCGTCATTTTACAGCTGACAACTCTTGTTCTGTTGAATTTGACTCTTCTGGTCTTACTGTGAAGGATTTGGTCTCCCAGCGTCCACTGCTCCGATGTGACAGCTCGGGACCCCTTTACACGCTTCGCCTTCCTTCGTCCCCGTCTTCCACTTCGTCAGCAGCTTTCGCCACCTCGACTTCCTCCACTACCTGGCACCGTCGTCTTGGACATCCCGGCCGAGACATTTTGATGCAGCTTAGTCGTAGTTCCGACATACCATGTACTCGGGCTCGCGATGAGCACTTGTGTCACGCGTGTCAATTGGGTCGTCATGTTCACCTTCCTTTTCCTACCTCCTCTTCACATGCGACCCACATTTTTGATCTTGTACGTTGTGACCTATGGACATCTCCTGTTATGAGTATTTCTGGCTATAAATACTATCTTGTGTTGGTGGATGATTTCTCTCACTACTCCTGGACTTTTCCCATTCGCGCAAAGTCTGATACCTTCTCCACGCTTCTTCACTTCTTTGTCTGGGTGTCCACTCAGTTCGGCCTCACCATCAAGGCCATTCAGTGTGACAACGGGCGCGAGTTCGATAACTCGTCTCGTGCTTTCTTCCTCTCTCACGGCGTGCAGTTGCGCATGTCGTGCCCCTATACCTCCTCCCAGAACGGCAAGGCCGAGCGCATGATTCGCACCACCAACAACACTATCCGCACCCTCCTCTTACAGGCCTCTCTTCCTGCCCGCTTCTGGGCCGAGGGTCTTCACACCTCCACCTATCTCCTCAACCGTTTACCTTCCGCTACCTGTCCCGCTCCCACTCCTCACCACGCCCTCTTCGGTTCCCCTCCTCGCTACGACCACCTCCGTGTCTTCGGGTGTGCGTGTTATCCTAACACCACTGCCACTGTTGCTCATAAGTTGGCTCCCCGGTCGACTAGGTGTGTCTTCCTCGGGTACTCCCTGGATCACAAGGGGTACCGTTGCTTTGACCTCTCCTCTCGTCGCGTTCTCATCTCCTGACACGTTGTGTTCGAGGAGACCGACTTTCCTTTCTCCACCACCACCTCTACTCCATCCACCCCTACACCTCCCACCCCCGATCCTTTTCCCACTGACGCAGTGGTCCAGCCACATTTATTGTTTTATCCTGCAGGTACCACCCCACCACCTCCCCCGCCGGTCTCGTACCCTGGCTCGCCGTCCTTGAGCGCTCCGCTGGACCCTGTGCCTAGCGCCGGTCCAGCGGTACCGTCCACTCCGCCAGATCCTGCACCTAACGCGGGTCCCGCGTCCTCGGCGCCTCCCGCACGCTACGCAGAGCCGGTGCGTGTCTACCAGTGACGTGCGCGGGCGGCCGCGCCGCCACCGGCACGGGCCGCGTCGCCGGTACGGGCTGCGTCACCGTCGTCGGCCCCTCGGTCCCCTGCGGCGGCCTCGGCGCCACCGGTGCGGGACGTGTCGCCGTCCTTGCCCCCGGGTTCTCCCGTCGCCGCCTCTCCGCCGTCGACACCCACGCCCCCGCCACCGCCTCCACCGCCGGCGGCTCGGGGCCACCGGCCTGTCTATCACCCGCCGCTCCTTCACCGCCACCCGCGACATGTTCACCCCATGGTGACACGGCATGCGGCGGGGGTACTACGGCCTCGAGCTCTCGCCTCGACGACCTGTGCCACAGGGGTCTCTCCGGTGCCTTCTTCCGTGCGTGCCGCCTTGGCCGACCCCCACTGGCGGGGTGCAATGGAAGAGGAGTACGCGGCCCTTCTCGCCAACCAGACCTGGGATCTGGTACCCCGTCCACCTGGCTCCAATGTCGTCACCGGGAAGTGGATCTGGACGCACAAACGACGGGCCGATGGTTCTCTCGAGCGGTACAAGGCTCGCTGGGTTCTCAGGGGTTTCACTCAGCGGCCTGGAGTTGATTATGATGAGACTTTCAGTCCAGTGGTGAAGTCTGCTACTGTCCGCACAGTCCTCTCCTTGGCTCTCTCACGCTCCTGGCCTGTACATCAGCTGGATGTCAAGAATGCCTTTCTTCATGGGACTCTTGCTGAGACCGTCTACTGCAGTCAGCCTGCGGGTTTCGTTGACTCCACCCGGCCTGATCTGGTGTGTCGCCTCAACAAGTCTCTCTACGGCCTCAAGCAGGCCCCCCGGGCATGGTACTCTCGTTTTGCTGTCTATCTGTTCACCCTGGGTTTTGTGGAGGCAAAGTCTGATACTTCGTTGTTCATATATCACCACGGTGGGGAGACAGCCTATCTGCTGCTCTATGTGGATGACATTGTGCTCACAGCTTCCAGCCCGACACTGCTGCAGCGGATCGTCACCTGCTGAACCTGCAGCGGATCGTCACCTCCCTTCAGCAGGAGTTCGCGATGAAGGATCTTGGTGTACTCCATCACTTTCTCGGGATTACTGTTGAGCCTCGGATAGGGGGTCTCTTTCTTCACCAGCGGCAGTACACTCTTGATATCCTAGAGCGAGCTGGGATGACTGACTGCAAGCCCTGCTCCACCCCAGTTGACACTCAGGCCAAGCTGTCAGAGGTCGAGGGCACTACAGTCGTTGACCCCACTGCATACAGGAGTCTTGCAGGGGCACTACAGTACCTCACTTTCACCCGCCCGGACATCACCTATGCAGTTCAGCAGATTTGCTTACATATGCATGATCCGCGTGAGCCTCATCTTACGGCTCTCAAGCGCCTCCTTCGCTACCTCCGCAGCACCGTCGACTACGGCCTTCTTCTCCACCAGTCTGCCTCCACCGAGCTCGTCGTCTACACCGACGCTGACTGGGCCGGGTGTCCGGACACCCGACGGTCCACCTCCGGCTATGCTATCTTCCTCGGCGGCAACCTGGTGTCCTGGTCGTCCAAGCGCCAGCCGGTGGTCTCCCGCTCCAGTGCCGAGGCAGAATACCGTGTTGTTGCTAACGGCGTGGCTAAGGCTTCCTGGTTCCGGCAGCTCCTTGGTGAGCTCCATAGTCCCTTGACCCGGAGCACGTTGGTCTACTGCGACAACGTCAGTGCGGTGTACCTCTCCACCAACCCCGTTCAGCACCAGCGGACCAAGCATGTGGAGATCGACCTCCATTTTGTCCGCGATCGGGTGGCCATCGGTGATGTTCGGATTCTCCACGTCCCGACCACCTCCCAGTTCGCTGACATCTTCAC
This sequence comes from Coix lacryma-jobi var. lacryma-jobi, assembly GCA_009763385.1. Lineage (NCBI taxonomy): Eukaryota > Viridiplantae > Streptophyta > Magnoliopsida > Poales > Poaceae > Coix > Coix lacryma-jobi. The sequence goes on from CM019830.1 coordinate 80,634,754, forward strand.
CAAGGGCCTCCCGTCTTCGATGTTCGCCGAGTTTCGCTCCAGCCTCAACATCACCAGTGCCTAGTTGAGTCTGTGGGGGGGCTCGTGTGTGTTGCGTTGTACTTCTTTTCGTTCTCAGTCTTGGAACTCCGCTGTGCCGGTAGTTCAGACTGCGGGGGGGTGTTGGAGTGTGCAAGTGTTAGGCCCATGTAAGACAATATTATTGCCACCCTCCTAGGGTTTGGCTGAATAATCCAATGTCTATTCTCAGCATCATGGTCGGTCGGACATATACTAGAAGGATTAGAGATAAGGAATAGTTAATTTAGGGGCATTAGGACCGGTCTTATTATTAAAGAGAAGGTTATTGGGCTAGGCCCATTAGTAGATGTAAACCCCCTTATATATATGAGGGAGACAATTAATGAGAAGCTAAGAAAGAATTAGGGTTTATCCCTATCCTCTCTCTCTCTAGCTGTCGTCCCTCTCTCCCTCCCTCTGTTGTGCCACACGCCTGGCCCCCCTGCCTCGCCGCCCACAGCGCGCCCAGCAGCAGGGCTGCTGCGCCCACTGCAGCATCTAGCCGCAGCCGCGCCGTTGCCGCAGGACAGCCCTAACCGGCCGTCAAAAGCCTCGACGCCGCTGTTCATCCGCAAGAGCCATCTTGCGCCTTACATCTGGTATCCGGAGCCATGTTGCGATGGATTCCCTGGAGGACTTCCGCGTCGTCACCGATCGTTGGGCGAAGAAATTGGAGGAATTTTTTTCTTCCTTGTCGTCGCGACCCGAGGAGGAAAAAAGGTATGTACCTCCGGCAAAGCGACTTCCAATACCCCTTCTTCAATGGAAGAGCTCTCTCCTCCCCCTTCCAATATCAAATCACAGCAGAATTCCTGGGGAGAAATTCAGCAACCCCAGATCAACAATGAATTACAGAAAACAGATCAGTCACGTCGACCATCCAACTCCCTCAGACTATCTTGCAGAATACAATGGTAGTCAGGAACCTTCTCAGTGGCTATACAAATGCAACAAATTCTTCGTCACTCAGAATATCAAAGAAGATGAGCGGATGCAGCTAGTAGACTTCCACTTGCATGGCAGAGCCCTGACATGGTTCATCAGATGGGAACAGGAGGTGGATCAACCAACTTGGCTACAATTCTGCACAGATGTCGACAAGCGATTTGTATCGCTAATCCACCACAACCATCTCGGCGACATTACGGGCATGATTCAAACCGGAGAGCTGGACGACTACACAAATCAGTTCCTCCATACGCTAACAAAAATCAATGGCCTATCTCCGGAGCATCAAGTTATGCTCTACATAACGGGATTGGCGCCCATATTGGATATAGACACTCACAGAAACCGCCGGGCCTCGAATCAGCTATAGCGGTAGCTCGCAAACTATATGCATCACATCCACCACTCAAAGATAGTTCTGCAACTCTACCAACAAATGAGGAGATACAGATCTCACTCAACGCAGTCACAGGAATCACGACCAGTCCAACAATGCAGGTCAAAATAATCATTAATGGTCAGGAATTACTAGCACTCTTGGACTCTGGATCAACACATAATTTCATCGACTCCGAAACAGCAAAAAGTTTATATCTCCGACGCTCAGAAGCACCGTCCACCCTCCGAGTTGCAGTGGCCAACGGGGATAGAATATCCAACATTGGAATATATACGGGGCTGATAATACAAATAGAAACAAAGATATTTAACATTGATTGCTATAGCATTAAATTGGGAGGATAAGACTTCGTTCTAGGAGTCAATTGGCTCAGCTCATTAGGGCCAATAATCTGGGATTTCAATAACCTGACCATGAAATTCTGGCGCCAAGGACGACGCACCATGTGGAGTAGCATCACTAAATCATCAGACGAGCAACCCAGAATACAAAGTCTCCAACCAACCATGACAATGCACCAAGTATTGAATCAATTCTCAGATCTATTTGTAGAACCACAGGGACTCCCACCTCAATGACGATACGACCACCGTATCAATCTGAAAAACCCAACTAAATCAATGGCAGTGCGACCATATCGCTACCCTCAGCTTCAAAAGGATGAATTAGAGAAACAGTGCCAACACATGCTCTCACAAGGAATCATTAGATATAGTACATCTCCATTCTCGTCACCAGTCTTGTAAAAAAACAGGATGGATCATGGAGATTCTGCGTCGACTATCGGGCACTCAATGAGAATACACTCAAAGACAAATTTCCAATACCAGTCATCGATGAATTGTTAGATGAGCTGGAAGGAGCCAAATTCTTCACTAAGTTAGATCTACGTTCAGGATACCATCAAGTACGAATGCACCCAAATGACATCGAGAAAACAGCCTTCAGAACTCATCATGGTCACTTCGAATTCTTAGTAATGCCATTTGGGCTCTGCAATGCACCCTCTGCCTTCCAAGCTCTCATGAATGATATACTGGGGCCTTACCTAAGAAAATTTGTACTGGTCTTCTTCGATGACATCCTGATCTACAGCAAAACATGGCAAGAACATCTCTTACATCTTCAACAAATATTTATATCTGAAACAATCAAAGTGCTCGTTTGCACAAACCTCAGTAGGATATCTGGGTCACATAACATCAGATTTGGGAGTAGCAGTCGATCCAGAAAAAATCAAAGCTATGTCAGCATGGCCAGAACCAATGACAGTAAAACAACTGAAGGGATTTCTCGGGCTAGCAGGATATTACAGAAAGTTCATCAAATAGTTTGGCACCGTGGCTAAACCACTAACACAATGGTTGCGAAAAGATAATTTCAGATTAACAGAATTGGCTGCGACAGCTTTTGATCAGCTTAAACAGGCGCTCTCTTCAGCACCAATCCTTCAGCTTCCGGAGTTCGATAAACCATTTATAGTAGAATGTGATGCATCTTCTATAGGCTTCGGGGCCCTCGACCTATTGCGTTCTTTAGTCGTATGATAGCCCCCCGCCGCGCCAAACTAGCAGCTTATGAGAGGGAACTCATTGGTTTGGTGACAGCAGTCCAACATTGGAGGCCTTACTTATGGGGACGCCACATTCTAATCCGCTCTGACCATTATAGTCTCAAATACATACATACTGGATCAGCAACTGGCTACAATTCCTCAACACCATTGGGTTAGCAAGCTGGGCTATGATTTCAACGTAGAATACAAACCGGGAAAGCAGAACAAAGTAGCAGATGCTCTATCCAGACGGGATGCAACAGAACCATCACTACTAGCACTATCAGAAATCACCTTTCCAGTCTTTGACAAAATCAAAGCAGAACTAATGACAAATGACAAAACTGCTGACCTCATATCACAAATCAGAAAAGGTGAACTCTCTTCGTCATGGAAATTTCAGGAGGGGTTGATTCTATATAAGCAACGAGTACATACTCCTGCAAACTCTATTCTTCATGATGTACTGCATGCTATACATGACTCAGCACACGAAGGGTCAGAAAAAACACTGTACAGATTCAGATTGACCTTCCATACTCCAAATGCCAAAAGGACCATTCAACAATTTGTAGGGGATTGTTTGGTGTGTCAACGGAACAAGACAGAACATCTGCATCCAGCAGGATTACTACAACCCCTACCAGTACCAGATCGTATATGGGAAGATATTTCAATGGACTTCATAGATGCACTTCCGAAAGTAGGCGGCAAATCAGTTATCCTCACAATGGTAGACAGATTGTCTAAGTATGCTCACTTCGTACCACTGGCACACCCTTACTCAGCAACTACAGTAGCCCAGAGTTTCTTCTCAGAAATAGTTCGCTTACACGAATTTCCACGCTCAATTGTTACTGACAGAGATGTAGTATTCACAGGCAAATTCTAGATAGAATTATTCCGATTATCGGCAGTTAAACTACAAATGACCTCAGCATATCACCCGCAAGCAGATGGACAATCAGAAGCAGTCAACAAAATCATCACTATGTATATCAGATGTCTGACTGGCGACAAACCCAAGGAATGGGTCAGATGGCTGCCATGGGCGGAGTTCTGCTACAACACATCATTTCAAAAATCGATCAGAACAACTTCATTCAAACTAGTATACGGTAGAGAACCCCCGGCGTTGAAAACATACAGCCCAAGTGATGCAAATATACCAGTTGTGGACGACCTTTTGAAGGAGCGGGATACATTCTTGAGCAAACTAAAGTTAGACTTCTTCAGTCACAGGATTATTATATGAAACACTACGATGCCAAGCATACAGAACGAACCTTCAATATTGGTGATTGGGTTTGGCTGAAACTCCTGACCAGGACAGCTGTTGCAATCTCAACAATAAACAAAGGCAAGTTAGCTCCAAAGTACTTCGGACCATTTCAAATTGTAGAACAAATCAATTCCATAGCATATCGATTAACTCTACCAAACAATGCTCGTATCCATAATGCCTTCCATGTGAGTATGTTGAAAATATACAAAGGTCCTCCTCTGTCATCAACACCACAGATGCCAGCAATGCATAATGGTGCAGCAGTACCAGAACCAGGTGCAGCAGTACCAGAACCAGAACTTATGCTAAAAGCCAGACGACACCAGGGACAATTCCAAGCTCTGATAAAATGGAAGAATCAACCAGCAGCAGAATCTTCTTGGGAAGACATCGACACCAAGGAAGTCTACCCGAACTTTCAGCTCCAGGACAAGCTGATTCTCCAGGCAGGGAGAGATGTCATGGTCGGTCGGACATATACTAGAAGGATTAGAGATAAGGAATAGTTAATTAAGTTAGGGGCATTAGGCCCAGTCTTTATTATTAAAGAGAAGGTTATTGGGCTAGGCCCATTAGTAGATGTAAACCCCCTTATATATATGAGGGAGACAATTAATGAGAAGCTAAGAAAGAATTAGGGTTTATCCCTATCCTCTCTCTCTCTCTCTCTAGCTGCCGCCCCTCTCTCCCTCTCTGTTGTGTCGCACGCCCGGCCCCCCTGCCTCGCCACCCGCAGCGCGCCGAGCAGCAGGGCTGCTGCGCCCACTGCAGCGTCTAGCCCAGCCGCGCCGTCGCCGCAGGACAGCCCTAACCGGCCGTCAAAAGCCTCGCCGCCACCGTTCATCCGCAAGAGCCATCTTGCACCTTACACATATCCTGGAGGAGCATCAACACCTGGAGGTGGTTGCATATAAACCTCTTCATTCAAATCACCATGAAAAAAAGCATTCTTGACATCCATCTGTGAGATAGTCCATGAAGAGGTAGCAACTACTGCAATCAAAGTACGAACAGTAGTCATATGAGCAACTGGGGCAAAAGTCTCATCATAATCTCGACCCTGAGTTTGTTGAAAACCTCTAGCAACAAGGCGAGCTTTATCTCTCAATGGAACCATCCAACTTAGTCTTAATTTTATACACCCACTTAGCTATTATAGGCACTGCATGAGATGGTACTGGAACAAGATCCCATGTCCCTGTACAGTCAAGGGCAGCAAGCTCCTCAGACATAGCCAGCTGCCATTCTGGAATACGAGAAGCTTCCTGATAAGTAGATGGTTCATCAATAATAGCCTTCACATGTGAAAAACCATACTTTTCTTCAGGATGAATAGTGCTACGATCTCATAGATTATATCGTGTACCAACCTGTAACTCATAAAAAACAATAGGTGACTCATCAATTGTATTATTAGAATCATCAGCAGCGGGCTCGTCAGGACTGGCCGAGGTAGGGGAACTAGATGGAAGGGTAGGAGGGTCTTTGGGACGACGGTGGAAAACACGTGTAATAGGTGGTTTGGAAAAAGGATGAGAAGGTGGAGGTGGACGTGGAGGTGTTGGAATAGGTGGAGTAGGAATGATTATAATGGGAGGGGAAGATGTGGTAGCATCGACACCGGTGGAAATAGGAGGAAGACCCAAAAAAGAAGTAGACTCTGTGGGTGAATAAGATGGGTGAGTAGAGGGGTTGTAAAAGAAGGGACAATCTTCAACAAAGGTCACATCACGAGAGATACGCATGCGACGAGAAGAGGGATCATAACATCGATATCCTTTATGCTCAAGACTATACCCCAGAAAAACACACTCAACAGACTGTGCAGTTAACTTAGTACGCTCATGAGGCGCAAGCAAAACATAGCATGTACATCCAAAAACTCGGAGATGGTCATATCGAGGTGGTGTACCAAAAAGTACCTCACCAGGACATTTGCCACTCAGTTTGGAAGACGGTTGTCTATTGATGAGATAGACGGTCGTAGAGACAGCTTCACACCAAAAATGAGAAGGAACAAAGGATGAAATCAGAAGTGTACGAGTTGTCTCTATAAGATGACGATGTTTACGTTCAGCGACACCATTTTGAGCATGAGCGCCAAGACAAGAAAGCTGAGCAAGAGTGCCTTCTGAAGACAAAATTGACGAAAAACATCAGACAAATACTCACCACCAGAGTCAGAGCAAAAAAACTTTAATAGTAGAAAATTGAGTGTGAACCATGCGAACAAAAGATTGGTAAATAGAACACAGCTGCGAACGATGTTTCATAAAATAAACCCACGTATAGCGAGAATGATCATCAATAAAACAACGTAATATTTGTGACCACCCTTGGTAGCAAAAGGTGTTGGACCCCATACATCTAAATGGATAAGATCAAAAGGTTTAGCAGAAGAAGAAGCACTAGATAAATATGGAAGTTGTATTTGTTTTCCAAGAATACAACCCTTACAATGAAATCTAGACTCAACAGATGTATGACCTAAACACCCTTTATCTATCAATGATGACAAACGCGACCCGCAAAGATGACCAAGACGATGATGCCATTTAGCAAAAGATGCCGAAGGAGATGTAGCGGACGACACATGAGCTGGAGACCCAGCAGAAGAAGGAAGACACAAGGTGTCCAAAACGTAGAGGCTAGAAGCACCTTTACGGCGATGGTCAGTCAGTCCCAATCACTCGTCCACTGCGACGATCCTGAATAAAACGAGATGAGTCATCAAAACCAACAAAGCAATTTTGGTCGGTAACTTGACCAACCGAAAGTAGATTCATAGACAATTTTGTTACAAAAGAAACATTCCGTACATCAAAATTAGTATTGCAAAGGGACCCCTTGTGGGTGATAGGACAAGATGTACCATCAGCTGTCTGAACAGAAACACCATTTGTGACTGGTTTGCAAGCAACCAAATGGGAAGGATCAGATGTCACATGAAAAGACGCCCCTGAATCAAGCACCCAAGATGAAGAGGGGGCTGTAGCGGACAAGGTAGCAGCAGCAGTAGCAGAGCCAACAGAACCTGAACCTCTAGGAGTGGAAGAAGTACCACGACCACGAGCAGCACGGCGAGCACGGAAATCAGCCAATTTCTCTGGATGCTTAGCAAAACAGTTTTCTGAAGTGTGATTAGTCCTGCCACAGTGCTTACAAGGTTCCTTGGAGGCATTGGTCCTATGAGAAGCTGCCAACACTCTGTTGGGTTGAGACACGGAAGAAGACAATGACTGCAAGCGTGTATCTTCAGCAAGTAACTCAGAAAGTGCCTGTGCCATGGTGAGAGTAGAGGAAGTATGGAGCAACCTGGTACGAATTGAATCAAATTCTGCTCTGACCCCCATAACAAATCTGTAAGTAAGAAATTGCTCAAGAAATGCAAGTGTTGTACAGTTCTGCGCTGCTGTACATTGAGGTACCATGGAGATCAAGGAACCCATCAAGCGATCAAAAGATGAGTAGTACTCATCAATAGACATGTCTCTCTGTTCAAGAACATGAAGTTGTTGTATGAGAGTGTGTTGAAGGGCACCACTTTCCTGAACATAGCACTCCTTCAAATAAATCCACATGGGTTTGACTTGTTTAAACTTGCGCAAACTCATAATCATGGTTGATTTAACACTGTTAACTATAGCAGCCATGACTTTCCCATCGTTGATTTCCCAGGTTTTAACAGCAGCAGCATTACTACTATCAGCCTTAGGTGGATCATCAGTCAAGTGAAAATGAAGACCACAACCCCGCAATGCAGTTTCAACAGTAAAACCCCACTCTAAGTAATTCGGACCATCCAGGGTGATGTTGATAACAATTGCATTAATCTGAGACATTGTGACTTCTACTGGAACTGAACCAAAATCAGTGAAAGATAGAGAATGGAGACCACCAGATAAGTTGCAGCAACAGCAGATCCCTAACCAGGAGTAGCAGCAGGGAAAGAAACAGAGTACCGATGACAGCAGATCCCCAACCAGGAGTAGCAGCCAATCACCAGCAACGGAGCAGCAGCAGGAGACCAATCACCCAGAAGCGGAGCAGCAGCAGGAGACCAATCACCTAGAAGAATCCCAGCAGAGGGGACTGAAGATGGAGTCCTGCAGCCGCACGTGGAGGAGATGGCCCGCGCACAAGCGAACTCGCGCCTGAAGTCACCGCGCGTGCGTGAACCCGCGCGCAAAGAAGCAGTTCGGCCGCACATGATTCGCGCGCGCGTGAAGGAGCTGTCGCGCGTGAGCCACGCACGTGTGAAGAGGAGGTCGGCCGTCCACGTGTGATCCGCAATCCGTGCGAAGACGGACGACGCACGACGGAGGGCGAAGCCGAGGACCGCGCGAAGACGGGCGACGCGTGATCCGCAATTCGCGCGAAGACGGACGACGCACGACGGAGGGCGAAGCAGAGGACCGACGCACGACGGAAGGGTCGCGCGGGCGAAGCAGAGGACCTGCGCGGCGACGGGCCGTGTGGCGATGGGCCGCGCGGCGACGAACCGCGAGAGCGACGCACAACGGAAGGACTGCGCGGACGAAGCAGAGGACCTGCGCAGCGACGGGCCACAAGCAGGCAGACGATGCTGCCACGAAAACCGCGCGGAGAAGAGGTGGACGACGCGGCGAAGTGCCGCGCGCGAACAGGATGAATCCCATGGAAAAAAAATGGATCGTGGGAGAATTAGAGGAGACTAATCCTAACCCTAATTCATGGCTTTGGCACCATGTCACTAACCTTGGGATTAAAGAGTCTAATATCATTCCACTAATGGAGATGACTATATATAGGAGCCTCATGAGCCATATGGGCCTATAGTAGACGGGCTTTCATATACTTAACAGCAGCAAGCACATCCGGGTCAAGTACCACTTCATCAGGAGCTGCTTGGACGAGGGGAGTGTCCGGGCCAACTACATCAACACCCAAGACCAGCTCGCCGACTTTCTCACCAAGTCCCTTGGGCGGATCAAGTTCCAGGAGCTTCGTGCCAGGATTGGGATGGCTCAAAATCCGCAGAAGGCACCGCACAAGACTTAGGGGGACAATAACAGCAATAAGCCTTGTGGTTGTTAGAGGTTGTAGTACATTTGCTTATGTCAGCACCTTATCTCTATTTTGCTTTAGCATCTAGATTAGCATATGTTGTCTTACTTTAGCATCTACTTCAGAATATGTTGAGCCTCCTTGACAGCCAAGTTTACTACTCCTATGTGTATCCAAACCAACCATTGTTGTGGCAAGGCTAATAAATCTTAGATCTAGCTCCAAATACTTGTGTCTATCTCTAACAAAGTGTGCCACTCCCAAGAACTTGGTGGCCTTGGGATTGCTGATCTAAAGGCCTTGAGTATTGCCCTAAAAGCTCGATGGTCGTGGCTCAAGCGGAGTGAGCCTAGCGAACCATGGGCAAATCTATCTATCCAAGTTATAAAGAGGTAGCTGGCCTCATCTCGGTGGCTGTAATAACTGAAGTTGGAAATGGTTCTAATACTCTCTTTTGGAAGGACAAGTGGTTAGATGGCAGAGGAATCCAGGACATTGCACCTCTAGTATATGCTCTGGTCCCTAAAAGGTCAAGTAGACGTACTCTGTTGGAAGCACTTTCCGGGGAAAAATGGATAGAGGACATACAGAGTGAGATTGGCTCAACTGCCTTGTTCCAGTATCTTCACCTTTGGGATATACTGAATGGTGTGGAGCTGATGTGGAAATTCCAGATAAGCACATTCGGAGGCTATCTGCTTCAGGAATATATACAGCAAAAAACACCTATGACACACTTTTTCAGGGTGCAATCATTTTTTATCCTTATGAGAGAATCTGAAAATCCTGCCCCCCCCCCCCCCCCCCAAATGCAAATTTTTCATGCGGCTGGTCGCTCATAATAGATGTTGCCTGTTGGACAGCGGACAGATTGGCAAAGAAAGGGCTCCCTCATCCAAATCAGTGCCTCCTATGTGATCAAGAGGAGGAGGACATTCACCATCTTCTTGTGGGCTGTGTTTTCTCAAGAGACTTCTGGTTCTCCCTCCTATCGCGCTTTGGGTTTGCTGCACTTGCTCCTCAGCCTTCTGACCAATCCTTTGACAATTGGAGAAAAGTTGATAGTGCTGTTAGTGGAGATTTTAGATTGGGTCTGAATTCTCTGGTCATTTTGGGAGCCTGGAGCATCTGGCGGCATAGAAATGATTGTGTGTTTAATGGGGCAACCCAAATGTTAACTTGGCTCTGGCTAGGGAAGATGCTCATTGGTGGAGCCTGGCAGGAGCCAAGGGAATTTCCCTGCTCACTGCTGGAGGGTCGGTCTAGTCGTTAGAGGGTCGTCTTCCTGTCTATCTTATCCGGTGATCCAGTGTAGTTGTAGTGGGGTGTGTGTGTGTGGGGGGGGGGGGGGGGGGCTATGTATGACTCTTTTTCTTCTATTAATACAATGATACGCAGCTCTCCTGCGTGTCCGAGAAAAAAAAATGAAGTATTAACTAAAGCTCGTTGCATAATATTAGCACTATTGGTGCAAGGGTTAACAAGAGAGGAAGCAGACACAATAGTATTGATTTCAAAAGGAAGAACCATATGATTATTCAACACCAAAAGAAAAATACCACCACAGATGAAAAGTAAACTTTCATCCAGTCAAATCTACTAGTTAATAGAAATCACCAAACCGAAATAATTGAACATTTCATGAAAAAAAAAATCAGGAAAAATGATATTAACAATAGTACTAATAAACTATTAATCAACAGTAATCCTTTGCTGACCTCATTTTTGCACTTTAGCTTGTAGTACGGTTCTCGAAATGAGCAGACAAAGCTGTTATCAATTCTGATCTGCACCAGCAAATAACAAGGAAACATCATTACCAAAGAACCAAATGATACAGAAATCTAAAGAAGATAATGGCTATGCATAGACAAAGGCAGTACTTGTGCATGATGCAGGTCTGGCTCAATGTGCTTCCTAAACAATGGAAATATACTGTCGATCAGGTAGTCCAATGAGCAAGAATCTCCAATATCATGCTGAACTTTAGAAAGCAGGCTAAAATGAACACCACCAACCTGAAACTCATTTGCAACTTGTATGGTTACATAACAGGTAATATTACTATTCTGCGAGAATGTTAGTCTGAACAAATAACTCATAGAAGGTAAGCAATTATCATGTTTACCACAGCAACCCGGATATCAAGCAATGATCGAAGTGTTGAATGCAGAGCATAAGCACCATCAACAATCACCTAGAAGAACTGGTATCAGAAGACATGCTAAAGATTTTGTAGAAGTATAGCATGTATTGCTGAGATATTGCACCACTGCAGATGAACAAATCTTCAGTTGCCTCCATCCACTGCGTTTCTTCTCTTGAAAATCAACTAGTGGCACCATTGTATCTTTACCCTCCATAAGATCCTGCTAATATACATGACTGTAAGGGTACTAATCAACACCAAAAAATAGGCAGAAAGTTATCATTTTTGACTCGAACTACGCAGGAGAGCTGCGCGTCATTTCATTAAGGTAGAAAAGGACAGTACACGAGCCCAGAAGGACCCAAACCCGAGTACCAGAACCAACACACACACCACCCCAGAAAAAAAAAAGACTATATTCTCGCCACCAGCTACAGGAATAACACGACCAATGACCACAAGGTCTAAGAACCAAGGGCCAGCAACCTGGGGCAGGAGCTCTTTGAGCTTCGAAGCCCCTGCAGAACACCAGAGGACACCTTTCACGCTCACTGCCCACAGCACCGCCTGAAGACTTGGCCTCAACTTCTCAAACACATAATCATTTCGGTGTTTCCAGACCTCCCACGTGACCAAGATTATTAAAGAGTTGAGGCACAAAGTTATCAAAAAAAAATGTGCAATTAACACCTGAACTAAACAAATGGCATACAATTAAAATTGCACAATTAGAATCTGATATATTGAGCCAATAAATTGTGCCAAGTCCCTAACAAAAGCAAGTGTTACTTTTACAAACTCTGGACAAATCTACAACTATGCACATAAGGCCCTGTTTGGTAAAGCTCTAGCTTAGAGCTGGTCACCTGTAGAATCGTAGATCTAGAGTTGCAGGCATGTTAAGTGCATTTACATGACTCGTTTCATTTATATTATAGATTAAATAAAATTATTTACACCACTTTAATTTAATCTACAAACTATAGATGCAACATAGATCTCGGAGCTAGAGCAGTGCCGGGCCCTAAAGGTCCAGTAGCAAACCATCACTGTAAAATACCAAAACCATGGGTAGCCAGTGTACCAACATTTTCTAAAGCCAAAATGTTACAAAGCCATGGTAGGATTGGGAATGTCAAATCTTGCATAAGCTGGACATTTCCATGTTCCAATATACTACTTAAGAGATTTGAAGCATTATAAATTCACAGGCTATTAGATCAGAACCAAGGGGGGTGGATTTTACATATACTGGCACCACTATTTATTTGGTGATGATGTACATGAGTTCCCAGCAAAGATAACACTGTTAGCACTTTATTTATCTCTATCAGACAATTTCAGTTTTTATCACACTTAATAACAATAAGAAACCCTAAAATGCTTCAAAATAAGACAATATTCAAGCCTAAATGTCCTCACTACCATTTTGTGTAATCAGCCTTGCGTGAAGACCTAATACAAGGATAAGACATGGCTTCGAATTCAGTTGCATGTAATCACTATTTATCAGCTGGCACAGTTGAAAAGCAAAGGTTCAATTTGTTTTTCCCTTCACAGTCAATGACTAGCCAACCATAACCAATGTCCAGAACGTTGTTAAATTGCCAAGTAATCGTCAACTAGTCATATAAAAAAACCTTTACCCCAAGTCCACTCCCCCCCCCACACACACACACCCGGCCCCCCACACCCAAAATTAATTAGCCCTACCAATGGTACAAGACACAAGAACATTAAATCCCACCATTTCTCAACAGACCCTGGCCCGTCATTAAAGCAATCAGCTCGTGAGCACCGAACCAATCCCACCCAAATCCCAACCGGCCGTGAGGAGGAACTCCCAAACCCAACCTGGAGGTCGCGAGCAAGTGCGTCGAAATCGATGGCATCAACGTCACTGCTGCCGTCGTCACCACCAGCTGCTGTGCGGTAGTCCTCCATGGAGACGATCACGACGCACCCTAGCACTGACGCCACCTTCTCAGCCAAGCTGCGCAGCACAAAGCCACCAAATAGCAAGTTGGCAACAACAAATCACCAACCGTCCCCAAAAAAAATGGCGCGATTAATCGAGGGAAACGGATGACGCTGCCGCCGATACCTGGTCTTGCCGGAGCCGGTGGGCCCGCCGATGCCGACGGTAACGACGTGGCCGTCCTTGCGCGCACGCAGCTCCTGGATCGCCTTCACGAGGAGGTAGTACCCGCGGTCGAAGGACTGGGGAAAGAGGTAGAGGAAGATATTAGGACATTAGGTTGAGGAATGGACGATGAGAGGAAAAGGAGACGAGAGAGGGAGGGTTTACCACGTGGAGGGGGAGGGATTGGAGGATGGAGGATGCAGCGGCGGAGGCGGAGGTCGGAGAGGGCGGGGAGGAGGTATGATGGAGGAGGAAGTCGCGGCCGCCGGCCTCGAGGCAGCGCTGCACGAGGTCGGCGTCCATGGCGACGCCGGCGAAGGTGGAGTGCGGAGGAAGAAAGGGACGGAGAACGGGAAGTGTTTGTTGCTCTTTAGGAACTAGGTCGCGAGACGCGCTTCGCCGCGCGCCCGTTTGTGTTGCGCTTGCGCCAGTCTGTAGGTGAAGCACGGCTGGGATTTATGTATATGACCTTTTTAAATCCGTGGATGATTGTATTCATAAATTGTTTTCTTTCTTTTTTTCCTAGACTTGACGATGAGGCTTCTCATTTTCCATGTATTTTTAATGGTCGTTCTTTTTCCGTTCTAATAAAATTATAGGAAGCAAATATGTGTTGCCATATTGGCTGTAAATCCTGGTTCTTCAACGTTATGTACATGTTGTGGAAGTTCATCATTAGCTATAATAAAATAAATTTTGTAATTTAGAAAAAAAATAGAACAAATGCTTTTTCCTTTTTTATGATCTTCTATACCTAAATAAGGGGACGATATAGGAACCTGAAATTCACGTGTTCTGATTAAGCTAGAACACATCCGTGATGAAAAAGCTTCAGTCTAACCTCACAAGTGAGCCTCAGCCCGATCAAAGAGGTTAAATTAAAGGCAAATTGAGTGTAGCTTAGCTGGTTGGGTTCTTTACAATAGAAAGTTGTCTATCTAATTTTAAGTCTTTGACTTGATATAGATGTTTGAATTTTTCTAGTTTTATTTCAGGATTTAATGATATTATTCTTTCAGTGGTAGGAGACGCCTACGGTGTCTTCGTTAATCTCGAGATTTGTCGATTCAACTCGATTCTTCGGTGATACTCATAGGATAGGGTATACGTGCATACATTCATAGGGAGTGAGTATGCACTTGTTTATATAAGCGTCTGCGTCTGTAACTGGGTCTCGAAGAAAAAAAAAAGGTTAAGTTAAAGTATGAAATGGCACTCGAAATCAAAGATCAAAGAAGGCGAGTAGAGAATAATTTCATATAGAAATGTATATCCAGCAAGACAAGCAGATGATCAGAAAATTGAGAGCAGCAGAAAGCGCACATGAACCAGGGAGAGGAAAGGGAGTGAGTGTGTGTTAAAGGAATAGGCAATTTCCAGATTAAAACCAGAATATAAATCATGATAAAAAGATGATCTAGATATCTCAGATTGTATTGTTTACTAGCATAGCAGAACATGCATAACATGATCTCATACATGACAACCGGTGTAAACATAGCTCGTACACCAAATAGATTAAAAAGCAAGAGCAAAGACATAAGACCTGATATAAGCATAGAAATTAGATCACGAACGGCGTACCTTTCTGATGCTGGAGAAGACGGTGGCGGAGTCGGCGCTGGACGATCCTCGATGAGTGCTGGAGGAAGAGCTCGGAGCAGTTGACGACGAGTACGTCTTGACGCAGCACCGCCTGGCTTGGACGGTAGACGACCCGTTGTTGAAGACGAGAGCAGTCGCGCGACGAGCGCTTCCCAAAAACCTTATTCGCCTTCTCCCGGTGCAGGATCGCAAAGACGAGGGTTCCGGAGACCTGCTCGCCCGGTCGCTGGTGCACGCAAGCGAACGGACTGGAGACGACTAGACGGCAGCGCAAAAGCGATATGAGGCAAACCCTAGCTCGAGAGGTGTTGAGATATGTTTTGGCGTGGCCGATAGGCTGCTTATATAGCCCTGTTGAACCGACCTCGTGTCGCGATCACGATCTAAATGGGTTTAGGACTCTTGAGTCGTAACTGTTTAGGACTCTGCAACTTGAAGGCCAAGAAACCAAAAACTAAAACTACAAAAGAAGACCGCGCTCCCGCAAGGCGAGGAGCCGGATTTCGGCGGACCATTCACGCAGGTGCCGCGCACCCGCGCAAGTCCCCACGCCCGGCCCGGCCCGGCCCGGCGAGGCGAGCGAGCGCGCGCGTGTGGGTTTCTCTTTCTCCTTCTCACACTAGACTTGAGGAAGTGGAGAGGACTTCCATATTTAAGCAAGTCCTCCTCCCCTTCCACTAGCAAGGTGGGACTAAAGAGTTCCACTTCCCCTCTTTGCTCACACATGAATGGGCCTTTGAGATTTATTATAAATTTCAGAATTTGTTAATGGGCCAAGCCCATATAATTCTAACAGTGTGTGCTTGTGTATATAAGTTTTTGTGTGTAATTGGGTCTCGCAAAAAAAAGTGAAGTTAAAGCATAGTAATGACACTCCAAATCAAAGATCAAAGAAGACGAGCAGAAAATAATCTCATCTAGAAATGTATATCCTAAAAAGAAATAATCTCATCTAGAAATATATATCCTAAGAAGATAGAAGCAGGCGATCAGAAAATTAAGCATAGCAGAAAACGTTGAATCAGGGGAGAGGAAAATCTAAACATGGGGAGATCAGCACCATCCGAGAACAATGGCCCACGGCACGTACACCACACCTCAGGCAAGGCAAGGAAGGCAAGAGAAAAAAAATAAAGCAGGTTAACAGAGGATTAATGAAGAGAAAGGCATGGTGCGGAGTGAAGATGGACCCACGCTAGGGATACAAGTGGGTACCCAATGAGTTTTTTGGTCAGCTAACTAATTATGGTTAAATGTCATTCTAGTTTATTTTTTCACTTCCCTCAAACTACAAAAATGTCATTCTAATTCATTTAATTAATTTTTTGGGTCGACCCAATGACCCAAAATATTTTAAACTTGCATCTCTAACCCAGGCAGTTCTTGCAGCGGCAGCGACACGTGTAAGGATGAAAATGGAACGGAAATATCCCGAATCGAACCGCATCGTTTTCTATATTTAATCCGATCGAATTCGTATTTTCTTATCCAATTTTTACCGTTTTCGCTTTCGTTTTCGTATTTAAATGTAGAAGTAGAAAACGGTTGAGGAGTTTTTCGACCGAGTTCGACCGTTTTCTACTTTTCTACTTTTAATCCGAAATATCCTTAATTCAAAATTCATTTTAAACCAAATTTGGTTGTTGGTCATTATTGTTCAGGCAAATAGGCAAAGGTAAGTGTGGAGTACTAATGTCCATGGACCGTATTATATAGGTAGTTCACCTCATCGCGCCTCCCTAAGTCGCTGAGGCGAGACTAATCACTCGTATGGTGCTGCACGACTATTGCTATCCTTTCTAGTCTAGTTATGATGGCATCTCAAATTTTCCTCTTGTAAAAGGAATTAAATTGATAAGTGTTATTTCTTGCGATCGAAATTTGCCACAATGACACTTGTTAATTGTTATGCATTGTGGGTCGGTATTTCGTATAGATTTTTCGTATACCATCCGTGTTCGGTATAATTCCGCTCGAATTAGTTCGTTTTCGAAATTCTTGGTACTCCGCAAGTTCGTGTTCGTTTTCGTGTCCGGTGTTACCGCTTTCGTTTTCGTTTTCGTATTCAAATGTAAAAGTAGAAAACGGTTAAGAAGTTTTCCGACCGTTTTCATCCCTAGACACGTGCGAGACTGAACTCTGCACGTCCAGGAACGACGACAATCGACACCGAGGGCAGAGCACAGGTCCGCTGGGCCAAGTCGAATAAATATATAAAAAAAATAAAGCCCAACTGCTACGAAGCTAAGCAGTCCACGGAGATACATGGAGGACAACTGCGGAATAGACACGCGTCATATAGTAGGCTAATAGCACACGTTAAAATAGTCAAAATAGTAAAACTGACGCAATTTTTTTGATAACGTGAAATCGCGGTGAATCGTGCAGAGAGCAGCGAATCCATACGGCATAAGAATGTTAATATCAGGACGGATCACATGATAGGATAAAAATATTATGCAGTTAAATACGGACGTTAAAACGGTATTTAATTTTAATTAAAAAAGCAAGTTTGTAAAATTGACATAATCAACAAAGAGCGTGGCGTCACAGGCTCACGAACTCTACTACATAGACTTTTTTGACGTGGCTAAGATAATATTTTATATCGGCAAAAAGAAATCTTCGATATAAATATGAACTTATCCTTCCACCATCATACTAAAATCTCATCATCAAAAGATAAATCGTTCATCGTTCCACCATAGCATTATGTTTACTCGTTCAATCCCACTTCGCAACGTAAAACAATTAGTTCCTACTCAAACTCCACAGTCGTAAGCTGCTTAGACGTGATATCCTGAAAAACACAGTTGATCCCCGTACATTGTTGCAGATCTTGTTAACCACATCTATATAGACCTTTATTTTTGGTGATGATCATTGTTGATCAACAGTGCCTCACCATTTCCTCCTCGCATATCCCTGCTCATCTATAGTTCGCTCATCCCACCTGTCTAATTCTCATGCAGGCCAGCAGATTCCTGACACGTACATGCGATCTAGCACATTCCTGCCACGCGCACACACCGCACCAGTCTGTCGTCCCTATCCTTATCCTTACCACTCCAACAAACGTACGGATTAGAAAACTCCCCCACATGCCTACCTCCAGGCTCCAGCGCCGATGCCACACACCCAACCAATAGGGGGCGGCCACCGTCGTCAGCATTCCCTTGGCAGCGCGCCACTGCAGCAGCGTCGGACCTGCCTTACAGCGCCTCCGCCGCCGCAGCACTGCAGCAGCTCCGCCTGCCTGCGCCCGATGCGCCGTCCGCCATCTGCGCCACGCCGCCGCACTGCCATGCAACAACACCGCCGGGTCACAGCAGCGCCGAGCCGCCTCCGGCCATCTCTCTCACCCCCATGTCTGCCATCGCCTCTATCGCCAACGACGCCCCAGTGATGAAGTGTTGTTTCTTACTGATTAAGTCACCGGCTATGATTTGGAGAGGATCTGCTGTTTTGGTCAGATCATTTTCTTCGGCCTTCCCTTTGTATTTTACGAGTACAAAACCTGTTCAACTATTCCCCTTTACATTCAATCTACTGATATTTTTTTCCATTACTTACATATTACGAACTCACTGCTCTGAGTGCAGATCCTCTGGGATTGGATGAGAGGTTGTGTCAAACAAAGCATTTTCCATCTGTGAATTGACTCATTTTATATTCAAATTACTTCAATTGTATTCCCTAACTTCCCGACAATGGCCCTCTGAATTATCTACGAGAGGACAACCAATAAGAAAAGAGTTCAAGTGGCAGCATGATCCACAACTGCTTTTCCTAAATATAGTCAGCTCCCTGTATGATATGGTTCCATAAACTCTGTCTTTTTATGAGTTATCTAAACTGACTGTATGACTTGATTAGATTCACTTGAACTATCGTTGTTTTAGATATTGACAATGTGGTTTAGTGTTCTACACAGGTAATATGGCAGATGACAGAATTCTTCGATGTCTTCCAACTTTTCATCCTTCCTCTGAGGTTTACAATGCAGGTGACACAAATTTGTCACCCTTGCTAGACTATCTTCATGTGTACCGCAAAATGCATGTACGCAATTCAAAAAAACATTCGGAGGATGAAACTCTGCTTCTCTAGACTCTTTATATGGCCACCTCATAATTGTTTGAAAAAAATGGGCACCTTATATGTCGCTACTACTGTGAACAACAATATGCATATTTTGGTTATGATTGTGTCAACCTACATGTCTTCTAATGAGCATCACAGAAATCAGTTTTATACGTTCTTGACAAAAAAAAACATCATACTGATTATGTTTTTGCTTCATTCTCAGAGTTGTACTTATTCAGGGTTCCATATCCAATTATAGTTGCTCCTGAGTGTGAGAGGTATGCTAAGTACTGCAGATCACTCTGCCCAATTGAATGGGTACGAATTGTTGCTCCACTTACTATTATCCATTGTTGCTGCATTAAAAAAAATATTACCTATTGTTGTTTCTTCAGGTCATTTTGTGATTACGGGCTGGTAATTTCTATATCATACGACCCTAAGTTAATCTTAAGATTTTCATATGCCCATACCATTGCACGGTGCAAGTGCAAACTGCCCGTGATATAATTTTTGCATCAACATTTATTCTGCAAAGATGGTTTTGACGGTCATGCGGTTCGGCGCATTGAACTCAACACTAATTATTAGACTCTCAAAGTGAATTTGTTACATTTTGAATTGTATTATCTTATACTCTGTATCTGCTATTAACCTAGCCACGTTTGAGTAAACCCAAGCATATTTCTATCATCAGAGGAAAATCGTTAAGATTGGGTCATTTGATGAAATTGATCTATTAAGTTGGATCGATTGGTTTCTTAGTTCATTCAACGACGACTACTGGCAGCAGTCTGTCGGATGTACTGAATATTCAGATATTCATATCTCCATGTTTTACACTTCTACTAATGGATGACCTACAGTTTTAGCTACCTTTTCACTGGTATTCGAAAAATAAAATAAATTTGTATTCAATCAAAAAAAATTACTAAATTCATTTAACCATTTCCCTCATATTGCTCACAAGAAAATATATTTGTACACCGTGGTCAAAGTGATGACATATTTTGCGGTGCTCAATGCTTTATACAATATTGAGTTAGACTTCATTTCTGAGTATTTTTACTGGGTGCCTTTTTTATTACCCTTTGATGGTTGCCCTCCTTTGTCGAACATGAACGCATGATCGTTCAGACATTCGTTACATTCTATTGCTCACCTTGATGGCAATTTCTTACACAACTTTATAATACAGACAGGTCATCAAGAGGGAGCACCACCGGACAATTATACAACTATTGCACAAGAATATTCATCCCCTTGCCATCACGTTCATGTGGTAAATTATTTCTAGCTAAAAACCTTTGCATTCCTTTTGGTAACATGACTGCTCCATATTTACAAAAAAAGACCCATCAATTTCTATATGGCTCACATTTTCAGGTACCAAAATGCATATTTATAGTAATGAGCAGTCAATTGAAGTGTTGATCAACAATGAAAAAAGGGCCCATCAGTTTCGAAACCTGTTGTACAGCTGACGTATAAAAATAAAGATTATTAACTACAACGTCCGGTGACATCCTTTGTTTTTGGTTGGGTTCCTTTGCAATTAGTTGAAACATTGATGTAACTAATTTTAGTAATCTTGTGCTTCCAGGTATACAATTGTATAACATGTTATTGCTGCCCCGTGCGAAGCATGAGGTTACCTGCTAGTACTAGTTTACCAGAAACACATGGTCAAAATAGTACCTAAAAGAATTAAAAATGAGATGGCTTGATATGAGAAAATATGCAGGATGCAGCCACATGCTGAAAGACACATTGCTATAATTTATTGCTTAAAATAAACATTATGACACGGCAACACAAAAACATCTTAACATGATAGAGAAGATAGTTCTATAGGTTGACAATTTGTATGGTTCGAACTAAAATTATATCAAAATTACACATGCACCATCCTAAGGTTAGTCTCTTCAACATATTCAAGATGCATTGCAAGAGAACACTTGCGCATCCAAATTGTGACCATATTACCTTTTATTAACATATATAAAAAATAACCATTCTCTGATAGATTCATCTTCAAAATGTAAAGATTAAAAAATTATGCAATAATAGAGGATGGCTAAGGATTAGTAAAGATGTTCGTCGGCACCATGTATAGGCTCCTTCATGAGGGAAAAACTTACCAGGTGAATTCGACGGAGACTTTACAGTAGCAGCTCCTTCATAGATAGGGACTGCAACATTATTTCGTTGGATTTTTGCACTGACAGAAAAGGAGGGGCCATCTTTCAGATTAATGCCTCTTAGGGCCCGTTTGGATGCTTGGAATTGAATTCATTGTAAGAATTATAATTTAGACACATATTAATTAAGCTAATATGATTATATATGGATTATATTTGTATATTATTGTTGCTTATACGAGAGAGATACTCATATGTTGCATTTCTATCGTAGGAGAGTGAGTTGAAGAGAATGTGAAAAGTTGTAAAGTAGAAATATAGTATGGTGATGTATGGAATCCATTTTCCTCTCTCACCCTACGAATTTGAGGTAGACATATATATGAACCTTGGAAAGTGATGGAATGTCAAATTCTAACGGGGATCCAAAATGAATTTCAATTCCACCAAATAGGCTAGTTTAGGCTAGTTTATTGAGTGAATTTCAATTCCACCAAAATGAAGGGACCAAACAGGGCCTTAGATGAATCACAATCAGTGCCTGGTGTGCCCTCTTCCTACATAGCCAAATCAACATGATACTGTTGGAATGTGATCTCCTCCCGTTAGGCCCAACGGCCTAATGGGCCTCTCATCCGCGCCCTGATCGGGGGCGCCCAACCCTATGGTTGGTGGGCCTCGTCGCCCAACGCTATAAAGGAAAGGTGGGGGCCAGGGCACTGCGCACGAGATTCACCGGCCGCCAGTCTCCTCACCGACATCCTAACCCTAACCCGATCGCGCTGCCAGCGACGGGAAGCCCCCCGACGTCCTTCACCACCGCCACAAGATGTCTTCGACTCCGACCAACAACGTCGTCGGCGCCCAGGAGACGACAGCGAACGCCATGGCCGGATCCAGTTCGGCAGCTACTCCGATGGACTCCCTTGGTCTGCTACCTACTTCTCTATCTCTCTCTGCATTTCTAGATGCATATTAGGATCTGTATTGTACACTCTCTGCTTATTCCCCTCTAGATCCGACTGCTAGCGATCTTGTGTTCTATCATTGGTATCTTGTAAGCCAGTCTAGATCAGTGGATCTAGATCGGGGAAGGAGAAATTAAATGAAGAACAAACCGATTCTCAAATCGGGATTGAATCAGACAATGAACAAATGAAATAGTCGATTTCAATTCGGTTTTTGAACGCAAACTGTGAACGAACGAACCGATCCGTTCGAATCGGGGAAGAACAAACAACGAACGAATCGAGAAACGACCGATCCGATCCGGATCGGGATGAACTAAAACGTTGAAACCCTAACCCTAAGAACGAATAGCCAGACGAGAAAGGGGACCTCCCTGGATTCCTCGCCGGAGATGCCACCGCCGCGCCACCTGCTCACCGGCAACGAGGTCGTGTCCTCCTGCTGGCCCCTTGGACCGGCGCCCACAGTGAGCCGCTCGGCGGCGGCGCGCTCATCCACGGGGAACGCGCTCGCCGTCGAGAGGGCCACTGTCGGCACCTCCGTTTCCCCGCGCTGCTCGCCGGAGCCACGGCCGACGGACATCGTTGCGGTGCCCTGGGCGGCGACTTGCGTTGAGAAGAAGAGCGCGACTGGGGAGGGAGAAATGAAAGAACGAACTAGGGTTTTGGGAGCTCACCGGCTCTGGCCGGTTTTGTTCCCGCGAAAGCCACGGAGTGCCGTCCGATCTTCATCGATGGCTCTCGTCGAACTGGGCCAAATTAGTCCCAGGAGGGAGAGAGCTTTCCCGGCCCAGGCCAAGGTTGCGGCCTGGGCACGGGGAGCGCTCGACGCAGTGCGCCATAGGCCGTCGTGGGCCTCCCTGGCCACGCGCGGTAGCAAGCCACAGCAGGCCTTCGGGCCGGTTTTTGCGAATGAATAGCGAAACGAACTCGTTTTCGCTTTATTTAATTTTCCAGGAATTGTATTAATGTAGATTTGAATGAATTTCAGTGAAATTTGAACCCAATTTTCTGTGCAAATTTTATCCAACGATAAATTTTCTCAGAAAACTGAAAATGTGATATATGCTTCTGGAAAAATATTATCAAATGATTTAAATTGTTTCCAATGCGTATTATGGATTTATTGTTTCTTATTATTAAATTCGAACCAACGGGAGAGTTTAATTATGAAAAATGAATATCTCCGATTTTGAGATTATTATGATGTTGTTATTTTCTGACCAAAGTTGTTAATAACAATATTATAATATTTTGTTCATATGAAATTATACATTAGTTCTACTTCTGCCCAATGGTGATGTTGAATTTTTGTATAAATGAATATTGTATGTTTTAATTTTGACCAACATTGAGATAAGGCATGCAATTTTCATATGTAAATGTTCTTATTTTTCTTTGAAATGGTTTCAGGAGGAAAGACTGTGTTGAATGTCAACAACATCCCGCAGCTCAATGGGACCAACTATCGGGTCTGGCGGGAGAAATATGAACTAGAACTTGCGCTTGGAGGGATTGATATGGCAATAATCACACCGTGTCCTATTGCACCACAAGACCCGGTGAGGGGAGCCGATGAAACTGATGCTGATTTCCTTGCTCGGCAAAGAAATCATGCTAAAATCAGGATGAAATATGATCTTGAACACAGGCGATGGACACTCTCCAATCGCAAGTGCTTGATGGTGGCAAAGGCCACGATTGAAGAACCCATAAGGGAGTCGATCCCAGAATGTACCACTGCCATTGAATACTTGGAAAGGGTTAAGAATCAGTTTACTGGGTCTGCAAAGGCCACAACAAGCACATTGATCAAGGAATTGGTCACTATGAAATACAATGGTGGTGGTATTAGGGATCATATTGTGAAAATGAGCTCCATTCAGGCTAAGTTGACGCCAATGGATGTGGTGGTCAATGACCAATTCCTACTCCATTTGGTTTTCCACTCTTTACCGAGGGAATATGAAACCTTTACTGTGAACTACAACATGCAGCCTGACAAATGGGATATTAAAAAGCTCATTGCCATGTGCGTTCAGGAGGAAGAGCGGGTCAAGTCCTCACATGGTGACTCTGCTTACTATGTGAAGGACAATAAGAAAAGAAACTTTAGAAATAAGAACTTCAGACCACAGGGCAAGTCCCAGTGGGAGAAAGGCTCTACCTCCAAGGCACAGGAAAAGGCCCCTCAGGTTCCTCAGAACCCTGAAAACCAGAATCAGAACCAGCAGGACAACCCTTGTGGCAATGCTGAGAAAGATCAGTGCAAGTATTGCTTCAAAAGGGGGCACTACAAGAAAGATTGTCCTGACTTCATGAAATGATTGATGAAAAAGGGTGAGGATTTGATTACATTTGTTGATGAATCCCTGTTTTTATGTTATTCGAAAACCACTTGGTGGATTGATTCTGGAGCAACTGTTCATGTTGTGAATTCCTTACAGGGCTTAACTGGGAGGACCACTCTGCAAAGAGGAGAAAGAACAATTAAAGTAGCAAATGGAGTACAAGCCGATGTTGAAGCTATGTGAAATTTTTCCCTAACATTGAAGAACGACTTTTCTCTTATTCTTTATGATGTACTTTATGTTCTCTCTTTGCGTCGAAACTTAATAAGTGTATCAAAACTCGATGATGATGGATTTGAATGCCATTTTGGAAATGGCAGATGCGAGATATTTTTTAATAATAAAAGTATTGGTCTTGCCTTCCGACAAGACAAGCTTTATTTATTATCTCTCGCTGAAAATTTGAATCATGTATGTGATGGGGATGTGAATCATGTATGTAATTTGAATGTGAATGACTCCCAATCTACGAATAAGAAGCGAAAGAGAATCGATTGCAACTCTTTGAAATTGTGGCACTGTCGCTTAGGCCATATTTCGAGGGGGAGAATAGAACGTTTGGTTAATGAATCAATTCTTCTGCATTTAGAATTTTTAGAATTAGAACAATGCATTGATTGCATTAAAGGAAAATATGTTAAGAAAATTAAGAAAGATGCCAAACGAAGCACGAGAATCCTGGAAATAATTCACACGGACATTTGTGGTCTGTTCACTATGAAAAGTGTGGATGGTTATGATTCTTTTATAACATTCATGGATGATTATTCCCGTTATGGCTACATTTATCCAATTAAAGAAAGATCGGAAGCATTGGATAAATTTAGAATATTTAAAGCTGAAGTTGGAAATCAGCATGATTTGAAGATCAAAGTAGTACAATCAGACCATGGTGGAGAGTACTATGAGCGACATACCCCGTATGGCCAAATTCCTGGACCTTTTGCAAGGTTTCTACAGGAAAATAGCATAGTTGCTCAGTATTCCACACCAGGGGAACCTCAACAGAATGGAGTAGCTGAAAGAAGAAACCGTACCTTAATGAATATGGTAAGAAGCATGATAAGTTACTCCACGCTACCGATTAGTTTATGGATGGAGGCACTGAAAACCGCCATACATATACTTAATCGAGTACCAAGCAAATCGGTGCCGAAAACACCGTATGAATTATGGACGGGAAGGAAACCCTCACTTAATCACTTGCGTGTGTGGGGTTGTCCAGCTGAGGCGAAGGTTTTTAACCCAAACATTGGAAAGTTAGACTCTAAGACAATCAGCTGCCACCTTATTGATTATCCAGAAAGATCGAAAGGATATCAATTTTATTGTTCTGACAGACATACAAAATTTGTTGAAACCAGGCATGCTGTATTCTTGGAGAATGACATGATCAGGGGGAGCATGGTAGCGCGTAAAATTAACCTTCAGGAGAAGCGGGTATATGTACCCACTCCGATGGTTCAAGAACCTTTCTTTACGCTACATGTTGTTGTTGCACCAGCAGTCCAGGACGCTGCGGTGACAACACCTGTTGCGAGTTCTCCCATGGTGACAATAAATGAAAATGTGGAACCTGTCCAACAGGATCCTATAGAACCGATTGTCTCACATGAGGAAGAACAACAACAGCCTGTTGTGGAACAAGTGTCGGAGGCCCCTAGAAGGTCTCAAAGAACTAGAAGGTCAGCTATTCCAGACGATTATGAAGTTTACGACGCTGAAGAATTTCGTATGGAAGATGACCCAAGAACTTTTGAAGAAGCTATGAGAAGCGGTCACTCATTCAAGTGGTTTGAAGCCATGGAAGATGAGATGAAATCAATGAGTACCAACAAAGTTTGGGAATTAGAAAACATTCCTAAAGGAGCCAAAATGGTAGGCTGTAAATGGGTCTACAAAACCAAATATGACTCCCAAGGGAAAATTGAAAGATTTAAAGCGCGACTTGTGGCTAAAGGCTTTACGCAACAAGAAGGGATTGATTACAATGAAACCTTTTCCCCGGTTTCATGTAAAGATTCCTTCAGAATCATCATGGCACTTGTGGCTCACTATGATTTAGAACTACATCAGATGGATGTAAAGACAACATTCCTAAATGAGGATTTAGAAGAAAACGTTTACATGGCACAACTGAAAGGTTTTGTCATAAATGGGAAAGAAAATATGGGATGCCATTTGAAAAGATCAATCTACGGATTGAAACAAGCGTCAAGGCATTGGTACTTGAAGTTTGATAGAACGATAAAATGTTTTGGGTTTAAGGAAAATGTCGAGGACAGTTGTGTCTATATGAAATTCAAGAATGGGAAATACATATTCTTGATCCTATATGTGGATGATATTCTACTTGCTAGTAGTGATGTTAATCTACTAAATGAAACAAAGAAATTCTTGTCCTCGAATTTTGATATGAAAGATCTTGGTGAAGCTTCATTCGTCTTGGGAATTGAAATTCACCGAGATAGAAGAAAAGGGGTTTTGGGACTATCGCAGAACGCATACATTGAAAAAGTATTGAAGAAATTTAGTATGCATGCATGCAGTCCTTCACCTGCTCCTATAGTCAAGGGCGATAAATTTGGGGTACATCAGTGTCCCAAGAACAAATATGAAATTGAACAAATGAAAGCGGTACCGTATGCTTCGGCAGTTGGAAGTTTGCAATATGCTCAAGTGTGTACTTGCCCTTACATTGCTTTCGTTACCGGGTTATTTGGCAGATTCCAAAAGAATCCAGGAATTGAACATTGGAAATTAGTGAAGAAAGTCTTGCGTTATTTGCAAGGTACAAAAGGTCTCATGTTGACATATGAAAAATCAGATTCCCTCGAGATAGAGGGATATTCAGATTCTGATTATGCGGGAGATGAAAGAAAATCCACGTTAGGATACATATTTACTCTCGCTGGAGGAGCAATATCGTGGAAAAGCTCCAAACAGACTGTGACTACATCCTCGACTATGTATGCCAACTTTGTAGCTTGTTATGTGGCCACGAGGCAGGTGAATTGGTTAAAGAAATTCATACCCGGATTGAAAGTGATAGAAAGAATACATGAACCACTGAGGTTGTATTGCGACAACAACCCAGCTGTGGAATATGCTCACAACAATAGGTCAAGTGGTGCTGTCAAACACATTGACATAAAGTATTATGTTGTGAAAGATAAAGTTCGGGATCATATCATAAATCTTGAGCACATACGAACTGAAAGGATGCTCGCGGATCCGCTTACCAAAGTCCTTCCACCCAGTGTCTTTAGAGAACACTTAGCCGACATGGGTTTAAGGGAGAGCTTATGATTCCTGAACATGAAGGGCCCAGAAGAAAATGAAGTTTCATTTCAAAACAGAAAGGTGTGTCATGGTTGTTAGTCTAACAACACTAATGGCTGTGACGATGAGACATGCTCGATGCATTCGCCTGTGATGGAATGAAACATTTTAGTAAGATTGAAAATTTGAATTTTTTGAAATGTCGAATAAGAAATTGAAGAATGAATGAATGATGAGAGATCAAGGGGGAGAATGTTGGAATGTGATCTCCTCCCATTAGGCCCAACGATCTAACGGGCCTCTCATCCGCGCCCTAATCGGGGGCGCCCAACCCTATGGTTGGTGGGCCCCCGTCGCCCAGCGCTATAAAGGAAAGGTGGGGGCCAGGGCGCTGCGCACGAGATTCACCGGCCGCCAGTCTCCCCACCGACATCCTAACTCTAACCCGATCTTGAGGGAGCGCTGCCAGCGACGGGAAGCCCCCCGACGTCCTTCACCGCCGCCACAAGATGTCTTCGACTCCGACCAACAACGTCGTCGGCGCCCAGGAGACGACGGCGAACGCCATGGCCGGATCCATTCGGTAGCTACTCCGATGGACTCCCTTGGTCTGCTACCTACTTCTCTATCTCTCTCTGCATTTCTAGATGCATATTAGGATCTGTATTGTACACTCTCTGCTTATTCCCCTCTAGATCCGACTGCTAGCGATCTTGTGTTCTATCAGATACATGCTACAATAACCATGCCAATTTTTTGATCCAATAGCAGGCCTAGGGCAGTCCGAGGCGCATTTTGGCTTCAGGAACGCTGAAGGTGCCAAAGTCATTGTTGTTAGAAAATTTATCATTGGCTTCTTCAGGAATGCAGAAGGTGTTGAAGCCACTGTTAGAATATCTGTCATGTGTTGGAAAATAACTCCATCACTCTGACCACAAAAACTCATGCCAAGGTATGGTTTTTAGAGGCTAACTCTTGTGGAAAATTGAACTATGGAACATTTCAGCTGAACAATCCCTTCTAGGTTATTAACAACATCCAAATTAGACCCAGCAAGGTCTAGAGGTGGAGCTCTTGCCATTTTTTGAAAAAAGTAAACAATATCATAAAGAAAATCCTCAACCATAAGTTTCTGATTCATACAGTACATCTGCAAGAAGTAAGATGAGAACTTGTTAAAATTAGCACAACTGCACTGAACTTCAATTTTTATATTATTATAACTGAGGATGTTCAATATACTTGAAACTTCCAAGTAGCATTTCTAGGCAGCTAAAACTGAAATAAGCATATATCTAAATTTGTACCATAATCAGAGTGCACCTTTTATTTACTGCATTCCGTGTCACATGGTCTGTTTGTAAATCACAAGTTCTTCCCATATCTGAATTCCTAGAAAGTGAAAATTCTGAGAAACTATCATATCAGAAGAAGTTCTTCCCATATCATAAATTTTACACCAGAGAAATTATCAAAAGAATAAAGATGTGAGCAAAGCTTCTTGAGCCTAGAAATGATCGTGGAGAGTTCGATTATCTGCTTGCTGATCAGCCTTTGCCACAAACTAGGATGGTGTGTGTCACATCCCAATTTTAAGAACAAAATTGGAGCACAATATATGTATGTCAAGATCAATTTTCATACATATATCGACATCATAGTCAATATCAAAACAATGCTTTTATTAATATCTCGAACATTATTATATAAATGACCCTCGGGTCCGAAAGAAAAGTACAGACTCTCATGAAATTGACTCTAATGTAGATTCGCGGAAACTGGATGCCATCTCCACAGGAAGGTCGACCGGGGGCTGCGCCATCCTAGTACAAGTCATCTGGGTCGTATCCACCGTCTTCTGGGTACTCCTGCTCCTCGTAAGCGTAGTCTCCAGCGTCTGGGTGGGGTAGCCGGGGGACAAAGAAGAAGGGTGAGTACATCAAAATATACTCCGCAAGTGTAGGAAATATATGCTTATGAGGCTATTATCAAAGGTAGACTGACTTAGTTTTAATCCTATGCACCTATTTACTAGGTTATAGATATAGACACTGTAGAAAAGTAACACACTCAGAGTCGCACCGAGCAAAACCACACTCGGAGGAGTCACACTGAGGAACCACACTTGGATTCACACCAAGCAACCGCAATTAGAGTCCACCAAGCAAACCCACACCTGAAGTCCATCAGGCAAACCGCACCTGAAGTCCATCAGATGACCTGAATCAGAACCAAACCAGTAACCAACTAATCTCAAAGAAGTCCAAGTCCGCTCGTGACCGTGAGCACGACGGATATATCAGTTTTACACTCTACAAAGGTTGCACATCGTTACCCATGAGTCGTGCATTTCCCATCACGCTAAACACTGCTGAGGTGCATAGCGGGTTGCACTGCAAGGCCTTTACAAAGCCCCTCCAAGCCTGTGTTACACGTACTCTAAGGTTTCTCCCCCGTACATAAGTCAACAACCCTAGGGGACTCCTCTTGAACCACTATACAACCCCCGTGTAGCATAACTTGAAGGAAACTAATTAATTAGCTAGGTCCAGCCCATCCAGATCTCATGGTTGCGTTGTTTTGTCGGGTTACTTGTCGAAGAACCGGATCTTAAGGATCCAGGCAGTATATGTCTAGCACGAGCCCAGAACCAGAAACCAATAAGAGCTGTCGAGTCACACGGCACAAAACCACCAGTACGGGTCCATCCTGCCGGATTTTCCTAATAACCATGTTACTACAAAAATTACCATATCCACCTTTGTTTCATAGATCATTAATCAAGTTTATTAATATTTAACTCTCATCCCATCCATAACTACAGGGCTAAGCAAAGACATCTACCCGAACATCCCTCACCAGACGACAAGGATAATATAAACAAATCTAGTAAACCCTATCATGGGATTCAAATTTGACATTGCATACATCCGGATCTAAACTACTCTAGTACCAAAAGTAAAATAAAGTAAGGGTGCAAGATGTTCAAGAACACTTGCCTTTTATGGGAAAACATGATACAACGCATACTCAGGGTCTTAGGGATCCATCGGTGACTTTTCTTCCATCACGACGAACTTCAGGCGCACAAACATACAAACAAACATATACAAATAAATAAAAACAGTACACCAAACTTCACGAAACCATCATATAAATAGATATATTGTGTAGAGCTTGTTTCTACGATCGTGTGAGCGCAAAAACCGCTGAAAATGGAGCTACAGTTTGAAAATTATGAGCATTTGAAGTTTAGGGGCAATTTGGTAAATAAACAGAATTTATTTTTAGTTAGTTTTCAAAATCAGTGACTAAAACATTTGGACCACAAAATCATTTTATTTGAGCTAAACAGATTTATTTGTAAACAAAAGCATTTTTAGAA
This sequence comes from Coix lacryma-jobi var. lacryma-jobi, assembly GCA_009763385.1. Lineage (NCBI taxonomy): Eukaryota > Viridiplantae > Streptophyta > Magnoliopsida > Poales > Poaceae > Coix > Coix lacryma-jobi. The sequence goes on from CM019830.1 coordinate 80,666,158, forward strand.
TTATTTTTACAAGCAAAACACATTAATGGCATTTATGAAAAGGGTTTATAAAACATTAATCTTTTTAATAAACCAAGATAAAATTATTTTATTTTACGAACCAAAAATAGATTAATAACATGATTAATTAGTTTAACAAAATTATTAACTAGTCATGGTATAAAATAAAACTTAAAACACATCTTAAAAACATTAAAACCATCTCCCTCTCTAAATTGGACTGGAATAGAATTAAATGTAGATTACAAGGATTAGCAAGGAACATGGCATAGACTCAGTGAATAGCGAAATAATTACCAAGAAGAACAGGGCATAGATTGTAAAAGAGCATTGGTCGGTCTTTACCCTAATGAGATGGCATTGACCGAACATGTGGCAGTCGGTGATTGGAGGGGGATGATGACGTGGTGAGGTGTTGGCCGGCGGTCCACGACGGATCTGGAGCGTCCATCAAAGATTGGACGGCGCTGGGAGGTCTTCCTGCTTCTTGGCTTGTGCGTGCTGGGGAAGGGGAGCAGAGCACCACACGGCGGTGGCTCACCAGAGATGGCCAGGGCGATGCTCCGGCGGGACTCGAGCTCCGGTGAGCAGCGGAGGAGGAAGAGGGTTCTCGACGCTCTTGCTGGGGGGGGGGGGTGTGGACGACGGGGATGAGTCGAAGGTAGGAGACTGCGATGGTGGGGGTGCCGGTGGCAGAGGAACCGCTGCGGTAGGGGGGAGGGCGCTGGGGTTACGGATCGGCGTAGGGGAGGGGACGACTGGCCGCGGTGTGCCCTTGCGGTTCCAAAGAGCTAAGCGGGGGCGCTGGAGGTGGCCTGTGTCGGGCAATCAGCAAGCTCCAGTCGAGCTCGTTCATGGCGGCGTGGCGGCGAGTGCAGATGGTGGCCAGAGAACTCAAGGAGGTCGGTGTGGGGGCAGTGTGGTGGTGCGGATCCAAGGATGCGGTGCGGAGGTTTTATATGGGAAGAGAGAGGCGAGAAGGCGGCCGTTCGCAGGCTCGGCAGCGAGGCAGCTCGGTCGCCCCTGGTGCGGTGGATGCGGATCGCCCGGTCAAGGCGGCAGCTCAGTCTAATGTGAGATGAAGGGGGAGGTGTGAAGCGCGCGCTGCGGAGGGATGAAACGGATCAGGGCTTGGTCCGCAACGCAAGGGGTGCGGGAAGGGCGGGAGTTCCAACCGGACTTGGTTCCGCGGCGGCGGAGGAGAGAGAGCCGGATAGATCGGCTGGAGGTTGGGGACGCCTGACAGTGAGGCCCACCCGTCAGTGTCTGCAACCGAAGGGAAGGCAGGCCCGCAATGTAGTGGCACAGGGGTGGGGAGCTGTTGGTGGGTGTCTACGGGCCCGTGGCCTGTGCGGTTGGGCCGAGGCCTAGCAGAGAGAGGGAGGCGAGAGCGCGGGTGGGCTGCGGGTTGGGCTTCTGGCCGAGGGGAAGATGGGAGAGGGAGGAGAGGGACGGGCCAGCCAGCTGGGCCAAAAATGGGAAAAGAGAGGGAGAGGGTTATGAGGTTTTGTCCTTTTTCCTTTTTTTTTCTTTTCAATTCTTTTGCAAAACCATTTGAATTTCAAAATCAAAATTAGTTTAAAATCAAATCAGTTTGTAAAAATTTAAATCTTTTTCCTAGTTTTGGAAAATAAAATTTGTGTTTATTTTCATAAAATTTTGTAAATCCCTTTTTATTTATTTTCTAAATAGAGTAAAATTCGATTCACACTAATTCAAATTTAATAAATTTTTTTTCATCTAAATAAAAAAATATGCATCAACATGAATGCAACATACCATTTGTAATTTTTTTACCTAGTTTTTTTTGCTATTTTCTAATTAAATTCTAATTAATTTTAAAACTCGGGGTGTTACAGTGTGGTCCTATACAGGTCCCCGACAGTGATGTCACCACTGCTTCTTCATACTTTTGCTTGACTATCTGACTTCGAATTTGTATTCCTACTTTTGCGTTGGGTTCCTTAACCTCCGTAGTGTCCCGTTATGTTCCTTGGGATCATCCACCTTATCTCTAGGGTTGTGGACATTGCGTGAGTAGGCTTTGCTTTTGAGGTTTGAGTTTGGGACAATGGTTATTCATTTCTGAAAAAATTGAGGCTCTTATTCACGCCTTCCTCATCGGTCACTTCGCCACAACACAAGCCTCGCGGTGCCGCTACGCTTCGTCCCGTTCCGCATAGGAACCTCCGCTAGGTTTTGAGGCTCAAATCGGCAAACCCGCCACCCTGAGTTTTGAGGCCCAAACTCAGAAACCGACCACCTAAGGTTTTGAGGGCCAAACCTAGAAACCATCATCGGTGGTTTTCTGAGGCTCAACCACCAAACCCGCGCCAAAGACGGAGCGTGGGTCTCACCCCTGTTGCCGACACCGATGTCGACACATATCCATGAAGGACCGAATTGGCGACCAGAGGGGGGGGGGGGGGGTGAATGGGAGCCTCAAATTTCAACTCGTGAAATGGATGGTCCTTGTCCCAGAAAGTCACCCCAAAAGCAAGACATGGGCTTGCTAGTATCCACGACCCTCGATGTAGGGTAGATGCTTCCTAGAAGCACAGCGGGACACTACACAATCCAAGAAACCCAACGCAAAAGCCGGAAACCAAATCCAAAGACGGACGAACGAACCGCGGACAAAACAGTGCAGAGCCTACTGCATCGGATGCTGACCTGCGTCCGATGTCCAAGCGCTGGACGCGTCCGATGCAAAATGAGCAGTTCTGGAACCTTACTGCATGACCATCGGACGCTGCTACAGTGAAAGCTCAGCGTCCGATGCTCAGGCCTCAGTGCGTCCGATGGACAACGAAGCGTCCGATGCCCTGCGTCCGACGTTCCTTCAAAAACGTTGTTCTTTGACACGTGGCACCGGTGCATCCGATGTGATGAACTCAGCGTCCAATGCCCTCGTGCCCAGCGTCCGATGCCCCCGAAACTGTGCAGTTCTTCCGCGGATTCAACCCGATCTCCTCCGAATCAAAAGCTCTAAGGCTTAGACTTGGTATGAGGAGTCCCAAGGAGATTAGTGAGCTACTCCTAGGAGATCATGGCTCAAACCTAACTCCAAATCGGTGAATCGAAAGAATTCGAGGCAAGGGAGGAGAAACTCGATCCAAAACAAAAATTGATCGATCTACTAGCTCGTGAGGTTAGGGATGAATTCCTTCGATGCAAAGATGCGCCTCATGATCTAGAGCAACTCAGTTCAAGCAGAATCGAAAGCCGTTCCTCGGAGAGGGAGAACGAATCAAATCTCCGAGAAGGCAAAAACCAAAACGGGAAGAACACAACTCCAAATCGCGAATCGATCTCGATTACGAGCCGAAACTCGTCCCCACGAGGAGACAACAAGATTACGGTCTCATTTTCTCAAAATCCTAATACACAGAGGTATGATTAGCCGTCTCTGCGGATCATTGGCAACGAGGAATGATTAGAACCTAAGCGAGGGCTAGAGAGAGAGCTCAAGAATGGTGGCTGCCAGGGATCGAGAGAGAGGAGGGGCGCCTCTCTTATTTATAGCCTAATACAATAGTCCCCTTCTACCCCTAGATACAAGAGTGAACAGGCTAACCCTAGGGGTATTCCAGTCCAACTCTGCTGGTTGTTGATCCGACGACCATGCGTCTTCCTCATCCTTAGCTTCGCCTCGACGCAAGCCTCAGTATGCTGCCACGTGCCGTCCTGTCGACCGCCGCGCCTTCCTCACGGATAGCTTCGCCACAATGCAAGCCTCTCCGCGCTGCCACGCGTCGACCGTCCTTTTTGGACCTCCCCCCGATTTTGAGGCTGAAACCGGGAAACCTGTCCTTCGGCTGAGTTTTGTAGCCCAAACTCAGAAACCCGCCAGCCCAGGTTTTGAGGCCCAAATCTAGAAACCGTCCTCGCCGAGTTTTGAGGCCCAAACTCGGAAACCGTTGAGGGTAGTTTTTAGAGGCTCAACTACCAAACCCGTGCCGTAGACGGGATGTGGTTCATACATCCCGACCACCGACACCGATGCCGATGCATGTCCAGCCTCCACGCCGGGCACAGTGCATTCGCCTTCCTTCTCGACATCCCACCAAGTGTCACGACGCCATCACCTTCCTCTCGACTCAGCCGATGCACCGCACATCCCCATGTGCTCTCGCTCGTCGATGCCACATGCCAGCTACCATAGCTGGTCCTCAGGTCTCCCGGTCCATCGGTCCAAGCCTCACGTCCGCCCTTCTCTGCTCCCGGTCCATCGGCACGGCACGTCTCTACTTGACCTTCACCTCACCTTCGACCACTGTCTTCGAGCTCCACACCTGCAGATCAACATAGCCAAGAGACACACGTTGCCTCTCACCCTTTTCGGTGAGCCTGTTGACAGATCTGACAGACCAGAATATCAGAGATATCATCCAAAGATGATTACTCGGACTAAATCCTAGGAGGTTGTTGGTATAAATTAACGCACACTCTACTTTATCCGCAAGCGCACAAAATCTACCGATGTAGCACTTCACCGGAGTAACCCAGTTTTAATATCGAACCCAAAGGAACAGATAATGTTAAGTCTTAAAGTCTAACCCCTGAGTAGTTAACAAGGACAGAGAATCTAGAAGTATAGAGGGGATCACTAAGGCTGTCTAATTCCAATTTAAGAGTGATATGTTTGCATTATTCTTAGTGGGGAAGTTGCCATAAAAGGTCACAAACAGAGTATGAGTCTTTTATGCAAATGTATAATCCTACCGAGCCTACACACGGGTAAGTGGACTATAGAAGAATCAACAAGGCTATAAGAGTCACCCTTGCGAACAACCACTACTATCGGCGTTATAGGAGGCATTTATGAGCTATCAAGTCTAAGAACCACGCTTACACTATCCAACTACTCTAACTCTAGAATGACTAGAATTAAAGTACTCAAAAGAGAGTCACAAACCTTAAGAATAATAAGAACAATGGCTCAAACTTAAATATAGACATTGATCACCGAAACAATCACTGAAGCAAGTTGACGAAGAACTTGAATCCGTAGGTACAAGATAAAGAAGTTGATCCGACAGGCCGGAGCTCCTTCTTGATCTCTTCCTCTCTCTCTCTTTCTTCTAGTTCTAGTATAAGACTAGGTTCTAAACCTAAACTAGAGGGGTATCTAGTCTTTTACTTGAAAGCTGGCTCTTGAAGTCTTCTTCTAGGGTTTCTGAATGAGGCGTAGACTTTTCTGAAGAGAGACTTGATCTTCCCTGGGGCTTGGGGGCCTGTATATATAACCCTAAGGGATCAACCGTGGCCGTTAGATCAAACCGACTTCACGTAGGGCTGAGATGGATCCTCAAAGGCGGTGGAGGAAGCTTCCAGAAGACGGAGGCCATCGGGCCCAGGGGGAGACTGACCGGTCATAGGGTGGGACCGGTCGGTCCCACCTGGCGGCCTCTCAGGGTGTCCCGCCTCGTGGTGTCCTCTGGTGTCCTCTAGGTCCTTCTGGAGTATTCCTGACGTGCCGGTTCCGTAATCTTCCGTCAGTTTCCTTCTAGGAGAAGTAATCAGTGCTGGTTTTCCTGTTTAGTCCCTGCAGAATCACAATTCACCAAAACTCGTGGAATATTGTCAATTAAATCCCTAAACCTTTGTTGGTGATTGAATTCATGCCCTTTTCATATTTATTTATCCTTAAATTTTGATAGATAACCAGTGTCAACAACTCCCCCAAGCTTACCCTTTGCTAGTCCCTTAGCAAAACCAAAACTTAACAATGGATCATGAGTTGCTACAATATCCTCACTTCCAACAAGTACACATGCTGTTAAACAAAAATTCTCTGAAACATAACATGTTATTCTTCATGGGGCTTATTACTTTTACCTTATATCTCGAGTAATTGAAAGATTGAATGATCAAATCAAGCACTATATTTCTAGTTCTTTCACTTTACCTTTATCCCAGAGTTTTAATTGATTTTCAAAAGCTTTAATACATGTGTTGTCAAATTAAACAATGGATCCAAAGAGAAAGTCAACCAACCATTGAATCAAGAAGTGCATGTGTATGGAAAAATGGAGTCAGATGCTCCTTTGAATATATTCACTCTCTTCTATTTATCAGAGACATATGGCTATCAGACTAATTCTACTATCGGGCACGTGCCCATTTTTTTTAACATTTTTTTTGAGGTTCCGGACACTTGTCCCTTTTTATTTCCTTGGGATCTATCTTTTTGAGGTTTCAGACACTTGTCCCTTTTTATTTCCTTGGATCTTTCTTTTTTTTTCTTTTCTCTCTCTCTTTTTCTTTTTTTTAATAGCCACATGCTTCCAACAGACTTCTGAGAGGGTAGCAACAGATAATTATGAGCATTTATGCGAAAGATGGATGAAATGTGTAAGCGATCTCAATTCAATGGCAAGATAATATCTCACAGAGTCACAAAGCTTAATTTAACTCAATGTAATTATTAGTCATGTTCATATTTAGAAATCTCCGGAACTTTAGGGTTGTTTAGAACAAGATAATAGCAGCTCGGATCATCACATGTCATATCTTAGTTACCTAGACCTTAGATTAAGTATTTTCTAACCATGTATTTAATTTTATTTTAAGGCATCATTATTAATTAGGAGAACTCATGCTTTGAAGGCTAGGTACTTGAAAGAAATTAGATAGAGCAATTATTCATCATTTCCATGCAAAAGATTAGAGAGAGAGGGTTCTTCTTTGATCATCAACTTCTTAAAACAAACTAGACACACTATTTTATTTATTTAATCTAACACACTTTAAGATATAATATAAAAGCTAATAATAATAGTAATAGTAATAATAATAATAATAATAATAATAATAATAATAATAATAATAATAATAATAAAGACATACCTGAATCGTGAAGATAACGGGGGTGGTATAAATTTAGTGGAGGGGCGGCTGTGAAAGGGCGATTCCCCCTTTTCCATTGAAGTAGGGAAGGGGGTGATTGATCTTTTTTGAATCAGGCCTTACTGGCCAAGTGGTGGTATAAGCTTCATTGCGGATGAAAAGAAGTCCCTGTGAGCGGAGCTACAAAAGGAAGTTCAAGCTCAAGAAATCCGGGATTGCAAGCTGTTTGTTTATTTGATCTTACCCGGTTGTGAGACGGGACGTGAAGTCAACCAAGTACATGTGTGTTCATAGTGTCCCCGGCACCTTCCTCCTAGCTGAGTATGGATGCTGAACTGGAGTGTGGGGGTCTCCCCCAAGCTGGTTCCCTTAATAGTGTTAAGCCTTCATGTGCCCATATATTTAATCTCTTTTTTAATTAATGGTGAGCCTTCATGTGCCCACATATTTTTTGTTCTTTTCTTTTTAAGGGTGAGCCTTCATGTGCTCACTTTTTTTTATTTTATTTTGAATTTGTTTATAGAATGAAAAACTTAAGAGGATAAAGATACTTACGTGGATACATGAGGATGCCTTCCCCCAAGCTGAATGTTGACGTAGTCGTTTGATCTTGCTATGTAGCAGACTGACAGTGGATATGTCCTTCCTCTATTAGAGCTTTGATTGATGTTTGTTAAGACAGTGCTTCAACAGTGGATGGAGCATTCACATGTTCATCAGCTTTTCTTGGTCTTTCAAATCTTGTGAAACTCAAATAGACAACAAAACTTGTGGAACAAATTAAGTATTAGTGGTTGGCCACTCAAGCCTTAGCTGTCTAGAATTTCAGTAAGATCTCTTTTCTCAATATTTTTGTATTTTAATATTTTTACGATGCAAGAGAAAAATGCAACAGGATGAATGTATGCATATTTATTTTTATTATTATTTTTATGCCACCATGGTGAACATTCCTATGGGTTTTTACACCCAAAGATTTATTCACATGGGGCTATATGATACAATAAAATATTTTTTTATTAAAATGTTTGTGAATTAAATATGATTATATAAGAAATGATTATGGATTAAATATGAGAAATATGCACGAAAGTAAATATGAGGATAACTACTGATTTTTACCTTTGGGCGAAGGTTCGGATATTTAGGTCCGACGAACCGGACCTTCCCTTGGTTCAGACCTCCCAAGGTATGTCAGACGTTTGGAAAGTTGTTATTGATTGTACCTCTTAGGTGCAGAAATTTTCTTCCATACTTTCTAGGTCTGAGTCTTCACTTCCTGTGGTTCACTGCCTTGAGGTTTCTCTCCTTTCATTTCTGGGACAGTGTCGATAGCTTCTTCTTCATGATTGGCCTCTCTATTCTTGATAACTTGTCTTCTTTGGCTTTGAGAGCGGCGTCTTTCACTTCTATTCTTCTTGGGTGCTTCATTGGGTATGTAGTTGATGAAGTTGCGTCGTGCATTTTCTCCAGGAAAGTGAAAATGGATTTACTCTTGTAGATGATTGCACTTGTAGCGTAGAGGAATGGTCTTCCAAGGATGAGGTGGACATCATCGTCTTCTCATGTCGAAGATCAAGAAGTCTGTGGGGACTTCATGACCTCTAATTTTGACTATGACGTCTTCCATCATTCCTTCTTGTTTATGCCTCTTGATATGGTGTCACTCTTGTTCTTCGTTCGTCCAGCAGTTTGAAGTGAAGCGTTAATTATGGAAGCTGGTAGCATCTTGCTCAGTGTGCATGTTCTTGCAGATCTAGGACCTTCACTCTATAGAATTTGGGAGTGATAAACTTATCCATGTTTGCTCAAGAGTGTGTCCTGCTCATAAAGACAAGGTAGAGATCAAGTGCATGGGCTCTATTGGTAAAAAAACACCAACAAAACCAAAAGTTTTGTAAACACCAACAAAACCAAAAGTTTTGTTTATTCCCCTCTATCCTTAGGCACATTGCACAAGACAAACTTGTTGTTTATGTGTTCTATTCAATCTTAATATGAGTGATAGGATCAGAGGATGAGCATAAAAGTAGCATCTTAAAATATTTAATAGATCAAATTACTTAACCCAAGGAAGGATAATCTATGCATAAAGTGTCGATCTTTTCATAATTGAGATATATCATCTTCCAAAGGTTAGATGCACAACATTTTAGCTCATTTAGTTAAGACAGTGAGATATAAGAGAGTAAAACTAGAAACAAAGATCAAAGGACTGAACATGTTGAGTTGATTAGGTTGGATCAAGTGAAGTGCAACTTAATCATGTTTAGTTCTTTATTTATGTTCATACTAGAGTCAAGAAGAAGCTTTTAAAGTGAGGGTTACTTACCTTGAAATGTTACTTTGTCATTGGAAAGTGATTGTGCTGAACCACCTTGCAGAAGCTCCTCTTGTCTAGCTGGTTGTTGTTATGAATGACTTGTCTTCTCTTGTTTGTCTCACAGTGTGATTGAGAGGAGGAAGATCACAATGGAATCATCTTTAGAGGTATCGATCTTCCTTCTCTTGTGTCGACTTATCAGTGAAGGCGCATTGTTCCTCGAGTATGCTGCCTAGGATCCTCTTCTCTTGTCAATCTTTCTTATTTTCCCTTTAATTATTGGGTTGACAAGAGACTTGAAATTAGAGCTGCTACTCGAGTGCCTCTATGATAGTCTTTTGTCTTGTAATGTCACAATTGAGACTTGTCCTCTCAACAGTTTCTAGATGATGGAGATCTTATCGACTGTTCTTCTTGATTTGCTGGTTCAGGTACTATCTCTCCATCTTCTAACTCTTGTGGTGCAGTGGCTTCATCCTTCATGATGCCCTCTTCAATTCTTGGCAGTTGGTTGTCCCTTCGACGTCTTCTCTTGGTTCTATTTGGCTGCTCATAAGTGATGTAGATATTTAAGATGCAGCGGAAGATCCAAAAGTTGACTTCTCCAGGTCCGGCAAAGATGATAACATTGATGGTGTTCAAGAACGATCTTCCAATAATGAGTGGTGGTGTGACACTCTAGTGTCAAGCACTGCATTAGGAACTACATTTAGCTACTAAAATTCATAAGCAATGCATTGCATCATTTCATGTGCACAAAAGTGCTTTTGCTTTTTGTTTGCTTATTTGGATTTTGGTTTCTATAAGACTTGGTTGTTTGAGTGGATTTTTGTCTTGGCAATTAATTTTATAAAATAGGTAATATTGAGTATAACACTTTTTGTATTAACACCTTGACTTAGTTCCATATGGTTTAATAATTAAAAATGTGGGAACAAAATGATTTATGGCTCAAAAATTTGCTTTATTTATGTGGAGGTTGAGAAAATAAATTTCAGAAAAAGTGTCTTATATGAAAGTTGTAGAGAAAATTATTTTGAGCAACTTTTATTCTTGGGTCAAAGTCTAGTTTTAAGTTTTTGAAACTGTTTTGAAATGGTCAAAGTTTGGAAAAATTTAGAAAAAGAAAAAGGAAAAAAATGTTTTCCCCGGCGCTTCCCAACCAGCCCACTCGGCCTTTCGGCCCGCCTAGCGCCCGCGCCGGCCCACTCACACGCGCCGCTCCGCTCCCGCCCGCGCCGCGCCGCGCGCGACCGACCGCCGCGCCGTACGCCGGCCGGAGCGCCGCGTGGCCGTCGTCTTCTGCCGCGGATCCACCCGGGCCACTCACCACCCGATCCTCTCCCACCTGATCACGCAAGGATCGCCCGCGGCCACTCCCTCGCTGCCTTGGCTGCCGCGCTCCGCTCCGCCACCCGCGCCGCTCGCCGGCCGTGGCCCCCACCACGACCACCGGCCGGCCGAGCCCAAAACCCCGAGCGTCTCTCTCTGCTCCCTCACTCTCCATTCGCACGCACTCGCCCTCGCCAACTTCCCTCTCCCCGAACGCACGAACGCGAACACGAAACCGTGCCCGCCGCCGTCCGACACCACCGCTAGCCACCGCCGTTCCACCCCTAGCCGAGCCACCGCCGGTCGATTAACCCCGACCACCGCTCCGCCTACATCCCGGACACACGGTGCGCACACCCGCACCATCAGCCGAGCCTCGCCGACGCCGAAACCCAAGGAGCCCCGCCGCGGTTGCCATTGACGCCGCCCGGAGCTCGAAGCCGTTCTTCCCCGACCAAAGCTCCACCGTCTCCATCCTTCTCCGTCGGGCCTCACCGTGAGTAGGCAAGGTGAGAATGCCCCTTACTCTGAACGCTACCGCTCCCTAACCCCCTCTTCTTCCCAATCGAGCGCCGCCACCATCTGCCATGGCCGCGCACGAGGTCCAGCTCCACCAGAGCTTCCCGATCCAAACCAACCCCCTAGACTTGCTTCCTAGGGTTCGTATGAGCTTTAGCACCCGCCAATTTTAGCCGGCGACCACCGGAACCGGCCGAGCCGAGCACCACTGCCACCACCGCCCGCCATGGCTTGCCGCCGACGAGCTACGGCCGTGCGCTGGCCAAACCACCACCACCACTCGATCCGCCTTGTCAAGGCAAACTCACCGAGCACCAACCCACCGCCGGCGACCTCGCCGTCGGCGAGTAACCCGCGGTAAACCGCTCGCCCTGCTCTGCCTCCACCGACCGATGGGCCCCGTTGACCAGCAGGCCCCAGGCGTCAGCCGCCCATGGTCCATGGACCGAGTCTGTGCAAGTTGGGCCGGAAGTTTCAAATGTTTTTCTTTTTCTTTTTGTTTTCCAGAAAAGCTTGTTTATTTTGTGTAGCCCGTGTTAATGATCCAAATGAGGTGCTTTTAGTTTTGTTAGCTTGTTCATAATAGATCTATCATGGAAAAATATGAGAGTATTTTTGGTGGAAGTTTATTACACTGTTTTTATTTAATCCAGATTATGTGCTTTTGTTTAGATAAATAAGTTTATGTGTTTTCTGGTTGAATTAATTCATGGCAAAATTTGTGTAGGTTTCTTGTCAATTTATGCATCTATGAAAAATTTATGAGGCACTGTTTCTGTAGAAAAAGTATCTGTTTGGGTTTAATTTCCTTTTTAGCTATTTTCTTAAACTAATGGTTAAAATGATTTATATGTGAAAGTAAAATATGGGAAAATTTATGTAGTCTCTGTAGGTTATGTTTAAGCTGAGAAAAATGCTAAGCATAGGTTGTTGTATAGAAAAATAAGGAGTTGCTGTACAAGTGTGCTTTTCTGTGTTTTTTTAGAAAATTTTTGTAAAAAATAATATAATGTTTATGTTCATGGAACTTTTTTGATAAATATGAAATGTGGAATAGAATCTGAGAAAAATATGAAAATGTGGATGTCACCCTTTTCCAGTAGGGTTGTAGTTCAAAGGGTTTATTTTGTAATAAACTTGTTTATTTTGTTTAGATTTATGTGTTCATGTTTTAGCAGTAAATTTTCTGCAGTAGAGTGGTGATAAGTAGATAAAGCTAGGAAAAATATGAAATCTGCCGTTTGACACTTTTTATAAGAAAAGCTAGTTCAAAGCAGCATTTGAGCAGTTTATTTCATCTTTTTGTATCTGCTGTTCCATAATTTATTTCTTGCTAAAAATTATGCAGTAAGGTCCAGTGAGTATGAGTTACCTTCTGAAATTTTTGTGGATTTTTGCACTTGCTGTTCAAACCTGATTTCTTTTTGAATTAATCAAAGGAAATTAGTTGAGTTAATGATTTTATTTAATGCAATCATAAGTGTTTTTCCTCAATGTCAAAAGTGGTTCAACAAGTTGGTTTTGTTAGTTTGCAAGAATTGTTTACATTTTTACCACCATATTTCGCACCGTGCATTATTTATTTATTATCCACTGCATTGTAATAGGATCGACAGTTCCGGAGCCCGACCAGGAGCCAGAGGTAAACGTTGAGCAGGAGATTCCAGAGCTGCCCAGAACCGAGGAGGCCGACCTCGCGCCAGAGTCTAACTTGCCCGAGTGCCCCTCCCACGAGGCCTCGGTTTTCACTCAAGGCAAGCCCCGGAGCATTTTAAGTTTCCCAGCTTTTATAATTAATTTACTTGAGTATTTTATATTGTGATGCATTAGGTATAGGAGTTGATTGAATCCTACTTGCTGCATTACCATTCCTTGATTATTGATTAATATCTGCCTTGTTATCCTGTTATCTATATATAATGTAGAATTGCTTAGTCTGCTAATATAAGTAGTAGTTAAGGATGTTCCCGTAATACCCCTGGTGGGTATTTATCGGATCACGGTTGGCTATATTTGCTATTATGGAAAAGAACCTGAGTAGTAATGAAATACGGTCAACTGGAAGGCAAGGCACAAGTTTGGAAACTTGGGGCAGTCCGTCCGTTGGATCGTGTAGGTTTGTATCGATGTTGGCCCTCGTTCATTTTTGAACACGCCCTTTTGCTTAGGGATATGTTGGTGCTGTAATCATCGACCCCAAAGCCGGTTAGACGCCGTTCGGGCCGGTCTCAACCCGTGTCGCACCCTCTAGTATGGAAACACGATCTGCCGCGGAATGGCCATCGTATAGTTCCAATTGGGTGGTCCGTGCTGTGAGCCGCGACGATTAGCACCGCGAACAAGCATCGAGCGGTTACCCAATGCATGGACCCGACGGGGAAAGTGTGGGTTGGTATTAAAGGTCTTTCACCAGCTGGTTTGGAATTTGATTCGAGTCGCCGTCTCCCCCGGTTAGTGGGAAACTATGGCGAGCTTCATCATGATACAACTCCATGTGATGTTTAGAGGTTCAACTAAAATGTGGATTAAGTCAACTAGATATGGTTATATTATTGATTGTTAGACTCAAGTGTATGTAATAGTTCAGGTGCAAATCTATACTAAGAGGTAGGTCTAAAAGTTGACTGCTCACTGATATCATTAAATGTTCCTTCCCTTAATTTGAGCTTTCCGCAACTAAAGATCCCAGCTCCACCAAAAGCCTTGCATACCCTTGGTGTCTTTATTTTTAGTTGGACGGGTAAGTCTAGCTGAGTACATTCCCGTACTCAGGGTTTATCCCGTTGTTGCAGATGGCCAGGTCTACTACGGCTATTGTAAGCACTGTCTCTACCCCGTGGAGGGTGATGAGGAGTAGGCCCATGGCAGGGTCATCCAGAAGCTTCTCCTTTTCTTTTGCTGGACTGAGACTACTAGTGGCACATTATTTGAAAAAGGAGGAGTGAGTTATTAAACAATGTTTATTCGGACCACATGTGTGGTGGTCGTGTTTCAAAACTTATTTCAGCTTCCGCACTTTTAAACTCAGTATTGTAATAACTCTTTTATGATTTCGCACTCTGATGTTTAAATTCAGTTTCGTTTATCGACGATGTATCCTTACGAATGCAGTACTTGAACAATGCGATCCTGTATGTTGTATGATGTTTGAAATCCTTCGAGATTTCTGGACTACCGGGGTTATATGGGTTCAAGTATGAGTCGATGTCAGACGAATTTGGCTAAGATGGTACTTGAGCTCTTATAATCAGGACGGTTCCGCCACAGCTGGTATCGGAGCATGGTTCAAGTTATTGCATCCGGAAGGAGCTATTTTCGAACTAAAATGGGTATTTCAAAACTATTTTCAAAACTATTTTAAATTATTGAGTGTGCCCAGTCTTGTCCTTAAGCCCTATACTAGGATTCAGGTGGCTTAACTGCTAACAGGGTTCAGGGTTTGCCTCATGCTGGATCTTTATTTGCTGGTCCATTCTCGAGGGAAAGAGAATGCGTCGATTGCGAAAACATGCATAAAATGATTTGGTGAGATATGAGAGCATGACCATCCAACCGTCGGTCTAGGGTGAGAGATTATTATACCAAGTATGTGCGAGCGTTACGCAAGCACATACAAGGGTATCAAATGTTGGGTATGTTTTCTGGATTGGTGCATGATGTTTAGTGTTGGCTTCTATGTATTTTGTGCACATGGCCAATACTCCGTTATTTTATCATTGGGATTTTGCTTGGGCTGAGATGAATCTTTTGCAGGTACACTAACTATGCGATCAAGTAGAACGTGTAGATACCGTATGAGAGATCGTTCTTGCCACCGACTAGAATGTTAGGACTTACGAGTCATTGTTAGTGAGTGAGAATGTAAGTACGATCATGCATCATGTTTATATTCTTGCACTTGCATTACCTCCCCTTAATTAAAAGTTGTCTCTTTTTCTATAAAATTTGCTAACTTAATATCCGTCTCACGGGAGTTTGAAACCCTTTGTTTCTACATATGGTCCGGACTAAGTTGACTGCTGGCAAGGCCACCGGAGGCAGAGGAGTTCCACGTCACCGCTTGGCCACAAAGTTGACCAAGAAGACGTTCTTGTCTTACTTCGGGTTGCCGACTATCCTTTGGAGGATTTTGCAGGCAGTGGGATATGAGGACGGATAGGAGCCCAGGTACTCAAGGTAGAAGGAGATCTATGGGCAGGATTCGTTGGTAATGGTGCAGATCAAGGTCAAGGCCTTGCCTGCCAAGCCCCACTGATCAGGATGGACAGAGATCACCAGAGGCAGTTGTGCCAAAGATGGAGCTAACAGGGTAGCTTATCTGGTGCTGAAGGACATCATCGCCCGTTTCCCCGCCGACCTTGCTAGTGCTATGGCAGGAGTGTTCCCTCGTGGATCACCTTTTCCATTGCACTAGAGGCAGACTTTGGAGTCAGTTCTGACAGGGAGTCCTGAGGAGAGGTTCTACTGCGAGACGTCTGCGATGAGCGCCACCGAAGCTTTGGTGGGTGTGTGTGAGAGTTTGGAGCGCAGCCTCGAGAGCGTGTCCTTCACCCTCACCGCTACCTACCAGAGCAAGAGGAAGCTGCAGGAGGAGTTTGACGCCGAGGTAGCCCGTCTACAGGAGAGGTTGCACCAGGTCACCCTAGAGCGTGACGACGCCCGTGCCACAGCAGGAGCAGAGAGCACCGCCAGGACCGTTGCTGAGCAGATGTACCTGATGACAACTTTCCAGCGGGATGAGGCCCGCACAGCACTTGACCAGCTCAGAGAGGGTGCCCATCACCTGGTACAGCAGGTGCACGACCAGCAGGCCTACATCGACCAGCTCCACGAGGCGATCCACCAGATGCACCACCAGGCACAGGAGGTCGCCGCCCTAGCAGTTGACGAGGCTCCCGCAGACGAGGCTCAGGAGCCCCAGGACGGAGTAGTCCTTGGTCCCGACGTTCCCCTGGAGGACGAGGCTCATGCTGACGAGCCGATGATCGACGCCGACGTGGAGGATGCCGCGTCCGCCGCTGGAGACGCTTGAGCGCTAGCTTTGTAGGAGTCGTTTTCTTTTGTATAGCTTGAGGATGCTAGCTGATGATGTAACCCGAACATGTGTTGGTTTTATGTTTAAGTTGTATGATGGCATGTATGGCTTTTGGACAAAGACCGGACTTCGATCTGGCACCTTTTATGGAAATCTGTCGTTTGCATGTCTATTTCGATTAATTATTCTGTGATGTTGTATGGAAATGAGTAATTATACTTGGTTGTGTGCTAAATTTTCGAATTATGTGCAACATAATATTTATTCATGATCATTATGACACCACCTAATGATTGCTTATTAATGGGATATGCAGATGCCGACACACACTCGCAGCCAGCGTGGATAGGGGTCAGGGCAGGAGGAGAATCTGCCACCACCTGCACCGCCGCCGATGACGCCGAAAGCATTTTTCGGGCAATTTCTGGGCAGTCAGAGAAACATGGAAGAGATGCAGAGGCATATGGAGGCCACCCTCCGTAATATCGCCAACAACACTGCGCAACAGCACCAGCAGCGCCAAGGACCAGAGCCCAACCAGTACAGCTCGTACCGTGACTTCTTGGACACTCGTCCCCCTATGTTCAAGGAAGCCACCGAACCGCTTGAAGCAGATGAATGGCTCAACTCCATCACCCAGAAGTTTCGTCTACTCCATTTGACTGAAGAACTCAAGGCGGAGTATGCCGCCCACATGTTGGAAGGACCCGCATGATTGTGGTGGGCCCAGTACCGTGCATCCCTACCCGCAAATGCACCGGTCACTTGGGACTAATTCTCTACTGCTATGCACAACCACTACATCCCTAGTGGTTTGATGGAAATGAAGGTCACAGAGTTCATGAGGCTATCCCAGGGAACCAGGTCGATGTCAGAGTATCTCCATAGCTTCAACAATCTGTCCCGCTATGCCCCGGATTTCGTCAACACGGAAGCCAAGAAGATTGCTAGCTTCAAACGTGGCATGAGTGCCACCATGCTCTCCAAGATGGGAAACAGTCACCGCACCACCTTCAGTGACTTTGTCAGTGACTGCTTGAATCAAGAGGCCAATGACAACAGGCTGGTGACAGAGACTCGTCATCGTGCGAATGAAGGAGGTTCGTCTCAACAGAGGACCCCTTTCGGAGCACGCACCCCGTATCGCCCGCCAGTTGCAGGAGCAAGATTCCGTCCCCCGCAGAGGAAGATAACCACCAACCGTCCCCGTCCAAGTTTCCAGAAACCCTACACTGCTCCCCTGATGCAGAACAAAGCAAAGGCAGGAAGTTCAGGAGGTCCCAAGACCCCGTATGTGATTGGACTGTGCTACAACTGTGGTCAGATCGGACACCTGTCATGTCAGTGCCCCCAGCCAAAGAAGCCGTACACCCAGCCCCAACCTCGCACCGGCAATTTGCATTTCACCACCGTGGAGGAAGTACCAGAGGGAGAACCTGTCATCGCTGGTACGTTTCTTGTTAATCAATACCCCGCAGTTGTGTTGTTTGATTCTGGAGCATCGCATTCTTTCATAAGTGAGAATTTTGTTATAAGGAGTAACCTTGAGTTAGTAGAGTTGGACCGGGGATACCAGATAAGTTCCACCAGAGCTGTTCTCTCCGCCCGTAAAATGGCTAAAGGAGTGGAAATGACTTTTGAGGATAAAAAGGCCATACTGGATCCCATAGTAATCCCTGGTCTAGGTTTGGATGTAATCTTGGGTATGGGTTGGATGAAACTCTGGAGGGTCAATCTCGACATCGTAGAGCGAGTAGTTTCCATGGTTAGTCGCTGGAGTGGGTCTTCTTTCCGGTTCAAGTTACCTCGAAACCCCCATGAGATAGGAGTGTTGTTCAATATCACGACAAAACAGATAGCTGAGATCCCGATAGTGTGTGAGTTTCCAGATGTCTTCCCTGATGAGTTGCCAGGACTACCACCGGATAGGGATGTGGAGTTTGCTATAGAGTTAATCCCTGGAACGACACCTATTTCTCGGAGGCCGTATCGGATGCCAGCTAACGAGCTAGCAGAGCTCAAGACTCAGTTGCAAGAGCTTTTGGATAAAGGTTTGATACGTCCTAGTTCGTCACCTTGGGGATGTTCCGCCATCTTCGTGAAAAAGAAGGACAAAACTTTAAGGATGTGTGTGGATTATAGACCGCTGAATGCAGTAACTATAAAGAACAAGTATCCCTTACCCCGAATTGATGTCTTGTTTGATCAGTTATCAAAGGCAAAAGTGTTCTCCAAGATTGACTTGAGATCAGGCTACCATCAGATCAAGATCAGAAGAGAGGATATACCAAAAACAGCTTTCTCCACCAGATATGGACTTTATGAATACCTAGTTATGTCTTTTGGAGTAACCAACGCACCGACACATTTCATGTATCTGATGAAATCTGTCTTTATGCCTGAGTTGGATAAGTTTGTTGTGGTGTTTATCGATGACATCTTGGTATACTCTGAAAATGAGAAGGATCATGCGGAGCACTTACGAGTCGTCTTAACCCGACTTCGAGAGCACAAGTTGTATGCTAAGTTTAGCAAGTGTGAGTTTTGGTTAAAGAAGGTACCTTTTCTTGGACACATTCTTTTAGAAGAAGGAATCTCGGTGGACCCTTCTAAGGTACAAGAGGTTATGGATTGGAAAGCTCCTACAAATGTTTTTGAGGTTCGTAGCTTTTTGGGTTTGGCCGGATATTACCGTCGGTTCATTCCAGATTTTTCAAGGATAGCCAAGCCTATGACTCGTTTAACTCAGAAAAACAAGAAGTTTGAATGGACTCCAGAGTGTGAAACAGCTTTCCGCACCCTGCGAACGTTGTTGACTTCTGCACCCGTTTTGGCTCAACCGAACCTGGAGGAACCTTTTGATGTGTTTTGTGACGCATCCAAAATTGGACTTGGATGTGTGCTTATGCAGAATGGGAGAGTTATAGCATACGCTTCACGTCAGTTGCGACCACATGAGGAGAACTACCCCACTCTTGATTTGGAATTGGCTGTAGTTCATGCACTCAAGATCTGGAGGCATTATCTTATGGGTAACCTATGTCATGTGTATACATACCACAAAAGTTTGAAATACATCTTCACCCAGCCAGAGTTGAATATGAGGTAGAGGAGATGGTTGGAGTTGATTAAGGATTACAACCTAGAAGTGCATTACCACCCCGGCAAAGCGAATGTTGTAGCGGATGCCTTGAGTCGCAAAACTCATTGCAACTCCCTACAACCATTGTTGGAAGATGGATTCAACCTTATGCACCCCTTTTTGCTGAATAACATCACCATACAATGCACCCTGGAAAGTGATATCATCGAAGGGCAAAAGACCGATGAAGAGATCTGTCAGATCAAGAAGAGGTTGGAAACCAGTAGTGTGTTGAACTTCAGAACAGATGAACAAGGGATTTTGTGGTATAATCAAAGGTTGGTTGTTCCTAAGGATATGGAGCTGAAAGAAAGAATTCTGAATGAAGCTCACAATTCAAAGTTGTCTATCCATCCAGGAAGCAGTAAGATGTACCAAGATTTGAGAACACGGTATTGGTGGTCAAAGATGAAGAAAGAGGTTGCAGCTTATGTCGCAAAGTGCGATACTTGCTGCATGATAAATGCTATACACTTGAGACCTGCCGGACTGTTACAACCGCTATCAATCCCCGAATGGAAATGAGAAGAGATTAGTATGGATTTCATCACAGGTCTTCCCACCACCCAAAAGGGACATGATTCTATCTGGGTTATCGTGGATCGGTTATCCAAAGTGGCTCACTTCATACCAGTCAAGACTACACATCGACCACACCAATACGCAGAATTGTACATGCAGAACATCTTAAAGTTACATGGAGTTCCCAAAAGGATTGTTTCTGATAGAGGACCCCAGTTCATAGCACGTTTTTGGGAACAATTGCACAAGGAGCTAGGGACAAAGTTGGTACGAAGTTCCGCTTATCACCCTCAAACCATAGGACAAACAGAATGAGTAAATCAAATTTTGGAAGATATCCTTAGAGCATGTGTACTATCCTCAGGAGAATCATGGGAGAAATGGTTACCCCTCACAGAATTCTCATATAACAATAGCTATCAAGAAAGTATAAAGATGGCACCATTCGAAGTTTTATATGGACGAAGATGCAGAACCCCGGTAAATTGGGTTGAATCAGGAGATCGAGGATTTTATGGGTCAGATTATGTAAAGGATGCCGAGGAGATAGTGCAAACTGTACAACAACATATCAAGGCAGCACAGTCCCGACAGAAAAGTTATGCTGATACACGAAGGAGACCTTTGGAATTCCAAGTAGGAGATTATGTTTACCTTAAGGTCTCGCCCATGAGAAAGGTCCAACGTTTTGGAATTAAGAAAAAGCTAGCACCTCGATATGTGGGACCATATTTGATCATAGCCAGAAAGGGAGAAGTAGCCTATGAAGTGCAGTTACCCCCGAAAATGAGCGCAGTTTTTCCCGAGTTTCATGTATCCCAGCTTAAGAAGTGTCTTCGAGTACCTGAACGAGAAGAGGTTCTAATCCCGGATGTCACTATCAGATCAGATCTGGAATACTATGAACAGCCTCAGGAAATACTGGATACCAAGACTCGAGAAACCCGCAACCGAGAAGTGAAGACTTACAAGATTCTCTGGAGCAATCACGGACCCAATGATGCAACTTGGGAAACCGAGGAGTACTTGCGCGTAAACTACCCGCTTTCTTTAAGAAGTGGTACGTAACCCAAATCTCGGGACGAGATTTCTTTAAGGGGGGAAGGGCTGTGACACTCTAGTGTCAAGCACTGCATTAGGAACTACATTTAGCTACTAAAATTGATAAGCAATGCATTGCATCATTTCATGTGCACAAAAGTGTTTTTGCTTTTTGTTTGCTTATTTGGATTTTGGTTTCTATAAGACTTGGTTGTTTGAGTGGATTTTTGTCTTGGCAATTAATTTTATAAAATAGGTAATATGGAGTATAACACTTTTTGTATTAACACCTTGACTTATTTCCATATGGTTTAATAATTAAAAATGTGGGAACAAAATGATTTATGGCTCAACAATTTGCTTTATTTATGTGGAGGTTGAGAAAATGAATTTCAGAAAAAGTGTCTTATATGAAAGTTGTAGAGAAAATTATTTTGAGCAACTTTTATTTTTGGTCAAAGTCTAGTTTTGAGTTTTTGAAACTGTTTTGAAATGGTCAAAGTTTGGAAAAATTTAGAAAAATAAAAAGGAAAAAAATGTTTTTCCCCGGTGCTTCCCAACCGGCCCACTCGGCCTTTCGGCCCGCCTAGCGCCCGCGCCGGCTCACTCACACGCGGCGCTCCGCTCCCGCCCGCGCCGCGCCGCGCGCGACCGGCCGCCGCGCCGTACGCCGGCCGGAGCGCCGCGTGCCCGCCGTCTTCTGCCGTGGATCCACCTGGGCCACTCACCACGCGATCCTCTCCCACCTGATCACGCAAGGATCGCCCGCGACCACTCCCTCGCTGCCTTGGCTGCCGCGCTCCGCTCTGCCACCCGCGCCGCTCGCCGGCCGTGGCCCCCCTCCACGACCACCGGCCGGCCGGCCGAGCCCAAAACCCCGAGTGTCTCTCTCTCCGCTCCCTCACTCTCCATTCGCACGCACTCGCTCTCGCCAACTCCCCTCTCCCTGCACGCACAAACGCGAACACGAAACCGTGCCCGCCATCGTCCGACACCACCGCTAGCCACCGCCATTCCACCCCTAGCCGAGCCACCGCCGGTCGATTAACCCCGACCACCGCTCCGCCTACATCCCGGGCACACGGTGCGCACACCCGCACCATCAGCCGAGCCTCGCCGACGCCGGAACCCAAGGAGCCCCGCCGCAGTTGCCATTGACGCCGCCCGGAGCTCGAAGCCGTTCTTCCCCGACCAAAGCTCCACCGTCTCCATCCAGGGCCGACTCTATAATTTTAAGGGTCCTTGGGCAAGCAGGAAGGTAAGGGCCTGTTGAACTAGTTTGATGTATATTATGAATAACAAATTACTTTACAGTACACGTTTAGTTTATGAAACATAATAATAATGTAATACAAAACTAAAAAATAGCAACCATTACAATTACCTTGAATAAAATGTAATGTTTCAATGCCTTGTAAAAACCACCTATGGATATTTCTTGATGTAAAATCTTTAAGGACGGTGTCGAGATTAATGTGGTCCAAAACATCCTTCTCAATGCTGCACATGGCTAAGCCATTCAATTTTTCCCGTGACATAGTTGACCTTAAATAATTTTTCAAAAGTTCCAATTTGAAGAAACTTCTTTAGGTTGATACTACTGTCACTAGAATAGTTAAGAGAATTTGATATGCAATAGAAATATTTAGGTAGCAATCTATAACTTTTTTTTCTTTTCTGAGCACCGGACAAATGCTTCTTAAGTAACATCTGTCACCTTCAAATAAAAACATTAAATTAAAAATTTATAACCATAATAGTTAAATTGGAAAAATACTAATACATTGGGGTGTTGTTGCTGCTTACCATGAGGAGCAAATTGGATGGCGTCCTTGCCGGTCGTCAGTTGCCGGCCACCAGGTGAGGTCGTGAGGACTGAGATAGGCAAAGTAGCGCGTCAATGACGATTGTTGATGGACGATTGGTAGCGCAGTGTCGCGGCGGCAGGAACGATAGGATGAAACGAAACGTCACTTGGCCGTGGCCGCTTGGGGCTCTGCTCTGCTCGATGGATCACATGATACGTACGTAGAATAGGACCAGAAGGACCTGCGACTTGAGCTGATTTGATAATTGCTATGGACCTGCGACCACCGAAACCGGCCGAGCCGAGCACCACTGCCACCACCGCCCGCCATGGCTCGCCGCCGGCCGTGCGCTGGCCAAACCACCACCACCACTCGATCCGCCTTGTCAAGGCAAACTCACCGAGCACCACCCCACCGCCGGCGACCTCGCCGTCGGCGAGTAAACCGCGGTCAACCGCTCGCCCCTGCTCTGCCTCCACCGACCGATGGGCCCCGTTGACCAGCAGGCCCCACGCGTCAGCCGCCCACGGTCCATGGACCGAGTCTGTGCAAGTTGGGCCGGGAGTTTCAAATGTTTTTCTTTTTCTTTTTGTTTTCCAGAAAAGCTTGTTGATTTTGTGTAGCTCGTGTTAGTGATCCAAATGAGGTGTTTTCAGTTTTGTTAGCTTGTTCATAAGTAGATCTGTCATGAAAAAATATGAAAGTATTTTTGGTGGAAGTTTATTACACTGTTTTTATTTAATCCAGATTATGTGCTTTTGTTTAGATAAATAAGTTTATGTGTTTTCTGGTTGAGTTAATTCATGGCAAAATTTATGTAGGTTTCTTGTCAGGTTATGTATCCATGAAAAATTTATGAGGCACTGCTTCTGTACAAAAAGTATCTGTTTAGACTTCATTTCTTTTTTAGTTGTTTTCTTAAAATAATGGTTAAAATGATTTATATGTGAAAATAAAATAAGGGAAAATTTATGTAGTCTATGTAGGTTATGTTTAAGCTGAGAAAAATGCTAAGCATAGGTTGTTGTATAGAAAAATAAGGAGTTGTTCTACAAGTGTGCTTTTCTGTGTTTTTCTTAGAAAATTCTTGTAGAAAATAATATAATGTTTCTGTTCATGGAACTTTCTTGATAAAAATAAAATGTAGAATAGAATTTGAGAAAAATATGAAATTGAGGATATCACCCTTTTCCAGTAGGGTTGTAGTTCAAAGGGTTTATTTTGTAATAAACTTGTTTATTTTGTTTAGATTTATGTGTTCATGTTTTAGCAGTAAATTTTCTGCAGTAGAGTGGTTATAAGTAGATAAAGCTAGGGAAAATATGAAATCTGCTGTTTGACACTTTTTATAAGAAAAGCTAGTTCAAAGCAGCATTTGAGCAGTTTATTTCATCTTTTTGTATCTGCTGTTCAGTAATTTATTTCTTGCTAAAAATTATGCAGTAAGGTCCAGTGAGTATGAGTTACCTTCTGGAATTTTTGTGGATTTTTGCACTTGCTGTTCAAACCTGATTTCTTTTTGAATTAATCAAAGGAAATTAGTTGAGTTAACGATTTTATTTAATGCAATCATAAGTGTTTTTCCTCAATGTCAAAAGTGGTTCAACAAGTTGGTTTTGTTGGTTTGCAAGAATTGTTTACATTTTTACCACCATATTTCGCACCGCGCATTATTTATTTATTATCCACCGCATTGCAATAGGATCGACAGTTCCGGAGCCCGACCAGGAGCCGGAGGTAAACGTCGAGCAGGAGATTCCGGAGCTGCCCAGAACCGAGGAGGCCAACCGTGCGCGAGAGTTTAACTTGCCCGAGTGCCCCTCCCACGAGGCCTCAGTTTTCACTCAAGGCAAGCCCCGGAGCATTTTAAGTCTCCCAGCCTTTCTAATTAATTTACTTGAGTATTTTATATTATGATGCATTAGGTATAGGAGTTGATTGAATCCTACTTGCTGCATTACCATTCCTTGATTGTTGATTAATATCTGCCTTGTTATCCTGTTATCTATATATAATGTAGAATTGCTTAGTCTGCTAATAAAAGTAGTAGTTAAGGATGTTCCCGTAATACCCCTGGTGGGTATTTACCGGATCACGGTTGGCTATACTTGTTATCGTGGAAAAGAACCTGAGTAGTAATAAAATACGGTCAACTGGAAGGCAAGGCACAGGTTTAGAAACTTGGGGCAGTCCGTCCGTTGGATCGTATAGGTTTGTATCGATATTGGCCCTCATTCATTTTTGAACGCGCCCTTTTACTTAGGGATATGTCGGTGCTGTAATCATCGACCCCAAAGCCGGTTAGACGCTATTCGGGCCGGTCTCAACCCGTGTCACACCCTCTAGTATGGAAACACGATCTGTCGCGGAATGGCTATCGTATAGTTCCAATTGGGTGGTCCGTGCTGTGAGCCGCGACGATTACCACCACGAACAAGCATCGAGCGGTTACCCAATGCATGAACCCGATAGGGAAAGTGTGGGTTGGTATTAAAGGTCTTTCACCAGCTGGTTTGGAATTCGATTCGAGTCGCCGTCTTCCCCGGTTAGTGGGAAACTATGGCGAGCTTCACCACGATACAACTACATGTGATGTTTAGAGGTTCAACTAAAATGTGGATTAAGTCAACTGGATATGGTTATATTATTGATTGTTAGACTCAAGTGTATGTAATAGTTCAGGTGCAAATCTAGACTAAGAGGTAGGTCTAAAAGTTGACTGCTCACTGATATCATTAAATGTTCCTTCCCTTAATTTGAGCTTTTCGCAACTAAAGATCCCAGCTCCACCAAAAGCCTTGCATACCCTTGGTGTCTTTATTTTTAGTTGGACGGGTAAGTCTAGCTGAGTACATTCCCGTACTCAGGGTTTATCCCGTTGTTGCAGATGGCCAGGTCTACTACGGCTATTGTAAGCACTGTCTCTACCCCGTGGAGGGTGATGAGGAGTAGGCCCAGGGCAGGGTCATCCAGAAGCTTCTCCTTTTCTTTTGCTGGACTGAGACTACTAGTGACACATTATTTGAAAAAGGAGGAGTGAGTTATTAAACAATGTTTATTCGGACCACATGTGTGGTGGTCGTGTTTCAAAACTTATTTTAGCTTCCGCACTTTTAAACTCAGTATTGTAATAACTCTTTTATGATTTCGCACTCTGATGTTTAAATTCAGTTTCGTTTATCGATGATGTATCGTTACGAATGTGGTACTTGAACAATGCGATCCTGTATGTTGTATGATGTTTGAAATCCTTCGAGATTTCAGGACTACCGGGGTTATATGGGTTCAAGTATGAGTCGATGTCAGATGAATTTGGCTAAGACGGTACTTGAGCTCTTATAATCAGGACGGTTCCGCCACAGGTGGATCATGTTCTTCTTCTCGACTGGGACAACATCTAGTGGTTTGTACTGATCAAAGTGGTGAGAATATGTTTGAAGTTGGGTTTCTCCTTCCTCCCTTTGATTGTGAAACACATCTAGACAACGGAATTGTCTCTCCCAGGCTGGCTTGTGATGTAGATGGACTCCCAACAACATGTTCATGTGTTTTACTCGTCCAAGTCATCAAGACAAGAAGTGGGAAGTTATCCACTTTTCTAATCAAGAGCTAGCTTGGGAGACAAGATGGTACCACTACAATAATAGCAAGATCTACAAGTCAAACACATGAACATGTGTTTGGGAGTCCATCTACATCACAAGCCAGCCTGGGAGAGACAATTCTGTTGTCTAGATGTGTTTCACAATCAAAGGGAGGAAGGAGAAACCCAACTTCAAACATATTGATCTCCTACTCACCACTTGGATCAGTACAAACCACTAGAAGTTGTCCCAGTCAAGAAGAAGAATATGATCCACCACTCATTCTTGGAAGATCGTTCTTGAGCACCATCAATGTTATTATCTTTGCCGGACCTGGAAAAGTCAACTTTTGGATCTTTCGCTGCATCTTCAACATCTACATTACTTATGAGCAGCCAAAGAGAACCAAGAGAAGACGTCAAAGGAAGAACCAACTGCCAAGAATTGAGGAGGGCATCATGAAGGATGAAGCCACTGCACCACAAGAGTTAGAAGATGGAGAGATAATACCTGAGCCAGTAAATCAAGAAGAACAGCCGATAAGATCTCCATCATCTAGACACTGTTGAGAGGACAAGTCTTAGTTGTGACATTACAAGACAAAAGACTCTCATGGAGGCACTCGAGTAGCAGCTCTAATTTCAAGTCTCTTGTCAACCCAATAATTAAAAGAAAAATAAGAAAGGTTGACAAGAGAAGAATGCAGAACTATCCCTACATCCTCATAGTACAGAATTGATACAAGAAAGCGAGAGGATCCTAGTCAGCATACTCGAGGAACAATGCGCCTTCACTGATAAGTCGACACAAGGGAAGGAAGGTCAATACCTCTAAAGATGATTCCACTGTGATCTTCCTCCTCTCAAGAACAATGTGAGACAAGCAAGAGAAGACAAACCAGCTAGACAAGGGGAGCTTCCAAAAGGTGGTTCAACACAATCACTCTCCAATGACAAAGTAACATTTCAAGGTAAGTAACCATCACTATAAAAGCTTCTTCTTGATTCTAGTATGAACATAACTAAACATGTTTAAGTTGCACCTCACTTGATCCAACCTAATCAACTCAACATGTTCAGTCCTTTGATCTTTGTTCCTAGCTCTACTCTCTTGAATCCCACTGTCTTAACTAAATGAGCTAAAATGTTGTGCATCTAACCTTTGGAAAATGATATATTTCAATTATGAAAAGATCGACACTTTATGCATAGATTATCCTTCCTTGGGTTAAGTAATTTGATCTGTTAAATATTTTAAGATGCTACTTTTATGCTCATCCTCTGATCATATCACTCATGTTAAGATTGAATAGAACATATAAACAACAAGTTTGTCTTGTGCAATTGGCCTAAGGTTAAAGGGGAATAAACAAAACTTTTGGTTTTGTTGGTGTTTTTCCACCAACAGAGCCCATGCACTTGATCTCTACCTTGTCTTTATGAGCAGGACACACTCTTGAGCAAACATGGAGAAGTTTATCACTCCCAAATTCTACAGAGTGAAGGTCCCATATCTACAAGAACATGCACACTGAGCAAGATACTTCCAGCATCCACAATAAACGCTTCATTTCAAACTGTTGGGCAAACAAATGACATGAGTAACACCATATCAAGAGGCATAAACAAGAAGGAATGATGGAAGACATCGTAGTCAGAATTAGAGGTCATAAAGTCCCCACAGACTTCTTGATCCTCGACATGGGAGAAGACAATGATGTTCACCTCATCCTAGGAAGACCATTCCTCTACGCTACAAGTACAACCATTTACAAGAGGAAATCCATTCTCACTTTCTTGGAGAAAAAGCATGATGCAACTTCATCAACTACATACCCAATGAAGCACCCAAGAAGAACAGAAGTGAAAGACGCCGCTCTCAATGCCAAGAAAGACAAACTATCAAGAATAGAGAGGCCAATCATGAAGAAGAAGTTATCGGCACTGTCCCAGAAAAGAAAGGAGAGAAACCTCAAGACAGTGAACCACAGGAAGTGAAGACTCAGACCAAGAAAGTATGAAAGAAAAAGTCCGCACCTCAGAGGTACAATCAATAACAACTTTCCAAACGTCTGACATACATTGGGAGGTCTGAACCAAGGGAAGGTCCGGTTCGTCGGACCTAAATATCCGAACCTTCGCCAAAAGGTAAAATCGGTAGTTATCCTCATATTTATTTTCCTGCATATTTCTCATATTTAATTCTTAGTCATTTATTGCATTATCATATTTAATTCACAAACATTTTAATTTCTGCATTGCATTAGAAAAGAAAATAAAAATATTGCATTTGTTACACTACAAACCATAAAGCCCATGTGAATAATCCTATGGTGTATAAAAATCTGCAAGGATGTTCACCGTGGTGGCATAAAAATAAATATGCATGCATTCATCCTGTGCATTTTCTCTTGCATCATAAAAATATAAAATACAAAAATATTAAGAAAGAGATCTTACTGAAATTCTAGACAACTAAGGCTTAAGTGGCCAACCACTAACGCTTAATCTGTTCCACAAGTTTTGTTGTCTATTTGAGTTTCACAGGATTTGAAAGGCCAAGAAAAGCTGACGAGCAAGTGAATGCTCCATCTACTGTTGGAGCACTATCTCAACAAACATTAACATCAATCAAAGCTCTAATAAAGGAAGGACATATCCACTGCCAATCTGCTACATTACAAGATCGAACGACTACGTCAACATTCAGCTTGGGGGAAGGCACCCCCATGTATCTACGTAAGTATCTTTATCCTCTTAAGTTTTTCATTCTATAAATAAATTCAAAACACCAAAAATATGTGAGCACATGAAGGCTCACCACTAAAAAGAAAAGAACAAAAATATGTGAGCACATGAAGGCTCACCATTAAAAAAAAGAGACAAAAAGAAAATATATGGGCACATGAAGGCTCAACGCTATTAAGGGAACCAGCTTGGGGGAGACGCACCCCCGTTATCTTCGCAATTCAGGTATGTCTTTACTACTATTATTAGCTTTATCTTAAAGTGTGTTAGATTAAATAAATAAAACAGTGTGTCTAGTTTGTTTTAAGAAGTTGATGACCAAAGAAGAACCTGCTCTCTCTAATCTTTTGCATGGAAATGATGAATAGTAGCTCTATCTAATTTCTTTCAAGTACCTAGCCTTCAAAGCATGAGTTCTCCTCATTAATAATGATGCCTTAAAATAAAATTAAATGGTTGGCAAATACTTAATCTAAGGTCTAGGTAGTTGGGACATGACATGTGATGATCTG
Organism: Coix lacryma-jobi var. lacryma-jobi; assembly: GCA_009763385.1. Lineage (NCBI taxonomy): Eukaryota > Viridiplantae > Streptophyta > Magnoliopsida > Poales > Poaceae > Coix > Coix lacryma-jobi. The sequence continues at coordinate 80,695,575 of CM019830.1, forward strand.
AGCTGCTATTATCTTGTTCTAAGCAACACTAGAGTTCCAGAGATTTCTAAATGTAAACATGACTAATAATTGCATTGAGTTAAATTAAGCTTTGTGACCCTGTGAGATGTTATCTTGCCATTGAATTGAGATCACTTACACATTTCATCCATCTTCCGCATAAATGCTCATAATTATCTGTTGCTACCCTCTCAGAAGTTTGTTGGAAGCATGTGGCTATTAAAAAAAAGAGAGAAAAGAAGAAAAAAGAGAGATCCGAGGAAATAAAAAGGGACAAGTGTCCAAAACCTCAAAAAGATAGATCCCGAGGAAATAAAAAGGGACAAGTGTCCGGAACCTCAAAGAAAAAGAAAAAAAAATGTCAGAAAAAAATGGGCACGTGTCCGACAGTAGAATTAGCCTAATAGCCATATGTCTCTGATAAACAGAAAAGAGTGAATATATTCAAAAGAGCATCCGACTCCATTTTTCCATACACATGCACTTCTTGATTCAATGATTGGTTGACTTTCTCTTTGGATCCATTGTTTAATTTGACAACATATGTATTAATGCTTTTGAAAATCAATTAAAACTCCGGGATAAAGGTGAAGTGAAAGAACTAGAGACATAGTGCTTGATTTGATCGTTCAATCTCTCAATTATTCAAGACTTAAGGTAAGAGTAATATGCCCCATGAAGAATAACATGATATGTTTCGGAGAATTTTTGTTTAACAGCAGGTATACTTGTTGGAAGTGAAGATATAGTAGCAACTCCTGATCCATTGATAAGTTTTGGTTTTGCTAAGGGACTAGCAAAGGGTAAGCTTGGGGGAACTTGTTGACGCTGGTTATCTATCAAAATTAGAGGATAAATAAATATGAAAAGGGCATGAATTCAATCACCAACAAAGGTTTAGGGCTTTAATTGACAATATTCCATGAGTTTTGGTGAATTGTGATTCTGCAGGGACTAAACCAGGAAACCAGCGCTGATTGCTTCCCCTAGAAGGAAACTGACGCGAGATAACACAACCGGCACGTCAGGAATATTCCAGAAGGTTCTAGAGGACACCAAAGGACACCAAGAGGCGGGACACCTCGAGAGGCCGCCAGGTGGGACCGACCGGTCCCACCCTTAGACCGGTCGGTCTCCCCCCGGGCCCGCTGGCTTCCGTCTTCTGCAAGCTACCTCCACCGACCTCTAGGATGCATCTCAGCCCTACGTGAAGTCGGTTTGATCTAACGGCCGCGGTTGATCCCTCAGGGCTATATAAGCAGCCCCAGACCCCCCTCTCCAGGCATCTCCATCTTCATTATTCATCTCCACATCAGAAACTAGGGTTCCAATGTAGAAGTAGAGGTCCCTCTAGATGAATCTCTTCTAGTTCATCTAGAATTAGATCTAGTTCATCTAGTTGTAATCAAGAGTTAGCTTTCAAGTAGAAGACTAGATACCCCTCAAGTAGGATTAGAACCTAGTCTTATTCTAGAACTAGAAGCGAGAGAGAGAGGAAGAGATCAAGAGGAAGCTCCGGCCTGTCGGATCAACTTCTTCATCTTGTACCTGTGGATTCATGTTCTTCATCGACTTGCTTCAACGATTGTTTCGGTAATCGACATCTATATTTAAGTTTGAGCTATTGTTCTTATTATTCTTAAGGTTTATGACTCTCTTTTGAGTACTTTAATTCTAGTCGCTCTAGAGTTAGAGTAGTTGGATAGTATAAGCGTGGTGCTTAGACTTGATAACTTATATTTACCTCCTATATCGCCGGTAGCAGTGGTAGTTCGCAAGAGTGACTCTTATAGCCTTGTTGATTCTTATATAGTCCACTTACCCGTGTGTAGGCTCGGTAGGATTATACATTTGCATAAAAGAATCATACTCTGTTGTGACCTTTTATGGCAACTTCCCCATTAAGAATAATAAACATATCACTCTTAAGTTGGATTTAGATAACCTTAGTGATCCCCTCTATACTTTTAGCTTCTCCGTCCTTTTCTAGTTACTCAGGGGTTATACACTTGAGACTTCACGCTATCCGTTCCCTTGGGTTCGATATTAAAACGGGGTTACTCTGGTGAAGTGCTACATCGGTAGATCTTATCTGTGCGCTTGCGGATAAAGTAGAGTGTGCGTTAATTTATACCAACACCCTACTAGGACATCATAGCTTTAGCTACGGAGATGAGAGCAAAGGACAACCGGACACCAGAGGAGGAGCACCAGTTGATCATGCTTCAGTCTACCGCACTCCAACTCAAAGGCAAAAACCTCAAGTCCCTAGCTGATGCTCAGGACTCATCCCATCCAAGTCAGAGACGACCCGTTCACGAGCGGCTCGGCCGGGTCCTGGCCAGAAGTCGCCTGGGCAACCGAGTCCCTGACCAGGCAGAAGGTGGAGCCAAATCATCATATCGAGGAGTCAACAACTTGGACTCCGATGCAGTTGATCGCTTCCCCTACTTTTCCCAGCGGCTTCGAGCAGTCCCGTTTCCACGTAAGTTCAAACCCGGGAACTACTCCAAGTACGATGGAAAAATAGAACCAAAACGGTGGCTCAGACTATATGCATAGGCAGTCGAGTTGGCAGGAGGAAGCAATGACATCAAAGTTTTGTTTTTACCCATGGCTCTAGAAACAATGCCCCTTGCATGGTTCGATAGACTTAAGCCCGAGTCAATCGACTCCTAGGAACAACTCCATCGCATTTTCATAGAAAACTTCGCGGGCGTTCCCGAGAGATCAGATCCTCGGACTAAGCTTAGAACTTGCAAGCAGCAGAAAAAACGAAACCATGCGAGAGTACTACAGACGTTTTTCTGAGATTCGTTCTACAATCTCAGATATAACAGACTGAGAAGTAATTGACCTCTTCGGCAACGGAATTTGTGAAAGATACAATTACAAAGACTTCATCAAGTATGACCCGATCACTGCAAACAACTTCCATCGATCATGAACTCCATGATGGCCACAGAAGAACGCACACATGAGCGCTTCCCGGAAAGGAACTTGTAGGGTCATCGAGGAAATAATCTGCGGATACATGGGTGTATGCCGGATCTTGAGTGATGAGTGATTGTCAACTAGTTTGATGCGCATGTTCTTTGGCTTGTGTTGCGCAGGTGTCGAGCACGGAGACAGCGATCGAAGGCAAGGTGAAGGTCAACTAGAGACATGCCATGCCGATGGACCCGGAGCGGTGAAGAGCGGACGTGAGGCTTGGACTGAGCGACCGGTGGCCTAAGGATCAGCTGTGGTGTCTGACAGCCTGGGACAGCGACGAGCAGAGACTTGCGGGGCACGGTGTGGCTCGGGTCGTGGACCTGGGGACACGTGTTGGTGGACGGGGTGCACGGGTGGTGCATCCCCTCTACAGCGTCGGTTTGGTGGTTCAGCCACAGAAAAACCACCGGGTGGACGGTTTTCAGGTTTGGGCCACAAAAACTGGGTGCGGCTGGTTTTCAAGTTTGGGCCACAAAACTCAGGCTGAGGACGGTTTCCAGGTTTGGGCCTCAAAACCTGGGCGCTGGTGGGTTTCTGAGTTTGGGCCACAAAACTCAGGCGATGGACGACAGGTTTCCCGGTTTCGGCCTCAAAACCGGGGGAGGACTTGAAGTCTGGTTTCCCGGTTTTGGCCTCAAAACCGGGGGGAGGTCCGAGAAAAGGACGAGCGGAGCGGCGGCGGCACATGGCGGCATTCGGTGAGGTCGCGTCGAGGCGAAGCTACCAGTTGTGCGGGCGTGGCCGTTGGATCACCATCTACTTCGAGCTGGTCCAGAATAGCCTTAGGGTTTAGCTAGTTCGCTCTATATCATTAGGGGTAGAGTGGGAATAAAAATTAGGATAAGTAGAGGGAGACACCCACCTCCCAAACTATCTCAGTCATTGCTATTTTCTTTCTAGGGTTTCCTGCTCTCCCAATCCCTGCTGTAGCTACTGAGATGCGCAGAGACGGCTAATCATACCTCTGTGTTCCCGAGATTTTGAAGAAGTGAGACCGTAATCTCACTGTAGTCTCATGTGTTCGAGACACAGTTGAATTTGTGGTGTTGATTCACGTTTGTTCTCCGCGTTCTTGTTTACTCCACGATTTTCCCGTGACTCAATCTCCCACCTCGCTGCGTCTTTTTCGATTCCGTTTGAACTGAGTTGTTCTAGATCGTGAGGGGCATATTTCCATTGAAGGAATTCACCTCTAACCTCACGAGCTAGTAGATCGATTAATTTTCGTTTCGAATCGGTTTTTGTCTCCCTTTGCCCTCAATTCTTCTGATTCACCGTTTCGGAATTAGGTTCGAGCCATGATCTCTTAGGGATAGCTCACTAACCTCCTTGTACCTCCTCATACTAAGTCTAAGCCTTAGAGCTTTTGATTCAGAGGAGATCGGGTTGAATCCGCGAAAGAACTATGCAGTTTCGGGGGCATCTGACGCTCGGGTCGGGGGCATAGGACGCTGAGTTCGTCGCATCGGATGCTCAGGTGCCACGTGTCAAAAAACTGAGTTTTTGAAGGAGCATCAGACGCAGGCCATCGGACGCTCCGTTGTCATCGGACGCGTCCGAGGGTTGAGCATCGGACGCTGAACTGTCACTGTAGCCAGCGTCCGATGACTATGCAGTGAGGTTCCAGAACGGGTCATTTTGCATCGGACGCGTCCGGTGCTTGTACATTGGATGCTCCCCAGCGTCCGATGCAGTGAGTTCTGCACTGTTTTGTCCGTAGTTTGTTCGTCCGACTTCGGATTTGGTTTTGGGTTTTTGCATCGTGTTTCTAGAGTCGAGTAGTGTCCCACTGTGCTTCTTGGAAGCATCCGCCCTACATCTAGGGTTGTGGACATTGTCAAACTCTAGGTTTGAGCTTGGGGTTGATTTTGAGGAGAGAGGTTAAAAGTTTCTGAGAAGAAATTTGAGGCTCCCATTCACCCCCCTCTGGTCGCCTTCGTATAGACCTTTCGGTCCTTCAATTGGTATCGGAGCGAGTTAAGGATCTTCCACCTTAGCCGGTTCCAGATCCACGGAAGGCGACATGGATCGCGGCGTGGGCAAACTACTGTTTTTCGATGGGACGAACTATGCGTATTGGAAGATACGTATGTCGGCCTATCTTCATAGCATGGATGCTTCTGTCTGGGAGATTTGCAACAAGGCCGATTACGTGGTCTTGGCTGCTCGTGTAACTCAGCAGCAGATCGATGAGCACGATGCCAATAGCCGAGCCCATAATGCTCTTTTCTCATGTTTGAGCATGTCTGAGTTTGATCGAGTTTCTCACCTCCCCATGGCTCGGGAGATTTGGGCGACCCTCATGCGCTTTCATGAGGGAACCACTCAAGTCAAATCTCGTCTCTATGAGTCGCACAAGCGGGAGTATGAGAACTTTTGACATTTGCCTGGTGAGAGCATAGAAAGTTTATTCGCTCGCTTTCAGGTGATTGTCAACAGGATAAGGGCTAACAAGGAGCTGTTGCCTTTCGACGATCATGAGAGGGCTCTTAAGCTTTTACACACTCTCGATCGATCGGTGTGGAACTCTAAGGTTCAGGCGATCATCGAATCACCTAACTATGAGACCCTCACGTGTGACGAGCTCTTTAGTAAGCTCAAGTCTAGTGAGATTGATGCCATGACGAGGGCTTCTTATGAAAATCCTTCTGGCCCGTCGATGGCTTTGATTTCTGGCTCTTCTGCTAACCCCTCTGGAGGCTTTGCACTTTCTTCTCTTCTTTCTATCATAGAGGAGCAGCTGGAGTTCATGGGAGACGACGAGTTGGCTTTGCTTGCCAACCGGTTCTCACGGTTCCACAACAACCGCATGAACCGTCGTCGCGGAGGAGGACACGCTAGATGCTATGAGTACGGCGACCCTGATCACTTCATCATCAACTGCCCAAAGAAGAACAAGCAACTCTTTGGCAAGGGTGATCACGAGCACAAGTACGACTCCGGCAGGCACAAGGAGAAGTACACCCCTCCCAAGCACAAGCGGAAGGGTGGCTTCAACAAGGAGTACATCAAGAAGCAGTACATGGAGAAAGCCCAGGCCGAGTAGCGTGCTTTCTTCGCCATGCTCAGCGACGTCGACGACTCGGATGACGACTCTGCTGCCTCAAGCGACGACGAGTCTGAGAAGAAGAGGATCGAGGACAAGCTGAACGACCTCTGCTTCTTCGCCGACAACAAGGGCTTTTGCAGAAGATAAGCTGCTTAGGCTTGCTGCTAGAGAGAGGAAGGAGTTTAGGCAGAAGTGGGAGGATACAGTGAAGGAGCTTGAGTTTGCCAAGTCCACCGTTATTATCTCTGAGGAGGGTGAGTGTGAGATGTGCTCTAAGCACATGACTGACCTTCTCACTTTGAGAGGGAAGTATGCTGCTTTGGTTGGAAAGGTGGATGAGCTTCGGGCTAGACCCGCGCTGCTGGGTGCGTGCAAGTCTTGTGCGGGCTTGCAATCCGAGTTGGCAGAGAAGAATGCCAAGATTGTGTCTCTTGAGAAGGCCAGCTCGGGTAGCACTTGTGTGTCTAGGTGTGCCTTGTGTGAGGGCTTGGAGATGGAGATAGCCAATGTGAATCATGACAAGATGCAAACCGAGGAAGAAAACACATACCTTCGGACCATCTTGTCATGGGTGTCTTGTGGTGACCCGCAGCTTGGGATGATGATTGCCCAATTCAAGCGTGTTGCTGGAGGTCCAGGTGTAGGCTTTGCTCAGGGGATGGAGAGTGCTGCTTCTTTTGGAAAGATTGGACAGTCTAGTGGTCTTAATCCGGGTGAGAAGCCCAACTCCACCACTACTCCCAAACTAACCAAGATTCCACCCAAAGAGCCTCTCAAGCCTAACACCAAAGATGGAGTGTATGAGGAACCTCTGAGAACTCCACCAAAGAAACAAGTGTGGTCTCCTAAGCCCAACCACCTTAAGAACAAGCTAGACACCATGCCACCAATCCTAGAGGAGCTCATGCCACAAAAGGCCAAGTGATCCACACCCACTACCGTGAGTACCAACAACCCCCTATGAGAGCGGTGAGGTACCATTGTGAGCACTGTGGGAGAGATGGACACTTGATGGAGTTTTGCTTTCGGCGCAAGAGAGAGGAGCGCCGAGCAAGGGAGATGAACAATGTGGACATGTACCATCCTTTCCATGATGTACATGTGCCGAATGTTCAGAGGAGAGCTGCTAGGCCTCAAGGTCCTAGGCCTAGGCCGCAAGGAGGTTTTGCCCGGCGGGATCCTAACCTTGCAGGATATGGACCCCGTGGTGGTGGCTTTGTTGTTGAGCGTTACCCTCCACCGCATTTTGAGTATCGCGATGGATGCTCTTCCCTTAGCGGACCATGTTTTCCTGTGCGTGGTGATCGCTTCCCCGTAGGCGTGCTAGGAATGGTTTTTCTACTAACCGTTCTTTTGAGCAGCCGGCCCAACACTGGTACTCTTCCCATTTTACTCACCCTAGTGTTGGACCGTATGCTCACCCTATGTCTTTTTATTGATGTAGGTAAAACGATTGGAGGACATTTGGTTGGTGGATTCTAGGTGTTCAAGGCACATGACCGGAAACTCCAAGTGGTTCTCCAGTCTTAGTCCAGTTGTCGGAAAGGAGTTTATCACCTTCGGCGACAATAGCAAAGGTAAAGTGTTGTCTCGTGGGTCGGTGCAAGTTAATGAGCACTTTGTGTTGCATGATGTTGCTCTTGTTTCTAACATGCATTTTAACCTTCTTTCTATTTCACACCTCTTTGATGATGACTATGAGATTCGTTTTAAGCCGAATCTCAGTCGTATTTTGGATCCTCAGGGCAATCTTGTGTGTTTGATTTCGCCCTTTGGGAAAGTCTTTCGTGCGAACTTCTCGGAGTCTTTTGGCATTTCTCGTTGTCTTGTGGCTGGACCTTCCTCCTCTGATCTTTGGAAGTGTCATAGGAGACTTGGTCATTTGAGCTTCGACTTGCTTGCAAGGCTTAGTTCACTTGGCTTAATCCGAGGATTTCCCAAGTTACACATGGAGAAGGATCTTGTTTGCCATTCTTGTAGACATGGGAAAATGGTTGCTGCTCCCCACCATCCTGTGAATCAAGTTATGACCAAGCCCCTTGGAGAGATTTTGCATATGGACCTTGTAGGTCCGGCTCGGGTGAGCTCGGTTGGTGGGAAGTGGTATGTGCTTGTTGTTGTCGATGAGTTCTCGAGATATTCGTGGGTTTTCTTTTTAGCTGAGAAAACTGAGACTTTCTCTTTTGCTCGCAATCTGATTTTGCGTCTTCAGAATGAGTTCCCTAAGAACTTGATGCGAGCTATTCGTAGTGATAATGGTACCAAGTTCCAAAACTCGGACTTTGAAAAGTTTTGTAACTCTTTGGGTTTGGAGCATCAGTTTTCTTCCCCCTACACAGTGTCACAAAATGGTGTTGTAGAGAGGAAGAATCGGACCCTTGTTGAGATGGCCCGGACGATGCTCGACGAGCATAGGACTCCTAGGCGATATTGGGCCGATGCTATGAACACTGCATGCTATATTTCCAATCACATTTTTCTCTGAGCTTTCTTGAAAAAGACTTCTTATGAGTTGCGTTTTGGAAGACAACCCAAAGTGAGTTATTTTAGAGTGTTTGGTTGCCATTGTTTTATTTTGAAGAAAGGCAATTTGGACAAGTTTGAGTCTCGTTCTTCTGACGGTGTATTTTTGGGTTATGGAACTCATACTCATGCATATCGTGTACTTAACCTGGATACTAACCGAGTCATGGAGACATCCAATGTCACCTTCGACGAGACCATGCATTGTCCTTCTTCTAGATTTGAGCGTGCAGGTGATCATGAGGTTGGTGAACCTCTTTTTGATGACGAGGAAGAAGGTGCTGAAAGGATGGATGACCCAGCACCACCTCCACCTGCTGTGCCGCTAGGATCAGCTTCTACTACGACGACTCACGGCCCCAACCCCTCTTCGTCGACTACTTGGGGGCCGTGGGATCCGCCACCTCAGGCTGTACCATTTGTACCCGAGGAGGCACCAGTTGCTATTGAGGGGGAGGTTTCTTCAGCTTGGGAGGCGCCACAACACATTCAGCGCCAACACCCACCTCAACAGATGATCAACAACATCGACGAATGTGTCACTCGGTCAAGGTCACAACAAATCTCTCACTTTGCTCATTTTGCATTTGTTGCTGATTTTGAACCCCGAGATGTTGGACATGCTTTATCTGATCCGGATTGGGTCAATGCCATGCATGAGGAGTTAGAAAATTTTGAGAGAAATCGGGTTTGGGTTTTGGTTCCACCTCCTCTAGACTGTAATCCTATTGGGACAAAATGGGTTTTTGTTCACACTCCTTAATGGAATCACTCTAAGATAGACTTCATAAACAATAACCTAGTGAAGGCACTAAGAAGTGTACGGGACACTACTAGCATCACTTAACGTCAAGTTGTCATCCCCAACATGAAACTAGCAATGTGATTATATCATAGCACTGACTTAAAGATAAATATTTCCTCGCAAGCGCACAGATAAATACACCCGTTGTAGCAGCATTTTACCCAGAGATGTTCCAAGTATCATTATTTATATTTAGCACTAGGAATGAAGTGAGATAAATAAGGACAAGAGCTACTCTACACATGTGATATGAGAATTGAGAACAAAGCAAGAACACACTCCTTTATCCTAAACAGGGATCAGTCACAATAATGAGGTACACTATAAATGATAAAAGATCAATCTATGATAGTCCTTAGAGCATTTCAACTTAGGCAAGGCATGCGGATTAGAATAGACATTATAAAGAAGTATTCCTAAGTTATTCTACTTATAAGTCATAATATACATTGATTAGTGCAATTATATTTGGCAATCATTGGCTAGGTTATCCCATATTCATAATCAAGAGGCAACTCCATAGTAAAGGTGCCAAATAGAGTAACCCCTAAACCATGAGTTAAATGAGCCATACTGAACACTATACTCGGGAGGTGGAATACAAAGAACTCAACAGGAATATCACACCCGCGATCTACCACTCTATCTGGAACATAGGACGCATTCACAGATAAATAGTGTATAGGCACCACACCTACACAACATTTATCACCCACCCGTTGTACTTTAAGATGAGTGCTATACGAACATGAATATAAACATGATGATAATCTATCTATGCCAAATATATAATCAAAGCATACTACAAGCAGTATAATTAAGAATATAGTAATTAATGTCTTAGTCATATCAATTATATCTAAACTATTATGAACTAGACTATGAACTAGCACACAATGATGAACAATATAATGAACTAGAACACATAGAAGAGCTAGAGTATGAACTAGAACACGAACTAGAACTAGATTAAGAACTAGAAGATGAACTAGACAATGAACTATAACTAGAACATGAACAATGAAGAACAATGAAGAACTAGAAGAACAATTATGAACTAGAAAAATAATTAGATCCATAATGTTGATACAAGAGAGAAGATCTTGGGTTTACCGAGCCTTCTCGCGACTAGATCAGGAATCCAAGCGAAGCTTGCCTCTTCTAATTCTAATTCTATCTAGCTATGCCTAAGTTGATGTGGCTCTAAGGAAATTAGGGTTTCTGATTGATCCTCCTCCTCTTCTAATGACTTGAGATCTGATTGATGCTCTAGAGAGGGGGGTCTGGGGCTGCTTATATAGCCCTGAGCGATGAACCGTGGCCATTGGATCAACCCGACTTAAGGTACGGCCGAGATGCATCCTGGAGGTCGGTGGAGGAAGATTCCAGAAAGAGGAGACATGGGGGCCCTGGACCAGACCGACCGGTGGGCCCAGGGGACCGGTCGGTCCCACAGGTCAGGGTCCCATGGTGCCTCGCCTCGTGGTGTCTTCTGGTGTCCTCTGGAGTCTTCTAGAAACTTCCTGACGTGGCGGTGGAGTTATCTCCCGTCGGTTTCCTTCTAGGGGAAGCTATCAGTGTTGATTTCCTGGTTTAGTCCCTGCAGAATCATAGTTCACCAAAACTCGTGGAATATTGTCAATTAAAACCCTAAACCTTTGTTAGTGATCAAATTCTTGGCCTTTTCATATTTATTTATTCTTTAATTATGATAGATAACCAGTGTCAACAATTCCCCTAAGCTTACCTTTTACTAGTCCCTTAGCAAATAATCATGATGAATCAGGAATTGCTACTATGCTTTCACACCTCAATGGTACATATGTTCAAACAAAAATCTTCCCTTGGATTTAGAGTTAACTATTATGACTTTCTCATATTACCTTTAACTATGGAGCTTTTGCCTTCACCTGAATCTTTAAACAATTGAAAGATAGAACAATCAAGTTAAGCACTGAGTCTCTAACTCTTTGATCAACCTTCATTCTGGAGTTTTTATATATTTTCAAAATAAAAATCAGAGCTTCCACTGTATGACACTCTCAAATCGCTCTTTTATATTTTATGATTCCTCACTGATGCATTTCCCTTCCTTCTATGGATATATATCTGGAGCTTTAAGAAGTGAAAAGCATATCTTACCAAGTCAAAGTTCAAAGTTAGGGAGAAAGATGTCATACTCATAGATCAAGATCTTAGAACAATTGAAATTTGTCATCTCTTGCTGGCATATTGTAATTAGAGGGACCATGGGCTATTATTCTTTTTTTTCATATTTTTATCATAACTCTTTTTTTTCTCTTTTGAGGTAGTCGGACACTTGTCCCTTTTTATTTCCTCCTTTTATACTTTTGCATAGTCCCATGCCTCTAACACAATACTACTTCGGAAGAGTGAATCTTTTAATAAAATATTCTTGATCTCTAGAGCATGATAAATTTCTCAACCATAACTAAAAACTTAGAACAAAGCAAGTAGCCTTATCTTAAGATCATATTAATGGCTCTGGGTAGGAACTCATGTTATGTCATACAGGATCTCATCATGTGTTTTTAATCTTTTCAAAGTGTAAATCTCCAGAACTCTAGTATCTCTAGGAATTAGATAAATAATAACTCAAACCTTTTTATTTCATATCTCATAATTATCTAGACTTTAGATCAAACATTTGCCATCCACAGGTTTCAGGTTCAAAGTTTATTCAGAACAACTTTGTCTAAAACTCAAGAAAATTTAAGTTTGAACAGTAGGTACTTAAAAGGGATTATGGCAGAGCAATTGTTCATCATTTTCATCATGAGCAAAATTAAGTTTATATCCACTTATGCATTTATTCATTATGTACTATATTTATTTGGTTTTATAATAGTTGTTCATCTTTTTATGGGTTTATATATATATTGACCTGGATCTAGGTAAAACGAACTAATAATAAAAATAGTTGTGGTACGATACTTATCGTGATAACTGAGGGTGCTCTCCCCCAAGCTGGATCTTGACGTGATCTTTTCCCTAGAAGATGAGTAGACCATCAACAGTGGCTTAAGTCCCTCTCTTCTTTATTTCCTGCTGAACTTAAAAATAGACAACACAACTAGTGGAACTTGATTAAGCGTCAGTGATAAATATTCTTTCCCTTTGTCAAGTTGTCCAAAGCTCTTAAGATCATTTATGTTCTTCCTTTCCACTAAGCAGAAATTCAGCAGTTATTTATAGTGTCTCCTCTAGATTTTTCTTTTTATAGATGATGCAATGCAGAAATAAATATGTAGATGTATATTTTTTTATGCCTCCACAGAGAATACATTTATGGGTTTTAACACACCACTAAATTATTCTCATGGGGCTTAAAGTTTTTCTTATTTTTATTTTCTTTTCTAATGCAGATATAATTTGCTAAAAATGATATGATTATGCAGTACTTAATTTATTGCTAAAGAAATATGGATAACTACCGAGTTACCTTCCGGCGAGGATTCGATGTTTGTAGTCTATCGAACAAGACTTCTTGCACGCTCTTTATTCTTCCTTGGGTGCGTCAGCAGATCCTCGTGGTGAAGACCTTAGTTGCACTTCAGTAGAACTCTCTTTCTTCTTCAAGTGGCTGGTGGACTTGTCTCCTTTGGTTCACTGCTCTTCATATTCTTTAATGGGTGTTAGCATGGTCATTTACTTTGAATCCTTGATAGCGTAGATGTTCATCACTACTCTTGAGCTATAACCATTGATGATTGGCTCTTGAGTGGACGAAGACTTCATCGGCATCATAGTGGAATGTCTATCTTCTGTTGAAACTCAGATAGACAACAAAGCTCGTGGAATAGATTAAGGGTTAGTGAAAAACTACACCTTAATTATTTTAGAGTCTTGATGTATTTCTTTTAAGCACAAAGCAACAGAGTTTTGGATTTCCATTTATGTATGTGACTCAATGGTGGTGCAATAATTGTTTTATGTATCAAGAAAATAGGAGGTAAATGTCAAACCAACATTTTAAAGTGAAGCATTAATACTGTAAGCTAGCGACATCCTCTAGAATTCGTGAAACTTTGGGAGACCACTCTTTGTATAGTGTGTCCTACTCACAAAACTAAGGCAGAGATCAAGTGCATAAGTTCGGCTGGTGAGAAAACACCAATAGAACCAAAACTTCATTTACTCTACTCTAACCTTAGGCACATTTAATATGATAAGATTGGTATTTTGTGCATTGTTTCATTCTTAAAACATGGGTGATGAAATCAGAAGAGTGAGCATGAATTTGACAATGAGGGTTGAGTTGTTCAAGACTAATGATTAAAAGAGTGATACTCAAAGAACAAAGCATGTTGAGTTTTATAGATTGAATTATTCAAAGTTGTAACTCAAACATTTTGATTCTTTTGATTTAAGTGCAGAGCAAGACCAAGGGAAAGCTTTTGTAGAGAATGATCACTTACCTTAAAATATTACCTTCATCATTGAAATGCAGTGACGCCATGTGATGAGGGATAGATAATCTATCATGACCCCTTCCTTTTGTTTGAAGCTTCTCCTTGCATCTTGAGCTTGTTTCTGAGCATCTTATCTCCTGTGTTGCACTTTATCTTCCTCAACCTCTAAGCTATCCTTTTTCTCTCTCCTCATGAATTATGTTTGGACTTGTTGCTCCACTTATTATTTTATTCCTGAAAGCATTAGTGGACAACACATACCCGAAGGGATATACAAGTAATAACAAGGGTAGTGTTGTCATAGAGCTAAAGTCACTTTCTATGCTATAGAGAAGTTAATCTTGGCATTTTAATTAGCATAGAACTTGTATCCCACATTATATTTACCTTCATTGTTCACCATTACTTATTCTCTAAAGGATTAATTTATTTTGTATCTTAAGTTTGATTTTTAAGCTTAGAATTTGTAATATCATTCAAACTTAAAGAGACAAAGTAACAGTGAGTAGAGAGATTGCAAACCAGTATGTCAGGATGTTGACAGCTTCTTGATTGGGAGGATGAGCATGGTTGTAGAATTTTTGGAAGAGCTAGCCTTCCTCCCCACACTTAGACAAAGGCAAGTGTAAATGTTGAAGCATCCCTCGCGTTGTATTTGCAACTCCCATGTTCTCAGACATTGTTCACCCTACAGTGGTTAGTGACAAGAATACCCGAAGGGAACTAGTCCTAAGAACATAATTATTTATTAATTTTTATTTTTTTGTAAATTAAGACAAGATTAAATTTAAAAAGTCATAAGATAACTACCGATTGACCTCTCGGCGAGGGCTCACAGTTTTAGGTTCGTTGAGCAAGACCTTTCTTTAATGGACACATACCCGAGGGAATATATAAGTTGAAATACAGGTTGTCCACTATTAAATTTATAATCCTTATCTATGCTAATGGGTAGATGGATTTGTAATTGTTTTAGCATAGACATGATTCATCATAGTTCATAGACAACTTGGTGGCTGTATTGTTTCATGGTTCAAGGCAAAGGTAGCTTATAGCAAAAGACAAAGTGAAAATTCTTTGATACTTACAGTTCAGTGATGAATGAGCCATGTCTTTTGTGTGAAGTTGTTAGAGCACGTCCTATGCCTTGATTCATCCCAGTGTGAGTTCATCTCTTGACTTCCCCGTTTTGATATTGAGAGATTTCTGCAGGGGTTAGTCCAACAAAATAACCGATATCTACTAGAGAATACTCTTGGTTCAAAGATCAAACTAGACGCCATGTCTAATTTGACCTAGGAAAGCATTTTAACCTAAGCACCACGCTTAATTTAAAAAGCCTTTGAAAGTAAGATCAACACTCCTAGACTAAGCACCATGCATAATTTAAAAGTTGTATGAACATACTCCAAACCTTAAGCATACTATAGTAAATAACAGTGGTATGAAAGCACTACAGAGATTCACTTTAATGGAGATGAAAGAGTGTGATCAAGGTGAGTAGTATATATATTTTTTTTCTTTTTTAGATGCACATAACATGAGTGGATGCAAGTGATAAAAATTAAACATGTATGAGAGAACATAAACTAAATGGAGTGAATGTATGATGATATGCAAAGGATTTCATAAGATAACTACTCATCAATTTAAAGTCCATGAGCAAGACTGACTCACCTCGATTAAACTTACCATGACTCACAATGGAATTGTGAGTGGTACAACGTCTGGTGTTGTCACTCATCACGTGCTTGAAAACTTGTAACGTTGACCTTCTTCGATCCTTGTGGGAGTTTGTTGGAAAGTCAAAGTGACAACAATTGTCTATACCTTATCTGGTTGATTCATAACAAAGTGGTTGAATGGATCTTGAGGCTTGAGCAAAGCCTCTGGACCCGCAACGTAGTTTGTTGGAAGTTCAAAACCAGTCATACACCTCACCCTGCATAAGATCAAAACTATACAAAAGCCAGGGCGGGCCTATTTGGATAAAGGGTGAATAATATATCTCAATTATCACATGTGTAAGAGTTCTCCTAGATGTTGAAAATGTATTCTAGCTACCGTCCTTAATTACTCATTCATGTCCCGGCAACAGAACCAAAAATGCTTGTTGACACTCCTTAATGGAATCACTCTAAGATAGACTTCATAAACAATAACCTAGTGAAGGCACTAAGAAGTGTACGGGACACTACTAGCATCACTTAACGTCAAGTTGTCATCCCCAACATGAAACTAGCAATGTGATTATATCATAGCACTGACTTAAAGATAAATATTTACCCGCAAGCGCACAGATAAATACACCCGTTGTAGCAGCATTTTACCCAGAGATGTTCCATGTATCGTTATTTATATTTAGCACTAGGAATGAAGTGAGATAAATAGGGACAAGAGCTACTCTACACATGTGATAGGAGAATTGAGAACAAAGCAAGAACACACTCCTTTATTCTAAACAGGGATCAGCCACAATAATGAGGTACACTATAAATGATAAAAGATCAATCTATGATAGTCCTTAGAGCATTTCAACTTAGACAAGGCATGCAGATTAGAATAGACATTATAAAGAAGTATTCCTAAGTTATTCTAATTATAAGTCATAATATATATTGATTAGTGCAATTATATTTGGCAATCATTGGCTAGGTTATCCCATATTCATATTCAAGAGGCAACTCCATAGTAAAGGTGCCAAACAGAGTAACCCCTAAACCATGAGTTAACTGAGCCATACTGAACACTACATTCGGGAGGTGAAATACAAAGGACTCAACAGGCCTGTCACACCCGCGATCTACCACTCTATCCGGAACATAGGACGCATTCACAGATAAATAGTGTATAGGCACCATGCCTACACAACATCTATCACCCACCCAATGATCATTAAGATGAGCGCTATACGAACATGAGTATAAACATGATGATAATCTATCTATGCCAAATATATAATCAAAGCATACTACAAGCAGTATAATTAAGAATATAGTAATTAATGTCTTAGTCATATCAATTATATCTAAACTATTATGAACTAGCACACAATGATGAACAGTATAATGAACTAGAACACATAGATGAACTAGAGTATGAACTAGAACACGAACTAGAACTAGATTAAGAACTAGAAGACGAACTAGACGATGAACTAGAACTAGAATATGAACAATGAAGAACAATGAAGAACTAGAAGAACAATTATGAACTAGAAAAATAATTAGATCCATAATGTTGATACAAGAGAGAAGATCTTGGGTTTACCGAGCCTTCTCGCGACTAGATCAGGAATCCAAGCGAAGCTTGCCTCTTCTAATTCTAATTCTATCTAGCTATGCCTAAGTTGATGTGGCTCTAAGGAAATTAGGGTTTCTGATTGATCCTCCTCCTCTTCTAATGACTTGAGATCTGATTGATGCTCTGGAGAGGGGGGTCTGGGGCTGCTTATATAGCCCTGAGCGATGAACCGTGGCCATTGGATCAACCCGACTTAAGGTACGACCGAGATGCATCCTGGAGGTCGGTGGAGGAAGATTCCGGAAGGAGGAGACGTGGGGGCCCTGGACCAGACCGACCGGTGGGCCCAGGGGACCGGTCGGTCCCACAGGTCAGGGTCCCGTGGTGCCTTGCCTCGTGGTGTCTTCTGGTATCCTCTGGAGTCTTCTAGAAACTTCATGACGTGGCGGTGGAGTTATCTCCCGTCGGTTTCCTTCTAAGGGAAGCTATTGGTGTTGATTTCCTGGTTTAGTCCCTGCAGAATCATAGTTCACCAAAACTCGTGGAATATTGTCAATTAAACCCTAAACCTTTGTTGGTGATCAAATTCTTGCCCTTTTCGTATTTATTTATTCTTTAATTATGATTGATATCCAGTGTCAACAGTTTCCAAAAACAAACAAGGAGAGGATGGCCACATTGTGAGAAACAAGGCCAGACTTGTAGCTCAGGGGTATAGTCAGAAGGAGGGGATAGACTATGAGGAGACTTTTGCTCCTGTAGCTCGTTTGGAGGCAATTAGGATACTCTTGGCTTTTGCTGCATCCAAAGGGTTTAAACTTTTTCAAATGGTTGTCAAGAGTGCCTTCTTAAACGGCTACATAGAAGAAGAGGTGTATGTGAAACAACCCCTCGGTTTTGAAAATCCCAAGTTTCCAAACCATGTTTTTAAACTTCACAAAGCTTTATATGGTTTGAAACATGCCCCTAGAGCCTGGTATGATAGGTTGAAAACCTTTTTGCTTGCTAAGGGTTTTAAAATGGGATGTGTGGATAAAACGCTCTTTCTCCTCAAGCAAGGCAATGCCACTCTCTTGGTCTAGATTTACGTGGATGATACCATTTTCGGTGGTTCTTCTCACGCTTTGGTTGCCAAGTTTGCAGATATTATGAGCAGAGAGTTTGAGATGAGCATGATGGGCGAGTTGACGTTTTTCCTCAGGTTGCAAATCAAGCAATCCCGAGAAGGGACGTTCGTGCACCAGGGCAAGTACACCAAGGACATATTGAAGAAGTTCAATATGGGTGAGGCCAAGCCTCTTCCAACACCCATGTCGACCACGACGGCCCTGGATGCGGACAAGGATGGAAAAGTTGTGGACCAGAAGGAGTATCAAAGCATGATCAGATCGCTGCTGTACCTGACGGCGACACGCCCGGACATTCAGTTCGCTGTGTGTCTTTGCACGCGCTTTCAGGCGTCACCGCGCCTCTCACCGTCAGGCGGTCAAGCGCATTATGAGGTACCTTCGTTTCACACCAGAGTTCGGGATTTGGTATTCTGCTTCTTCTACCCTCTCCCTTTGCGGTTATTCGGATGCTGATTTTGCTGGTTGCCGACTTGAGCGCAAGTCCACTTCTGGGACTTGTCAGTTTTTGGGCTCTTCTCTTGTATCTTGATCTTCTCGCAAGCAGTCTAGTGTCACCCAGTCTACCACAGAGGCTGAGTATGTTGCTGTGGCTAGCTGCTGTTCCCAGTTGCTTTGGATGATGGCCACTTTGCGTGATTTCGGTCTGAGCTTTTCTCGAGTCCCTTTGCTTTGTGACAGCACGAGTGCGATTAGCGTTGCTAAGAACCCCGTGCTGCATTCCAAGACCAAACACATAGATATGCGCTTTCATTTTCTGCGAGACCATTTTGAGAAGGGTGATATCGACCTTAGGCATGTAGACACTCATAATCAGTTGGCTGATATCTTTACCAACCTTTTAGACCAATCAACCTTTAATATGTTGAGAGGTGAGCTTGGTGTGTGTTTCCCCTTTTAGATGGGGGAACATTTTGTCTATTGTATCATAGACTGACTCCTTTTTCTTTTGTTTTGTTTTCGTTCTTGATAGTCTAGATTTTGCATTTTTTCATGCATCTTTGCACTTTCGAGCTTCATGACTATATTCTTTAGAATGTAACTATGCTCTATTTAGTGTATGCTCTGATGATATATGATGATGCTTGTAACTTAGGCTCCTTTTGATCACTGATACATGTTGTGAGCCGAGCTATTTTATGAATGGTGAATCTGCTTAATGAACTTAAAATTTGAAAATTGTTCACCATTAAGATTGGCAACTAGCATGTGTAGAATGTGTTGAAGTCACTTGTGCTTTTCATATATGCTAGGTTGCTATGTCTCTAGTTTTGAGTCATTCACTTGCTTGGTATGTTCATATTTTGCTTTAAAATTGAACCAAGTTTAAGTAAATTGGAAAGATAGAGATGGGATTGCTTGTCAGCACATCACGGTATCGAGACTGTTTCTCATTGCACATTGAGTTAAACTTGAGCCGTGTAGTGTAAGACTGAAACCGTTGCTTTAAGCTTCTGATTGCTTATGCATAGGCTTAGCTCGGTTGAAAAGTTAGGCAATGACAAGCTTTCAACCTCTCGCAATCTCATGCTAATTTTTGAAACTTGTGTAGTTTCACCGCTGCAACTCCGATAACATTTGAAAACACAAGTCTATGTTTCATTCCATAGCATGATGATTGAACTTTGCTAGGGGTAGTTCGCCGTATATACATTGTTAGTACCTGTTTGACTTTCTGTCTATACATGTTCAGTGCTATTTTAATGGTGAAACCCTTTTCTGAATGGCTTAAACTGCTCACTTTGCTCATATGTTCATATTTTGTATTTAGTGATCAGTTTGAGTCTTTGCTGGCATTTATGCTTGTTGTTAAGTCATTGGATCAACACTCTTTAGCGCATCTTTTCATTCTATCGACTATATTCCTGAAGCTGCTAATCTGCATTTCTGACTCGTATGCATTTGAGGGGGAGAAACTTGTTTGTCCATTATCAACTAAGGTGGAGAAATTTGACAAATCATATCCTAGTTGTGTGCACTATTGAAGGGGGAGTTCATGTCCAAGGGGAGTTTGCTCGTTTGATGAGTTTTCAATTGGTTTGGAGCGATTTTATGCTAGTTGTGTTGAGCCTCTGTGCCTCTATCTTGAGGGACTAGCAGTTTTGCTTTGTGAACATGTTTTTCAATTGGTATCGAGCTCTTCTGTCTTTTAGTTGGTATCGAGCTTTCTCGCTAGTGGTGTTGAGCCCGTTCTGCCTCTTCTTGAGGGCTAGCTTTGCTTTGCTTGGTTGCGTCGAGCCGTTGCCCATGTCTTTGGGGACCAAGTTGTTTTGCTCACTCCACTTGACCTTCTTTCGGCTTTGATATGCTTTTGGGTCTTTTGGACGAGTTATCTACTTCTCCTTCTTCTTTCTTCTACCTTCATATGATTTGTGTTGGTAGTTGACAATGCACTCATCAAGAGGGAGATTGCGGATACATGGGTGTATGCCGGATCTTGAGTGATGAGTGATTGTCAACTGGTTTGATGCGCATGTTCTTTGGCTTGTGTTGTGCAGGTGTCGAGCACGGAGACAGTGATCGAAGGCAAGATGAAGGTCAAGTAGAGACGTGCCGTGTCGATGGACCCAAAGCGGTGAAGGGCGGACGTGAGGCTTGGACTGGGCGACCGGTGGCCTGAGGATCAGCTGTGGTGGCTGACAGCCTGGGACAGCGATGAGCGGAGACTTGCGGGGCACGGTGTGGCTCGGGTCATGGACCTGGGGACACGTGTCGGTGGACGGGGTGCACGGGTGGTGCATCCCCTCTACGGCGTCGGTTTGGTGGTTCAGCCACAGAAAAACCACTGGGTGGACGGTTTCCAGGTTTGGGCCATAAAACCTGGGTGTGGCCGGTTTCCGAGTTTGGGCCACAAAACTCAGGCTGAGGACGGTTTTCAGGTTTGGGCCTCAAAACCTGGGCGCTGGCGGGTTTCTGAGTTTGGGCCACAAAACTCAGGCGATGGACGACAGGTTTCCCGGTTTCGGCCTCAAAACCGGGGGAGGACTTGAAGTCTGGTTTCCCGGTTTCGGCCTCAAAACCGGGGGAGGTCCGTGAAAAGGACGAGCGGAGCGGCGGCGGCACGTGGCAGCAATCGGTGAGGTCGCGTCGAGGCGAAGCTACCAGTTGTGCAGGCGTGGCCGTCGGATCACCATCTACTTCGAGCAGGTCCAGAATAGCCTTAGGGTTTAGCTGGTTCGCTCTGTATCATTAGGGGTAGAGTGGGAATAAAAATTAGGATAAGTAGAGGGAGACACCCACCTCCCAAACTATCTCAGTCATTGCTATTTTCTTTCTACGGTTTCCTGCTCTCCCAATCCCTGTTGTAGCTACTGAGATCCGCAGAGACGGCTAATCATACCTCTGTGTTCCCGAGATTTTGAGGAAGTGAGACCGTAATCTGACTGTAGTCTCATGTGTTCGAGACACGGTTGAATTTGTGGTGTTGATTCGCGTTTGTTCTTCGCGTTCTTGTTTACTCCACGATTTTCCCGTGACTCAATCTCCCACCTCGCTGCGTATTTTTCGATTCCGTTTGAACTGAGTTGTTCTAGATCATGAGGGGCATATTTCCACTGAAGGAATTCACCTCTAACCTCACGAGCTAGTAGATCGATTGATTTTCATTTCAAATCAGTTTTTGTCTCCCTTTGCCCTCAATTCTTACGATTCACCGATTTGGAGTTAGGTTCGAGCCATGATCTCTTAGGGATAGCTCACTAACCTCCTTGGAACTCCTCATACTAAGTCTAGGCCCTAGAGCTTTTGATTCGGAGGAGATCGGGTTGAATCCGCGAAAGAACTGTGCAGTTTCGGGGGCATCGGACGCTCGGGTCGGGGGCATCGGACGCTAAGTTCATCGCATCAGACGCTCAGGTGCCACGTGTCAAAAAACTGAGTTTTTGAAGGAGCATCGGACGCAGGCCATCGGACACTCCGTTGTCATCGGACGTGTCCGAGGGTTGAGCATCGGGCGCTGAACTGTCACTGTAGCCAGCGTCCGATGACTATGTAGTGAGGTTCCAGAACGGGTCATTTTGCATCGGACGTGTCCAGTGCTTGTACATCGGACACTCCCCAGCGTCCGATGCAGTGAGTTCTGCACTGTTTTGTCCGTAGTTTGTTCGTCCGACTTCAGATTTGGTTTTGGGTTTTTGCATCGTGTTTCTAGAGTCGAGTAGTATCCCGCTGTGCTTCTTGGAAGCATCCACCCTACATTTAGGGTCGTGGACATTATCAAACTCTAGGTTTGAGCTTGGGGTTGATTTTTGGGAGAGAGGTTAAAAGTTTCTGAGAAGAAATTTGAGGCTCCCATTCACCCCCTCTCTAGTCGCCTTCGTATAGAACTTTTGGTCCTTCAATTGGTATCAGAGCGAGTTAAGGATCTTCCACCTTAGCCAGTTCCAGATCCACGGAAGGCGACATGGATCGCGTCGTGGGCAAACCACCATTTTTCGATGAGACGAACTATGCGTATTGGAAGATACGTATGTCGGCCTATCTTCAGAGCATGGGTGCTTCTGTCTGGGAGATTTGCAACAAGGTAGATTATGTGGTCTTGGCTGCTCGTGTAACTCAGCAGCAGATCGATGAGCACGATGCCAATAGCTGAGCCCGTAATGCTCTTTTCTCATGTTTGAGCATGTCTGAGTTTGATCGAGTTTCTCACCTCCCCACGGCTCGGGAGATTTGGGCGACCCTCATGCGCTTTCATGAGGGAACCACTCAAGTCAAATCCCATCTCTTCGAGTCGCACAAGCGGGAGTATGAGAACTTTCAACATTTGCCTGGCGAGAGCATAGAAAGTTTATTCGCTCGCTTTCAGGTGATTGTCAACAGGATGAGGGCTAACAAGGAGCTGTTTCCTTTCGACGATCATCAGAGGGCTCTTAAGCTTTTACACACTCTCGATCGGTCGGTGTGGGACTCTAAGGTTCAGGCGATCATCGAATCACCTAACTATGAGACCCTCACGTGTGATGAGCTCTTTAGTAAGCTCAAGTCCAGTGAGATTGATGCCATGACGAGGGCTTCTTATGAAAATCCTTCTGGCCCGTTGATGGCTTTGATATCTGGCTCTTCTTCTAACCCCTCTGGAGGCTTTGCACTTTCTTCTCTTCTTTCTATCACAGAGGAGCAGCTGGAGTTCATGGGAGACGACGAGTTGGCTTTGCTTGCCAACCGGTTCTCATGGTTCCACAACAACCGCATGAACCGTCGTCGCGGAGGAGGACGCGCTGGATGCTATGAGTGCGGCGACCCTGATCACTTCATCATCAACTGCCCAAAGAAGAACAAGCAACTCTTTGGCAAAGGTGATCACGGGCACAAGTATGACTCTGGCAGACACAAAGAGAAGTACACCCCTCCCAAGCACAAGCGGAAGGGTGGCTTCAACAAGGAGTACATCAAGAAGAAGTACTTGGAGAAAGCCCAGGCCGAGCAGCGTGCTTTCTTCGCCACGCTCAGCGACGTCGATGACTCGGGTCATTACTCCGCTGCCTCAAGCGACGATGAGTCTGAGAAGAAGAAAAGGATCGAGGATAAGCTGAACGGCCTCTGCTTCTTCGCCGACAGCGAGGGCTTTTGCACCATGGCCCTCGGCAAGGAGGTCGACAGCCAGCTGGAGGAGAACCCTCTGAACGACGACGACGACGACACCTCCCAGGTATCTCAGACTCCTGAAGAACTTTCTGCTAAGGTCGATAAGCTTACTGCCGCTCTCCTTAGTCAAGAAAAGCTGCTTAGGCGTGCTGCTAGAGAGAGGAAGGAGTTTAGGCATAAGTGGGAGGATACAGTGAAGGAGCTTGTGTTTGCCAAGTCCACCGTTGTTGTCTTTGAGGAGGGTGAGTGTGAGATGTGCTCTAAGCACATGATTGACCTTCTCACTTTGAGAGGGATGTATGCTGCTTTGGTTGGAGAGGTGGATGAGCTTCGGGCTAGACCCGCGCTGCTGGGTGCGTGCAAGTCTTGTGCGGGCTTGCAATCCGAGTTGGCAGAGAAGAATGCCAAGATTGTGTCTCTTGAGAAGGCCAGCTCGGGTAGCACTTGTGTGTCTAGGTGTGCCTTGTGTGAGGGCTTGGAGATGGAGATAACCAATGTGAATCATGACAAGATGCAAACCGAGGAAGAAAACACATACCTTCGGACCATCTTGTCATGGGTGTCTTGTGGTGAGCCGCAGCTTGGGATGATGATTGCCCAATTCAAGCGTGCTGCTAGAGGTCCAGGTGTAGGCTTTGCTCAGGGGATGGAGAGTGCTGCTTCTTTTGGAAAGATTGGACAGTCTAGTGGTCTTAATCCGAGTGAGAAGCCCAACTCCACCACTACTCCCAAACTAACCAAGATTCCACCCAAAGAGCCTCTCAAGCCTAACACCAAAGATGGAGTGTATGAGGAATCTCCGAGAACTCCACAAAAGAAACAAGTGTGGTCTCCTAAGCCCAACCACCTTAAGAACAAGCTAGACACCATGCCACCAATCCTAGAGGAGCTCATGCCACAAAAAGGCCAAGTGATCCACACCCACTACCGTGAGTACCAACAACCCCCTATGAGAGCGGTGAGGTACCATTGTGAGCACTGTGGGAGAGATGGACACTTGATGGAGTTTTGCTTTCGGCGCAAGAGAGAGGAGCGCCGAGCAAGGGAGATGAACAATGCGGACATGTACCATCCTTTCCATGATGTACATGTGCCAAATGTTCAGAGGAGAGCTGCTAGGCCTCAAGGTCCTAGGCCTAGGCCGCAAGGAGGTTTTGCCCGGCGGGATCCTAACCTTGCAGGATATGGACCCCGTGGCGGTGGCTTTGTTGTTGAGCGTTACCCTCCACCGCGTTTTGAGTATCGCGATGGACGCTCTTCCCTTAGCGGACCATGTTTTCCTGTGCGTGGTGATCGCTTTCCCCGTAGGCGTGCTAGGAATGGTTTTTCTACTAACCGTTCTTTTGAGCAGCCGACCCAACACTGGTACTCTTCCCATTTTACTCACCCCAGTGTTGGACCGTATGCTCACCCTATGTCTTTTTATTGATGTAGGTAAAACGATTGGAGGACATTTGGTTGGTGGATTCCGGGTGTTCAAGGCACATGACTGGAAACTCCAAGTGGTTCTCCAGTCTTAGTCCAGTTATCGGAAAGGAGTTTATCACCTTCGGCGACAATAGCAAAGGTAAAGTGTTGTCTCGTGGGTCGGTGCAAGTTAACGAGCACTTTGTGTTGCGTGATGTTGCTCTTGTTTCTAACTTGCATTTTAACCTTCTTTCTGTTTCGAGGTAGCTGACTTCGAATCATCTTACCACGCCATATTTGGACGACCAGCTATCGCCAAGTTTATGGCAGTACCACACTATCCATACCTTCTACTGAAGATGTCGGGTCCTAAAGGCATTCTAACTTTCAAGGGAGATTTGAAGCAATCTTTCGAATGTGACACAGAAGCTGTCCAAATTGCCAAAAAAAGCTCAACTCGCCCTGGAGGTACAAGAGCTCGTGCAGATGGTGCATAACGCCAAGCCTGGAGATTCAGAAATCCCAACTAAGAAGGCGGGAACCATCCAGCCACCAGCAGAAGTATCCACAAAAACTATTGACCTGGAAACCGACGATCCCTCAAAGACGGCGGTTATCAGTGCCCACCTATCTGAAGCATAGGAACTCGCGCTCACCAAGTTCCTCAGGGCAAACAAAGACATATTTGCCTGGAAACCAGCTGACATGCCGGGTGTTCCAAGGAACTTGGCTGAGCACAAATTGGAATTAAAATAAGGTTCCGGACCCATCAAGAAAAGATTACAACGATTCTCACCAGAGAAAAAAAGAAGCAATCAAGAAGGAAATAGCCAAATTACTAGCAGCCGGGTTCATCAGAGAAATTCTCCACCCTGAGTGGCTGGCCAACCCAGTGCTAGTAAAGAAGAAGAATTCTGCAGAGTGGCGCATGTGTGTCGACTACACAGACCTCAACAAACACTGTCCAAAGGATCCTTTTGGATTACCAAGGATAGATCAAATAGTTGACATCACCGCAGGTTCCGCTCTATTATCCTTTCTAGATTGTTACTCGGGGTACCATCAGATCGCCCTCAAAGAAGAAGACCAGCCCAAGACTTCATTTATAACTCCTTTTGGCGCCTACTGTTATAAAACCATGTCCTTCGGATTGAAGAATGCAGGAGCCACTTATCAACGAGCTATCCAAGATTGCTTAGGCGACCAAATCGGCCGCAACACGGAAGCTTATGTTGACGATGTGGTCATAAAGACAAAGGATCCGACTACTCTCATAACAGACCTAGAGGAAACTTTTACCTGCTTACACACCTACAAGTGGAGGCTAAATCCCACAAAATGCGTATTCGGAGTACCCTCAGGACAATTACTCAGATTCCTGGTTAGTCATCGAGGTATCGAGGCTAGCCAAAAGCAGATTAAGGCCATTACTAGTATGAAGCCACCAACTTCAGTCAAGGACGTTCAGAAGCTCACTAGGTGCATGGCAGCACTCAACAGATTTATCTCAAGGCTAGGAGAAAAGGGATTACCTTTCTTCAAGTTACTTAAAGCCGGTGACAAATTCCAATGGACGGAGGAAGCTGACATGGCCTTTGAACAACTCAAAGGATACCTAACCAACCCCCCTATCCTCTCGCCACCAGAACCCAGGGAACCAATGATGCTATACATCGCAGCTACCACACACGTTGTGAGCACAACAATAGTGGTGGAGCGCAAAGATGAGAGGCACGTCTACAATATCCAACGACCAGTCTACTACATCAGTGAGGTACTTTCCGATTCAAAGGTCAGGTACCCACAAGTTCAAAAACTGTTGTACGCTTTACTTATTTCGTCAAGGAAGCTACGACACTACTTCGAGGAGCACGAAATCACAGTTGTCACGAATTTTCCATTGAGAGAAATCCTTCACAACCGCGATGCTACGGGTAGAATTTGCAAGTGGGCAGTCGAGTTGGGCGCCCTCAATATCAAGTTCACTCCAAGGAAAGCAATCAAATCTCAAGCCCTGGCTGATTTCATCGCCGAATGGACAGAATTCCAGCAGGCTCAAGATGGCTCTATTCCAGAACATTGGAAGATGTACTTTGACGGGTCTCTAAAACTCGGCGGTGCAGGCGCCAGAGTCTTACTTATATCACCCGCTGGAGGGCAACTCAAGTACGTTTTGCAAATCATGTGGCCAGCTACCAATAATGAAGCAGAATATGAGGCGTTACTACACGGGTTAAGATTAGCAGTCACACTGGGTATCAAGCGACTTCTAGTCTACGGTGGTTCTTCCGTGGTGTTCATCAAGTCCACAAAGATTGGGATTGCACCAAGGAAACAATGGACGGCTATTGTGCTGAAGTCCATAAGCTGGAGAAAAATTTCTCAGGACTGGAACTCAATCATATTACACAAGATCTCAATGTCGCTGCTGACGTTTTAGCAAAATTGGGATCCGATAGAGCCTCTGTTCCTAGTGGCATCTTTGTACATGAGCTATCCAAGCCCTCTATCCAACAGAAAGAAGAGCTTACCCCGACACCCTCCACGAAGATTCTAACATTATCACCCAACTGGACTAAAGTTTTCATTGACTACTTCAAAGAGAACAAGTTGCCAAGTGACAAAGCCATAGCAGAGCAAGTCGCCAGACGTAGCAAGAACTACGTTCTAGTCGGGGATAAGTTATACCGACGTGGTGCCTCATCCGGAGTCCTGCTAAAGTGTATTTCTCCAGAAGAAGGCAGGGAAATATTGAATGAAGTTCATTCCGGGTGTTGCGGTAATCATGCAGCATCAATGACATTAGTCAGAAAAATCTTCAGATCCGGGTACTACTGGCCCTCTGCTCTAAAAGACGCAGAAGACTTAGTCCGCCGCTGTCAATCATGCCAGTTCTTCGCCAAGCAACAACATGTCCTTGCCCATGAGTTGATTTGCATCCCTCCATCATGGCCATTTTCATGCTGGGGACTCGACATGGTGGGACCTCTAAAGCGCGCACCAGGCGGATTCGAATACATCTACGTGCCAATTAACAAATTTACCAAGTGGATCGAGTACATGCCATTGGTCAAATTCAACACATCAAAGTCAGTACAATTTATGCAGAGCATCTTTCACCGCTTTGGGATACCACATAGAATTATCACAGATCTTGGCTCTCACTTCACGACAATTGAATTCAAATCATGGGTCAGTGACTGTCGGGTAAAGATAGATTATGCATCAGTAGCTCACCCACAGTCAAACGACCAAGTCGAAAGAGAAAATGCCCTCATCCTAGCCGGCCTAAAGCCAAGACTCTTTGATCTTCTAAAAGACCACGACGGAAAGTGGGTGGAAGAATTACCTAAGGTAGTCTGGGGGCTATGGACATAGCTGTAACAGAACCGACCAATTTGCACCAGATTAAGCACCAAGATCTCCACTATTCGCAAAGATCATCAAGTACTTAAGCTCGTACAAACCTGGTAGTCCGGAAATCTCGAAGGATTTCAAATCATTTCAACATTCAGCCAAGATCGTACTAGTTCAATGACATGCTCACAAGTTACATCACAGTTGTACATAGTTCAAATACATCGGAGTTCGAAACAATATTACAAACCATAGTTTTGAATAGTAGCAGAAGCAACATAGACTTAAAACATAAGTTCGGATTGTTCTTAATACAGTGCCATCAGTCTGACCAGGCCCACAAAAGCATCAGATAAGATAAGTGGTGACCATGCCCCTGGTCTAATCCTCTCCCGTAACCGGGTACAGGCAGTTCTCGCAGTAACCAAAGAAGCATTGGCCATCTGCAACAACAAGGGAATAAAACCCTGAATACAAGAAGGTACTTAGCTAGACTTACCCATCATAACCAGAAATAATGAGACTCCAAGGATCATGTAGGCTATATAGGTGGGGTTGGCTACACATACTCCTTTGCATGAAAGTTTTTGTAAGTAAAACTTGTTTTAAGGTGTTGGCGGTTGCTTTTAACCATTAATTCTACATTGCTAGATTTGCACCTGAACTAAAGCAAACACTTGAGTACTTACTCAAACAAGAGTGACTATTTCATCAATAGCCTTTCAGATTCATCATTATAACCATCTTTAGTTCCATAAATTCTACGGGTGATGATCTACAGTCAACTGCTCACTGTCCAGGAGCGATGGCGATTATAATCGATTCCTACCCAGCTGGGGATAAAATGTCGCACACTCGCCCGATCACACCTTGCCAGGTAGCCGTCGGCTGCCACTCAGGAAATTCGAGAACACAACGCGCGGGACGGCCATGGGCCCTTCTACACCGGGGGTTATCTCAGTGCCAGGTCGCTCAAGCTATAACTGCCCACGGTCATGCCAGGTCGATCAGGCCCTGCCTGCCCTCGGACCATGCCAGGTTGATCAGAATAGTTGCCCACGGTACAGCTGAGGCCCTGGGTGTTAGGCGTCAACATCTCCGTCACCGGCTCGAATAACCTTACTCGGCTTCGCGGGAGGTACCCAGACCTACTCCGTTAAGTGATCGACGCGTTCAATTTGACTGAAGGGACATTCCCGAACGGGTCCTATGCGACACAGACGGGAAACTACTAGCAAACAGAACCCATGTCCTGCTGCTCTTACATCCCGCCTCTGTCTCAAATTAATTATCACATGGTTATCTTCATGATAGCACAGGCTAATCATGATCAGTATCCACCTAATGCGGGAGACAGGAAATCACCCGACTTTTACCGATCTAAGCAGGGCTAAGCATGTATCGAGCCTAGACCTAAACAGGGATATCAAGATATATTGCTGGTGGACAAGGATAAGTAATAATGCATCAACAGTAGCAATAAACTTCTATAACCTAATGCAACATTCATCATCAGGTTAATTGTAAGACATTTGCAAACCATAGGAGTTAGAATACTCCGGGGCTTGCCTTTCTCAAAGTCCGACGGGCGGTGGTCGCGACACTCTGGTAGATCCTCGGCGTCGGTTCCTCCGGTCTCCTCGGTCAGCGTCTCCTCCTGGCTGGGTTCTTCCTGGGCCGACTGATTCTGGGTCTCCTCCGTTGATCCTGTATGATGCATAATATGTATGAATAGGATGAATGCACATAGAACGCATATGCGATGCACAGGATTAACAGCAATCAGGAGATAAGCACATGTCATCTACTGCATTCTCTTCAACAAGATAGTCAACATCATCCTAAAGTTTATAAAAGACTCTAGCACCTAACCAACCACTTAATACTCCATAACCAACTTGTTAAGTTAGGTAACCTCCACAGCAAGACTTACTTAATGAATTTATTTTCCTCTAATTACTTGCTGAAATAAATTTATTTAACTAAGCCTACAACAGCAACCCATCTTAGACAGCTTCAGAAAAATCTACAAAAATTACCATAGATTAATACTATGCAGAACAGTCCACTGTCAAAATTTTAGGCCATTTGGATTTAAACATTGTCCCCTATGAAAAAGACAAATATTAGGGTGAAAAGGTGCTTTGAACTACACATCCTAACAGAAAGTGTCAAACAACAGATTTTATATTTTATATTTTAAACTTCTTAGCACAAGAGCAGTCTACAAAAATTATCAGGTTCATATTCATCATATTTTAATTACTACAAATTTCACAACAAAACAACTTTTAATCATTTTAAATGCTACTGCCAAAGTATCTCACAGAACAACTTCACATTATATTTTTCCCTGATACTACTCATCTATACAAACCTAACAAAACTGAAATCACATTTTTTTGAGTTATACAGAATTAGTTATGCATTTTCCAAGTTAACAACAATTTCTTAGATTAAAGTAAACTGCATATAAAAGTATCACCAAAAATGCATTTAACAATTTCCACAGATAGATCTACTCATGCTTAACACAACAAAATTTGTTTCACCGGATTTGGACTTAAAATGAGCATTGAATGAATTTTTGAAGCCTTTACATAAATTCTGGAAACTCATTTTAAAGAAAACCCTATCCTAAACGCTACGGACACCCGGAAAAAGGCACCCGCAGTCACAAGCAAAAATGCTACGCGCACCCGGCTATCCCGAGCGCTACTGCACCTAGACTCCTCTCCTTCCCTCTCCTCACTGCCAAATGGGACCCGCTGGTCAGTGACCCACACGTCAGCGGTCAACGGGCCCACACGCCAGAGGCAGTGTGCTCCCGCCGGAGTTGACCGGCTCTAGCTCGCCGGCGGCGAGGTTTCCGGCGACACCAACCCTACCACTAGACTCACCAACGCGAGGCGAACACGTTCGGCTAGGTCGCTTGGCCAGAGCATCACCGGAGCAAGCTCAACGGCGGTAATGGCAGAGCGGCGGCGCGGCAATCCCACGGTGCGGCCTTGCCCGTCTATTCCAAGGCTTGGCGGCGTGAGCAACAGCTTGAGCACTCCCTAAGCTACCTTCCTAGGCTGCTATCGAGCCCCGCCGTCCTCGGCATTATCCGGCGTCACGCACGGCGGCGGTCCGCGACGGACACGGCGGCGACACGGCTCTGTTCCGGCCGAGACAAAGCAAGAGAAGGGTCTCCATCTAGCCCTAAGCATCTACAGAGGTCGAGGAGGTAGGAACTGGGCTTGGTTTGAGATGGTTTGGCCGGAGATAGCCGGACCACGCTTTGGTCATGGCGGCGGCCATGGCGAGAACCCGAGGATGGCATTCGATGTTCTACCGGCTTGAGAGGAGAAGAGGGGAAACCAAACCTGGCTGATGAAAGAGGAGGTTAAGGTGGAGAGGTTGGCGGGAGGAATCGGGCGGCGGTGCGGTGAGAAGCGAGTAATCGCTCGCCGGAGTTCGGCGGGCGGCGGCGGCGCTTGCACTGGAGAAGATGGAGTGGGGTGAAGCGAGCGAAAGAGTGAGCGAGAGAGTGGGCTTCTGGCTTGCGAGTGCGAGGCGGAGAGGGGGCAAAGTGAACGAAGGGCTAGGTGCATTGCACCTGGCCGGTTGCCGTCGGGAGGGCTCCCGACCGACGCGGCGGCGCCAGGAATCGGCGGCCACGCGACGGGCGCGCAGAGAGGAGGCAGCGCATGCGGGCGGTTTGGTCGGAACCCAGGGGCGACGAGCGGCGGTTTGAATGGCCTTGCGGGCGGGCCTTTGGCGGCAGCGGCTGCGGCGGCGAGCAGCGGCAGCCAGCGGCGCGCGCGCGGGGAGGAAGAAGGGGCTGACAGGTAGGCCCCACTTACAGGTTTAAACTAATGAGGTTTGGTTTAAAACTTTGATGCTCCATAACTCCCAAACTATGCCGAATTAGGAAAAGGTCCTAAAAGCAAAGTTGCTTAGAATTTTGCAAGAAACAAATCATCTTTAAGGCTCAAGTCCAAATTCTACTTAGAAAAAGAATTTTACTTCTGCTCTTTTTTTCTAATGCAAGAAATCATACTTTAAAAGCCTTTTCTGAGAAAGTGCTTTTAAGCAAAGTTGTTTCTCTAATCAAGATCTACAACTTTGTATTAAGGCACTAGGTCAGAAACAGAAAGCAAAACATGGATTTACTAGAGACTAAGCAAGGACTTAAACACTCATACAAACAATGCACATGAAATGATGAGATGCTATGCTCATGCTATGTCAAGTTATGCATTTCAGGATTGCTTAACACCTAGGGTGTTACAGCCCTCCCCTCCTTAAAGAAATCTCATCCTGAGATTTGAATTACGAACCATTTCTTATAAAAGTGTGGATACACCTCCTTTAGATAGTTGTCCATTTCCCAAGTAGCATCCCGATCATCTTGCTCACTCCATGATACCTTTTATTGCTTTACTATTCTTCCATGAGTTGCTCTTTCTTTCTCGTCAAGCACTCGACACAGTGTAACCGAGTAAGTAAGATCGGATTGCAACTTGATACGGGCTGGCGGTACCTCTTCTTCTGGCACTCGAAGACATTTCTTCAACTGAGAGACATGGAACACAGGAAATATAGCCTTTAAATGTTCTGGCAACTGTAGCTGATAAGCTACTTCTCCCCTTCTTTCCACAATTCTATAAGGTCCCACAAACCTTGGTGCTAACTTTCTTTTAACCCCAAAGCGCCTAACACCCTTCATAGGTGAAACCTTCAGGTAGACATAGTCACCAACATTGAATTCAAGTGGCCTTCTTCGTTTATCGGCATAGCTTTTCTGTCGAGACTGTACAACTGCGATATGTTGTTGAATGACCCTAACTTGTTCTTCTGCTTCTTTGACAAAGTCGATTCCATAGTACCGACGTTCTCCTGGTTCTACCCAGTTTATTGGTGTTCTGCATCTTCTCCCATATAGAGCTTCAAAAGGTGCCATCGGGATACTCTCTTGATAACTATTATTGTAAGCGAATTCTGCCAAAGGTAACCATTTTTCCCAAGAACCTTTCGCTGATATTACGCAGGCTCTTAACATATCTTCTAACACTTGATTTACTCTTTCAGTTTGTCCTGACGTTTGCGGATGATAAGCTGAGCTTCGAACTAAATTCATGCCTAACTCCTTTTGCAACTTCTCCCAAAACGGTGCAGTAAACTGTGGTCCTCGATCAGAAACTATAACCCTTGGTACCCCATGTAGTCGAACAATTTGACTCACATAGATTTCTGCATAGTCTGGTGCTTTATAGTTGGTTTTGACCGGGATAAAATGTGCTGTCTTGGTGAGACGATCCACAATTACCCAAATTGAGTCATTACCCTTTTGAGTGGTGGGCAAACCGGTGATAAAGTCCATGCTCACCTCTTCCCATTTCCATTCGAGTATAGCTAACGGCTGAAGCATTCCAGCTGGTCTCAAGTGAATAGCCTTTACTCGACAACATGTGTCACACCTAGCCACATATGCAGCAATTTCCTTCTTCATTTTGGTCCACCAAAATCTGGGACGCAAATCTTGATACATCTTTGCACTTCCAGGATGGATAGTTAACCTGGAAAAATGCGCTTCATCCATGATTTGGTTCCTGAGTTCTCTATCTTTGGGTACCACTAGTCGTTGGCCGAACCATAGGACTCCATTGTCATCCACTCGAAAATGCTTATCGGATTCCGTTTCAGCCTTGAGCCTTTCCTTGATATGGTAGATTCCTTTATCAGTTTTCTGTCCCTCTATGATTTGATCAACTAACGCACTGCGTAACTCCAAATCATGTAGTACTGCAGGATGCATTAGACTGAATTCATCTTCAGGTAGTAGCTTCATAGCATTACAATGTGATTTCCGACTCAGAGCATCGGCTTCCACATTTGCCTTGCCGGGATGATAGTGAATCTGTAGATTGTAATCTTTAATCAATTCAAGCCATCTTCTTTTCCTCATGTTCAATTCTGCCTGAGTGAAGATATACTTAAGACTTTTGTGATCTGTGTACATGTTGCAGACATTACCAAGCAAATAATGCCTCCAAATCTTTAAAGCGTGCACGACTGCAGCTAACTCCAAATCATGTGTCGGATAGTTCACTTCATGTTTCCTTAATTGCCGAGAAGCATAAGCGATTACTCTTCCTTCTTGCATAAGAACACAACCTAAGCCAACCTTCGATGCATCACAAAAGACATCAAATGGTTTTTCAATATCTGGCTGAGCTAAAACAGGAGCAGTGGTCAACAGTTTCCGCAAGGCACAGAAAGCAGTTTCGCACTCCTTTGTCCATTCAAACTTGTGATTTTTCTGCAACAAACTTGTCATAGGCATCGCAATCTTGGAGAAATCCGGAATGAATCGGCGATAGTACCCTGCTAAGCCTAAGAAACTTCGAATCTCACCGACGGTTGTAGGAGCTTTCCACTCCATCACTTGCTGCACTTTACTGGGATCAACCGAGATGCCTTCTTCAGATAGAATGTGGCCAAGAAAGTGTACTTTCTTCATCCAAAACTCACATTTACTGAACTTAGCATAGAGTTTATGCTCCCTGAGTCTAGACAAAACAATCCTCAGATGTTCTGCATGGTCTTCTGTATTTTCTGAATAGATTAGAATGTCATCAATGAACACCACCACAAATTTGTCCAATTCTGGCATAAACACTGAGTTCATCAAACTCATGAAGTATGCCGGAGCATTCGTTAGCCCAAAGGACATGACAAGGTACTCATATAAACCGTATCTGGTTGAAAAAGCAGTCTTTGGGATATCTTGTGGTCGGATTCGGATCTGATGATAACCTGATCTCAAATCAATCTTGGAAAACACTTTGGCTCTGGACAATTGGTCAAAAAGGATATCTATTCTGGGTAACAGATACTTATTCTTAATAGTCACAGCATTGAGCGGACGATAATCCACACACATGCGTAAAGACTTATCTTTCTTCTTAACGAACAGGGCTGGACATCCCCATTCTGACACACTAGGTTGAATGAACCCTTTGTTCAACAGTTCCTTGATTTGGGTTTTGAGTTCTGCTAATTCATTGAGCGGCATACGATATGACCTCCTAGAGATTGGTGCAGTTCCTGGTAACAACTCTATTGCAAACTCCACTGCTCTCTTGGGTGGTAACCCTGGTAACTAATCCGGGAAAACATCTGGAAATTCTCTGACAACTGGGATTTTGGAGAGGTCTTCTATAGCAAGAGTGCAAGATAGGTCAACAAAATTGGCACCTCGAGGAAGAGATACACAAAGTTTGTTACCTGTCCGACTATCGGATAAGGTAAGAGTTCGGTTTGCAGTGTCTAACACCGCATTCCACATTCTCATCCAACTCATACCTAAGACTACATCCATACTTAGTCCTGGCAGGATGACTAAATTGGCTCCAAATTTATGCCCTCCAATATTGATGGTTACATTACAAACCATCTGTCTAGATAACACGCTACTCCCAACGGAGCTCACGCGAAACCCATAATCCATTTCAGATATTTCTTGATTATGCTTTTGTGCAAATGCCTTGCTCATAAAAGAATGCGACGATCCAGTGTCAAACAAAACAACTGCAGGATGATGGTTCACGAGACACGTACCAGCAGTCACGGGCTCTCCTGCACGAGCTTCTTCAGCAGTCATATTATGTAGGCGCGCTTGGTAATTGGCCTGCGGCTTCTTCGGGTGTGGGCAATACCTTGCAAAGTGCCCTTCTTGATTGCAATTGTAGCATGGCCCACAAACTAGGGGCTTGCTTCCGGTTGAGCTGCCTTGACCTGCTCGGGTTTGATTGGCCGCTATCTTGTATGGTCGTTGACCACGCTGAGCTTGCTGCTGACCCTTCTTCTGAGGCGGCCTGAAACAAGCCCCAGGTGCTGGTGGGCGATATTGAGAACGCTGGGCCGGTGGTCCTCTAGATTGAGATGATACAGACTCAAAAGTCCTCTTCCTGGCCTTGCTGGCAGTATGCTTGTTCTTGTGATTCTCCTAAATCAAGCAGTCACTGATAAAGTCATTGAAAATGGTACGGGACGAAGTACCCACTGATTTTCCCATCTTGGAGTTTAGTCCTCTCTTGAAACTAGCTATCTTCTTAGCATCGGTGTCAACAAAGTCTGGGGCATAACGAGACAAGGAGTTGAACAAGTGGTGATACTCGGTCACAGATCGAGTTCCTTGGGTTAAGCTCATGAACTCTGCCACCTTCATCTGAGTCAAGCCTGGTGGAATATAATGCCCGCGAATGGCCTCCGCGAACATCCTCCAGGTAATAGGTGTACGGGCAGGAAAGGTGGTACAGTGATGTCCCCACCAGATTCCGGTCGGTCCCTACAGCTGATGTGCAGCATACTCTGCCTTCAACTCCTCTGTAAGCCTGAGTAGCCGAAATTTCTGCTCCAACGTATGGAGCCATTCTTCCGCTTCCAGAGGTTCTGTGGCTTCTTTGAAGATTGGTGGCCTTGTATCTAGAAAATCCTTGAATGAGCTGTACTGATTTGGCTCTGGGCATTGATGGCCCTGTGCCAAATTCTCCCGCAGAAGTGCCTCAATGTTGCGTTGACTCCCCAGAAATTGAGCAAACAGTTGCTTGGCCGTGGGCGGTGGAGGAGGTGGTGGATTGCGGTTCTCGCGGTTATCATCATTACCACCACTACCGCCTGCTCCACTACGAGTCGTCGTCATCTGCACGTTATCGATAGCAATAATCATTAGGCGATGTTGCCGTTATCGTAGAGAATAATAAACCATGCCAACGAAAATTATTCGGAAAAACGAATTCGCCAAACAATTGCAGAGGCATAATAAATTTCATCCACATTGCATCATCACATAATAGAAGTGCTCATCACATAACATGCAAAAGCCATCATAACATCCACAAGTGCCCAAACATATGGGACTTTTAAAGGTCTAGTACCACACGTGCATAGGTCCATAACACAACCTTACATCATCATGACAACCACAAAAGATCAAGCGCAAAGGATATGCGACAAAAGGTTACTACGCGCCAACACTATCTAGTCTACTCCCTATCGGCATCATCATCCTCGTCCTCATCATCATTATCACCGCCATCGTCACTCGAGATATCCGAAGAACCACTAGGCGAAGCACGGGGATCCGGGTCCTCCTGAGGAAGGAGAGGGTTCCTCTCATTCTCGCGGCGATGGATCTCCTCATGTAGGCGGTCATTGTAATCCTGGAGATGGTGAAGCTGTAGCTCCAGGTCTCCCACCTGAAGCCTGAGAAGCCTGTTCTGCTCGGTCGCACGCATGCCCTCAAGACAAACACCACGAAGTGACTCCTTAGTTTCGGCCATGATCGTGGATAGGAAAGTCGTCATCCCCTGCTGATCACTAAGCTGTTGTGCCGTCTCCTGCTCCCTCTGACGAGCCTGGTCCCTCTCAACAGTCATATGCGCTAGCTGGGTGGTGAGAAGGTCTATCTCTGTAGCATGCTCCTCCTGACTCCGGTGATGTGCAGCTATCTCCTCATTGAGAACATGGTCCAGGTGGTCGTAGCTACGTGACAAGCACCCATAGGTAGCCATGAGTGCAGCCATAGCACTCCCAGCTGGTCCTGCGCAGTGCTCTCTCTCCAAAGAACTGGCCTCAAGCCTGGTGGCACCTGGCTGTCGCCACACCGACTGGTAAGGGTCCACCGTAGGAAAGATGCTAGCAGTGGCTTGCGCGACCACCTCCGGGTGATCCTCCATAATGTCCCGAAGAACAGTATAGGCAACCCTGTTAGCTCCGTCCCACAGGGTCCTACCCTGTAGTGCGAAGACCCAGCGGCACCATACATGATCCTGCGGATCACGGCTGGGCACGTCCACCTCAAATGTGTATACGTAGCGATCCTCGGAAAGCTGAACACGATGCCAATCATACTGCGGCTCCTGGCCCTCCTGGTATCCAACCAACTGTAGCACCCTCCACAAAATGGTAGGCATGCCGAACTCCTCCAGAAAGTCCTCCGACCCCTCAGCAGTCCAGGGTCCCAGCATATAGTTAGGCCTCTTGCCTCCAGTCGACTTACGGGTGGTACGCTTGGTGCGGGCCATCTGAAAGAAGTTTATCCACATAGTTTTTAATTAGTTGAGAACAACTTTTATTTTAAAGAAACGGGACGGATAACATAAGGAAGGAAGTAAGATTAATGCAAGATTGTATGATCATGATGCATGCGCGTAACATACGTCCTCACTGTCTAACAATCTAACGGCTAGACGGTGGCATACAACGTTCTCTCATAGCGTTAACTAACGTACTACACGTTCGCAAGTTAGCGTACCTGCAGAAAATCATTTCAGCCCTGCCCATAGTATGAATATTATGCATTGCTGAAATTAAATCTAATACTAGGTGCACACCCAGTATACACGTAAGCAGTATATGCACCCATCAAATGAAATAATCCCACAATTAACTACTTTCGCTTGTACTCATGTGCACGGGTACAGGCTCCAGTACCAACTAGCTCTCCCCTAGACCAACGTATGTTTGGTCATGCTCTCACAGCTCCCTTATTACCTTGGCGTAGAGGCATTTGATCCATACATTACTATTCCGAAGAATAGCACCCATACAATTTCACCCTTGCCGTATGGACGACAGAATAACTGAATTTAAATATGATGCACAACCCCCAAGTTAGTACTTACATAGCCACCTAAGATCCTATTGGGCATAAGGACTCGGTCACTGGCACACTCTAGTTTTAAACTTTGCAAATTTTCAAATCTTACTATAACTATAGGTTGACAATTACCGTTTTGTCTTTGTAAAATACTATTTTTCAAATATACTTATGAACAGTACACTGAACTATGCTCCGATGCCAGCTGTAACAGAACCGACCAATTTGCACCAGATTAAGCACCGAGATCTCCGCTATTTGCAAAGATCATCAAGTACTTAAGCTCGTACAAACCCGGTAGTCCGGAAATCTCGAAGGATTTCAAATCATTTCAACATTCAACCAAGATCGTACTAGTTCAATGACATGCTCACAAGTTACATCACAGTTGTACATAGTTCAAATACATCGGAGTTCAAAACAATATTACAAACCATAGTTTTGAATAGTAGCGGAAGCAACATAGACTTAAAACATAAGTTCGGATTGTTCTTAATACAGTGCCATCAGTCTGACCAGGCCCACAAAAGCATCAGATAAGATAAGTGGTGACCATGCCCCTGGTCTAATCCTTTCCCGTAATCGGGTATAGGTAGTTCTCGCAGTAACCAAAGAAGCATTGGCCATCTGCAACAACAAGGGAATAAAACCCTGAGTACAAGAAGGTACTCAGCTAGACTTACCCGTCATAACCAGAAATAATGAGACTCCAAGGATCATGTAGGCTATATAGGTGGGGTTGGCTACACATACTCCTTTGCATGATAGTTTTTGTAAGTAAAACTTGTTTTAAGGTGTTGGCAGTTGCTTTTAACCATTAATTATACATTGCTAGATTTGCACCTGAACTAAAGCAAACACTTGAGTACTTACTCAAACAAGAGTGACTATTTCATCAATAGCCTTTCAGATTCATCATTATAACCATCTTTATTTCCATAAATTCTACGGGTGATGATCTACAGTCAACTGCTCACTGTCCAGGAGCGATGGCGATTATAATCGATTCCTACCCAGCTGGGGATAAAATGTCGCACACTCGCCCGATCACACCTTGCTAGGTAGCCGTCGGCTGCCACTCAGAAAATTCGAGAACACAACACGCGGGACGGCCATGGGCCCTTCTACACCGGGGGTTATCTCAGTGCCAGGTCGCTCAAGCTATAACTGCCCACGGTCATGCCAGGTCGATCAGGCCCTGCCTGCCCTCGGACCATGCCAGGTTGATCAGAATAGTTGCCCACGGTACAGCTGAGGCCCTGGGTGTTAGGCATCAACATCTCCGTCACCGTCTCGAATAACCTTATTCGGCTTCGCGGGAGGTACTCAGACCTACTCCGTTAAGTGATCGACGCGTTCAATTTGACTGAAGGGACATTCCCGAACGGGTCCTATGCGACACAGACGGGAAACTACTAGCACACAAAACCCATGTCCTGCTGCTCTTACATCCCGCTTCTATCTCAAATTAATTATCACATGGTTATCTCCATGATAGCACAGGCTAATCATGATCAGTATCCACCTAATGCGGGAGACAGGAAATCACCCGACTTTTACCGATCTAAGCAGGGCTAAGCATGTATCGAGCCTAGACCTAAACAGGGATATCAAGATATATTGCTGGTGGACAAGGATAAGTAATAATGCATCAACGGTAGCAATAAACTCCTATAACCTAATACAACATTCATCATCAGGTTAATTGTAAGACATTTGCAAACCGTAGGAGTTAGAATGCTCCGGGGCTTGCCTTTCTCAAAGTCCGACGGGCGGTGGTCGCGACACTCTGGTAGATCCTCGGCGTCGGTTCCTCCGGTCTCCTCGATCAGCGTCTCCTCCTGGCTGGGTTCTTCCTGGGCCGACTGATTCTGGGTCTCCTCCATTGATCCTGTATGATGCATAATATGTATGAATAGGATGAATGCACATAGAAAGCATATGCGATGCACAGGATTAACAACAATCAGGAGATAAGCACATGTCATCTACTGCATTCTCTTCAACAAGATAGTCAACATCATCCTAAAGTTTATAAAAGACTCTAGCACCTAACCAACCACTTAATACTCCATAACCAACTTGTTAAGTTAGGTGACCTCCGCAGCAAGACTTACTTAATGAATTTATTTTCCTCTAATTACTTGCTGAAATAAATTTATTTAACTAAGCCTACAACAGCAACCCATCCTAGACAACTTGATCATACTTATCCCTTGAAACAGGGTACTAAGAGTAGTACTCGGGCAGACTTAGTTCTCTGATAAGTCATAGAAGACTAAAAGGGAAACAAAGTCATACGACCCAACTAAAAGTGCTAAGAATGCACTTGGATAGACCCGTCCAGAGAGACGCCTGATCATACATCCACCATAAACAGGCCCATTGACAAGAAATTTCTTGCAATGACGAGTCAACAATATAAAAACACACGCAGCCAACAAATTCAAAAGTAAATTATACTTTGAATCTATAACCATCACAATATTTGTTTGTAGGAGATACAAATTCTGGCCAAAGACTAGGAAGGCCTACTACTCTACAAGATCTAATATCTGAGAGTACTCCTCCGCAATGGTCTTAACCTCCTCCTGCATCGCCGCGTGATCTTCATCACTCTTGCCCTCAGGCAAACTCATGATAGAGGATGGATCAAAGGACAACAGATGAAGTCGCAGAGTAGCAAGGATACCGCACACCACCGGAGTAGCCATATCCTTGATGTATTGAGTAAGCCGCCTAGGCGCGGCCTTAGCTTGATAAATCAAGGATTCTTCGACTCCTTCGGGGCGTGGTACCAAGTCAAGCACTGGTTCCACGACCTGCTCCAATGCCTTCAAAGAATCTTGAGAAGTCTTCAGAGACTCTTGGGACTCCTTTAACTGCGCCTGAACCGCCTCGAGAGCTTCCCGTGACTCCTTTGTCGACTTCAAAGCCTATAGCAAGTCTCGGTCAGCACCTTCATGAATCAATTTGGCTTCTTGTAGAGTATTCTGCGCATTAGCAAATACCTCTTCAAGTTCTGCCGTCTTGCGGTTGAAGGCATTTTGCCATCCGGCTGCAAGGTTCTGCGATTCTGAAGAACAAGACATAAAAACCGGATGAGTATCACGAGTTCAAAACACCAAAGGACTTTGGAATTTACTTCCGACTAACCAGTGAGTTGCTTCTTGGAAGACTTCATAGCCTCCTTGTGCTTCTGCTTAGCGGTAGCATGTCTGGAAAGAAGATCAATTTCCCGCTGATTGGCCGCATCCCGTTCATCAACAACAGTCTTGAGTTTCTGCTGAAGCTCGTTGATGCGATTGTGCAGAACCAGGGTGGCCACCTTCTGGCTAATCTGCTCTTGGGCTATATACTCTTTCAGTGCCTAGTTCTCGGCAGAAAGTTCCTGACGGATCCGAGTAATTTGTTCAGTTACCTTCACGTTGAAACCCTGCACAGAAAAAACGTTTTAAGCACCCGGAGCAACGATGCTATATCAAAGGAAATTCAAGGAATTACCTCAATAAACTCTTTAAGTGCCAAAGCTGGCGCCATCACTGTTGGTATAAATTAACGCACACTCAACTTTATCCGCAAGCGCATAGATAAAATCTACCGATGTAGCACTTCACCGGAGTAACCCAGTTTTAATATCGAACCCAAAGGAATGGATAGTGTTAAGTCTGAAAGTCTATTGCTTAAACCCTGAGTAGCTAACAAGGATGGAGAATCTAGAAGTGTCGACGAAATATCATCGATAGTCC
This sequence comes from Coix lacryma-jobi var. lacryma-jobi, assembly GCA_009763385.1. Classification (NCBI taxonomy): domain Eukaryota; kingdom Viridiplantae; phylum Streptophyta; class Magnoliopsida; order Poales; family Poaceae; genus Coix; species Coix lacryma-jobi. Next base: position 80,738,496 of record CM019830.1, read on the forward strand.
ACCTAGGGGTATACCCAAGGTGGTAGATTAGAGGGGAAGGTGCGCAAGACGACAACCCAGACGTTGACGCAAGGCAAAAGTAGATGAACATAGAGGTTTATCCAGGTTTGGGCCGCTAGGTTAGCGTAATACCCTACGTCCTGCATCGAGTTGTATTGATTGGATGTGGCTTGTGGCTTCACTAATGACCTATGATCTGCTCTCTCCTGTCTCACTTGTCCTGTGTCCTCTCGGAGGACCCCTGCCCCTCCTTATATATTCCGAAGGGACAGAGTTACATCGTAAGTATTAGAGTTGGTATTGTATCTAGATTACAACTGTCATGCGGTGCATGTCATGCGCCGCACGTCCTCATCATGTGGGCTAGACGACCCCTAGTAATGTGGCCCATGTACCATCATGTGGTACCCTGGGGTCTATATCCCCACAAGAAGTAGAGAGGGGATCACTAAGGCTGTCTAATTCCAATTTAAGAGTGATATGTTTATATTATTCCTAGTGGGGAAGTTGCCATAAAAGGTCACAAACAGAGTATGTGTCTTTTATGCAAATGTATAATCCTATCGAGCCTACACACGGGTAAGTGGACTATAGAAGAATCAACAAGGCTATAAGAGTCACCCTTGCGAACAACCACTACTACCGGCGTTATAAGAGGCAATTATGAGCTATCAAGTCTAAGCACCACGCTTACACTATCAAACTACTCTAACTCTAGCGCAACTAGAATTAAAGTACTCAAAAGAGAGTCATAAACCTTAAGAATAATAAGAACAATGGCTCAAACTTAAATATAGACGTTGATTACCAAAACAATCACTGAAGCAAGTTGAAGATGAACTTGAATCTGTAGGTACAAGATGAAGAAGTTGATCCGACAGGCCGGAGCTCCTTCTTGATCTCTTCCTCTCTCTCTCTCTTCTAGTTCTAGTATAAGACTAGGTTCTAAACCTAAACTAGAGGGGTATCTAGTCTTCTACTTGAAAGCTGGCTCTTGATAGACAGAGGCGAGGGGCCCCCTGGGCCCACCGATCGGTCATGGGGTGGGACCGGTCTGTCCCACCTGGAAGCCTCTCAGGGTGTCCCGCCTCGTGATGTCCTCTGGTGTCCTCTAGGTCCTTCTGGAGTATTCCTGACGTGCCGGTTCCGTAATTTTCCGTCGGTTTCCTTCTAGGAGAAGTAATCAGTGCTGGTTTTCCTGTTTAGTCCCTACAGAATCACAATTCACCAAAACTCGTGGAATATTGTCAATTAAAACCCTAAACCTTTATTGGTGATTGAATTCATGTCCTTTTCATATTTATTTATCCTTTAATTTTGATAGATAACCAATGTCAACAACTCCCCAAGCTTACCTGTTGCTAGTCCCTTAGCAAAACCAAAACTTAACAATGGATCAGGAGTTGCTGCTATATCTTCATTTCCAACAAGTACACCTGCTGTTAAACAAAAATTCTCCGAAACATATCATGTTGTTCTTCATGGGGCTTATTACTTTTATCTTAGATCTCGAGTAATTGAAAGATTGAACGATCAAATCAAGCACTATGTTTCTAGTTCTTTCCCTTCACCTTTAACCCAGAGTTTTAATTGATTTAATACATCTGTTGTCAAATTAAACAATGGATCCAAAGAGAAAGTCAACCAACCATTGAATCAAGAAGTGCATGTGTATGGAAAAATGGAGTCAAATGCTCTTTTGAATATATTCACTCTCTTCTGTTTATTAGAGACATATGACTATTAGGCTAATTCTAATAGCGGGCACGTGCCCCCTTTTTTTGAGGTTCCGGACACTTATCCCTTTTTATTTCCTCGGGATCTATCTTTTGAGGTTTCAGACACTTGTCCCTTTTTATTTCCTCGGATGCTTCTCTTTCTTTTTTCTCTCTTTTTTTAAATAATAGCCACATGCTTCCAACAAACTTCTGAGAGGGTAGCAACAGATAATTATGAGCATTGATGCAGAAGATGGATGAAATGTGTAAGTGATCTCAATTCAATGGTATGATAAACTACTCATAGGGTCAACAAAGCTTAATTTAACTCAATACAATTATTAGTCATGTTTATATTTAGAAATCTCCAGAACTTTAGTGTTGTTTAGAATAAGATAATAGCAACTCAGATCATCACATGTCATATCCCAATTACCTAGACCTTAGATTAAGTATTTGCCAACCATGTATTTAATTTTATTTTAAGGCATCATTACTAATTATGAGAACTCATGCTTTGAAGGCTAGGTACTTGAAAAAAATTAGATAGAGCAACTATTCATCATTTCCATACAAAAGATTAGAGAGAGCGGGTTCTTCTTTAGTCATCAACTTCTTAAAACAAACTAGACATGCTATTTTATTTATTTAATCTAACACACTTTAAGATATAATATAAAAGCTAATAATAATAGTAGTAGTAGTAGTAGTAGTAGTAATAATAATAATAATAATAATAATAATAATAATAATAATAAAGACATACCTGAATCGTGAAGATAACGGGGGTGCATCTCCCCAAGCTAGTTTCCTTAATAGCGTTGAGCCTTCATGTGCCCATATATTTTTGTCTCTTTTTTTTGATTAATGGTGAGCCTTCATGTGCCCACATATTTTTGTTATTTTCTTTTTAAGGGTGAGCCTTCATGTGCTCATATTTTTTTAATTTGAATTTGTTTATAAAAATCTTAAGAGGATAAAGATACTTACGTGGATACATGGGGGTGCTTCCCCCAAGCTGAATATTGACGTAGTCGTTCGATCTTGCAATGTAGCAGACTGGCAGTGGATATGTGCTTCCTCTATTAGAGCTTTGATTGATGTTGATGTTTGTTGAGACAGTGCTCCAATAGTGGATGCAGCATTCACTTGCTCGTCAGCTTTTCTTGGCCTTTTAAATCCTGTGAAACTCAAATAGACAATAAAACTTGTGGAAGAGATTAAGCATTAGCGGTTGACCACTCAAGCCTTAGTTGTCTAGAATTTCAGTAAGATCTATTTCTCAATATTTTTGTATTTTAATATTTTTACGATGCAAGAGAAAAAATGCAATAGGATGAATGTATGCATATTTATTTTTATTATTTTTATGCCATCATGGTGAACATTCCTGTGGGTTTTTACACACCATAGAATTATTCACATGGGGCTTCATGGTTTATGATGTAGTAAAATATTTTTTTATTTTGTTTTCTATTTAAATGTTTGTGAATTAAATATGATGATATAAGAAATAATTATGAATTAAATATGAGAAATATGCAGGAAAGTAAATATGAGGATAACTACCGATTTTTACCTTTTGGTGAAGGTTCGGATATTTAGGTCCGACGAACCGGACCTTCCCTTGGTTCAGACCTCCCAAGGTATGTCAGACGTTTGGAAATTTTTATTGATTATATCTCTTAGGTGCAGACATTTTCCTCCATACTTTCTTGGTTTGAGTCTTCATTTCCTATGGTTCACTATCTTGAGGTTTCTCTTCTTTCTTTTCTGGGACAGTGCTGATAGCTTCTTCTTCGCGATTGGCCTCTCTATCCTTGATAGCTTGTCTTCTTTGGCATTGAGAGCGGTGTCTTTCACTTCTGTTCTTCTTGAGTGCTTCATTGGGTATGTAGTTGATGAAGTAGCATCATACCTTTTGTCCAGGAAAGTGAGAATGGATTTCCTCTTATAGATGATTGCCCTTGTAGCGTAGAGGAATGGTCTTCCTAGGATGAGGTGGACATCATCATCTTCTCCCATGTCGAGGATCAAGAAGTCTATGGGGACTTCATGACCTCTAATTCTGACTACGACGTCTTCCATGATTCCTTCTTGTTTATGCCTCTTGATATGGTGTCACTCATGTTCTTCGTTCGTCCAGCAGTTTGAAGTGAAGCGTTAATTATGGAAGCTGGCAGCATCTTGCTCAATGTGCATGTTCTTGTAGATCTAGGACCTTCACTCTGTGGAATTTTTGAGTGATAAACTTCTCCATGTTTTCTCAAGAGTGTGTCTTGCTCATAAAGACAAGGTAGAGATCAAGTGCATGGGCTCTGTTGGTGGAAAAACACCAACAGAACCAAAAGTTTTGTTTATTCCCCTCTAACCTTAGGCACATTGCACAAGACAAACTTGTTGTTTATGTGTTCTATTCAATCTTAATATGAGTGATAGGATCAGAGGATGAGCATGAAAGTAGCATCTTAAAATATTTAACAGATCAGATTACTTAACCCAAGGAAGAATAATCTATGCATAAAGTGTCGATCTTTTCATAATTGAGATATATCATCTTCCAAAGGTTAGATGCACAACATTTTAGCTCATTTAGTTAAGTGAGATTCAAGAGGGTAAAGCTGGAAACAAAGATCAAAGGACTGAACATGTTGAGTTGATTAGGTTGGATCAAGTGAGGTGCAACTTAAACATGTTTAGTTCTTTATTTATGTTCATACTAAAATCAAGAAGAAGCTTTTACAGTGATGGTTACTTACCTTGAAATGTTACTTTGTCATTGAAGAGTGATGTGTCAAACCACCTTGTGGAAGCTTCTCTTGTTTAGCTGGCTTGTCTTCTCTTGCTTGTCTCATAGTGTGATTGAGAGGAGGAAGATCACAGTGGAATCATCTTTAGAGGTATTGACCTTCCTTCTCTTGTGTCGACTTATTAGTGAAGGCGCATTGTTCCTCGAGTATGCTGACTAGGATCCTCTCTCCTTCTTATATTAATTCTGTACTATGAAGATGTAGGGACAGTTCCGCATTCTTCTCTTGTCAACCTTTGTTGTTTTCCTTTAATCATTGGGTTGGCAAGAGACTTGAATTTAGAGCTGCTACTCGAGTGCCTCCATGAGAGTCTTTTGTCTTGTAATGTCACAACTGAGAATTGTCCTCTCAACAGTGTCTAGATGATGGAGATCTTATCGGCTGTTCTTCTTGATTTCTTGGCTCAGGTACTATCTCTCCATCTTCTAACTCTTGTAGTGCAGTGGCTTCATCCTTCATGATGCCCTCCTCAATTCTTGGCAGTTGGTTCTTCCTTCGACGTCTTCTCTTAGTTCTCTTTGGCTGCTCATAAGTGATGTAGTTGTTGAAGAATCAGCAAAAGATCCAAGAGTTGACTGACATAGACGATAACATTGATGGCGTTCAAGAACAATCTTCCAAGTATGAGTGGTGGATCATATTCTTCTCCTTGACCGAGATAGCATCTAGTGGATTGTATTGATCAAAGTGGTGAGTAGGAGGTCACTATATCTTGAAGCTGGTTTTCTCCTTCCTCCCTTCGATTGTGAAACACATCTAGACAACGGAATTCTCTCCAAGGCTGGCTTGTGATGTAGATGGATTCCCTAACAACATGCTCATGTGTTGGATTTATAGATCTTGTTATTGTTGTAGTCGTACCATCTAGTCTCCCAAGCTAGCTCTTGATTAGAAGAGAAGATAACTCCCCACTTCTTGTCTTGATGTCTTGGACAATGATGGTTGCAGGCATAGGTTGTCTCATACGAGGTAAGTTGCATCCTGTTTGTCATCAGCGCCCAAGCAAGACTCAAAGCTAGACTAGCACCATTTGTGATTTGAGAGTAGGTTTGTGTGTCTATGGTTTGGGTTTTGGATCTTCAATGTTCAGACCAAACCATGGATGAACAAAGTCTCTCTCCTGCATAATGTTAGTGGATATATACCCGAAGGATTGCTAGAATTTGAAGCATGGGTTGTTGTCCACAACATATGTATTTTGCATCTATGCTAATAAGGGGATGTGTTTAGGATTATTTTAGCATATACTAGTATGTGTTGGCTTCACTTTAACATGATTCAAGGCAAAAGATAACTTGCAGTAGAAGACAAAACAAAATAAACTTTGATACTCACAGTTCTTTCATCCATGATGAATGAGCTGAGTCTTCATTGTGCAAGAGTTGTTGAAGTTCATGTGTCTCTTCATCTCCAGTGTGAGTTCATCTCCGGACTTTCCCAAATTAATAATGAAAGTTTTCCTGCAGGGGTTAGTCCAACAAAATATCCAATATCTACTATAGCATAATATCAGTTCAGAAATCAACCTAGACACCACGTCTAATTTGACTTAGGAAGGTATTCTAACCTAAGCACCATGCTTAGTTTAAAATCCTTCTGAAGCGAAATCAACACACCTCTTGGTTTAAACTAAACACCATGCCTAATTTAAAGAAATGTATGACTGTACTTCAAACCCATACATATACTATAGCAGGTAAAGGTAACATGAAAACATTGTAGAGATTTATCCAGATGGTGATGAAAGAGCATGATTAGTATATGAGCATATCTTAAAGGTAGGGACAACCAACATAGCAACACGACAAGAGATGCTCTTAGAAAGTCTATTCCCCAAGCTTGGACTTTGCACAAATCAAGATTGGATGAATGTAATTCAATGTTACATGATGATTGGTTGGACATACCTTGTGTTTGTTGTTCCTTCGTTCTTTTCTGCTCCAGACCTAGAAAGGTTAGTGACAAGAATACCCGAAGGAATATTTTCATAATTATATTTCTATGCTCATTACAAGGACAGTGCATCAGAAAGGTAGGCATAGCTAATAACCAGGTATTATGATGGGGTGTAAGGATTCTACTGGTTATAGCTTATGCTCATGGGGTAGTAACAGATAAGAGTGGAATTCAAAAAACAACATTCATAAGAATGAACACAAAAATGATGAAAAGACTGGGACAAAAAAGGAAAAGATAAAAGTACGATTACAAGTTTAAGCAGACTTAAGATTAACTCTAGACCGTTCCCCGACAACGGCGCCAGAAATGCTTGTTGGTATAAATTAACACACACTCTACTTTATCCGCAAGCGCACAGATAAAATCTACCGATGTAGCACTTCACCGGAGTAACCCCGTTTTAATATCGAACCCAAAGGAACGGATAGTGTTAAGTCTTAAAGTCTAACCCCTGAGTAGCTAACAAGGACGGAGAATCTAGAAGTAGAGAGGGGATCACTAAGGCTGTCTAATTCCAATTTAAGAGTGATATGTTTGCACTATTCTTAGTGGGGAAGTTGCCATAAAAGGTCACAAACAGAGTATGAGTCTTTTATGCAAATGTATAATCCTACCGAGTCTACACACGGGTAAGTGGACTATAGAAGAATCAACAAGGCTATAAGAGTCACCCTTGCGAACAACCACTACTACCGGCGTTATAGGAGGCATTTATGAGCAATCAAGTCTAAGCACCACGCTTACCCTATCCAACTACTCTAACTCTAGAATGATAAATTAAAGTACTCAAAAGAGAGTCATAAACCTTAAGAATAATAAGAACAATGGCTCAAACTTAAATATAGACGTTGGTTACCGAAACAATCGCTGAAGCAAGTTGAAGATGAACTTGAATCCGCAGGTACAAGATGAAGAAGTTGATCCGACAGGCTGGAGCTCCTTCTTGATCTCTTCCTCTCTCTCTCTCTTCTAGTTCTAGTATAAGACTAGGTCTAAACCTAAACTAGAGGGGTATCTAGTCTTCTACTTGAAAGCTGGCTCTTGAAGTCTTCTTCTAGGGTTTCTAAATGAGGCCTAGACTTTTCTGAAGAGAGACTTGTTCTTCCCTGGGGCCTGGGGGCCTGTATATATAGCCCTGAGGGATCAACCGTGGCCGTTAGATCAAACTGACTTCACGTAGGGCTGATATGGATCCTCAGAGGCAGTAGAGGAAGGTTCCAGAAGACAGAGGCAAGGGGCCCCCTGGGCCCACCGGTCGGTCATGGGGTGGGACCGGTCGGTCCCACCTGGAAGCCTCTCAAGGTGTCCCGCCTCGTGATGTCCTCTAGTGTCCTCTAGGTCCTTCTAGAGTATTCCTAATGTGCCGGTTCCGTAATCTTCCGTCGGTTTCCTTCTAGGAGAAGTAATCAGTGCTGGTTTTCCTATTTAGTCCCTGCAGAATCACAATTCACCAAAACTCATGGAATATTGTCAATTAAAACCCTAAACATTTATTGGTGATTGAATTCATGCCCTTTTCATATTTATTTATCCTTTAATTTTGATAGATAACCAGTGTCAACAATCACTTGATCACCCAGCTCCTTCAAACGGACAAGGTCCGGGTTGTACCCCACAACTTCGAGTTTCGTCCCTTGACGAGAGGACTCGGGGGCACCACCGGACTCCTTTTGCGGAGGAACTGAGGCTTCAACCTCCCCACTAGCAATGGTACCGGCTTGGATCATCTTCAGGGTTGGCTCACCAGGCTGACGGGTACGAAAGAACTAATCATTCATCACCCGGTCAAGTTCCAACTGAGCGGGAGAACGAAAGATGGAATATGGAACACCAACCTGAGGGAAGGGAAGAACATCCACTAGAGGAACCTTGTCGACTAGAGCACAAGTTGGAGAGGGGTCTGGCACAGTATTCACTTGACTGCTGATAGGAGGGACACTTGATCTAGCTTCCCCCTACGCCTCTGACTCCTCCCCCTTTTGGGACTCAGTCGCTTCTCCTAGAGAAGCTTCGGCAGTCTTCACCTTCCTACAGAGGACGAGTACTCATATTAACCAAACGATCACGAAAATAGCACACGGCTTATAATTCCGGCTTACTTGGCCAGATACAGGTTCAGAAGCAGCTTCAGACTCCGCTTCTTTGACTGCTGATCCGGGAGCGAAGTTTCTTCTGTAGTAACATCGACAGAAGACCCCTGGGCCGCTTCATTGTCTGTATCAAAGAAAGCTATAAGTCACAGGCTTATGAAATTCCAAACAGATGGTCAACCAAAATACTCGGGTTCCCTTACCAGGAGCACCCGGATTACAGTGTTTTTCAGCCAACACTTTGGAAGAAAGAATTTTACGGCAAGCACGGTGTTGACGTTTGTTAGTGCAAATAGAATATGAAAGATTCCGTAAGCGCACAGAACACCATTGTAGCATTTTACCGGGAGTTTTCCAGGATCGTTATTTATATTTTACCACAGGGAAGCAAGGGTCAGGAATCTGATAATTCACTATCATGCATCTACTAACTAAGAGTACTAAATAGACTAAAGCAGGAGTGAATGATGAATGAAAGCACATAAAAGATATTCAATGATAACTGTATTGATAACTATAGTGGGAGGACAACGGGAGAGATCAAGGTTCCTACATACTTCTCTATTACTTGGGTTCTAAGGTAACAAAGATGAAAAGATATAGCAGTCATAAACATAGGCACTTTGGAGGAGCAGGTCCTTTCCAACTCTCGAAGAAGACTGGGAAAAAGGTTGTTGGGAGAAGGCTGCCAAAAGCTCTACGAAAACATCAATCCGAACATGGTGGACTACAAAGGCCTAACAGAGCTGTCACCCCTAGGGCTACCACAACTATTCCGTGGGATTGAGCGCAACCTCAGGTAACCTATAGACTAAACACCATGTCTAATCTGTCGATTACTACTCTAATTACCTAGGATAACTAGAGCACTCAATACAAACAAAGATCCCATGCCAAGATATAACAACTATACTAATCATATAAATAAGCATAAAGTAATTAGAGAAGATAAATATATTAAAGCACAAGTCTTATAAGAAAAGATACAAAAGCATACCAAATCTCTGAAGACTCCTCTGGAATTAGAGCGTACCTCCTCTCTAATCTCTCCTTCTCCTCTTTCTAATTGGATCTCTAATTACAACTAGATGAACTAGACAACTAGAACTAGAACTAGACGAACTAGATCTAAATCTAGATGAACTAGAAGAGATTCATCTAGAGGGACCTCTACTTCTACATTGGAACCCTAGTTTCTGATGTGGAGATGAATAATAAAGAGGGAGATGGCTCTTGGGGGCGCCCCTGGGGTCTCTTATATAGTCCTGGATGGAGTAGGGGGCAAGGAATTGCCACGTCATCGATCCGCGTCACATTTATCGTCCACCATTGGATCAAACCGACTTCAGGGACGGTGGAGATGCATCCTAGGAGGCGGTGGAAGAAGGTTCCAGAAGGCGGAGGCAAAACGGCCTTCATGGCCAACCGGTCGGTCATGGGGTGGGACCGGTCGGTCTGGCCTAGTGGCCCACGTGGCGAGCCGCCTCGTGGTGTCTTCTAGATCCTTCTTTTGCAGATTTCGTTGCGAAATTAACATCTTTTCATCCGGGACTCCAAATATAGCAAATGATATTATCGTTTCGATCGTCTCGACGAGCCCTTCGCAATGGTGCACTCCAATTCATTACTTGAGGTACTTTTATATGGTGAAATATTGATGTCCTACAAAACAAGTGAGAGCACCAAAACTCGTGGAACTTATTAGTTTCAAACCCTACAATTATGCTTTATGGTTCATTTCATGTTAATTTATGCAATAGTTGATGGTATAATATTGACTATAAGGACCGTCAATAAGTTCCCCCAAGCTTACCCTTTGCTAGTCCCGAGCAAAGCCAATCTCAACAATGGATCAGGAGTTGCTGCAATATCTTCACTTCCAACAAGTACCCATATATTCAAACAAAAGTTCTCATATGGAATAGAAAAAGTATCATATTATTCATCACGGGGCTTAGTACTTTACCTTGAATCGTGAGTAATTGAAAGATAGAATGATCAAATCAAGCATTATGTCTCTTGCTCTGTCACTTCACCATTATCCCAGAGTTTTATGAATTTTCAGAAAAGATTAAAAACATATGTTGCCAAATTAAACAATGGATCCAAAGAGAAAGTCAACCACACCATTGAATCGAGAAGTGCATGTGTACGGAAAATGGAGTCGGATGCTCTTTTGAAATATATCACTCTCTTTTGTTTATCAGAGACACATGGCTATCAGGCTAATTCTACTGACGGGCACGTGCCCTTTTTTTCTGATATTCTCTTTTTTTTCTTTTTTTCGAGGTTCCGAACACTTGTCCTTTTTTATTTCCTCGGGATCTATCTTTTTGAGGTTTCAGACACTTGTCCCTTTTTATTTCCTCAGATATATATATATATATTTCTCTCTTTTCTTTCAATAGCAACATGCTTCCAACAAACTTTTGAGAGGATAACAATAGATAATCATGAACATTTATATGGAGGATGGATGAAATGTGTAAGTGATCTCAATTCAATAGCATGATAACTTCTCATAGGGTCAACAAAGCTTAATTTAACTCTATGCCATTATTAGTCATATTAATATTGGAAACTCTCCGGAACTCTAGTGTTGTTTTAGAACAAGATAACAGTAGCTCAGATCATCACATATCATATCTGTCAATTAGCTAGACTCTGGATCAAGCATTTGCTACCCATATATTTAATTTTATTTTAAAGCATCATTATTTTTTTTAAACTTAGGAGAACTCATGCTTTGAAGGCTAGGTACTTGAAAGAAATTAGAAGCTAATCCCTTCGATAGCGTCGAGCCTTCATGTACCCAAATATTTTTGTTCTTTTTCTTTTTTAAGGGTGAGTCTTCATGTGCTCATATATTTTTGGGGTTTTTGTTTTTATGAGTGAGCCTTCATGTGCTCACATATTTTTGGTATTTTTTTTTGTTTTTATAAAACTTGAAAAGAGCAACTATTCATCATTTCCATGTAAAAGATTAGAGAGAGTTCTTCTTTTATTATTAACTTCTTAAAACAAACTTAACACACTATTTATTTAACCTAACACATACTTATTATAAATAACTAAGATAGTGAATAAGACATACCTGGATTACGAAGATAACGGGGGTGCGTCTCCCTCAAGCTAATCCCTTCGATCGCATCGAGCCTTCATGTGCCCGAATATTTTTGTTCTTTTTCTTTTTAAGGCTGAGCCTTCATGTGCTCACATTTTTTGTATTTTAAATTTATTTATAAAAAGAAAAACTTAAGAGGATAAGGATACTTACCTGGATACACAGGGGTGCTTTCCCCCAAGCTGAATGTTGACATAGTCGTTCGATCTTGCAATGTAGCAGACTGGCAGTGAAAATGTTCTTCCTCTATCAGAGCATTGATTGATGTTGATGGTTGTTGAAATAGTGCTCCAACAGTGGATGGAACATTCACTTGCTCATCAGCTTTTCTTGGTCTTTCAGATCCCGTAAAACTCAAATAGACAACAGAACTTGTGGAACAGATTAAGCGTTAGTGGTTGGCCACTTAAGCCTTAGTTGCCCAGAGTTTCAGTAAGATCTCTTCTCAATATTTTTTGTATTTTTATTTTTATGGTGCAATGACAGTCTAACAAAATGAGTGCATTTTTATTTTTATGCCACCACGGTGAATATCCTTACGGGTTTTTACACACCATAGAATTATTCACATGAGGCTTTTAGGTTTTATGATGCAGTGTAATATTTTTATTTTCTTCTTTTTTTATGCAATGCTAATATAGAAAAGTAAATATGCTATGGAAAAATGATTATGCAAATGATAGAAAGTAACATGCAAAAAGAGAAACTAATGCATAAAAGATAAATATGGATAACTACCGATTTTACCTTTCGGCGAGGGTTCAATGTTTTAAGTCCTCTGAACAGGACTTCTCACCATGTTCATTCCTGAGGTGTATCATTTGATCTCGATATGTAGACCTTGATAACTACACCTCTTGATATGGTGTCACTCATGTTCTTCGTTCGGCCAGCAATTTGAAGTGAAACATTAATTATGGAAGCTGGTAGTATCTTGCTCAGTGTGCATGTTCTTGTAGATCTAGGACCTTCACTCTGTAGAATTTGGGAGTTGACAAACTCCTCTATGTTTTGCTCAAGAGTGTATCCTACTCATAAAGACAAGGTAGAGATCAAGTGCATGGGCTCTGTTGGTGGAAAAACACCAACAGAACCAAAAGTTTTGTTCATTCCTCTCTAACCTTAGGCACATTGCACAAGATAAACTTGTTGTTTATGTGTTCTATTCAATCTTAACATGAGTGATAGGATCAAAAGATGAGCATGAAAGTAGCATCTTAATTTTTTTTAACATATCAGATTACTTAACCCAAGGAAGGATAATCTATACATAATGTGTCGATATTTTCATGATTGTGATATATCATCTTCCAAAGGCTGGATGCACAACATTTTAGCTCATTTTATTAAGATAGTGAGGTCCAAGAGAGTAAAGCCAGGAACAAAGAATAAAGAACTGAACATGTTGAGTTGATTAGGTTGGATCAAGCAAGGTGCAACTTAAACATGTTTGGTTCTTTATTTATGCGCATACCAGAATCAAGGAGAAGCTTTTAAAGTGATGGTCACTTACCTTGAGATGTTACCTTTATCATTGAAGAGTGATTGTATCGAACCATCTTGTGAAAGCTTCTCTTGTCTAGCTGGTTGTTGTTCATGAGTGGCTTGTCTTCTCTTGTCTATCTCTCAGTGGACCGGCTGAGTCTTGTTCTCAACAAGTCCAGATGATGGAGACTTTGTCAACTATTCTCTTGATTTGTAGGCTCGGGTACTATCTCTCCATCTTCTAATTCTTGTAGTGTAGTGGCTTCATCCATTCTCTTGATTTGTAGGCTCGGGTACTATCTCTCCATCTTCTAATTCTTGTAGTGTAGTGGCTTCATCTTTCATGATGTCTTCGACAATGATGAGCGTAGGCATAGATTGGCCCATACGGGGTGAGTTACATCCTGCTCGTCATCAGTGTCCTGGCTTAGGCCTTGGGATGGCTCAAAGCTTGGCTGCCCTCGACATCACTAGTGACTTGTCTGATGATGAGTTTTGTCTATCCACGGGTTGGGTTTTGGATCTTTAAGTTCACACTGTGAACAAGCAAATCTCATCTCCTACAAAATGTTAGTGGACATATACCCGAAGGATTGCACTGAATTTGAAACATGGGTTGTTATCCACAACTTATGTGTTATTCATCCATGCTAATGAAAAGATGATTTTAGGATTACTTTAGCATAGACTAGTATTTTATGTGTTGGCTGCATTTTAACATGGTTCAAGGCAAAAGATAATTTGCAGTAGAAGATAGACTTAAATAAACTTTAATACTCACAGTTCTTTCATCCATGCTGAATGAGCTGAGTCTTCTTTGTGCAGTTCATCATATGCCTTGCTTCATCTCTGATGTGAATTCATCTCAAGACTTTCCCAAATTGTATTTGAGAGTTTTATGCAGGGGTTAGTCCAACAAAATATCCAATGTCTACACAAGCTAATTTTAGATCAATAATCAAACTAGACTCCATGTCTAATTGGATTAAGGAAGGTATTTTAACCTAAGCACCACGCTTAATTTAAAAACCTTTAGAAGCATAGCTAGTACTTCCAAACCAAAACATACTGTGGTAAACAAAGGTAGCATGAAAGCATAACAGAGATTTATTCAAAAAGAGATGACAGAGTATGATCACAGTGAGGAATATTTTTTTCTTTCTTTTTTAGATGCGAATGACATGAATGCATATAAGGAACTAAACATGATGTGGATTTGATAAAATAAAACCTAACTAAATGGAATGGATGCAAGGATGATTCAAAGTAAACATGCAGTGGTAGGAAAAAAAATTAAAAAGATAACTACTCATAAACTTTAAAGTCTATGAGCAAGACTGTCTCACCTTGATCATACTTACCATGACTCACAACTGGGACTTGTGAGTGGCACAACGTAACTATCCATCACATGAGATGAGAGTTGAATTGTTGTGACGGCGACCTTTTCTCCAATCTACACATGGTTAGAATAATATATATGTATACACAAACCTGTGAGATGGCAGGGTTCCAGAATTAATGATGGATCTTGAATGTTCAGGCACCCTAGGTTCTTTATTCTTGTGGAAGCTCGCCATAAGGTCAAAACGGCGTCTGATGTCCTGTCTATTCCACACTCAACAGAACAAGGGGTAATCCTACTAAAGCTAGTGGTACACTAAATTAGCAGACATCAAGATCATTATCAAAATCTTTACACCAATTGCTTCCCCGGCAACGGCGCCAAAAATGCTTGTTGACGTTTGTTATTGCAAATAGAATATGAAAGATTCCGCAAGCGCACAGAACACCATTGTAGCATTTTACCAGGAGTATTACAGGATCGTTGTTTATATTTTACCATAGGGAAGCAAGGGTCAAGAATCTGATAATTCACTATCATGCATCTACTAACTTAGAGTACTAAATAGACTAAAGCAAGAGTGAATGATGAATGAAAGCACATAAAAGATATTCAATGATAACTGTATTGATAACTATAGTGGGAGGACAATGGGAGAGATCAAGGTTCCTACATACTTCTCTATAACTTGGGTTCTAAGGTAACAAAGATGAAAAGATATAGCAGTCATAAACATTGGCACTTTGGAGCAGCAGGTCCTTTCCAACTCTCGAAGAAAACTGGGAAAAAGGTAGTTGGGAGAAGGCTGCCAAAAGCTCTACGAAAACATCAATCCGAACGTGGTGGACTACAAAGGCCTAACACAGCTGTCACCCCTGGGGCTACCACAACTATTCCGTGGGATTGAGCGCAACCTCAGGTAACCTATAGACTAAACACCATGTCTAATCTATCGATTACTACTCTAATTACCTAGGATAACTAGAGCACTCAATACAAACAAAGGTCCCATGCCAAGATATAACAACTATACTAATCATATAAATAAGCATAAAGTAATTAGAGAAGATAAATATATTAATGCACAAGTCTTATAAGAAAAGATACAAAAGCATACCAAATCTCTGAATACTCCTCTGGAATTAGAGCGTAGCTCCTCTCTAATCTCTCCTTCTCCTCTTTCTAATTGGATCTCTAATTACAACTAGATGAACTAGACAGCTAGAACTAGAACTAGACGAACTAGATCTAAATCTAGATGAACTAGAAGAGATTCATCTAGAGGGACCTCTACTTCTACATTGGAACCCTAGTTTCTGATGTGGAGATGAATAATGAAAAGGGAGATGGCTCTTGGGGGCGCCCCTAGGGTCCCTTATATAGTCCTAGATGGAGTAGGGGGCAAGGAATTGCCACGTCATCGATCCGCGTCACATTTATCGCCCACCGTTGAATCAAACCGACTTCAAGGACGGTGGAGATGCATCCTAGGAGGCGGTGGAAGAAGGTTCCAGAAGGCGGAGGCGAAACGGCCTCCGTGGCCAACCGGTCGGTCATGGGGTGGGACCGGTCGGTCTGGCCCAGTGGGCCCATGTGGCGGGCCGCCTCGTGGTGTCTTCTGGTGTCTTCTAGATCCTTCTTTTGCAGATTTCGTTGCGAAATTAATATCTTTTCTTCCGGGACTCCGAATATAGCAAATGATATGTCCGTTTCGATCGTCTCGACGAGCCCTTCGCAATGGTGCACTCCAATTCATCACTTGAGGTACTTTTATATGGTGAAATATTGATGTCCTACAAAATAATTGAGAGCACCAAAACTCGTGGAACTTATTATTTTCAAACCCTATAATTATGCTTTATGGTTCATTTCATGTTAATTTATGCAATAGTTGATGGTATAATATTGACTATAAGGACCGTCAACACACGGCGATTACCAGTGCGAGCCTTCTTCGGGATAGGCTCTCCGGCTTCTTGGGGTGGACTCGGAGACCACTTCCGGCTACCCTCAGCACTGGGATCTAGGATCATGACATCAGAGTCAATTGATTCTGAGTCTAATCCATCAAGACCACCAAGGGAGCTTGATTCATTATGAAGATCCTCACTTCGAATGGGACCCTCATGAATGATGCCTCCTCCCTCTTCAGTCATTGGGGGCAGCGGCGGGCAATCGTTGTTGTTCTGCCCTTGACTCTACCAAAACAGGAGGAAGAAAAACAATATTCAGTCGGCATGATATCTACTAAGAATTCAAATAACGGATATTAAGTCTTCTTACCTCCAAAGGCGGATTGATGGTAGAAAAGGTGGGAATCATCGGAACACGGTGTTCATGGCTCTTCAATAGCCAGTTCATCCTTCTCAAGATCTCTTCATTCGACAGCTGCTCGGCGGAATGCCGGCTCAGGTCTTTCACGCCGAGGTATTCGAAGCCAAAATTGGCTCGTTGCTGCAACGGATGGACTCGACGCGCAATGAAGTCTTGGACGACTGTGTACCCGGTCAATCCACTTAACTTCAGAGCGGCAATTATATCAATCAACAGTTGAATTGCCTCCATCTCTACAAGAAGAAATCTTCTCCTTCCAATGAAGGTTTTTCTGCGGTGGCCAGCCGTCAAGACGACGAAGCGCCGGCGGTGGATTGGCTATATAGAACCAACCATTAGCCCATTCTCGGACCAACTCTGACAACTCTACAGAGATATATTGGCTAGCTACTTCTGGTCTAACCTGAATGTTAGCTCCTCCGACTACCTCCACCTTCGAATCACTTGGTTGACACTTTACCCAAAAGAAGTAGTGGAAAAGGGTGAAGGAGGGACATATCCCTAGGAATGCCTCGCAGAGGTGGGAGAAGATAGCAATATGAAAGATAGCATTCAGAGTAATGTGTTTGAGGGTAAACCATAATAATGGAGCAATCCCCTCAGAAAATCGGACGTCGGGAGACCTAACCCGCGCTCGACGAAGGACTTGAAGATCACGATCTCCGTCGCATTAGGGGTTGGAGCACGATGATCAATCGACACCTTCCACCCGTCCATCGGCTGCGAACGAAGCAACCCCTGCTGGACCAGATGCACCAGCTCCACCTCCCTGGTGTTGGGAGCCTTCCAGGCAAGAATAGTGGGAGGGCACGGGTGGCGTGGTTTTCCGCCGGTGGTTCTCTTCTTCTTCTCCTCCCAAGATTGCTTCTTCGGACCCATATTGACTACAAGGGTCTTTCTACGCATCAACTAAGGGATCGACTATGAGAAGTTTTGGTTTCCGAAGATAAGACTCTATGGATAAGTGAAAAATTTGAGAAGCAATGGTGGCTTATTATAGATCTGTTAGTGGGCAGCGGTTCAGTTTTCACAGACGGCGTTATAGAACCGTCCAAAACCCTAACGGTTGGAAGAACAGTCTAGACGGCGTCAGCAATGACAAACAGACAATCCCATAAACAGAAGTCATCATTTCTTCACAAGAGACATTAAGTACTCGGAATCAAAGATAAAGGACTCGGAAAACCTTCCAAGTACTCGGATTTTAACAATTACTACTGGAATTACATAGAGATACACGGTTACATCTTGAGATGAAGTAGATGCTTACAAGCAGTTTCAAGTACAAGCTCAACCAGTATATAAAACACTACTCTAGTGTAATCAAGGTACAAAGTCTTGATGCGCAGTGCATCAAGGCCTGGGTTCAGTGAGTCAGAACAAAGCAGGCACAAAACCTTGGGTAGATACTATTGTGGCAGAACCGACCAATTTATACCAGATTAAGCACTGAAACCTCTGCTTTCGCAAAGATTATCATGTACTTAAGCTCGTACAAACCCGGTGAACGCATCTTGGCCCCTAGTGGTTTCGGTGATTGGATGAAACACAAGATTACTGTGTTTAACGTGTGTTTTGCAGAAACAGGGATGAGTTAGGTGACGGTAATGGCGACGATACGGGCATATGGAGTTCATGTCCCTTGGCGATGGATATCGTTTCGGTTTTCAAAGGATGGACGACAAAGACGGTGGTAGACTAGGCTAAGTGTCATATGGTGTTGGAGGACACTTAGGTAGTCTTAGGTCTTTGTTTTTCCTTTGGCCGTACTATAAAGGGGAGCGTGAATCAGTAGCTTGACCTAGATGAGTCTATTGAGGTAGGTGTGGTGCACACTTGTTATTTCATAGCCCTAGGTAGCTCAGAGAGGTGCCTTATGTCGAGAGGATCAAAAGTCGTTAAGGCCGCGTCGCGACCCGAGTTGGTTTTGGCCTTGGTATAGGCATCGGACGCTGGCCTGGTGGGCATCGGACGCGTCCGATGCTCACCTCGACTAGGGTTTAGTCTAGTGCGTTGCATCGGACGCGCCGATGTGTTCACATCGGACGTGCCCGTGCCACTGTTCACGTGCACGTGAATTTGGGGTTGCATCGGACGCTGAGGGCCAGCGTCTGATGGCCATCCAGAGAGGGTAAATCCACATCGGACGCGTCCGATGTGGTGGCATCGGACGCTGCCCAGCGTCCGATGTCCCTATAAATAGTCTGACAAGATGGTACAGTAGACCGTTGGAGGAGGTCATCGGAGCGTCCGATGCTAGGCATCGGCGCGTCCGATGCCCCTGCAGAATGCCTGTCTTGTGCTGTTTTTGGATGGCCGGTTGGGGGAGTATATATACTTCCTTACCTCCATCCATTTGAGTGTTCTTGCCACTTTCCTTTGCTGAGAAACACCTTGTGAGTGTGAGAAAGAGCAAGAGCCCTAGTGAGGTTGAGAGATTTGCTAATTGAGAGAATTTGTGACCTCCTAGTGAGATTTGAGTAGCAAGTGTGCATCCATCCATCTCTTTGGCCTTGTCTTGGTCAAGTGCGAGTTCTAGCTCGTTACTCTTGGTGATCGGCATCACCTAGACGGCTTGGTGGCGATCGTGAAGCTTGGAGAGCATCCGGTGGCATTGTGGATGACCCAAGCAAGCTTGTGACCAGTAGTGAGCGATTCACCGGGCCGGAGCGGCGAAGAATCAGCTCATAGTGAGCACTTGATCCTTGCGCGGATCAAGGGAGAGCGATACCCTTGTGCGGGTGCTCCAACGAGGACTAGGGGGGTGTGCCGACACCTCGATACCTCGGCAAAAAGATCGTCTTGTCATCTCTACTCCCTTACTTACGCATTTACTTTCAAGCAATTCAATTCCGCATTATACTTGTTGTTCATTCTTTATTGAATTGCTTTGCTAGAGTAGGAGTGGCATAGACTTGGTCTTTTGTGCGGTAGAATAAAGAGAAACACACTTCTAGGCACTAGGGGGTTAATTGGAGCTTGATAGGTTTTATTCTTGCAAGAAGTTTTAGAAAAGCCCAATTCACCCCCCTCTTGGGCATCTTGATCCTTTCACCCAGTAGTCCGGAAATCTCGAAGGATTTCAAATCATTTCAACATCAGCCAAGATTGTAATGGTTCAGCGAACATGTCCACGAGTTACATCACAGTTTGCACATAGTTCAAATATATCGGAGTACGAAATAATATTACAAACCATAGTTTGGAAACAGTAGCGGAAGCAATATAGTTTTAAACATAAGTTCAGTTCGTCCTCAATACGGTGCCATTAGCCTGATCAGGTCCACAAAAGCATCAGGAGAGATAGGAAGCGACCATGCCCATGGTCTAGTCATCACCCGTGACAGGGTATAGGCAGTTCTCATAGTAGCCATAGAAGCACTGTCCATCTACAACAACAAGGGAATAAAACCCTGAGTACAAGAAGGTACTCAGATAGACTTACCCGTCATAAACCAGAAATAATGAGACACCAAGGATCATGTAGACTATATGTGGGGTTAGCTACATACACCATTGCATGAAAGCTCTTTTTGTAAGTAAAACTCAACTTAGGGTGTTGGTAGTCATTTTTATAATTAATTCTACCTTACTAGGTTGGCACCTGAACTATAGCAAGCACTTGACTACTTATTCAAGCAAGAGTCATCAATAGCCTTTCAGGTTCCATACCATAACCATCTTTAGTTCCATAAGTTCTACGGGTAGAGATCGATCAATGGGAAAAATGTGGAGAAAAGCAACCCGCAAAGAACAAGAACAAAACGCGAATCACAACCACGAAATTGCAACCGTGTGGCTACCACACGCTACAATAGTGAGATTACGGTCTCACTTCCTCAAAATCCCACGGACATAGAGGTATGATTATCTTCTCTGTGGATCTCAGTTCGCTACAACAGGGAATGGGGAGAGCAGGAAACCCTAGAAGCAAATGACTGAGCTAGTATTGAGATTGTTTGGGAGGTGGGTGTCTCCCCCTACTTATCCTAATTCTAATTCCCACTCTACCCCTAGTTATTTACAGAGCGAACCAGCCAAACCCTAAGGCTATCCTGGACCAACTCGAAGATAATTGTGATCCGACGGCCACGCCCGCACAACTGGTAGTGTTGCCTTGACGCAACCTCACCGATTGCCGCCATGTGCCGCCACCGCTCTGCTTGTCCTTTTCCCGGACTCCGCCCCCCGGTTTTGTGGACGAAACTGGGAAACCAGGCCTTCAAGTCCATTCCCCCGTTTTGAGGCCCAAACCGGGAAACTAGCCGTCCATCACCTGAGTTTTGTGGCCCAAACTCAGAAACCCGCGAGCGCCCAGGTTTTGAGGCCGAAACCTGGAAACCGTCCTCAGCCCGAGTTTTGTGGCCCAAACTCGGCAAACCCGCAGCACCCAGGTTTTGTGGCCCAAACCTGGAAACCGTACACCCGATGGTTTTTCTGTGGCTCAACCATCAAACCGATGCTGTAGAGGGGATGCACCGCCCGTGCACCCCGTCCACCGACACGTGTTCCCAGGTCCTCGACCCGAGCAACACTGTGTCCGCAAGCCTCCACTCGTCACTGTCGCAGGCTGTCAGCCACCACAGCTGATCCTCAGGCCACCGGTCCCTCAGTCCCATCCTCACGTCCGCCCTTCACCGCTCCCGGTCCATCGGCACGGCACGTCTCTATTTGACCTTCCCCTTGCTTTCGATCACTGTCTCCGTGCTCGACACCTGCACAACACAAGACAAAGAACATACGCATCAAACCCGTTGACAATCACTCATCACTCGAGACTCGGCATACACCCATGTATCCGCAATCTCCCCCTTGATGAGTGCATTGTCAACTACACACACAAATCAAAATAGAAACAGAAGAAGGAGGAAGGAGAAAATAGAACTCGACCAAATGACCTAAAAGCATAGAAATGCCGAAGAAGGTCAAGTGGGAAGAGCAAGACAACTTGGTCCCGAAAGACATGGGCAATGGCTCGACGCAACCAAGCAAAGCAAAACTAGCCCTCAAGAAGAGGTAGAACAGGCTCAACACCGCTAGCAGAAAGCTCGATACCAACTGTTACCAACATAAGAATAGAAGGGCTCAATACCAATTGAAAAACTCAAAAACTGAAAAGCGTCCGCTAGTCCCTCAAGAAAGAGGCAAAGGCACTACACAACTAGCCAGCAAAAACGCTCCGAACCAATCAAAAATGCTCCGAACCAATTGGACTGAAAGAAATATGCTAGTCCCTCAAGAAAGAGGCAATGGCTCAACACAACTAGCTATCAAAAACGCTCTGAACCAATTGGGAAATTTAAAAATCAGCAAACGAGCAAACTCCCCCTTAAATAGTGCTCTACAACCAAACGAGCAAACTCCCCCTTAAATAGTGCTCTACAACCAGGAAATCTCTCCCTTAGTTGATCTTATGATTTGAGAATTTCTCCCCCTTAGTTGAAAATGCACCATCTAGCACAGTTCTCCCTAACGATTTGGCATTTTTCTCCCTTCCAAAATGCATATGATTCAAAAATGCAAGTTAGCAGCTTCAGGAATATAGTCAATACAATGAGAAGATGCTCTACGTAGTTCTGATCCGATGACTCACAACATCCACAAAATGCTAGCAAAGGCTCAAACTGATCACCAAGTACGAAATATGAACATATGAGCAAAGTGAGCAGTTTTAGCCAAAAAGATATTCACCATCAAAATAGCACTACACATGTATTGACAGGAAGTCAAACAAGTGCTAAACATGTATACAAGGTGAACTACCCCTAGCAAAGTTCAATCATCATGCTATAGAATGAAACATATACTTGTGATTTCAAAAGTTTAAACGGAGTTGCAGCAGTGAAATTACACAAGTTCAGAATTTAGCATGTGACTGCAAGAGGTTGAAAGCTTGTCATCACCTAACTTTTCAACCGAGCTAAGCCTATGCAGAGCAATCAGAAGCTTAAAGCATCAGTTTCGGTCATACACTACACGGCTCAAGTTTAACTCAAAGTGCAATGAGAAACTGTCTCGATACCGTGATGTATTGACAAGCAATCCCATCTCGATCTTTTCAATTCACTTAAAACTTGGTTCAAAATTTATCTCAGAATATGAACATACCAAGCAAGTGAATGACTCAGAACTAGAGACATAGCAACCTAGCATATATGAAAAGCACGAGTGAAGTCAACACATCCTACACATGCTAGTTGCATATCTCAATGGTGAACAATTTCAAATTTTATGTTCGTTAAGCAGGTTCACCATTCAAAAATGGCTTAGCTCACAACATGTATCAGTGATCAGAGAGAGCATAAGCCACAAGCATCATTATAAAGCATTAGAGCATACTAGATAGGGCATAATCACATTCTAAAGATTATATACATGAAGCTTCAGACGGTAAAGATGCATGCTAAAATGCAAAGACTAATTTAAAAAGAAAACAAGACAAACGGAAAAAGAGTCAGTCTATGATACAAGAACCAAAATGTTTCCCCCATCTAAAAGGGGAAACACACACCAAGCTCACCTCTCAACCGATTAAAAGTTGATTGGTCCAAAGGCTTGGTGAAAATATCAGCCAACTGATGATGAGTATCGACATGGCGAAGGTCGATATCACCCTTCTCATAATGGTCTTGCAGAAAATGAAAGCGCATATCTATGTGTTTGGTCTTAGAATGCAGCACGGGGTTCTTAGCAACGCTAATAGCACTCGTGCTGTCACAAAGTAAAGGCACGCGAGAAAAGCTCAGACCAAAATCATGCAAGGTGGCCATCATCCAAAGCAGCTGAGAACAACAGCTAGCCGCAACAACATATTCAGCCTCTGTGGTAGACTTAGTGACACTAGACTACTTGCGAGAAGACCATGATACAAGAGAAGAACCTAAAAACTGACAAGTCCCAGAAGTGGACTTGCGCTCAAGACGACAACCAGCAAAATCAGCATCGGAATAACCGCAAACGGAAAGGGTGGAGGAAGCTGAATACCAAATACCGAACTCAAGTGTGAAACAAAGGTACCTCATAATGCGCTTGACCGCCTGACGGTGAGAAGTGCGCGGCGACGCCTGAAAGCGCGCACACAGACACACCGCGAACTGGATGTCCGGGCGTGTCGTCGTCAGGTAGAGCCGCGACCTGATCATACTCCGGTACTCCTTCTGGTCCATAGCTTCTCCCTTCTTGTCCGCATCCAGGGCCGTCGTGGTTGACATGGGTGTTGGAAGAGGCTTGGCCTCACCCATATCGAACTTCTTTAGCAAGTCTTTGGTGTACTTGCCCTGGTGCACAAACGTCCCTTCTCGGGATTGCTTAATTTGCAATCCGAGAAAGAATGTCAGCTCACCCATCATACTCATCTCGAACTCCCTGCTCATTAAATCTGCAAACTTGGCAACCAAAGCGTGAGAAGAACCACAAAAAATGATATCATCCACGTAAATCTGGACCAAGAGAGTGTCTTTGCCTTGCTTGAGGAGAAAAAGTGTTTTATCCACACATCCCATTTTAAAACCCTTAGTAAGCAAAAAGGTCTTCAACCTATCATACCAGGCTCTAGGGGCTTGTTTCAAACCATATAAAGCTTTGTGGAGTTTAAAAACATGGTTTGGAAACTTGGGATTTTCAAAACCGGGGGGTTGTTCAACATACACTTCTTCTTCTATGTAGCCGTTTAAGAAGGCACTCTTGACATCCATTTGAAAAAGTTTAAACCCTTTGGATGCAGCAAAAGCCAAGAGTATCCTAATAACCTCCAAACAAGCTACAGGAGCAAAAGTCTCCTCATAGTATATCCCCTCCTTCTGACTATAACCCTTGGCTACAAGTCTGGCCTTGTTCCGCACAATGTGGCCATCCTCTCCTTGTTTGTTTTTGAAAACCCATTTTGTCCCAATAGGATTACACTCAGGAGGACGTGGAACCAAAACCCAAACCCGATTTCGCTCAAAATTCTCTAACTCCTCAAGCATGGCATTGACCCAGTCCGGATCCATCAAAGCGTGTCCAACATCTCGGGGTTCAAAATCAGCAACAAATGCAGAATGAGCAAAGTGAGAGATTTGTTGTGACCTGGACTGAGTGACACGTTCGTCGATGCTGCCGATCATCTGTTGAGGCGGGTGTTGGCGCTGAATGTGTCGTGGCGCCTCCTGAGCCGAAGATACCTCCGCCTCAATAGCAGCTGGTGCCTCCCCGGGTACAAATGGTACAGCCCGAGGCGGCGGATCCCACGGCCCCCAAGTGGTCGAAGAAGAAGGGTCAGGGCCGTGAGTCGTAGTAGAGGCCGCTCCTTGCGGTACAGCAGGTGGAGGAGGTGCTGGATCATCCATCCCTTCAGCACCCTCGTCCTCGTCATCAAAAAGAGGCTCACCTACCTCATGATCACCTGCACGCTCAAAACGAGAAGGAGGACAAACCATAGTCTCGTCGAAGGTGACATCGGATGTCTCCATGACTCGGTTAGTATCAAGGTTAAGTACAAGATAAGCTCGAGTGTGAGTGCCATAACCCAAAAATACACCGTCAGAAGAACGAGACTCAAATTTGTCCAGGTTGCCTTTCTTAAGTATAAAACAGTGGCAACCAAAAACTCTAAAGTAACTCACTTTGGGTTGTCTTCCAAAATGCAACTCATAAGAAGTCTTTTTCAAGAAAGCTCGGAGAAAAATGCGGATGGAAATATAGCATGCAGTGTTCATAGCTTCGGCCCAATATCACCTAGGAGTCCTATGCTCATCGAGCATCGTCCTGGCCATCTCTACAAGGGTCCAATTCTTCCTCTCTACAACACCATTCTGTGGCGGTGTTTAGGGGGAAGAAAACTGATGCTCCAAACCCAAAGAGTTACGAAACTTCTCAAAATCCGAATTCTTGAATTCAGAACCATTATCACTACGAATAGCTCGCATCAAGTTCATAGGGAACTCGTTCTGAAGACGCAAAATCAGATTGCGAGCAAAAAAAGAAAGTCTCAGTCTTCTCAGTCAAAAATAAGACCCACGAATATCTCGAAAAATCGTCAACAACTACCAAAACATACCACTTCCCTCCAACCGAGCTCACCCGAGCCGTACCAATAAGGTCCATGTGCAAAATCTCTCCAGGGTTCTTAGTCATGACCTGAGTCACTGGATGGTGGGGAGCGGCAACCATCTTCCCATGTCTACAAGAATGGCAAACAAGGTCCTTCTCCATGGACAACTTGGGCAATCCTCGGATTAAGCCAAGTGAGCTAAGCCTTGCAAGCAAGTCGAAGCTCAGGTGACCGAGTCTCATATGCCACTTCCAAAGGTCAGAGGAGGAAGGACCAGCCACAAGACAGCGAGAAATTCCAAACGACTCTGAGAAATTCGCACGAAAGACTTTCCCAAAGGGCAAAATCAAACATACAAGATTGCCCTGAGGATCTAAAATATGACTGAGATTCGGCTTAAAACGAATCTCATAGTCATCATCAAAAAGTTGTGAGACAGAAAGAAGGTTAAAATGCAAGTTAGAAACAAGAGCAACATCACGCAACACAAAGTGCTCATTAACTTACACCGACCCACGAGACAACACTTTACCTTTGCTATTGTCGCCGAAGGTGATAAACTCCTTTCCGACAACTGGACTAAGACTGGAGAACCACTTGGAGTTTCCGGTCATGTGCCTTGAACACCCAGAATCCACCAACCAAATGTCCTCCAATCGTTTTACCTACATCAATAAAAAGACATAGGGTGAGCATACGGTCCAACACTAGGGTGAGTAAAATGGGAAGAGTACCAGTGTTGGGCCGGCTGCTCAAAAGAACGGTTAGTAGAAAAACCATTCCTAGCACGCTTACGGGGAAAGCGATCACCACGCACAGGAAAACGTGGTCCGCTAAGGAAGGAGCGTCCATCGCGATACTCAAAACGCGGTGGAGGGTAACGCTCAACAAAGCCACCGCCCTGACGTCTAGGACCTTGAGGCATTGGACCTCTAGGTCTAGCAGCTCTCCTCTGAACATTCGGCACATGTACATCATGGAAAGGATGGTACATGTCCGCATTGTTCATCTCCCTGGCACGACGCTCCTCTCTCTTACGCCGAGAGCAAAACTCACTCAAGTGTCCATCTCTCCCATAGTGCTCACAATGGTACCTCACCGCTCTCATAGGGGGTTGTTGGTACTCACGGTAGTGGGTGTGGATCACTTTGCCCTTCTGTGGCATAAGCTCCTCCTGGATAGGTGGCATTGTGTCTAGCTTGTTTTTCAGGTGGTTGGGTTTGGGATGCCACATTTGTTTCTTGGGTGGAGCTCTCGGAGGTTCCTCATACACTCCACCCTTGGTGTTAGGCTTGAGAGGCTCTTTGGGTGGAATCTTGGTAAGCTTGGGAGTAGTGGTGGAGTTGGGCTTCTCACTCGGGTTAAGACCAATCGACTCTCCAATCTTGCCAAAAGAAGAAGCATCAACGCCCTGAGCAAAACCTACATCAGGACCTCCAGCAGCACGCTTGAATTGGGCAATCATCATCCCAAGCTGCGGCTCACCACAAGACACCCATGACAAGATGGTCCGAAGGTATGTGTTTTCCTCCTCGGTTTGCATCTTGTCATGCTTCACGTTCGCAATCTCCATCTCCAAACCCTCGCACAAAGCACACCTAGTCACACAAGTGCTACCCGAGCTGGCCTTCTCAAGAGACACAATCTTGTCATTCTTCTCTGCCAACTCGGATTGCAAGCCTGCACAAGACTTGCACACACCCAACAACACGGGTCTAGCCCGGAGCTCATCCACGTCTCCTACCAAAGCAGCATACTTACCTCTCAAAGTGAGAAGGTCAGTCATGTGCTTGGTGCACATCTCGCACTCACCCTCCTCAGAAACGACCACGGTGGACCTAACAAACTCAAGCTCCTTCACTGTGTCCTCCCACTTCTGCCTAAACTTCTTGCGCTCTCTAGCAGCACGCCTATGCAGCTTATCTTGACTAAGAAGCACGGCAGTATATTTCTCGATCTCAGCAGAAAGCTCATCGGGGGTCTGAGATACCTGGGAGGTGTCGTCGTCGTCGCCGTCGTTCCGAGGGGTGTCCTCCAGCTGGCTGTCGACCTCCTTGCCGAGGGCCATGGTGCAAAAGCCCTCATTGTCGGCGAAGAAGCAGAGGCTGTTCAGCTTGTCCTCGATCTTCTTCCTCTTCTCGGACTCGTCATCGCTTGAGCAAGTGGAGTCGTCATCCGAGTCATCCACATCGCTGAGCGTGGCAAAGAAAGCACGCTGCTCAGCCTGAGCCTTCTCCAAGTACTTCTTCTTGATGTACTTCTTGTTGAAGCCGCCCTTCCGCTTGTGCTTCGTGGGGATGTACTTCTCCTTGCGCTTGCCGGAGTCGTACTTGTGCCCATGATCGCCCTTCCCAAATGCTTGCTTCTTCTTCTTGGGACAGTTGGCGATGAAGTGGTCGGGGTCGCCGCACTCGAAACATCCCGAGCGTCCTCCTCCGCGGCGACGGTTCATGCGGTTGTTGTGAAACCGCGAGAACCGGTTGGCAAGCAAAGCCAACTCATCATCCCCCATGGACTCCAGCTGCTCCTCTGTGATAGAAAGAAGAGAGGAAAGTGCAAATCCTCCAGAGGGGCTAGCAGAAGAGCTAGAAAACAAAGTCATAGTCGGGCCAGAAGGATTTCCATAAGAAGCCCTCGACATGGCATCAATCTCACTAGACTTGAGCTTACTAAAGAGCTCGTCGCATGTCAGGGTCTCATAGTTGGACGATTCGATGATCGCCTGGACCTTTGAGTCCCACACCGACCGATCAAGAGTATGCAAAAGCTTCAAAGCTCTCTCATGATCGTCGAAAGGCAACAGCTCCTTGTTAGCCCTCATCTTGTTGACAATGACCTGAAAGCGAGCGAATAAACTTTCTATGCTCTCGCCAGGCATGTGTCTAAAGTTCTCATACTCCCGCTTATGCGACTCGTAGAGATGGGATTTAACTTGAGTGGTTCCCTCATGGAAGCGCATGAGGGTCGCCCAAATCTCACGAGCCGTGGGGAGGTGAGAAACGCGATCAAACTCGTACATGCTCAAACAGGAGAAAAGAGCGTTACACGCTCGGCTATTGGCATCATGCTCATCGATCTGAAGCTGAGTAACACGAGCAGCCAAGACAACGTAATCGGCCTTGTTGCAAATCTCTCAAACAGAAGAGCCCATGCTCTGGAGATAGGCCGACATGCGTATCTTCCAATATGCAGAGTTCGTCCCATCAAAGAACGGCGGTTTTCCCACGCCGCGATCCATGTCGCCTTCTGTGGATCTGGAACCGGCTAAGGTGGAAGATCCTTAACCCGCTCCGATACCAATTGAGGGACCGAGAGTGCTACCAGAAAGCGACCAGAGGGGGGGTGAATGGGAGCTTCAAATTTCTTTGCCACTGTCCCGAGAATCAACCCCAAGAGCAAACCCTAGAGCTTGCGAGTGTCCATGACCCTAGAGGTAGGGTGGATGCTTCCAAGAAGCACAGCGAGACAGTACACAACTCTAGAAACCCAACACAAAAGCCGGAAATCAAAACCGACAATGGACGAATAAACCGCGGACGAAGCAGTGCTGAAGACTCAGCATCGGACGCTGGCCGCGTCCGATGGTCAGGCACC
Source organism: Coix lacryma-jobi var. lacryma-jobi (assembly GCA_009763385.1). Lineage (NCBI taxonomy): Eukaryota > Viridiplantae > Streptophyta > Magnoliopsida > Poales > Poaceae > Coix > Coix lacryma-jobi. The sequence goes on from CM019830.1 coordinate 80,767,986, forward strand.
GGAAGCGTCTGATGCAGAATGACCCTTGCTGGAACCTTACTTGACTGGCATCGGACGCTGCTACAGTGAAACCCTAGCGTCCGATGCTAGACCCCCGGCGCATCTGATGACAACGGACGCTCCGATGGTCAGCGTCCGATGCTCCTTTAGAAACACTGTCAGACGACACGTGGCATCGGACGCGTCCGATGGAAAGAACTCAGCGTCCGATGCTCACGAACAGAGCGTCCGATGGTCCCGATACAGAACTGTTCTTCCGCAAAAATCACCCGATCTCCTCTGAATCAAAAGCACTAAGGCTTAGACTTGCTAAAAGGAGTTCCAAGGAGGTTAGTGAGCTATCCCAAAGGGATCATGGCTTCAACCTAACTCCAAATCGGTGAATTGGAAGAAATCGGGGCAAAGGGAGCAAAACTTGATCCGAACCAAAAATCGACCGATCTACTAGCTCGTGAGGTTAGAGATGATTTCCTTCGGTGGAAAGAAGTGCCTCACGATCTAGAACAACTCAGTTCAAACGGATTTGCAAAAGACGCACTGAGAAGAGAGATCGATTAACGGGAAAAATGTGGAGAAAAGCAACCCGCGAAGAACAAGAACAAAACGCAAATCACAACCACGAAATTGCAACTGTGTGGCTACCACACGCTACAATAGTGAGATTACGGTCTCAATTCCTCAAAATCCCACGGACACAGAGGTATGATTGTCTTCTCTGTGGATCTCAGTTCGCTACAGCAGGGAATGGGGAGAGCAGGAAACCCTAGAAGCAAAGAGCAAATGACTGAGCTAGTACTGAGATTGTTTGGGAGGTGGGTGTCTCCCCCTACTTATCCTAATTCTAATTCTCACTCTACCCCTAGTAATTTACAGAGCGAACCAGCCAAACCCTAAGGCTATCCTGGACCAACTCGAAGATAATTGTGATCCGACGGCCACGCCCGCACAACTGGTAGTGTTGCCTCAACGCAACCTCACCGATTGCCGCCACGTGCTGCCACCGCTCTGCTTGTCCTTTTCTCGGACTCCGCCCCCCGGTTTTGTGGCCGAAACCGGGAAACCAGGCCTTCAAGTCCATCCCCCGGTTTTGAGGCCCAAACCAGGAAACCAGCCGTCCATCACCTGAGTTTTGTGGCCCAAACTCAGAAACCCGCCAGCGCCCAGGTTTTGAGGCCCAAACCTGGAAACTGTCCTCATCCCGAGTTTTGTGGCCCAAACTCGGCAAACCCGCAGCACCCAGGTTTTGTGGCCCAAACCTGGAAACCGTCCACCCGATGGTTTTTCTGTGGCTCAACCATCAAACCGATGCTGTAGAGGGGATGCGCCGCCCGTGCACCCCGTCCACCGACACGTGTCCCCAGGTCCTCGACCCGAGCAACACCGTGTTCGCAAGCCTCCGCTCGTCGCTGTCCCAGGCTGTCAGCCACCACAGCTGATCCTTAGGCCACCGGTCTCTCAGTCCAAGCCTCACGTCCGCCCTTCACCGCTCCCGGTCCGTTGGCACGGCACGTCTCTACTTGACCTTCACCTTGCCTTCGATCACTGTCTCCGTGCTCGACACCTGCACAACACAAGCCAAAGAACATGCGCATCAAACCCGTTGACAATCACTCATCACTCGAGACTCGGCATACACCCATGTATCCGCAACGGTCATGCCAGGACAGTCAGGCCCCGCCTGTCCACGGACCATGCCAGGTTGCTCAGAATAGTTGCCCATGGTACATCTGAGGCCCTGGGTGTTAGGCGTCAACATCTCTATCACCGGCTCGAATAACCTTACTCGGCTTCACGGGAGGTACTCCGACCTACTCCGATAAGTGATTGACGCGTTCAATTTGACTGAAGGGACACTTCCCGTAATGGGTCCTATGCAACACATACGGGAGTCTACTAGCACACAGGACCCACGTCCTGCTGCTCCTACATCCCGCCCGGTGTCAAATTAATTATCACATGGTTGTCTCCATGATAGCACCAGGCTAATCATGATCAGTATCCTCCTAAATACGGGAGACAGGAAATCACCCGACTTTTACCGGTCTAAGCAGGGCTAAGCATATAAATCGAGCCTAGACCTAATAATGCAACAAGGATATAGTAATAATGCAACAACGGTAGCAATCAATTCCTATGAACCTAATGCAGCAAGCATATCAAGTTAATTTATAAGCCATTTGCAAACCATAGGAGTTAAATGCTCCGAGCTTGCCTCTCTCGAAGTCAGATGGGGGGTGGTCTTGGCACTCGGGCAGTTCCTCGGCGTCGACCCCTCCGGTCTCCTCGAGCAAGGTCTCCTCCAGGCTCGGCTCTTCCTGCTGCGGCGGTTTCTAGGTCTCTTCTGCCGATCCTGTATGATGCATAAACATGTATAAATAGGATGAATGCACATGGAATGCTTAGGTGATGCAACATG